>CM063190.1:29930000-31130000 GCA_031835075.1 Saguinus oedipus | reverse complement strand
TCAAAGAAGTCTCAAAAGAAAGTTAAAACATTTTGAGTAAAATTAAAATGAAAACACAACTCATTAAAATTTGTGGAATGAGGCAAAAACAGTGGTTAGAGGGAAATTCATAGCTTTAAATATATATATTGGAAAAGAGAGGTGTTTGTTTCTTTTTAAGATGATTGACTAGAGGCCTTTCAAGCATGCCTCGTTGACTTAGAAAAAAACAAAATAATATGTGTACAATCACTTTTTGAAAATTCAGTCAAGAAGAAACACAAGAGTTAAGCAGAAAAGCAAAAGGAAACACTGGAATCTAAGAAGGAATAAAAGAACAGGAAACCCTGTGGCCAGGACTAGCTGAAAACAGAGTGTGAATCCTCAAAATGGAAGTGGGTGTGTCTCTGAGGTCCACTTTCCCACAGGGGAGTTATGCAATCCAGGCCTTAGGAGAGAACCTTGACCCTCCCTAGCCCTGGATCTAACTTGGGGAGTAGCCAGGAGACTGTGGGAAGAAACTACTCCGGGAAGTGTTCCACACACTCCCCCAGACCTGAGCACCTACCAGAGAATACTATATTTTATCCTAGCTTTTAGCAATCTGCTGGGTCCTGGGAACTAGTAGCAGTGGCAGTTTTTGGCATTAAAGACACTTAGGCTGGGTCATGGAGAACTGAGGCTTTAGCAGTGGTGGGGCTACCACAGCCGGAACTGAAATATGAGTGCAATGTGGGCTTCAGCTGCTGGTACTAGAACGAGACTCTCCACTACCCCTGGGCTTGGAGCAGAAAGAGTGGCCAGGGAGTCATGTTATTGACACTGGTGGTGACAGTGATGCCTAAGACCTGGGACTGCACAGCTGAAATAGGGGAGTGAGCCCCATTAGTTCTGCGGCATGTGAGGAAAGTAGGTTTCACTCCCACTAGCAAAGGTTATGGTACTAGGACCACTCCTTGCTGACACCCTGGTGTAGCAGCAATTGCCTCTCACCTAGACATTTTGCCAGAGACCTGAGTAGTACCTCACTACACTTATCAAGACTAGTGCTTGTACCTGCCATTGAAAAACCTGACTGCAGGCTTCTCTGGTCCGTTTCTGCCTAGCTTTGTATCACCTCCAAACAAAGCATGGGACCCAGGGTCCTGGGTGATCCATGGCCCGATTCACTACCTGAGACAACCAAGCACTATTTTTTGGCTAACGCGGGTTGGGCACAAACTTTACTGCTACCACTGAAACCTGTTCTTACTTGTAAGCACCACCTACTAGAAGTATGCCCACGCAGCCCATTACAACTGCTGACACAACAGTTGGAATGAAAAAAGTCTCACAGGAATGAAAAAAGTCTCACAACCACTGTTAACCTCATTGCTTACATCATACCAGCTGCTCAGAAAGTCATAAATCTTCTCACTGCTACTACAACTTTCATTTGAGAAAGTCATCATAGTAAAGCTAATTACAGCCACAGAAATTACACAGAGTCTTTACCACTGCATGCACCCAGAAGCAAAGTCAAATCACCCTACCCAACATACAACATAGTCACAGCATCAAGAAAAATGTCTCCCCCAAAATAAGTAAATTCAAAAATAAGAAAAAGCTATTGCTACTCCAGATGTGCTGAAACCAGTAAATATACAGGAAGTATGAAAAAGCAATGTATTATGACACCCTCACAGGATAACAATAATTTAAGCAATAGATCCTAACCAAAAAAAAAAAAAAAAAAAAAAAAATTAGAATGCCAGATAAAGAATTTTAAAATATTGATTTTAAAGCTCAATGAGATGCAAAAGAAATATGAAAATGAATACAAAGGAATTAAAAAACTAATTCAGGATATAAATGGGAAGTTTATCAAAGATATAAATAACTTAAGAAAAACCAAACAGAAATTCTGAAAGTAAAAAGTTCATTGAAGGAATTGTAAAACGCATTAGAAATATTATAAATAGACTAAACCAAGCAGAAGAAAGACTCATAACTTAAAAACGGGTCTTTTGAAATAATCCAGTCAGAAAAAAATAAATACAAATAAAAAATAATAAGCAAAGCCTTTGAGACATATGAGAATACATACAGCCATGAGACTTACAAATTACCAATATTCACAAGAAGGAAGAAAAATTGAAAAGCTCTGAATTTTGTATTTATTTATTTATTTATAATATATATGTATAGCCTTATACATATGTAATCATTAATATTTAGGGCCTATCTTTTTAAGTGATAAAGATTTCCCAAGTTTAACAAGAGTCTTAGACATTCAGATACAGAAGGCATAAGGATCTTCAGAAAAATACGTTGTAAAAAAATTTCACCACAACATAGTGTAATCAGACTATTTAAAGTCAAAGATAGTTAAGCTAAAGTTAAAGAATTTTAAAATTGGCATGACAAAAGCATCTAGTCACCTGTACAGGAAATTCCAGCAGACTAACAGCAGACTTCTCAGCAGAAAACTTATGAGTCAAAATTAAATGAGATAGCATTTTCGAAATGCTAAAAGAAAAACAACCTCCAGGCACAAATTTTATATCCAGCTACATTAAGATTCATAAATGAAGAGGAAATAAAGTATTTCCCAGATAATCAAACACTAAGGAAGTTGTCACCAGTAGACAGGCTATACAAAAAATGTTCTAAAGAGTCCTAAGTAAGAAAATGAAAAGTTAATATTTTCTATTATAAAAACACATGAAAGTATAAAACTCACAAGTCTTGTAAAACAATCACACAAAGGAAGAAAATAAAGAAGTCAAGTGGCAACATGACAGAATCCCACCAAATCATAAAGACAGTCTGAGAAAAAGAAAGAATTGAGAAACAACTAGATAACAATTAACAATATGACAGAAACATCACATATTAATATTAATCTTGAAATTAAATAAATTAAATGCTCCATATGAAAGACTTAGATATGTGGGATGAATGAAATAAACCATGATTCAGCTATATACTAACAAGAAATTCATCTTAGCAGTAAAAATAAATAAAAATTGGAAGTTAAAGGGTGGAAAAACATATTCCACACACACAGAAACCAAAGTCAAGTGGGAATAGCTATACTTACGTCAGATATATCAGGAACAAAACAAAACAACAAAAAAGGCAAAGTAGAAAAGTATATAATAATAAAGGTATATGCACCCAAAATTGGAGCAACCAAATTCATGAAACAAATATTACTAAACCTAAAGAAAGATACAGGCAAAAATATAATAATATTCATGGCTTTTAACACCCCACTAAAAGCATTACACAGATCATCAAGACAGAAAATAAACAAAAATAACACTTAACATAAGTTGAACTTTAGACCAAAAGAGCCCAACAGACATTTTTAGAACATTCTATCCCAAAACTGTAGAATTTATTTTTCACATCAGCACATGGAACATTCTCCAAGATAGATCAGGTGTTAGGGCACAAAACAAGTCTCAATAAATTTTTAAAAGTTGAAATCATATTAAATATCTTCTCAGATAACTACAGATTAAAACAATAAATAACACCAAGAGGAACTTCAGAAACTATATAAATACATGGAAATTAAACAACGTGTTTTTGAATGAACTTTGGGTCAAGGAAGAAATTAAGATGCAAATTTTAAAACTGTTTGAAACAGGTGAAAAACAAAATACAACATTAAAATAAACCTCTAGAGTGCAGCAAAAGCAGTGCTAAGAGGGAATTTCATAGTAGTAAGTGCCTACATCAAAAATGTAGAAATATCAGAAATAAATGACCTAATGCTGCACCTCCAGGAACTCGTAAAACAAGAATAAAACTAACACAAAGTTAGCAGAAGAAAATAAATATCAACAATCAAAGAACAATACGAGAGACAAAAATAAAAGATGAATGAAATGAAAAGTTTGTTCTTTTAAAAGATAAACAAGATTGCACTGGGTACAGTGCCTCAAGCCTGTAATCCTAGCACTTTGGAAGCCTGGAGCAGGCAGATTGCCTGAGCTCAGGAATTCAAGAAAAACAGGGTAGCATGGTGAAACCCTGTCTCTACTAAAATACAAAAAATTAGCCAGGCATGGTGGTGTGCACCTGTAGTCCCAGCTATTTGAAAGGCTGAGGCAGGAGAATTGCTTGAACCCAGGAGGCAGAGGTTGCAGTAAGCCAAGATTGTGCCTATGCACTCCAGCCTGGGCGACAGAGCAAGACTCCATCTCAAAAAAAAAAAAAAAAAAGATAAAATTCATAAACTACTAGCTAAACTAACCAGGAAAAGGAGAGAGAATATCCAAAATTAGAAATGAAATCTAAGAGATTATGCCTGCTATCACAGAAATACAAAAAATCCTTGGAAACTACTGTCAACACTATACACTCACAAACTAGAAAACTTAAAATAAATGAATAAATATCTGCAAACATACAATCATCCAAGGTTTAACCAAAAGAAACTGAAATCCTGAGCAGACCAATAATGAGCAATATGATTGAATCAGTACCTAAAATATTTCCCCAAAACAAAACAAATCCCAGGACCAGAAGGATTCATGGGATTTTTGACCAAACATACAAAGAAGATTTAAGACCAATCCTTTTGAAATAGGTCCAAAAATCAAAGAGGAGAAAATTATCCTTAACTAATTCTACAAGGCCAGTATCACTCTGATACCAAAACCAGACAAAGACACAACAACAACAAAACTAGAGACCAACATCCCTAATTAATATAGACACAAACATCATCATCAAAATACTAGCAAACCAAATCCCATAGCATGACAAAAACATAATACACCATGACCAACTGGGCTTTAGCCCAGGGATGGCTAAACATATACAAATCAATACATTTGATATATCACATGAATAGAATTAAGAACAAAAATTATATGATATCTCAATACATACAGAAATAGCATTTGATAAAATCAACACTTCATGAAAAAAACCCTCAACACATTAGATCTAGATGAAACATACATCAAATTAGTAAAGACTGTATATGACAGATCCATCGTCAACATGATGCTGACTGGAGAAAAGTTGAAAGCATTTTCTCCATGAACTGGAACAAGAAAAGGATGTTCACTTTCAGCAGTCCTATTCAACATAGTACTGGAAGTTCTAGCCAGAGCAATCAGGCAAAAGAAAGAAATAAAAGGCATACAAATTGAAAAGAAGGACAATCAAATTATCTTTCTATGCTGATATGATCTTATTTTTAGAAAACACTGAAGACTCCACCAAAAAACTCCTAGGTTTAATAGATGAATTCAATAAAGTTTTGAAATAAAAAATTATCATACAGAAGTATCATTTCCATACACCAATAATGATCTAGCTGAGAACTAAATTAAGAAGGCAATCCCATTTACAGTAACTATCAAAGAGAATACCTAGGAATTTATTTAATCATGGAGATAGAAGATTTCTACAAGAAAAACAACAAAACACTGATAAAAGATATTGTTGAGAACACAAATAGAAAATCATGCCATGCTTATGAATCAGAGGAATTAATATTGTTAAAATGACCATATCATTGAAAGCAATCTACAGATACAATGCAATTCCTATCAAAAATACCGATGCATTTTTCACAGAATTAGAAAAAAATTCTAAAAGTTTTATGGAGCCAAAAAAAAAAAAAAAAAAAAAAAAAAAACACTGAATGGCCAAAGAAATTCTAGGTAAAAATACCAAAGCTGGAGGTATCACATTACCTAACTTCAAACTATACTACAGGGCTGTCATAACCAAAACAGCATGATACTCATATAAAAATAGACACATACATCAATGGAACATAATGAGGAATCCAGAAATAAAGCCACATATTTACAATCAACTGATCTTTGACAAAGTTAACAAGAACTTACACTGGGGAAAGACACCCTTTTGAATAAGAAGTACTGGAAAAAAGTAGGTTGCCATATACAAATAATGAAACTGGACTCCTGTCTCTCACCCTGTACAAAATTAAGATAAATTAAATACTTAACTGTAAGACCTGAAACTATAAAAAGACTATAATAAAACATTGGGAAAACTCTTCTAGAATTGATCTAGGCAAAAAATTCATGACTCAAACCTCAAAAGCACAGATGTCAAAAATAAAAATTGACGAACAGGATTTAATTAAACTAAAAAACTTCTGCACAGCAAAAGAAATAATCAACAGAGGAACAAACAACCTGCAGAACGGGAGAAAATATTTGCAAACTATTCCTCCAACAGGGGACACATACACAGAATTTGCAAGGAATTCAAACAGCTCAACAAAAACACACTAATAATCCCATTAAAAAGTGGGCAAAAGCATGGTGGCACGCACCTGTAGTCCCAGCTACTCCGGAGGCTGAGGCAGGGGAATCGCTTGTCACTTGAACCTGGAGGTGGAGGTTGCCATAAGCTGAGACAGCACCACTGCACTCCAGTCTGGCAACAAAGCAAGACTCCGTCTAAAAAAAAAGAGGGAGGGGCAAAGAACATGATATTCTTTTCAAAAGAATATATACAAGTAACCAACTAGTTTATTAAAAACTGCTCAACATCACTAATTATTAGATAAATGCAAATTGCAACTGAAGAGAATACCATCTTACACCAGTCAGAATGCTTACTATTGTAAAGGTAAGAAATAAATGTTGGTGAGGATGTGGTGAAAAGGGAACATTTATATACTGTTGGTAGTAATACAAAGCAGTATAATCTCTACAGGAAATAGCATGGAGACTTCTGAAAAAAACAAAAAGTAGAACTACCATTTGATCTATCAATCCCACTACTGGGTATCTATCCAAAGTTAAGGAAATTACTATATCCAGAGGATGCCTGCACTTGTGTATCACCAGACTGTTTACAATACAAAGATACATAATCAAAGTGTCCATCGGTGAATAACTGGATAAAGAAAGTGTGGTACATAGGCACAACTGAATTCTATTTATCTATAGGGAAAAATAAAATTATGTCTTTTTTTTTACAGCAGCATGGATGGAACTTGAGGCTACTATCTTAAGTAAAGCAACTCAGGCACCGAAAGATAAATACTGAATGTTCTCACTTATAAGCAGGAGCTAAATAATGTACATGGATGTAGAGGGTGGAATAGATAGATAATGGAGACTTGGAAGGCTGAGGGGGTGAGAAGGGGTGGATAATAGGAAATTGCTTAATGGGTGCAATGTACATTATTCTGGTGATGAAAACACTAAAACTCTTGACTTCACCACTACACAGTACACCCATGTAGTACATCCATGTAGTATAATTTTGCTACATATGCATATTTTGTACCTGATAAATGTATGCAAATAACAAAAAGATGAAAAATCTAAAATCAATGTTTTAAGTTTTTAACTTAGTAAACTAGAAAAAACATAGCAATTTGAGCTTATGGGAAACAGAAGAAAACAAATGCTAAAAATTAGGGCAGAAATCAATAAAATTGAAAATAAGAAAATAACTGATAAATTCAATAAAAGCAAAAGCTGATCCTTTGGAAAGATAAATAAAATTGTTAAACACCCAGTCAAGCTAACCAAGAAAAAAAAGAAAGAACACAAATTACCAATACCAACAATGAAAGAACAATCATTGTTACTGATGTCATGGACATTACAAGGATAAAAAACTAGAAACAAGTTCATGTCAAACAAAATGACAGCCGAGATGAAAATGACAAATTTGATGAAATACACAAACTATTAAGACCCACATCAAGAAATAAGTAACTTTAACAGTTCTGTATCTACTGAAAAATTGAATTGAATTTATAGCAACCTTCCAAAAAGAAGAGTATACCAGGCCCAGATGGTTTCTCTGGTGAAAGCTACTCAACATTAAAGAATAATATTCCAATTCTCCACAATCTCTTCTAGATTATAAAAGAGGTGGCATCCTTTTCTAACTCATTCTCTGAATTCAGCATTACCCTAATACCAAACCCATATAAGAGAAAAAAAGTTTTTCTTTTTTACAGTAGAAAAAAAGGAAAACCATGTCTCTCATAAACCTAGACAAAATGTTAGCAAATTTAATACTACAAAATATTAGCAAATTAAATACAACAACGTTTTAAAATAATCATTCACCCCAGGAAAAAAATGAAATTTATTCTAGCTATGCAAGGCTGCTGAAACATTTAAAAATTAATGCAATATACCATATTAATAAGGCAAAGAAGAAATATTATATGACTTTCCCAACTGACACACAAAAGCATGTGATAAAATACAAAGTCACATTCATGTTTAAAGCTATTAGCAAACTAAGAATAGAAGGATATTTTCTAATAAATAAAGATCATTTACAAAAACCTGTAGGTAACATTATACATAATGGTAAAACTGGTTGTTTTCTCTTCGAGATTGGAGACAAGGCAAGAATATTTTCTCTCATAATTTCTCTTCAACATTGTACCAGAAGCCCTCATTAGTATAATAACAAAAGAAAAAGGAATATACATATATGGAAGAAATGAAACTATGTTAATGTATCACTGGCATGATTGTCTAAGCAGAAAATGCCTAAAATAATCTATAGAAAAAAAAAACTTCTGAAGAAAGTGTACCAAAGTCACAGGATACAAGGTAAATATACAAAGGCCAGTTGGTTCCCTATATACTGGTAGTGAATAATTGGAGTTTTGTATTTTAAAAATTACAATAACATTAATAACAAATAAAATACTTCAGCAGTATGTTAGGTAAAATCTTAACCAAATATGATAGGAAACTGTGTAAGAAACAGTACAAAACACTGATGAAAGAAAAAATCAAAGAATAAATAAATAGAAAGATAAACTATGCTCATGAATTGGAATACTCGATATTGGTTTATATTAAAAGGAAAAACTATCTAGAATAAAAGCACATTGCTAAAGAAGAAAGTTGGAAGAAGAACACAACCCAATTTCAAGATTACTCTGTAAGCTACAGTCATCAAGACAATGCGGTATTGATGAAAGAATAGACACACGGATCAATAAAACAAAATAGAGAACTCAGAAACCAACCCCTGCAATATAGCCAACTGATTTATTTTTCCTTAAGCTGTAGTAAAATATACATAACAAAAAATATACCATTTAAATAAATGTTAAGTGTACAGTTCAGTGGCACTCATTACATTCACGTTTGTTGTGAAATCATCACCACTATCCATCTCTAAACTTTTTTCATCTTAAACTGAAACTCTATACCCATTAAACAATAACTCCCCATTACTTCTTCCTCTCTTAGTCCCTGCTAAAATTCTACCTTCTATTCTATTAATTTGACTATTCTAGGCATATAAGTGGAATCATAGAGTATTTGTTATTTTTTTCTGACTTATTTCACTTAATGTATTTAAGGCTTATCCATGTTGCAGCTTACATCAGAATTCCTTCCTTTTTAATGTTGAATAATATTCAAATCTATGTGTATATCCATTCATCCACTAATGGACATTTTTGTCATTGCCACCTTCTGGCTATTGTTAATAATAATGCTGCTATGAACATCAGTATAATAATATCCTTTAGAGCCCCTGCTTTTGATTCTTTTGGAAGAGGAATTTTCTCAACTATAGGGTAATTTTATGTTCAGTTTTTTAGGAATTACCCCTGTTTTCTACAGTGACTATATCATTTTATATTCCCACTATCAGTGCATAAAGGTTTTAATTTCTCCACATCCTCACCAATATATATTATTTGCTCCGTTTTTAATAACAACCATTTAGTGGTATGAAGTAGTATCTCATTGTGATTTTGATTTGCTTTGTCCTAATTATTAGTGGTATTAATCATCCTTTCCTGTTCTGATTATGGCTATTTGTACATGCTCTTTGAGGAAATGTGTCTTCAAGCCTTTTGCCTATGTTTTTAACTGGAATGCTATTGAGTCATATGAGTTCATTACATATTCCAAGCATTAATCCCTTATAAGTATGTGAATTGCAAATACTTTCTTTTATTCTGTTGTCTCTTCACAACATAAAATATGGCACAAAAGTTTTCAGTTTATCTAAAATTTTATTTAGTTTTTTGTTTATTTTGCTTTTTGTACTATATTCAAGAAGTTATTGTCAAATTCAATGTCAAAACTTTCCCTTATGTTTTCTTCTAAGAGTTTTATAGCTTTAATTCTAATGTTTAGATCTTTGATCCATTTTGTTATTTTGTATATGGTGTAAAATAAGGGTCCAAATTCATTCTTTTGCATGTAACGATCTAATTTTCCCAGAACCATTTGTTGAAAAAACTATCATTTCCTTGTTGAATGGCCTTGACATCCTTGGCATGAATCATTTGACCATATGTTTATTTCTGGGATCTTTCATTGGATCAGTATGTCTGTCTTTATGCCAGCACCACAGATTTGATTACTATAGTTTGTAGTAAGTTTTGAATCAGAAACTGTGAGTTCTATATAATTTTTTCTTCTTTGTTAAAATTGTTTTGGTTAGTTGGGATCTTTAGGAGATTTTTTTTTCTTTTTAGAGAGAGTCTCATTCTGTCACTGAGACTGAAGTGCAGTGGTGTAATCAGAGCTCACTGCAGCCCCAACTCCTCAGGTCAGTCCACCTCCTGCCTCTGTCTCCCAAGTAGCTGGGACTAGAGGCATGAGCCATCACACCTGAATTTTTTTTGTTAATTATTTTTTTTCGTAGGGATGGAGTCTCACCATGTTTCTTAGGCTTGTCTTGAACTCCTGGCATCAAGCAATTCTTCCATCTTAGCCTCCCAAATCACTGCTATTACAGGCATGAGCCACCACATCCAGCCAAATTTATATAAATTTTAGGATGAATTATTTTTATTACTGCAAAACACTTTCTTGAAATTTTGATAGGGATGGCACTGAGTGTGTAAACTGCTTTGTGTAGTATTAACATCTTAGCAATATTAAGTCTTCCAATCCATTAACATGTCATATCTTTTATTTATTTGTCTAATTTCTTTCCCCAACAGTTTGTAGTTTCACTGTACAAGTCTTTTCTTTTTTATTTTAGACTATTTTATTCTTTTTCTTGCTATTAAATATTGAATCATTTTCTTATTTTCTAGATTATTCATTGTTAATTATATAACCACAACTAACTTGTATATGTTGATTTTGTATCCTGAAACCTTGTTGAATTTATTTATTAGTGCTAAGTCAACTGATTTCTGTACGAAAGCAACTCAGCACATAAAGGCTAGCCTCTTCAACAAATGGTGTTGGAATAACTGGATGTTCATATGCGAGAAATAAATAACCCGGACACATACTTTAAGTTTTATACAAAAATAAATTCAGGCTGGGCACGGTGGCTTCCACTCATAATTCCATCATTTTGGGAGGCCAAGGCAGGCAGATCACTTGAGGTCAGGAGTTCAAGACAGGCCTGAAAAACATGGTGAAACCCTGTTTCTACTAAAAATTACAAAAAATTAGCTGGGCATGATGGAGCATACCTGCAGTCCTAGCTACTTGGGAGGCTGAGGCAGGAGAATCACTTGAACTTGGAAGGCAGAGGTTGCAGTGGGCCGAGATTGTACCACTTCACTCCAGCCCAGGTGACAGAGCAAGACTCTGTCCCAAAAATAAATAAATAAATAAATAAATAAATAAATAAATAAATAAATAAATAAAATTCAAAATAAATCCTACACCTAAATTTAAAATGCAAAAATTTAAAACTTCCAGAAGGAAACCCAAGAAGAAAAATCCAAGTTCATGTAGATAAAAATATCTAAGTGAGCTTGGATTTAGTAATAAGATTTTAGGTGCAACACCAAAAGTACAATCCATGTCAAAAAAATTTCTATGTTTGTCTTATTAAAATTAAAAATTTCTGCTTCATGAAGGACAGTTAAGCAAATGAAAATCAAGCCACAGAGTGACAAATAATATGAGTAAAACATGTTTCTGACAAATAACTTGTATCCAAGATGTAAAACAATTTTTAAAACTGAACAATAAGAAAATAAAGCAATCTAATTTTAGAATGAGCAAATATTTGAACTGGTACCTTACCAATAAATTTATATAGATGGCAAATATGCACATTAAAAATGCTCAGTATCACTTGCCTAGGGAGGAAATGTAAATTAAAACAATGAGATACTATTACATATTTTATTAGAATGCCTAAAATCACCAAAAAAGAAAAAGACAATATAAATCACAGGTGAGGATTACAGGAATCTCAGTTTACTGCTGGTGAAAAATCAAATGGTACATCCAATTTGGGAGATTTTGGCAATTTCTTGCAAAACTAAGCATAGTCTTACCATTACCATCCAATCTAGTAATCATGCTCCTAGATATTTACCCAATTCATTTGAAAACTATTTTCACAACAAAAATCCCTCTGTACAAATGTTTATAGAAGGTCTATTCATACTCACTAAAAAACAGAAGCAACTGAGATGGCCTTCAATAGGTGGATGGTTAAACAAAACTGTGGTACATCCGTACTACAGAATGCTCTTCAGCAATAAAAAGAAATGAACTATCAAGCAACACAAAGATTTGGATTAATCTTAAATATGTGTTGCTAAGTGAATAAAGCCAGTTTGAAAAAGAGCACACAGTTTAATTCCATTTGCATGATACTCTGAAAAAACATAAAACTATGGACATGATAAGCAGATCAGCATTTTCAAAGATAGGTTGAATATGTGAAGCACGGGGGAGACTTAGGACAGTGAAACTACTCTATATGATGTTGCAATAGTAGATACAGACACATGACACTAGGCATTTGTCAAAACTCATGAAATTTTATAGCATGAATAGTGAACTTTAAGGTATGCAATAATTTTCTTAGGAAGTTAGGGGATCCCAAAATGGAATGCCGAATGTGGCAATTTAACTGTATTGCAAATGAATGAAACAACCTCACCAAGTAGAGTAAAAGAAAGGGTACCGACCTAAGTAATTTTGAAAATGAGGCTTCTATAAGACTAAAGGAAAAGAATTACAAAAGCACTGTGCTCTAGTTGATAAGCTCCCTATGGGGGTAAAGAATAAAATTCTGAACCCACTATACATGTGTACTAGAATTAAACAATTAAGTAAATAGATGGTGGATGCTGACTGATAGATTTCTCATTGTTATACCGGAGGGTAACGGATAAGCAATAGCAGAAGGCTAGAATGATCCAGGTGGTAACAGATTAGAGTTGGAGAAATCGCTATGAATTCAGGCTTAGCTTAATGTAGGTATGGATAGTTACTTAGAGAAATATGTATAGTATGTGTATATAGATTAGTCAGTATGCACATCGATACTTCCTTGACTGTTCACTAAAATAGCCTAGAAACACCACAGTATCAATAAGTATATCTGGAGCCCAGATCTTGGTTTCTAATACTATCCTCTGATGAAATAGATGAGGGCTTTTATTGAATTTAAAGAAATTATTGAACAAATAAATAAGAGAAAATAGACAAATTTCCTATGAGAAAGAACTCCAAATAATTTATGTAGCTACTCCACCTTTAAAGAGGCGAAGCGTAACTCTCAATTTCCTAGGTGTGTGCTGCACATGGAGATTTCCTTACAAGGGGTACAGTATGAAAAGGGAAAAAGAAGAGCAGCACCACAGTGGAGAAACCTGACGAACTATTTATTTAGGTTATCGGCATCACCAGTGATCACCATAAATAACAAATATAAACAGTGAGAAGTCCTGTTGATATTATGTACCCTTGATATGATGTGATGAATGGCACTTTATTACGGTGATTCTCTTCTCGAAAACTCATAATCATGAATCTAATCATGAGAGAAATATCAGACAAACATCAATAGAAGAATATTCTACAAAAGACCTGATCAGTACTCCTTAAAACTATCAAGGCTAACAAAAATAAGCAAAGTTTGAGAAATGATTATGGCCAAGCGGAGCCTAAGGAGACATTACTAAATGCAATGCTGTATCCTGAATGGGACAGTGGACCAGAAAAAGGACATCAGATAAAAACTAAGACAGTTTAAATAAAGTATTAACTTTAGTTAATAATAATGTACCAATACTAATTCATTAGTTGTTACAAATGCACCATACTAAAATAAAATGCTAGTAATAGCAAGGAACCTGGATGTATGGTATATACAGAAAACTCTCTGTATTCTCTTTGCAATTTTTTGTAAATATAAAACTATTCTAGAATAAAAAGTTGGGATAGAGAGAGGGGAAGAAGAAGAAAGAAGAGGAGGAGGAGAGGGAGAAGGAAAAGAAGAGGAGGGGGAGGAGGAAAAAGAAAGAGGAGAAAAAGGAGGGGGCAGCAGCAGCCAGGCACGATGGTACACGCCTGTAATCCCAGCAATTTGGGAGGCTGAGGCAGGTAGATCACAAGGTCAAGAGATCAAGACTATCCTGGCCAACATGGTGAAACCCTGTCTCTACTAAAAATACAAAAAATTAGCTAGGTGTGGTAGCACACATCTGTAGTCCCAGCTACTTGAGAGGCTGATGCAGGAGAATCACTTGAACCCAGGAGGCAGAGGTTGCAGTGAGCAAAGATCATGCCACTTCACTCCAGCCTGGTGACAGAATAAGACTCCATCTAAAAAAAAAAAAAAAAAAAGAAGGAAGGAAGGAAGGAAAGAAGTGGAGAAGGAGGAGAAGGAAAAGGACAAGAGGAGGAGGAGGAGGAAGGAGAAAGGAGGAGGAGAAGGAGAAGTAGATGAAGAGGAGAAGGTGGTAGGTGGAAAAGTGTAAGAGGGGAGAGGAGAAGAATGAGGAGGGGGAGAAGGAAGAGGAGGAGGAGGAGAGAGAGAAAGAGGGAGTGAATCTGTGTTCTAGAGCAAATATAATCATTTTTTTCCATCAATATTTTATTTATCCCTACAGACTTTACTCTGTATTTATCTCAACTCTGTTCTGTGTATTTGGCTTCTGGCTTCCAGTTGTGTTCAGGCCATGCAGGCGATAGGAAGAGTCGGGGAGAAAGGCGGGGTAACGTAGAATGACACCGGAGAATTAACTCCCTGCAGTACATTTTCCTTCTGGATTATGTTGAGTTGACATCTTTCCATATATCCCTCTTTCTAGATTCCTGTAATAGCTTTCTCTCTTGCCCTTCATGTCTGAAGTGGTAGCAAATCCTCTTTGTTAGTAGCCCAGAGGTACTATACCATCCCATGTGGACTTGCTGAGCCCTACCCACTGCTTTGTAAATAATCTATTAAACTGTCTTCAGTGACCCAGCTTGTATGTGCCATCCGAGACTTGCTAAAACCCTGCAGCTAAACCCTGGATTTTCTGATATAAGCAACGGTGTAAAGAAAAGAAAGCCCATAAACAACACCTTTAACTTCTTCAAGTCTTGGAGTTTTTCAGTCTAAAGATCTGGAATCATATTTCCTCTATCAAAAGTTGTGGTGGATCACCCATGAAATAACATGAAAAAAGATCGTAAGATAAACTATTGAACGTCTTTGCATCACTTTTTATCGTGCCTTAAATAACGGTGGTTGCTGGTACCGTGCAGTCTTTAGAAGGACATACAAGGTTAGCGCCCTTTACAGAGCATTTCAGGGAACTGTAGGTGAACTGATCATGGAAACTAAGACAGCAGAAGAATGAAAAGTTATGTCTAATAAAGCTCTAGAAATTTCATTCCATCAGGAAAGAAAATGTTTACTAAATTCAAGAAGAAAGTAGGCCAAGGTCAAAATCTCGTTGCCAGTTTTATTTTCAAAGAAGTGAAAAGATCATCTTCAGCACGATGGATTTATATTTTTAAATTACATTATAATTTTTTGAAAGTATTTACCTTTTTCTCATTTACTCAACAACAATGGGAAGTAGACATTTTCAAACCCACTCACTTTGCAGGTGAGAAACAGTTTGAGAGAGATCCTGTGGCCTGGCTAAGGCTATGCAACTAGTCAGTGGACAAACTGGCACTCTGCGGCCATGCTGAAGAAGCCACTTGAAGCTGAGAAGACACAGGGGCCAGGAACAATGGGTAGGTCACACAGGATAGAAGTGGAGGAGAGTGGCAGGTCAGATATCCATGAGGATAATCAGCGTGAATAGTCTAAATACTGAATGAGGCAAGGAAGATACAGTAATACTTTCACTACCTTACCCTGGCACCGCTGTTTTGTAAAGAGCTTAGGTTTAAAGCAGAGCTGGGATTCTCAGGAGTTCTGCCAGATGAACAAATTTGGTTTCTGATCTTCATATTTTGGTGTGGAATTATTGTATCCAATGGGAGTCTCAATTCCACTTGAGAACATAAATGCCTCGTGGGAACATTCCAGCAGCCTTGCAGCACACAGTGTCAAATGTTCTTTAATGTCCAGGTGCCCTCATTTGCCTTCTCAGCAAATAAAGGTTTTTCACTATTGGACATCTCAAATACCAAGCTCCTCGGTATATCATTTTTCCATTTGCAGTAACTTGAGACAGACAACTTTTTGTCACACCCAGAGGGTTTCTTTTTACTTCAATTATATAATAGGTTTCCTGGCATTTTTGTCCCCAAATGTAGGTTAAAAAGTGCTTGCTAAAATTAACTTCTGTTATTCTGCACTCACGGGGCTTTCTGGGGAAGGGCTGTCCACTTAAAATAGCTTCTAAGGGAACTATTCAGGACACTTGTAACTTTAGGTTTTATTAAATGACACAAGCTGCTGATGCTGGTTTTCCCTGACATGTAACTGAATCTCATTTGATCAGGAAAAAAAATGTTCCCTGTGTTGCTGGTAAAGTAATGGGACTCTATGGCCATGCTGTACTGCCATTTTAGGAATCTGGTTGGGGGGTGAGTACTGCACAGTATAGGAAAGTCTGAAGATGAATGAATATGACAGCTTGGTGGGGACAGTTTGACTCAGGCTAAAGGGCACACAGATACTCTGACCTCTCTTCTGGTGGCCAGCTGTGTGTATCTTGAAAAAGACAGAAAGAAAGCACAAATCACAGGACTGTCCTGTCCTATGAGAGGAGCTAGACATTTGATACATGCAAGTTCACAATGATACACACTCTTACACACACAGAGGTGAAACATAAGTTACACACACTCACAGAACTACACTCAATACATAGTTTGTAGTGATTGTTCTCTTATTAGGAATGAGTATATACATACACGTGTGTGTATATATATATATATAGATAGATACATAATTTTTTTTCTTTCTCTCTCTCTCTCTCTCTCTCTCTCTGTCTCTCTCCAGGTCATACAAATTGGAAACAGGTAGGGTTAGGTTCAACCCTGGACACAAGCAGGGTTGCGTGCCAACGGTATTGCAATGGCATTTGACTTCAAGGCACTACGCTGTTTCTTTTCCATGACTGCTGGGTCCTGGGTGGCACACATTTCTTTTTGAGGACATTCTAATGGCCCTGATCACAATTGATCAGTAGGAGCCCATGTTGCCATTGTGGGGTATCTGGGCAATAAAAGGGCTACAACAGCAACTAAAGAGGGAAACTAGACTTAATGACCAGAGCAGTTCATAAAAGGGACTTTATTCTCCTCCTTTACATTCTTTATATTCTCCTGTCACCCTACCATACCCAGCTTAAATTCTATCCACCATTTGTTTCAATCATTTCATTGCATATACCCTCATCTCCATTATCTCTATATTTTTTATTATGCTCACTCTGCAAAAATCCTGAACCTAGATACATGCAACTCTCTATCCACTCTGCAACCACCCTTACCCAGAAAGAATACTCGCAAGAATGCATTTTGATCTCAATTTAAAATTTTTGATGGGAGATAGAGGCAAAATGGCAGATAGGAGGAAGGACTAACTTGCAGCTCCCTCTCAGACAGACAGAGTAGCATATGGAGACCCACACTGCAACTTTCGCTCCAAGAACTACCACAGGTATATACTAGGAAATCTGAAATAATCCACAGACCCTTTGAAGGAGGTGGATCACTGCTACAGGCTCCATGGGGCAGCCAAGGTACTGTGAGTTGACTTGCTTTCTCCGCTGGGGAACTTGTAGCTGGGACAAGTTCTCAGCACTGCTCACTGGCTACCTGGAAACAACTCGGTGCTGTTGGTGGGGCATGGTGGGAATGAGACCAGCCTTTCAAGGTGTGGGCTGCATGGGTGCTAGGTGAAGCCTGTGGCTGCCAGCTTTTCCCCATTTCCCTGGTGACCTGTGTAACACAGCAAAGGCAGCCATAATACCCCTGGGAACATAACTCCATTGACCTGGGAACCGCCCCATCCCTCACAGCAGCTGCAGCAAGCCCTGCCCAAGGAGAGTCTAAGCTCATATACTCCAGACTCTGCTCCCACAAGATGGTCTTTCTCTACCAGCCCTGGATGCTGTAGATAAAGAATATAATGTCTTAGGAGCTTTATGGCCCTGTCCATGACCCAATGATCCCTATACTACCTTAGCTGATGTGCTCTTGAAAGTGCCACCTCTTGACTGGAGGCTAACCAACATAAAACCAGTACATTTAGCAAAAATACAACCAAGGACCCTCACACAGTCTACTTCGTTTCACTGCTACGTTCACCAGAACAGGTGATGGTATCCATGGCAGAGAGAATTGAACAGAGATCACATCATGGGACTCTTTGCAGACACTCCCCAGTTCCAGCCCAAAGACTGGTAGCTCCACTGGGTAGCTAGATCCAAAAGAGAAATCACAAGCACTGCTGTTCAGCTCTGAGGAAAGCCCCATTCCTAGGGAGAAGGGGAGAGTACCACTTCAAAGGATTACCCTGTGGGACAAAAGAATCTGAATAGCAGCCCTTGAGTCTAAGATCTTCCCTCTGACATAGTCCACCCAAAAAAGAAAGGAAAAAAAAAAAAAAAAAAAAACACACACACAGAAAAACTTCTGGTAATATGACAAGAGAAGGTTTTTTAACACTTCCAAAAGATCACACTAGCTTACCAGCAATGGATCCAAACCAAGATGAAATCTCTGAATTGCCAGAAAAAGAATTCAGAAAGTTGACAATTAAGCCAATCAAGGAGGCACCAGAGAAAGGTGAAGTCCAACTTAAAGAAATTAAAAAAAAAAAAATACAGGATATGAATGGAAAAATCTCCAGTGAAATAGATAGAATAAATAAACAATCACAACTTCTGGAAACGAAGGACACACTTGGAGAATTGCAAAGTGTGCTGGAAAGTCTCAGCAACAGAATTGCACAAATAAAAGAAAGAACTTCAGAGCTTGAAGACAAGGTTTTAGAATTAGCCTAATCCAACAAAGACAAAGAAAAAAATTTAAAAACATGAACACAGCCACCAAGAAATTTGGAATTATACTAATGATTAAGCCTAAAAATAATTTTGTTTCCAAGGAAGAGGAGAAATCTAAGTTTTGGAAATATATTTGAGGGAATAAGTGAGGAAAACTTCCCCAGTCTTACCAGAGATCTAGCCACCCAAAAAACAAGAAACTCAAAGAACATCTGGGAAATTAATCACAAAAGGATCATTGCCTAGGCACATAATCAGATTATCTAAACTCAAGACAAAGGAAAGAATCTTAAGAGCAGTGAGGCAAAAGCATCGGGGAACCTATAAAGGAAAACCAATCAAATTAACAGGAGATTTCTCAGCAGAAACTCTACAAATTAGAATAAATTAGGGTCCTATCTTTAGCCTCCTTAAACAAAACAATTATCAGCCAAGAATTCTGTATCCTGTGAAACTAAACTTTATAAATGAAGGAAGGATACTGTCTTTTTCAGACAGACAAATGCTGAGACAATTTGCCACTATCAAGCCAACACTACAAGAACTGCTAAAAGAAGCTCTAAATCATAAAACAAATCATCTAAGAAAAGACTCTCCTTAAGGCATAAATCTCACAGGACCTATGAAACAATAACTCAATGGAAAAAAAAAGGTATTTCAGGCAATAAATAGCAGGATGAATGTAATATGATAGTAACTTACATCTCAATATTAACATTGAATGTAAACAGCCTAAATGCTCCACTTAAAAGATAGAGTGGAGAAGAATTTACCAACCAGGTATCTGCTATCTTCAAGAGACCCTTTACTTAAGGTAAAGGGATTGAAAAAAATATTCCATGCAAATGGACATCAAAAGTGGAGCAAGAGTAGCTATTCTTATGTCAGACAAAACAAACGTTAAAGCAACAGCAGTTCAAAAAGACGAAGAGGGACATTATACAATGATAAAAGGACTAATCCAACAGGAAAATATCACAGTCTAAATATATATGCACTTAACACTGGAGCTCCCAAATTTCTAAAACAGTTACTACTGGAACTAAGAAATGAGACAGGCAGTAGCACAATAACAGTGGGGGACTTCAGTGCTCCACTGACAGCACTAGACAGGTCATCAAGATAGAAAGTCAACAAAGAAACAATTGACTTAAACTATATCCTAGAACAAATGGACTTAGCAGATATTTACATAATGTTCTACACAACAGCTGAAAAATAACATTCAATTCATCAGCACATGGAACTTTCTCCAAGATAGACCGCCACAAAAGAAGTCTCAAACAAATTTAAGAAAATTAAAATTATATCAAGTCTCAAACAAATTTAAGAAAATTAAAATTATATCAAGTACTCTCTCAGACCACAGTGATATAAAACTGGAAATCAACTCCAAAGGGAACCCTCAAAACAATGCAAATACATGGAAATTAAACAATCTGCTTCTGAATGATCATTGGGTCAACAATGAAATCAAGATGGAAATTTAAAAAGTATTTAAACTGAATAATAGTGACACAACATATCAAAACCTCTGGCATACAGCAAAGGTAGTGCTAAGAGCAAAGTTCATAGTCTTAAATGCCTATATCCAAAAGTCTGAAAGAGCTCAAATAGACAATCTAAGGTCATACCTCAAGGAGCTAGAGAAAGAACAAACCAAACCCAAACCCAGCAGAAGAAAAGAAATAACCAAGATCAGAGCAGAACCAAATGGAATGGAAACAAACAAACAAAAATACAAAAGATAAATGAAACGTGATGCTGGTTCTTTGAAAAGATAAATAAAATTGATAGACCATTAGCATGATTAACCAAGAAGTTCTTTGAAAAGATAAATAAAATTGATAGACCATTAGCATGATTAACCAAGAAGAGAGAAGGTCCAAATAAGCTCAGTTAGAAATGAAACAAGAGCTATTACAACCTATACCTCAGAAATACAAAAGATGCTTCAAGGCTACCACAAACAATTTTATGTGCATAAACCAGAAAACCTAGAGGAGATGGATAAATTCCTGGAAATATACAAACCTACTAGATTAAACCAGGAAGAAATAGAAACCTGAACAAACCAGTAACAAGTAGCAATATTGAAATGATAATTTAAAAGTTGCCAATAAAAGAAAAAAGTCCAGGACCAGACAGATTCACAGCTGAATTCAGACAGTCTAAGAACAATTGATACCAATGCTATTGACACTATTCTGAAAGACAGAGAAAAAGGCAATCCTCCCTAAATCATTCTATGAAGCCAGTATACTCTAATACAAAAACCAAGAAAGGACATAACAAAAAAAGAAAACTAAAGACCAATATTCCTGATGAACATAGTTGCAAAAATTCTCAACAAAATACTAGCTAACCAAAGCCAACAGCGTATCAAAAAGATAATCCACCATGATCAAGTAGGTTTTACACCAGGGATACAAAGATGGTTTAACATATGCGAGTCAATAAATGTGATAGATCATAAAAACAATTTTTTTTGAGACAGAGTCTTGCTCTGTTGCCCAGACTGAAGAGCAGTGGCACAATCTCAGCTTCCCATGTTTAAGCGATTCTCCTGCCTCAGCCTCTTGAGTAGCTGGGACTATAGGTGCCTGCCACCATGCCCAACTAATTTGTGTATTTTTAACAGAGAAGAGATTTCACCGTGTTGGCCAGCCTGTTCTCAAACTCCAGATCTTGTGATCCACCCGTCTTGGCCTCCCAAAGTGCTGGGATTAAGAGCGTGAGCCAACGTGCCCGGCCATAAACAAAATTTAAAACAAACATCAAATGATCATCTCAATAGATGCAGAAAAAGCATTTGATAAAATCCAGCATTGCTTTATAATTAAAACCTTCAGCAAAATCAGCATAGAAGGGACAGACATACCTTAAGGTAATAAAAGCTATCTATGACAAACCCTCAGCCAACATTATACTGAACAGGAAAAATTGAAAGCATTCCCCCTAAGAACTGGAACAAAACAAGAATGCCCACTTTTACCACTTCCATTCAACATAGTACTGGCAGTCCTAGCCAGAGCAGTCAGACAAGAGAAGAAATAAGAGGCCTCCAAATCAATAAAGAGGAAGTTAAACTTGCTGTTTGCTGATGATATGACTGTATGCCTAGAAAACCCTCAAGACTCCTCCAAAAATCTCCTAGAACTGATAAATGAATTCAGCAAAGTTTCAGGATAAAAAAAAATATTGTACACAAATCAGTAGCCCTGCTATACACCAACAGCAATCAGGCTGACAAATCAAGAACTCAATCCCCTTTACAATAGCTGCAAAGAAAATAAAATATTTAGGAATATACTTAACGAAGAAGGTGAAAGACCTCTACAAGGAAAACTACAAACCATTGTTGAAATAATAGATGAAAAAAGCAAACAGAAACATATCTCATGCTCAGGGATGGGTAGAATCAATACTGTAAAAATGATCATAATGCCAAAAACAATCAATAAATTCAGTACAATTCCTCTCAAAATACCAGCATCATTCTTCACTGAACTAGAAAAAGCAATCCTAAAATTCATACGGAACCAAAAAAGAGCCCACATAGCCAAAGCAATACTCAACGCAAAGAACAAATCTAGAGGCATCACCTTACCAGACTTCA
Source organism: Saguinus oedipus (assembly GCA_031835075.1). Taxonomy (NCBI): domain Eukaryota; kingdom Metazoa; phylum Chordata; class Mammalia; order Primates; family Cebidae; genus Saguinus; species Saguinus oedipus. The sequence continues at coordinate 31,107,237 of CM063190.1, read as the reverse complement.
AACTATACTATTAGGTCATGATCACCAAAACAGCAGGGTACTAGTATAAAAACAGGCACATAGACCAAGAAACAGAATAGAGAACTTAGAAATAAAGCCAAATACTTACAGCCAACTGATCTTCAGCAAAGCAAACAGTAACGAAGTGGCATAAAGACACCCCATTGAACAAATGGTGCTGGACTGACAAGCTGCATGTAGAAGAATGAAACTGTATCCCCATCTCTCATCCCATGCAAAAATCAACTCAAGATGGATCAAAAACTTAGATCTAAGACCTGAAACCATAATAATTTTAGAATATAACACTGGAAAAACCCTTAAAACATTGGCTTGGGCAAGACTTCAGACCAAGAACCCAAAAGCAAATGCAATTAAAACAAATATAAATAGATGGGACTTAATTAAACTACAAAGCTTCTTTATAGAAAAAGAAATTATTAGCAGAGTAAACAGACAACCCACAGAATGGGAGAAAATCTTCACAATGTATACATCCAACAAAGGTCTAATATCCAGAATCTACCAGGAATTCAAACAAATCAGCAATAATAAAAAAAATCCCATCAAAAAGTGGGCTAAGGATATAAATAGAAAATTCTCAAAGTAAGATATACAAATGGCCAACACACATATGAAAAAATGCTCAACATCTCTAATTTTCAGGGAAATGCAAATAAAAACCACAATGCAATACCACCTAACTCCTGCAAAAATGACCATAATAAAAAAATTAAAAAATAATAGACATTGGCACGGATGTGGTATAAAGGGAACACTTTTACACTGTCGCTGGGAATGTAAGCCAGAACAATCACTACAGACAACATGTGGAGACGCCTTAAAGAAGTAAGAGTAGATCTTCCATCTGATCCAGCAGTCCCACTGCTGGGTATCCACCCAGAGGAAAAGAAGTCATTATTCAAAAAAGGTACCTGCATACACATGTTTATAGCAGCACAATTTGCAATTGCAATATTATGGAACCAACCCAAATGCCCATCAATCAATGAGTAGATTTTTTAAAAATGTGATATATATGTTATATATTGGAATACTACTCAGCTATAAAAAAAAAGAATGAAATAATGGCATTTGCAGCAACCTGGATAGAATTGGAGACCATTATTTTGAGTGAAGTAACTAAGGGATGGAAAAGCAAACATCATATGTTCTCACTTATAGGTGGGAGCTAAGCTATGAGGACTCAAAGGCATAAAAATGATGCAATGAACTTTGGGGTCTTGGGTAGGGGGAAGGGGGTGCAGAATAAGAGAGTACAGATTGGCTAGAGTGAACACTGCTCAGGTGATGGGTACACCAAAATCTCAGAAATCACTACTAAAGAACTTATTCATGTTCTTTAGTGGGAACCACCACCTGTTCCCCAAAAACCTATGGAAATAAAAATAAAATAAAATTTGTGGCCAGTGACTTTAAATGGCCTATTATAGTCACACTGCAATCCTAACTGTTTCCCTCTTTGCTCATGACTGCTTTTTGCCTTCTACTTTGCTTTCAAACCTCCAACTCCTTGTTCTTCATTCTCATTCTTAGCTGATACCCTTTCTTCCTATTTAAGTATGTATATATAAAGAAAAAGCAACTAGAAGAGAGCATGCACAGTCTTGCACCATTGCATTTACCAGCCTACCCTCCTATCCCCATATATGCTGTCGTCCCTCCTGTTGCAATGAATGAATTGATTATGGTCACATCTGAACTCGATGCCATAATTTGTGCAGCAGGTCCCTTCCTCCCTTGCCTACTTAAGGACTATACTCTAGCAATGCTCTTCCTTGGTCCTGCATCATACCATTCCTAATAGCATATGAATATATTATATTGTCACTTACATTTAAAAGTATTTTTTATAGGAGGTTGTAGGCAGATTAAAAATAAATAAATAAATAAAAAGGTATTTTTCTCTTGCTATTCCCTCTCCAGCTACAACTCCATTTATTCACTCTTTTCTTATGCAACATCCCTCCAAAGAGATTTACATTCTCACTAGCTCCAGTTCTTTTCTATTCTTGATTTAATACATGCCAATCAGTCTTTAACCCAGGACTTCACTGAAATAGCTCCTGACAAGGTCACCAATGATGTTGCTAAACCAATACACATTTCTCAGTTCTCATCCCATCAGCAGCATTTGACACAACTGATCATTTCCTCCCACTTGAAATACTTCTTTACTCTCTTCTCGGTATTTTCTTCCCTGCCTGGCTGCTTTTTCTCTGTCTTTGCTGCGTTCTCCTCACTCTCCAATCCATAGATGTTGGAATACTACAGGGCTCAGTTTTCAGACCTCCCCTTCTTCTCTATCTACATTTGCTCCTAAGGTGATTTCATTCAGTTTTATGGCTTCCGATATTATCCCATGTAAATAATTTTCACTTTTATATTTTCATTCTGGAAATTCCTCCTGAAATCCAGAGTTCTATATCCAATAACCACTTTGCAGTTCCACTTAACATGCCCTCAAAGAAAGTCCTGATTTTTTTCACTAAACTTTCATCCTCAGTAAATGGTAATTTCAGTCTTCTAACTGTTCAGTCCCAAAAGCTTAAAGTAATCCAATTTGTCATCAAATGCTATTGGCTCTATCTCTAGAGCACATCTAGAATCTGACTACTCCTCATCCCTTACGCTACAACCGTCCAGGTCAAACCACTATTAATTCTATTATCTATTGCAGCTTCCTCTCCAGGCCACAGTGGCCCACTTTATAGCAGCTAGTATGATTATTTTAAAACTTAATTTACTTATGTCTTTCCTATGGTCAGACTCTCTAGTGGCTTTCCATATCACCTAAAGTAAAAGCCAAAGTCCTTAGATTCCCAATAAACACCTGTATAACTTGACTCCCTTGCCCACCCCTCTGATTTTATCTCCACCCTCTCTCACTCAGTTCCCGATAAACAGGCCTCCTTACTGTTCCTCACTTCACCTCTTTCACATATCTGTTTAAATGCCACTGTTAGTGAGATCACCCAAAAATAACAACCTCTACCCCTGGCATTCCCTTTCTTGCCTGTCTGCTGCATTTCCTCCTATTGAATCATCACCATCTGCCATGCTCTTGCTTTGTATTTATTTTCTGTCCTTTCAACTAGAAAGTAAACTTTTAAATACAGAGAATGTACTTGCTTATTTACTACTTGTACCCCTGATGCCTAGAATACAATATGCTTGGTACATAGTAGACAATCAATATTAATTGAAAAATGAATGGTGAGGTCATGACAACAAAAATAAATACTCTAATAATTTAAAATATTTAAACAAGGTGTCTTTCTTATTTAATCTCCCTCTTTATTATAATATTTGTGTAGTCCTTGAGCTTCGAGTAATCTATACTTTGCGTGTCTTTATTTTTCCATAATGTGATTTTATATGTTTTTATTGACAAATTGTAATTGCACCTATTATGGGATACAATTTAATGTTTCAATACCTATATATGTTGTATAATGATAATCAAGTTCGGGTGTTTAGTGTATCCAACACCTCATGCATTTATCACTTCTTTTGTGGTGAAAGTGTTAGCCTGTCGTCTAGCTATTCTGTAATATTCTATACCTTACTGCTAACCAGCATCACCCTACTGTGCAATAGACTAGTCATTTGTAATTTAGACAACCCCTCGGATGGAGAGTAAAAAAAAACCTAGTGAGATGTTGGGGATAGGAGACAGCACACTGAAACTAGGTTGAAATCATTTTAGTTTTGTCAAGAAAGAGACCAAAAGAAAAAAAAAGTACACCCTGTACATTCAGAAAAAGAAGAATAGAGAAACTATAAAATCAAAAGTGATTTGAATACTGGGGGATAGTAAAGAGGACTTGACTCCTATAAACAAATTAAGGGAAGAGAAGTAGAAAAGGAGGGCTGCTTGTAAAGCACAAACTCATCTCTGATCACCCGCCTTATATTAATTTAAGATAATACTCCATTCATCTTCATAGCAGAATCTTTAATTGCAAAATCTTTCATCAGCCTTGTTATTTGCTGCACCTGTCATTGGAGACACTTGGTGGTTTTTGTTGTGTTGTTGTCATTTCTCACACTAATTAGAGGGCTGTTTCATTGTGTTCTCCTTCAGCGTGGTTTGGTTTAACCAGTAACGCTGCCAATTATGCTCCTGTTCCCCAAGCTGATTTCACCTCGAATGTTGGGCAGACTTCAAAGTAGAGATTGCTTAAAACATTAATTAAATACCCCACAATAGTAACAACTTTCAAAATACCCCTTAACAATCCCATAATCCATCCAGCATCTGCTGCACAGTCGTTAAACCCTAAATATATGTGTTTAACATTCAGTTGGGTGCTTAATGATCTTACCTTAACTGGGCCTATTAAATTTAAAGAGATGTGCATAATTGAGTTATTGCACATTAATTATAAATACCTATTGGCTATTAAAATCACATTCCAAGGGTTAACACCTATCATTAGATTTGGCTAAACTTTGTCCAATGTGTGTTCTTCTTGGCAAAAACACACTCTGATAAAGAAATGATGAAGCCTGTCTCTTACTGCAGTGGTCAAGTTGAATTAAAACTACAAATCCCAATCCCAGCCAGACAGCTTGGATACCTCTTAGAGTTATATGGAGAAAATAAGTATTAGTGCCTCACAGTTTTCTAATACTTAGTACATTTCAAAGAACCTTCACTACATATCATTGCTTCTAAGCTTCCAGACACCTTGGTATGTATAAGAGAAGTATAGTTTATTCCCTTTGTAACAGATGAGAACATGTCAGACATGCAGAGTTCAAGTGAATGCCTATTCTCGTCAGGGCTGACTTAGGTACTGGAAAACCAAACAGAGACCATGTAGAGATTTTGCTTTGGAAAGAATAAGTAGGACAATAAGGAACAGCGATGCTGCTACCCAACTTAAATTGTCTTTCTTTCTGCAATCTTCTACTTTCCTTCTTGTTGGCTGCTACTTCCCTCTAGCACTATGGTTTCCCATTCCTTTAAATGTCTGTTTCCTTTAACTGACTGTTTCTTTCTAACTTAAGAAGGTACTTAAGTATCTTCTCTTCTACATTTTCACAGCGATTACCTGTACCACTTGTTTATCAACTTACAGACTTAAGTAATACCTTTGCTTTCAACTTTGTATCTCAGTACAACTTACTTGCATACTTACAGGGAACACCATAAGATCTGATTCTTCTAAGGTCTCTCTAGCTCATGCAGTGACAGTCAATGGAGAATGTTTAATAAATGAGTAGATTAATTACCTTTATCGATACTCTCATTTCACCCTTAAGATAATACCACTTAAAATGCTTTGGAATCTTCTTCCTTTGTACTGAACCTGTAACTATCCCTGAGGACAATCTCTACGAGTTTGGATGCCATAGGACTGAGGTAGTGTTGTACATCAATCCCTCCCTTTTTTTTTTTTTTTGCCTGTGCCTGGCTCTGAAGCTCCTCTGGGTGTTCCTCCTCTCAATAATAAAACATGACTGATAACAAGAAACGGCAGCCTTCCAAGTGACTCCCTTTGTAGAAAATCCCCAAACACAATCAATTCAAATTTAAACAGCCAGATTTGAAACAAAGAGAGAGATGTAGCAAATGGCCCCCTACTCTGTTTTCTAATTGTCTCCAGAGACAGATTGTGTCTATTTGAATCTTTTTCAGCCCAATCACATCAACACACTGACGGATCCTGTCCTTTTCCATCAGCCTTGGAACTCTCCTCCTTGGGCATAGTATAAAGTTGAGCAGCATGATCTGGGAATTCAACTATGAATTCTGTGGCTTTCAGACACCTCCTTGTCTTTGAAACTTGGGAAAAGTTTTTACATACAACAAAGCTTCACAAAATGTGAACATTTTCATTCAACTAGAATCTCTCAGCTCACACCTAACTATTGTTTTTTTTCTCATGGGTTCTTCTGTTAGTTTAAGGAATTAGGAGTTTTTACTTTCAATTTCACCTTTGTCTCAATGTGTGACTAAAAGGAAGTTACTAAATCTCTCTGTGCCTCATTTCCTTCAATGGTCAGATGAAGACAGCAATGGCTGTCCAGCTTACCAGACAGAATTCTAATGAAATCTAGTAGAGAAAGGCACACGGAAATGTTTTGAAAGGGACAACATCATACACATGTAAAAGGATTATATCACTTGTCTCAAATAAAAACTCTAATAAGGGCCATATGGGCTCTACACAGGCCTAAAACTATGGTAATTAAGTATCATAGGAAAAGTACCTAAATTTAGAGGAAGACACAGACAATAGCGGCTTTAAAGAGGGGAAAGAAAGATCATATCTTGAATATTTACAAAGCTTTTCTTTAAAAAAAAAAAGATGTCAGTGTGATATAATGAAATGAGCATTCAACTAAGAGATAAGAGAATTGATTCACTCCCGTTCTGTCATTCAGTATCTGGTTGGCTTCAAGCACATTACTGACCTTCTTTGGGGCCTTTGTTTCCTCAATGGTAAAATAAGAGGGTTGGACTTAGTGGTCTCTAAGGTCCCTGCTGGCTCTAAAGTTCTATGTAGTTCTATGTTTCCGCTCTGTCACTCCATCATGCAGGACACTGACATGGGTTAGTTGAGTTGAGCATATGGTGGGATTAAGCTCTTTACCAATTATGAGCTTTATCTCCCAAAGTGCTGATCAGAGACGAGGCACAGTGAACTCTGCTTAGAATCCCTCCCACTGTGTAAGCGTCGCTGCTGCTACATATACAGCTCAGAGGCAGGGCTCAGAGCCCTACCAAGGTGACAATTTGTAGATAGGGTTGAGGAGATGGTGTTTAAGGACTGAAAAACACTCTCCACAGTATTGACTGTGTTATTCAGTGACATGTTATTCTGCTGCCATGTCTGCTCTGTAAAGCAGCATACCAATGGCTGTGGTAGGCTCTGCATCATGAAGCCCACTCTACCTGTGCCGGTGTCCTCACTGTCATCCAAATTCTCATAAAATGTATTTCTGTTGGCTCTTGGCTCATGTTGCTCACCACATTTGGAATCTTTCATCTTTTTAATTGAATTTCCATTTATTTCCCATAGTCTGCACTTCATCTGCCCTGCTGTAACTCTTCTCTGCACTTCAGAGTATGTATCATACTTTAGGATATGCTCTATTGTTATCTGGATTTCTTTTATCTTGAAGGTTTTCGTTCCTGTGTGGCGTCTTATAGTATTTTTAAAATTTTTTCTGAGCATTTAGTATCCATAAATTCCATTTTAATTGAAGAGTTTTAGTCTCGACTTGAAATTGTCTTCAATTTGTGTGTTTAATCTTGTTTTTCACCTTTATCACCTCTCCAGAAAGTTCAGTTTGATTTTATATCACATGTTGTTCACCTTGAATAGAAGGATAGTTTGTAAATTAATTTTTAAAATTATGGCAGACCATTTCAAAACTGGGAAGAAACGTATTTGCTAAAAGACCTTGACAAAGGTTTATAGTGAAAGTGTTGGCCATTAGTAGTGTTCTTTTTAAGGGAATGATATTTTATTAATTGTAGCCTAATACGGTATTCTAGGAGAAACCACTTAAAAGCTCACAAGACAGAAAGGATTTCACATAGAAAAAGTTGACTTGGTAAGACTCTTTCTTTTCCCTGGATAATTTTCACCTGTAATATCTTACTAATAACACGTCATGATGTTTTGAAGATTAACTGCATACTCTCCGTTTTGCACCCAGGATTCTGCAGATAGAAACAAGTCAAACAAGGATCAGATGACAATTTCCAGCCAGGCCTCTCTCACAAGTGAAAACTTGGTGGGAGATTTTCACAGGTCCAGGGTTCAGTCCTCAAGTTTCAAGTCTGAAAACTCAGTTTTACCAGCCCACCACAAGGTCATCAAGCTCTTGGACTCAATCAAAGTGGAAAATCTGCATTAACCAAATCCACAGAATATCAATTCATCTGCAGTGGGAGATATGTATGGAAATATCATCTGAATTGCAAATTCAACCATATTACTCCCCTGCTCAACATTTTCAATTGCTCCTTTCTGCCTACCCAGATTGCTAATAAGGCAGTTCCTGACATAACCTCTTTCTACCTTATTTCCTTCTATACCTCTACTCATACTCAATGATATCAATGCTCCAGTTTTTTTCCCAAGCATATCATGTTCTCCAGAATCTTTATACTGTCTGCGCTTTCAACATCTGCCTCGAATAGGCTTCTCTGCTATTTTAAACATAACGCCAACCCTAATTTACCATCTTAATCCTCTATTGCTACTTCTAATCTTTATATTTCAAGAAAAAATTTCAGTCTCATTTCATTCAATATGGCCTCATTGATGCTTTCCTACTGTAGACTGGGTAAAGGACTTTCTCTCTGTACTCCCAATCCATTCCATGCATGTCTCTATAATGGATCCTATCTCTTCACATGTTTACACATCTCTTTGCCCAACTAGCCTGCAAGCCCCTTTAGAATGTTAACCAGCCATTTTATCCCTTAGTGCTACAGTGCCTGCAACACTTACAAATGGGGGCACTTAAATATGTTTATTGAATTCGTGAATGAATAAATCTTCTCGGGACTCACTCTTCTGGTAGATCAGACTACTCAGAGCTCAAGTTACACATCAGAATGTTGTTTGGTGAGAAGAGATTTGGACTAAGAGTTGCTCGATGTTTGTAGCATTCATTTTTATCAAGTCAAAGTAAGCAGTTGAAATGCCCTCCTTGCCTCTGAATATTTGTTTTCATCCCAATGCCTTTTTCCCAGATAATGCTACTTAAACTACCATCCATTCCTGCTCTACAGTTTCTTTATTCTCGTCTCTAAATGTAATTATCTTAATTAGGTCATCTCCACCGTTATTATTTTATGAGCTTTCATTTTTCAACACCAGTTACATTTCCGTTCTGAGGTGCCATGCTGGTCCTCTTCACTAGAATGAGATACACTGTGGTCTTTTATCTAGATGGAAAGTTCTCTTGGTTCTATTAGATGGAGACTGGAGAGAATCTTAGTCTCATCATTACCACATTATTATTACCTCTTGAGAGTCACTTCTGTCAGTAAATAATTTTACCTATGTTATGTTCATGTTTATTAGCTTTCATTTTGGAGGCTGACTTCTGCCTTATCTGGACCTTATTTGAGGGTGAACTGAAGTTCCTATGCCTGCCCCTATTAGACAATGCCTTTTAAAAATAGCTACCAGATCAATCAAAATTTGCATAGCCTCTGGGCCCAGGCAGTGAAAAAAAGCATAGTTCTATGAAGCCTCCTTCCTAGTTTCTGTACCCCAGAGAAGGTTAGCTTGGCAGAAGGGGGTTATGGTTGATCCTAGGGGATGTGGCCTCAGCTGCTGTCTAATGGCTTGGCACCATGGGGAATTTCCCAGCTTGCTTTGCAAAGTCTGTACAATCTTGGCTAGCCACACTGTTCAGATATCCTTCCTAGGGAAGCTGGCTGTGTGTCTTGTGTTCATTTATTTTAAACACAGTGTCTTCTCCTCATCCCTTGATGCCTATTGTGTGGTTTAATTGCTACCCTCTGCCTAGTGGTTGCTGGCACGATATGCCATGATACCAACACACACAATGCAGTGTGTGCTTGTGGGGACTGACAAGCCCAGCTTCCAAAACAGATTCGCAAAGGGAAAGACCAATGAAAATCATCGTTGAGAAAGTGATAATTTCTGTGCCATGCAATTATACCCTTTAAAAACTATACCTCTGGCGCACTATCCTGCCAACAGTTTACTGAGGACGAGGAAACAAAACCAGCAGTTGATGCCAGGATGGCTATGGAAACCCTGTAATCATCTCAAAAATAGATTTATATAGGGAACCTAGTTGTTATGAGTGTGGTTTTGTACTCTGTTTCAAAAGAAAAAAACATTCCTCCTCATAACTTTAGCCTTTTCAATTTTTATTGCAATATCATAGATATTTAGGAAAGAAAGAGAGATGGGGGTAGGTAAAGAAGGGAGGAGGAATCGAATGAGCTGCTGGGGTTTTTCTTTCTGTCGCGTGCCTCTCCTCGCCTTGCCCACCCACAGACACCTCAGCACACACCACACCCCTATCATTATGGGAACATCTCCCCACTCATTACACCCACCAAGAAGCCATAAAAGTAAACCTTGTCATCACAACTACCCACTCACAAATAACCACTGCCCCAAGTTCCACTTTATCCCCTTTCCACCTCTCCGTATGCAATACTCCTCAGCACTTCTTTTTCCCCCACCACACACATATAAAACGCACACGTAGATAACAGTCTTCCACTAAGAGATTCACTCACAAAGAAAACTGCTAGGGATGCAGGTTCCCACCTTCCCACCCCCTTTCCCTGCAATTTGTAAGTTAAGGGAAAAGAGGCTAATAAAGTCAGGGAATATGTAATAACTGATCAGGTGGTAGAACCAAATACCTGCTGACCTCAGTTCTGGGGGATTAGAAAGGCTGGCTTGAGAATTTAAGTGCCATTTACAATATTGTCAATTTAGTGAGTGGTGTCTGATTTTATGAGAGCCATGCATGACAGCCATGCAGTACATGGTAAGGAGATAGGCAATTTGGGTTTGAATTCAGGCTCTTCCACTCACTTGTTTATGTCTCTGAGTAAGTGGCTTCTCTCTGCGTCTCAGTTCTCTCATTTGTAAAGTGGGAATCTAAATAGTAACTATCTCAAAGTGTTGTCACGAGGATACAATTTGCAGATATACATAAAACACCCAGAAAACTGTCTAGCACAAATAAAGAGCTATTTAATAATATTTGCTATTGCTGTTGTTTGTATAGCAAGATTCAGGGGACTAAGCCTACTGATGGAGAATTTCTTACACTGTGTAAACAGGTCCATGAATATCCAGAGAGCTTGATGGAAATTTATTTAAGAACTTCATGGAATTCCTTAGGAGAAACAAATAAATGGCTCAGCAACTGTCCTGTTTGCTCAAGAAAATGACATCATATGATTGATTCAAAATGACATTACCAATTGCTTCTATGTAGAAATGGCCTGAAATACAGAAGAGTTGACAGAGTAGGGAACAAAAAGGAGAAAAAATTTTTAATTAAAATGAGAAGACAAAAGCACATGAAAGAAATGGCGGCAAAAGAGAAAAGAAAAACGAAGCTGGGAAAACAGTAATACTTCTAAATAGGTTCACACAATCTATAAGACTGTTTTAGCAACATTAGGCTCTTTTCTTGAAAATGTAGTTTACCGTATTTTCCATTAAAACTGATTTGCCATTTGAATGTTGTGTGAATGTGAGGGTAGTTTGAATTATGCTCTGAAGAATTCAAAATTCACCATAGTACCTCAACTTGACTTTCAAATCAGCTGTATCGCTAGAAGATTAAGTATTTTTGGGCAGAGACCTTGCCTAGATTATAGCTGTTTTCTCATTTTGCTTAGTGCTCAGCATCTCGTAGGTGCTCAATACATATCTATGAAATGAAAGAATAAGTGAATGAGTGAATGAACCCTCTAATGTAACATGCTTGTGAAGGAAGTGTAGTATTAATCATATGGGAATCAGCTGTGACTCAGTTGAAGTCAGTGGACATAGAATCAGATATGGGACCTTGTCCCAGCTTGGGCAAATACTGGCTCTGAAACATTTACAAGGCATCTGAGACTGTGTAGCACTGATAATAATAATTAGCCCCCTCAGGATTCATGTGAGAACCACCTGGAACAAGGTAGCTGAAACACTTTGTTAAGCATAAATTTATGGACAGGTGCAATGTCTTATTTTTAATTGGGTAAACTAAGGTCATGTAAAAGAATTAGCTCACCATCGCTTAGAGCTTTAACAAGAGCGCTTAATCTAGGCGGTGTTTTCACTTTGCAGATCTTTTCTCGTTAAAAGCAGACATTTTCAAAGAAACAGAAAGTTGAGAAATGGAGTGAGAAAGAAGAGAAGGTAAAGGAGAAATGAAGAAGAGTTTGAAGAAAAGGGAGAGAAAGCAGTTTCACCTTTGACTATAGTTGCTCCCCGACAGTGGGAATAAACAACATTCTAGAAATCATTCTTGAAAAACGAGCAGCCTGTCTTTGATTCCTTTTCCAGATCTCCTCAAAGGATCTGGGTTAGTATTTGGAGTGACTTTTCAATTAGCCAACCTTCCCAAAGTCTAGATCCAGGCTGGGAGAAGCTTGCCAGGGCAGTGGCTTTTATCTTATTCAGTCATAAGGAACATGGAAATCAATTTTTCCCAATCTCAGTTATAGCTGGAAATCCATCCTTTTTAAGTCAGCAGGAGGATTAATCTATTGAATGGTTTTCAGGATTTTGCTGACATATAAACATTTGAAGAATACATTATGTTTTTTCCTCCCTCTCTAGCACTATTTTTAAAATGAAGCCTACTTGCAGTGCCAGCCGAGAGAAGAAAGATGGCCACACATTTTCTCCCCACGAGAGTGCAAACCCATTTTTTTTCAAAGCCAGAGCACAAACTTAAATTCGCATTGGTCAGTGGCTTCTTCTCAACCAACTGTCCCAACTTGCAGGAAAGTCCACTTTTTTCATGGAGCTATTCTAAATAATTCAATTTAGAGGACTCCATATACTGAAGTGTTCCTTACAGATAAGGAACCACTGCAATGAATTGGTTGCTTTGCTGTACTTAAAACTGAAGGTGCTTGGAAAAACCCAACCATCAGTATTTTTAGCTAATATAAGTCTTAGAGCAGTATTTTCCAAAATGCAAGTTATAGAATTCCTACGGGCTAGAGAATCATTTCAAATAGTCCAGAGATATGCCCAAACATTGTTTGTAGAAAACAAAAAGCAGGTTTCTCACACATACATTTCACATTCAAATGTATTTAGATGCTATTATAACAATAAATAAACATAATATACAAATAATACATTAAATAATATATTAAAAGTATATATTATAAATAAAACATTGAAATATAACAATTTATTATAACAATACAATGAATATAACAATGAATTCAACATAAACATAAAAATATAATAATTTATTAGTTATGCTAAGCATATAAAAAATTAAAACACTGGACACAAAGCAGTTTTTTTCTCCTGTGTATCTACTCTGGCAATAGGCCTAAATGTACAGTTATTATAAGTAAGGATAAGCACATCTGTTGGGTCTGTAAATAAGTCATCATACTCGAAAAGTTTAGAACCATTGACGTAGAGTTGATCCACAGACATGGGACTGGGCTTGAATGTAGTGGAGCTAGCATAAGAGAATAAGCCAGAAAAAAAGGGCTGTTATGTGCCATTATAGAATGGATGATGGGGAGTAGCACAGGGGGTTGCTTGTGGCTCACGTGGCTCATGCCTGTGGTCAAAGCCCTGGGAAGGGCTCTAATAATACAGTCATCTGATAATAAGATTTCATAAAACTTGCAAAAGTAAAGAATTTTAATATTAAGTCCACTCCACCTTCTTCTCAGATACACTTTCCTTCCTATCATGGGACACTGGAGTGGCTGTGGTCATTTGGGAGTTTCAGGAAATTAAGTTGGGAATGTAATTAGATTTAGTAAGGGTAGATTTATGTGGTTTGCAGTCACTTCCACATCTAGTTAATGTATTGTTAACCATCACAGTGTAAAAATGGCTTCCAGAAATGTCCTTACCGTTTTCTGTGCTGACCTACTTGTTAATGAAACGAAGATGAAATGAATGAATGGTTTTGTGGTTCTCTGTACCAGGCGTAAGCGGGCAATAGAAGAGAAACAAGGTTTGAAACGTACGGTGTCAGAAGACAGTGTGAAAGTCTTCCAATAATTACCTATTTAAAATTGTAAGCAGAAGATTCAATCATCACCAACATGTGGTTAAGATGAAAATCCACTCTTGTCGGAAACAGACTTGATTTTTCGCATAAAGCATACCGTTATAAAACCACCCTAGAACTTAGGTTTTTGTGAGACACAAACCTGTAGCAAAACTACCAACAGTGGATATGTCCATGGGTAAAATTTTATGTTTTACTATAAAAATGAAATTTTAATCAACCATAATGGAGGAAATTATGAACTTTTTATTTTCTAGATAAAAAATAATATTATTAAAATTGCTTTCATTTGAAGAGATGGTCAGTGAGTTTGCAGCTAAAATATTTAAGGAAAATATAAAGATGTATCCATCCATTGATTAAAAAAAAAAGAAGAAAAAAAGATTTATTTGAGAAGAGTCTTGCTCTGTCTCCAGTGACATGATCTTGGCTCACTGCAACCTCTGACTCCCTGGTTCAAGCAATTGTCCTGCCTCAGCCTCTCGAGTAGCTGGGATTACGGGCACACGCCACTATGCCCAGCTAATTTTTTTTAATTTTTAGTACAGATTAGATTTCACCATGTTGGCCAGGATGGTCTCGATCTCCTGACCTTGTGATCTTCCTGCCTTGGCCTCTCAAAGTGCAGGGATTACAGGGGTGAAAAACCGCACCAGCCAAAAATATGTTATGTCTTAGTTTTTTTGTGTGGTATTTTGTTATTATTTCTTTTCTCATTCTAAATAAATACTTTAACATCTAAGTTTGCATTAATAATTTTGCATCTTTTTTCTTCTAGTGAGTCCCTAAATTTTGTAAGTCTCAGGCTCCACAAAACTCATATCCACCCATGGGGAAAGGGAAATGTGCTCACCCATATCTTTTGGTATAAAAAAATGCAGTGCAACTTTGATCAAATTGCTGGGTATTCTTAGGGTTACTACAATTGTCAAGCAGCTGATGATAACTCATGCTCTGAAGTCAGATAAACTCGAGTCTGCCCAAACACTCACAGCCTTGTTTCATCATCTGTATAGTTACGCCATTTTTTGTTCAGGATCAAATTATAGTATATGTAAAGCATTTACTATTCTACCCAGGTATATGAGACACAGTTAATAAATGTTAATAAATTGAAAGACAAAAAGATAAATGTGTACAAATATATATACACATTTCTTACTGAGGTCAGCATTAACAAACACACTGAAAGTGACTGTCACGTGAAGCTATTAAGCAAAACTAGAAACAAAAATGTCTAAAACATAGACTTGCCCACAGGGAGCCTTCTACCTAGTTGACAGCATTAAAGTTAGTAACCTACTCTTTGGACCTGAACTATTCATATTTTTATGCTAAACAAGCAGTAATTCATTGCAGGTCTAGTTTATTTTCCTCCATATGTACTTACAAAGGTCAGGGTAGGTTGTGCAAGTTGATAAATTGTGTTTATTTATTGGCAAGCCTGCACCAAATAACATGCAAATGATATGCAAAATGACACACACATTCACATCAATGACTTAGCCACTTATGGTAATAGCACTCCAACCCTGCTCTGCCTCTGATTGCGGCCGTGTTGTTGTTTCATAAGTATCGATTACTCTCGACTTTTGCTGATGCAGCCAGACAGTTTGTCAGGAGACAGGCCAAAGAGGCCCATCCCTTTAGTTTAATCTGTCCTTCATTCACCTCCTACATTTATGCTAGGACTTTGGGTTTTGAGTCCAGCTGAATTACATTGTTGACTGCATTATGGGCAAGAGCTTCATTTCTTGGGTTGTTGTTCCTCTCTCCAAAGTAAAGCAAATGCTATTTAGGCTGCCTTTGTTGAAGTTAAATGACATTTTATTTGGGCCCCCCCAAAATCTAACAATATAGACAATAGGATAAAGCCAGTTCATTCTTTATTGCCCCAGAAAGACTATCATGAAATACTATTTTTCCTGGCATATCTGCTAGTCAACACTGGGTCGTTCCTCTGAGCACTCATCATGTGAGGTGGCAGTATTCCCTCAGCAAGTAGATGGGTCCAGATCAACCTCTCTCTCCATGATAAACATGTCTGAATGTGACACTCATTTCTTTCCCTGGGAATGCAATGATGATGTGATTTCCAGAGCCCTGCTCTGGATGTATGAGTAGCAAACCCATGATTCATCATCTGCAATAAACTGTCTTCGTGTAGGTATTAATTTAGTCTTATGTAATATACAGAAGCGATTTGTTGGCTGGCAAGCAGAAAGCATGTGTTTAAGCAGGCCAGACATATTTGGGCCTCTCCTACACATCGCTCTAACTTGATGGTATATACCATGCATATTGATTGCTACTGTGTATTGGAGGCTATTTTCTGAAATGCTTTTTCATGGTCTTCATTACAGCACCGTGCTGGTGTAGAGAAGAAATGGAGGATGGCTGCAGCTAAGCACACTGGGGTTTTCAGGCACCTTAATTCATGAACCAGTCACGACAAGAAAGAACAATGCAATGGACAGGTTTAATTTTTTTTCCTCTTTAATGGTTTTTGAATAGATGCTAATTTTTATGAGCTACGTATTAACCTGAATTTGAAACCTTAAAGGCATGCTCAAACCTTACGAAGGCCACAAAAATTAATTTGTGCCTTAGGAAGCAGGCTGGAAATAAAACCTCAGTCTCCTTTTATTCATGGTACCATCTATATCAAGTCAGGCCAACAAAAATATAATAGAGATAATAGAGGCATGTATGTAATTTTATGTTTTCTAGTAGCCACATTAAAATATTTATTAAAGATGAAATTAATTTAATATACTTTAACTCAATATATCAGAGCTATATTTATTTTTACACATAGTCAATACAAATATATATTTTAATGCATACAATATAATGAGATTAGTTTACTTTTTTGTACTAAGTCTAATTAATCTGGTGAGTATTTCATACTTACATCGAAGTTCAATTCAGAGTACTCACATTTCAAGTGTTCAATAGCTACAGATGACTACTTATTTCATTGAACGATACAACTCTAGATAGCCACAGATAGGTTTCCTAGCCTGACATAAGAATTCAATTTTCTTTTTCCTCAGGGAAGGATAAAAGGCTCTCCTGATGGTTTACAGATTTACTAATAAATGTCAGTAAAGTATTTTGAAAATAAGAACAACAAATCTATGCTCTATGAGCATTAGCCTGACAACTAGGAGTCATAAGTTCTGCTCCTGACCCCAGCATTATTTAGAGGTATAATAGAATTGAGTTTTCTCATTTACAAAATGAGGTCCCTGGTCTAGAGAACTTGCTAGCTCCTTTCCAAATGTAAAATTATATTCCATTTAAAAAAATTATTTGTCTACCTTATCTTTCAGAGCAAGAATAAAACAATTTCTTACCTCTATTGTAATGACTGACTTTTAATGTTATAAATGTAGACTTTCCCACCTCTTTCTTAGAGAGTCTTTTTCTCAAATTGATGGCATTTGTCCTACACTGTGTTTAATTTACGTTTTTTGTTCCTGCATTTAATCCTTCAACTCCTCCTCATGATCTCTTGGACCCCTCTGCACATTTCTTTCCCTTCCTTGATGATCTCTGTGGGCGATTAATACGTCGCTCCCTCTTCAGCTTTCTCCAGCCATGTTCTCTGTAAGACTCATTTCCTGTCATCTCCCTGAATCAGCCACATCCTTATTCATTTTTCATGGCTGCCCTTTGTGTTCCTATACGAGAGGAGTCACTGAAGTTTGGACTAGAATGTAATTCCCTCCCTACTCCTATCTCCCTTATTTCTTTTTTGACTGGGAGAAGACAACTTGTTGGCCAGCAGAAGAGAGGAAATGTGAACTGCTGTTGATCCCTATCTTCTGTTCCCAGGGTCTCCATGGAGAGTAATAATGTTTCTGAATCATCTTTTATAAACTCTGCCTTTCTCAACCTTGCTGTCCTCTAAAGCACAACTTCTCTGTTTTCATGCCTTACAAAAATGTAAGGGGAGTCTTCCAGAACCTGCCTATGTGGAGTTCAGAGGAGAAGTGTCCTTTGGACTTCTGTTGTCCAATATGGTGGCCACAGAGAACTGAAAACATGGCTAGTGGGACTGGGGAAATGAAATCTAAATTTAAATCAATCTACATTAAAAACCAATAGCTCAGAGGCAAATTTCCAAGATGGCGCTGTAGGAACAACTCAGGATTCCAGCTCTCTGTGAAGGCGCAGAGGGTGAGTCCTAGCCACATTTTCAGATGGACCTTTGTTGCCCATAGAATGGGGAAATTCCCAGGTGTAGGAGAGACACGGGAAACCAGTGCAGCCCTTTCGGCTTGCATGGCCATTTCAGCCGGCGCCACAGCGCAGTGGCACCCCACACAAAACTCACTGGTCTGGGTGCCCTGTTAAACCGGCAGTCTGAGATTTGGGAGGGCAGATTAACATATCCATCTGATTAAACAGGACTTGGACAGTGAGCCAGACCAGGAGACTCCGGGGAAGCATGACTGGAGCTGGTGCAGTGAGTCACAGCACGGGAAATCACACAGATCCCGGTGCCCTATCAGCAGGCGACTGAAACACCTGTGAGAGAGTCAACTGTTCAACTTTAAAAAAAAAAAAAAAAAGGCCAGGCACAGTGGCTCAAGCCTGTAAACCCAGCACTTTGGGAGGCTGAGGCGGGTGGATCACGAGGTCAAGAGATCGAGACCATGCTGGTCAACATGGTGAAACCCTGTCTCTACTAAAAATACAAAAAATTAGCTGGGCATGGTGGCGCATGCCTGTAATCCCAGCTACTCAGGAGTCTGAGGCAGGAGAATTGCCTAAACCCAGGAGGCAGAGGTTGTGGTGAGCCGAGATCGCGCCATAGCACTCCAGCCTGGGTAAGGAGAGTGAAACTCCATCTCAAAAAAAAAAAAGAGAGAGAGAGAGAGAGAGAAAGAAAGAACTCTGAGGCAGGGAGCCAGGTGATCAGGCTTGGCAGGTCCCACCCCCACAGGACAAACAAAACGGCGATTCGAAATGCTCAGGGTTGAGAGTTTCACTGCGGGCTCAGCTGAATCCAGGATGGTGCAGCTTGGTGGGGGAGGGGCGTCCGCCACTACAGATGCATACCGCCCCTACTGAGGTACACTCCCATTGCTGAAGCAGCCTGCCATGTCCAAGGCAACCCGCCATAACAGAGAGACTCTGCCAACAGGGCAGAGCCCATGACAGTAGGGCGGAGCCCCGCAGCAGCAGGGCAGAGCCCTGCGGCAGTAGGGTGGGGCCTCGGCAGGCAAATAGTGACTAGACTGCCTCCTAGCTGAGCAGGACAATGCAACGGATACTCATAAAGAAAGCCCTAACTCCCTGAGACAGAGCATCTGAGGGGAAAAAAAAGGGGAGGGTTTATAAGTTCTGCTGCAGCAGACCTAAACACACCCGCCCAACAATGCTGAATGAACAACAGAGCTCACAGCTCAGCACTGGAGCTCCTATAAAGTACAGACAGTCTCCTCAAGCAGCTCCCTGACCCCTGTATATCCAAAGAGTCATCTCAAGAAAGGACTAATTAGACTGACATTTGGCAGGTATCATTTGGGACGAAGATAGCAGAAGAAGAAACTGGTAGCATCCCTCACTGTTCCACAGCTGCTACAGGTGTACCCCAGACAAGCAGGGCCTGGAGTGGACCTCAGCAGTCATACAGCAGAGGGGCTAGACTATTAGAAGGAAAACTAAGTAACAGAAATACTTCATCATCAACAATCTGGGTGTCCACTCAGAGACCCAATTGAAAAGTCAGCAACTACTAAGACGACAGGTGGATAAATCCACAAAGATGAGAAGAAACCAGCGCAAAAAGGAGGAAAACACCCGAAACCAAAACACCTCACCTCCTACAAAGGACCAAAACTCCTCACCACCAAGGGAACAAAGCTGGATGGAGAATGAGTGTGACGAAATGACGGAATCAGACTTCAGAAGGTGGATAATGAGAAACTTCTGTGAGCTAAAAGAACATGTTCTAAATCAGTGCAAAGAAACTAAGAACCTTGAAAAAAGATTTGAAAAAAGATTTGAGGAAATGATAAGAATGGACAACTTAGAGAGGAATATGAATGAATTGAAGGAGCTGAAAAACACAACACGAGAACTTCACGAAGCATGCACAAGTTTCAACAGCCAAATTGACTAAGCAGAAGAAAGAATATCAGAAGTCAAAGATCAACTCAGTGAAATAAAATGAGAAACCAAGATTAGAGAAAAAAGCACAAAAAGGAATGAACAAAATCTCCAAGAAATGTGGGACTATGTGAAGAGACCCAACCTATGTTTGAAAGGTGTACCAGAATGTGACGAAGAGAATGAATCCAAGCTGGAAAATACTCTTCAGGATATTATCCAGGAAAATTTCCCCAACCTAGCAAGACAGGTCAATACTCAACTCCAGGAAATACAGAGAACACCACAAAGATATTCCACAAGAAGAGCAACCCCAAGGCACATAATCGTCAGATTCACCAGGGTTGAAATGAAGGAGAAAATACTAAGGGCAGCCAGAGAGAGAGGTCGGGTCACCCACAAAGGGAAGCTCATCAGACTCACAGCAGATCTCTCGGCAGAAACTCTACAAGCCAGAAGAGAGTGGGGGCCAATATTCAACATCCTTAAAGAAAAGAACTTTCAATCCAGAATTTCATATCCAGCCAAACTGAGCTTCATAAGTGAAGGCAGAATAAAATCTTTTGCCAACAAGCAAGTACTCAGAGATTTGTCACCACCAGGCCTGCTTTACAAGAGCTCCTGAAAGAGGCACTAAACATAGGAAGGAAAAACCAGTACCAGCCATTCTAAAAACATACCAAATGCTAAAGAGCATAAACAAAATGAAGAATCTGCATCAACTAACGGGAAAAACAGCCAGCTAGCACCAAAATGGCAGGATCAAATTCACACATAACAATATTAACCCTAAATGTAAATGGGCTAAATGCACCAATCAAAAGACACAGACTGGCAAATTAGATAAAAAACCAAAACCCATCGGTGTGCTGTATCCAGGAAACCCATCTCACATGCAAGGATATGCAAAGGCTCTAAATAAAGGGATGGAGGAAGACTTACCAAGCAAATAGAGAGCAAAAAAAAGCAGGAGTTGCAATTCTCATCTCTGATAAAATAGACTTTAAAGCAACAAAGATCAAAAGGGACAAAGGAGGTCATTACATAATGGTAAAAGGATTGATACAACAAGAAGAGCTAATGATTCTAAATATATATGGACCCAATGCAGGAGCACCCAGATATATAAGGCAAGTTCTTAATGACTTACAAAGAGACTTAGACTCCCACACAATAATAGTGGGAGACTTTAACACTCCACTGTCAATATCAGACAGATCAACCAGACAGAAAATTAACAAGGATATCCAGGACTTGAACTCAGACCTGGAAAAAGCAAACCTGATAGACATTTACAGAACTCTCCACCCCAAATCCACAGAATATACATTCTTCTCAGCACCACATCACACCTACTCCAAAATTGACCACATAATTGGAAGTAAAGCACTCCTCAGCAAATGCAAAACAACTGAAATCATAACAAACAGTCTCTCAGACCCCAATCAAGTTGAAACTCAGAATTCAGAAAATAACTCAGAACCACACAGCTTCATGGAAACTGAACAACTGGCTCTTGAATGTTGATTGGATAAACAATGAAATGAAGGCAGAAATAAAGAAGTTCTTTGAAACCAACGAGAACGAAGACACAACATACCAGAATCTCTGGGACACATTTAAACCAGTCTGTAGAGGAAAATATATAGCAATAAGTGCCCACATGAGAAGAGTGGAGAGATCCAAAATTGACACCCTATCGTCAAAATTGAAAGAGCTAGAGGAGCAAGATCAAAAAAAAAAATCAAAACCGAGCAGAAGACAAGAAATAACTAAGATCAGAGCAGAACTAAAGGAGATAGAGACACAAAAAACCCTTCAAAAAAATCAATAAATCCAAGAGCTGGTTTTTCGAAAAGATCAACAAAATAGACCACTAGCCAGAATGATTAAAAAAGAAAAGAGAACAACCAAATAGGCACAATAAAAAACGATAAAGGGAAATTCACCACAGATTCCACAGAAATTCAAACCATCATCAAAGAATACTACAAACAACTCTATGCACATAAACTAGTAAACCTGGAAGAAATGGATAAATTCCTGGACACTTGTGTCCTTTCAAGCCAGGAGGAAGCCGAAACTATGAATAGACCAATAACAAGTTCTGACGTTGAGGGAGCAATTAAGAGCCTACCACACAATAAAAGCCCAGGTCCAGATGGGTTCACAGTCAAATTCTACCAGACACACAAAGAGGAGCTGGTACCATTCCTTCTGAAACTATGCCAAATAATCCAAAAAGAGGGAACCCTTCCCAAATCATTTCATGAGACCAACATCATCCTGATACCAAAACCTGGCAGAGACTCAACAAGAAAAGAAAACTTCAGGCCAATATCCATGATGAACATAGATGCAAAAATCTTCAATAAAATACTGGCAAACCGATTGCAACAGCACATTTAAAAACTTATCCATCATGATCAAGTAGGATTCATCCCAGGGATGCAAGGCTGGTACAACATACACAAGTCTATAAACATAATTCACCACATAAACAGAAGCAAAAACAAAAACCACATGATTATCTCAATTGATGCAGAGAAGGTATTTGACAAAATTCAACAGCCCTTTATGCTAAAAACCCTCAATAAACTCGGTATTGATGGAACATATCTCAAAGTAATAAAAGCTATTTATGACAAACCAACAGCCAATATCATACTTAATGGGCAAAAACTGAAAGCATTCCCTTTGAAATCCGGCACTAGACAAGGATGCCCTCTCTCACCACTCCTATTCAACATAGTACTGGAAGTTCTAGCCAGAGCAATCAGGCAAGAAAAAGAAATAAATGGTATTCAAATAGGAAAGGTGGAAGCCAAATTGTCTCTATTTGCAGATGACATGATAGTATACCTAGAAGACCCCATCACCCCAGCCCAAAAACTCCTGAAGCTGATAAGCAACTTCAGCAAAGTTTCCAAATATAAAATCAATGTGCAAAAATCACAAGCATTCCTATACACCAATAACAGACTTAAAGAGAACCAAATCAAGAATGAACTGCCATTCACAATTGCTACAAAGAGAATAAAATACCTAGGAATACAACTTACAAGGAACGTAAGGGACCTCTTCAAGGAAAACTACAAAACACTGCTCAATGAAATAAGAGAGGACATAAACAGATGGAGAAACATTCCATGTTCATGGTTAGGAAGAATCAATATCCTGAAAATGGCTATACTGCCCAAAATAATTTACAGAATCAATGCTATCCCCATCAAGCTACCATTGAATTTCTTCACAGAACTGGAAAAAACCACCATGAACTTCATATGGAACCAAAAGAGAGCCCACATAGCCAAGTCAATTCTAAGCAAAAAGAACACAGCGGGAGGCATCACACTACCAGACTTCAAACTATACTACAAGGCTACAATAATCAAAACAGCATGGTACTGGTACCAAAACAGAGATATAGACCAATGGAACAGAACAGAGGCATCGGAGGCAACACATCATATCAACAACCATATAATCTTTGATAAACCAGACAAAAACAAGCAGTGGGGAAAGGGTTCCCTGTTTAATAAATGGTGTTGGGAAAACTGGTTAGCCATGTGCAGAAAGCAGAAACTGGACCCCTTCCTGACACCTTACACTAAAATTAACTCCAGATGGATTAAAGACTTAAACATAAGACCTGGTACCATAAAAACCCTAGAAGAAAATTTAGGCAAAACCATTCAGGACATAGGAGTAGGCAAGGACTTCATGACCAAAACAACAAAAGCACTGGCAACAAAAGCCAAAATAGACAAATGGGACCTAATCAAACTCCACAGCTTTTGCATGGCAAAAGAAACAGTCACTAGAGTGAATCGGCAACCAACAGAATGGGAAAAAAATCTTTGCAGCTTACCCATCTGACAAAGGGCTGATATCCAGAATTTACAAAGAACTCAAACAGATTTACAGGAAAAAAACAAACAAGCCCATTCAAAAATGGGCAAAAGATATGAACAGACACTTTATAAAAGAAGACATACACGAGGCCGACAAACACATGAAAAAATGCTCCTCATCACTGGTCATTAAAGAGATGCAAATCAAAACCACATTGAGATACCATCTCACGCCAGTTAGAATGGCGATCATTAAAAATCTGGAGACAGCAGATGCTGGAGAGGATGTGGAGAAATAGAACACTCTTACACTGTTGGTGGGAGTGTAAATTAGTTCAATCATTGTGGAAGACTGTGTGGTGATTCCTCAAGGACCTAGAAATAGAAACTCCATTTGACCCAGCTAGCCCATTACTGGGTATATATCCAAAGGACTATAAATCCTTCTACTATAAGGACACATGCACACGAATGTTCATTGCAGCACTGTTTACAATAGCAAAGACCTGGAACCAACCCAAATGCCCATCGATGATAGACTGGACTGGGAAAATGTGGCACATATACACCATGGAATATTATACAGCAATCAAAAATGATGAGTATGTGTCCTTTGTAAGGACATGGATGAATCTGGAGAACATCATTCTCAGCAAACTGACACAAGAACAGAAAATGAAATACCGCATATTCTCACTCATAGGCGGGTGAGGAAAAATGAGAACACATGGACACAGGGAAGCGGGTACTACACACTGGGGTCTATTGGGGGGAATAGAGGAGGGACAGTGGGGGGGGGGGGAGCTGGGGAGGGATAGCCTGGGGAGAAATGCCAAATGTGAGTGAAGGGGAGGAAGACAGCAAAACACACTGCCATGTGTGTACCTATGCAACTATCTTGCATGTCCTGCACACGTATCCCAAAACCTAATATGCAATAAAAATAAATTAAAAAAAAAGGAAATATAAGAAAAGTCACCAGTACTATATATATAATGACAAAAAAATGGGTCATACTTTTCACATCTTTTTATAATCCAAAGTTATTCTAAAATATGGTTAGACTCTCTTTTTTGTGAGATTTAGAATTGGGAATTATTTTGTCAAGCTATCATATAAAACCTTAGAACATATTTTGCCTAGTAGTACTTTTCTAAAGATTAAAAAAATTCATGTTTTTCTATGCTTTAAAAAAATTATTAGTTCAGATTTGGCTAATTTGAAATTGTCATTTCAAGCAGTGTTGGACTGAGTTTTGCCTCTTTTAAATAATAATTATTGAGGCATAACCTACATAAGGAATATGCACAAATTATATGTTGCAGTTTGATGAATTTTTCACCAACTGAACACACCCAGCTAGATCAAGAAGCAGTATCACACTAGCCTCTTAGAAGTATTCCCTTGTGACCTCTTCCAGTGAACACTAACGCCTTGGTCTAATAGTATTCCTGACTTCTAACACCATAGATTGAGTTGGCCTGGTTTTAACTTTACATACAAATCGTGCTATATGTAGTCACAGTCATTTTTGTCTGGATTCTTTTGCTAAGGATTATAATTGTGAGATTGATCTATACTATTCAGAGTAGTTGCCACATTGTTTATTCTCTTTGCTGTATAGTATTTCATTGTCTAAATATATTGGAATGTATCTGTTCTGTAATCTTCTATCATTGGACATTTGATTAGTTTCTAGTATGGGGCTATCATGAATAGTGCTGTAATAAATATTTTGTATGTCTTTTAGTGAACAACAACAACAACAAAAAAAACCAATAGCTCATTCAGTAATTGCAAAATATCCAAGTATGTTTGCAACAATTAGGGTATGTGAATACTTCTCTACCCGCAGATTTCATAAAATCTAAATAAATGTGAAGGATCTCTAATATAAATTTAGCATCTAAATTGTGATGTTCTGTAGCTGAAAAAAACTCACAGAATTTTAAAATATTTTTATAAAAAAGTAGACTATCTCAATAATTACTTGTATTATGTTAAATAATATTTTTGATATATTAAATATAATGATTGAAATTAATTGTTAAAAAGAAATTAATTGTACTTATTTCTTTTAATTTTTTTACATGGTTGTTCTAGAAAATTTAGAATCATATTTATATGGCTCACGTTATATTTCCAATGGACGGCACTGCTGTAGGCAAAGCTTCTCTGGATTTCTGAATCTTCTTAGTTTACATTATTCAACATGCTGAACGCTCTGAATAAACTATTTTGTGTAAACTTTACAACTGTGTATAAAGTAGATGTTATCATCTTACTTCTAACAGTCAGAAAGAGACTCAAAAATTTGCATAAATTTTCTCAGACCACAGAGTTATAATTAATAAGTGTAACTGATTATATCCAAAGTAGTAACAAGAGACAGAGCTAGGTGAATAGGAGCATATATGGCTCACTCCACAGCCTTTATTCTTTTCATTTCACTATACTGCCTCAGTCCCTGACATCCATATTCGGATGCCTGTCTGCCTTGAGCCCATCAGATGCCCACATCTGATTCTATCAGATGCCCACTTCTGACAACTAATATATAAGAATCTCTTATTTTTATAGCATATAAAGTTTTTCTTTTACATTTATAATCTCATTTTATCTACCTCCGCTTTATGAATTAAGAAGTTCACAGGTGACAGTCAGGACCAGAATCCAGAATTCCTTTGTTTTTTCCTTATATTAAGATTTAGTGAATGGACTGGTGTATGTAGAAAAAAAAAAATAAAGATCGGAAATATCAGGAAGGCCACAGTTTACATCAGAACCTTACTAACAGAGTTAGGAAGACTTTCTTACTGGTATAGTAGATCCTGGAGATAAGAACATCAACCATTCTAGGATTAGTCAAGGTTTATCTAGTAGGAGATACATATGAAGAGATTTATTATAAATTATTGGCTCATGCAATTATAGAGCCTGAGAAGTCCCACGATTTGCTTGCTGCTGCAGGATGGATTGTTAGGAAAGTTGATGGTATAGTCCAAGGGCCTGAGAACTGGAGAGCTGATGGTATGGATTTCAGTATAGATTTGAAACCTTGAGAACCAGGAGCACAGCAGACAGGACAAGAAGTTAGACTTAATTCAGACTTTCTCTGCCTTTTTGTCTTATTCAGGTCCTTAACAGATTGGACAATACCCACCCACACTAGAGAAGCCCATCTGCTTTACTTAATCCACCAATTCATATGCTAGTCTCTTCCAGAAATACCCTTACTGACATATTCAGAATTAGTGACAATAATTCCAGTGAAACCAGCTAGGCATTCCATGGTCCAATGAAGCTGACATATAAAATTAACCATCCCAAGTTCACTTCTTATTGACCTGGTACTCATACATATATCCTTAAATCATAGTTAATCTCCAAATAAAGACACCTATCAGGTAAGAATGTAGTCGGTTTCCTATCCATTTCACTTCTAGCAATACCATAATCAACCAGCTAATGTCACAGCTCTGGATAAGACTCTCTGACAGTTGTTTCGACTCTACAGGCCCACTATAGTAACCATGCCCGCCTTACCTTTGGCACTCAGCTGCTACTTGGCCCCAGTCACCGTGGGATCCAAATGCTCCCATTACATTTAGGTTTCCCAATTCAGTGACTGCAGTTCTCACTGTAAGGTCTGGCCTCCAGAGAAGAGCAATTACAGAGCTCTTCAAGAATACTGGGACTCCCCATACAGACTTATTTCTCACAGTGTTGGTATTAAACTGTGATGTGAATAGTTTAATATTAAACTATCAGTAGGTGAGTAGGTATTAAATTTAAAAATCCATATCAGCATTCTAATCTCCCTAAGCTTTTAAATTCTTTCCACTGCATTAAAACAAGGCAGGTTGGGTATATTCAGTTTGCTCGCTATGGGCCATCTTTTGGTCCATATTTCAGCCAACCCCCCAAACAAACTGTTATAGCCATTTTTATCTCACCAAGCTGCAATACTAAATGCAGAATCTCTACTTAGTGGACCTGTGTCAATAACTTCAGCCTGATCCAACTTTATGTTCATTCCCTTAGACTTCAATACTCTTAGACTCCATTCCCACACAAGTTTCCTGGATTTCTGTCCACATAAATTTAAAAACTCAATAGTTCTTTTGAAGATAGCATATTTCATAATTAGTCACACTTTGTACCTCACCTTTAGGGGCCTGCTTAAAGATGAGTCCAAATATAGGTATAGGACTCAAGCGGTGTTTGGGAGTGGATTCTAAGGAGAATCAACATTGTCTTGCATGACATCTGCCTCAGGGGAGGCCAGTACAGTTCCCTCAGGCAATACAGAATTAATCTCCTCACACAGGGATAGACAAACCACTACCACTGTGTTGTAAGGGCTGATACCACTGGAATTAGGGAGTCCGATTCCACTGCAGGAGGAGAGACCTCTTCTACTGACAAAGACTCATCAGAATTTAAGAGCTCTACATTTCCAGCTTCATGAGGGGTCTTCTTTCCTAATCAATATATTCACTGTAACAGTAGCACCGTGAAAGGCTGGGAGTTCAACTTGGTGTAGTTCATCCAGTCACAGGACGATATTCTGTGTTTGATTTTTCAGCAATTTCAACTTTGTAGCTCTAAGAGATGAAAATCTCTTTCTGGGCAGACAGAAGTCTTCTGATCATTCATGTGGTGCTTCAGCTGCGAATTCATCCCTGAGTTCATTGACTTTTTTTTTTTTTTAAACCAGTTTGTCCAGTAGCATTAGGAGCAACCAGATAACCTCATTACATTCATTAGTTTTTTTCAAAAACGTTTGAAAGTTCAGTTGTCCCCACTTTTCTCTGGTTTCATTTTCCAGTTTCAGTTAGCCAGGGAAACTGTCACCCAAAAATATTAAAAATTCAGAAATAAATAATTGAGAGATTTTAAATTGCATATCATTCTTAATACTATAATGAAATATCATGCCATCCTGCTCTGTCTCACACAGGACAGAAATGATCTATTTGTCCAGAGTATCTACACTCTATATACTACCTGCCCATCAGTCACTGAGTAGCCATCCCTGTTATTAGATTGCCTGTCATGGTATCACAGTGCTTCCATCCAAGTAACCTTATTTTACTTAGTAATTGCTCCAAAGCAGAACAGTAGTGATGTTGGCAATTTGGATATGCCAAATAGAAGTGGTAAGTGCTTCCTTTAAATGACAATGTACATTTATTGAATTGATAAAGAAAATAAATACATGCTGAGGTTGCTAAGATATACCCTGAGAATGACTCTTCTATCCATGAAATTGTGAAATAGAGGAAATTTGCGCTGATTTTGCTTTTGAAACTCAAATGGCAAAGTTACAGCCGCAGTGCATGATAAGAGCTTAGTTAAGATGGAAATAACATTAAATCTGTGGGTGGGAGACAAGATCAGAAACATGTTCTGACGGATGGCAATTGGGTTCAGCACCATACTTAATTTCAGACATCTACTAGGGGGTCCTGGAACGTATCCCTCCTGAATCAAGAGGAACTACTGGATCATAAACACAATCACACAGCTACTTGCTTCTTATCAGTGGTTAACAATATCGAATGCAGGTATTTTTCATATCTCTGTTACTAAATCACATCTTGGACTATCAATGCTCTCTTTACTATTGGAAACGGGGTCATTCAGATTATAAAGCCAATTCCAGAAATCCTAAAACCAGTTCAGAAAATTATCCTTAAAATTCTGTTTCTCTGATATTGAATGTTACTGACACAAGTAAATGATAAATGTTTGAGATGATACATATATGAATTTCCCTGATCTGTTATATATTACATGTATTAAAATACCACTATGTATCTCATAAATATGTACAATTATTATGTGTCAATTAAAAAAATTAAATAAAATGAAACTCTTTTCCTCTAGAACCACTCATAGTACCAACATTTCTATTGCTATTTAACCAGCTCTCTGGGGATCCCATGGCTCAGTCAAGTTGACATATAAAATTAACCAATCACACCATCCTCGTTTATTTTCCAAAGCTTCATGAATTACTTTAAGCAAATGTTGTAAATAGATTTAACGCTACCTGTAAGATAAATGAAGAAAACTATCTAATTTGTAGTAGCATCAAGAGCAATTAAATACTTAGGAATAAACTTAACCAATGAGGTAAAAGATCTGTACATTGAAAACTATAAAATACTGATGAAAGAAATTAAGACACAAATAAATAAAAAGGTATCTGTGATCATGAATCAGAATTTATATTATTGAAATATTCATGCTACCCAAAGCCGTCTACAGATTCAATGCAAACACTATCAAAATTTTAATGGCATTTTTCACAGATAGGAAACAAAATTATAAAATTCATACAAAACCACAAAAGACCCCAAATAGACAAAGCAATCTTGAGGATGAAGAACAAAGCTAGGGGCATCACGTTTCCTAATTTTAAATTATATTACACAGCTATAGCAGCAATCAAAACAGCAGAGTACTACCATAAAAACAGATACATTTACCAATGGAACAGAATAGAGAGCCCAGAAATAAATTCACATATATAAAATTAACTAATATCTGACAAGGGTGACAAGAATACACAATGGAGAAAGGATAGTCTCTTCACTAACTGGTGTTGGGAAAACTAGATAACCACATGCAAAAGAAATAAAGTGGATCTTTATCTTACACCACTCACAAAAAATAATTTGAAATGTAATAAAGACCGTGAATGTAAGACTAAAACATTAACACTCCTAGAAAAAAAAAACATAAAGCTCATTAACATGGGTCTTAGCAATGTTATTTTGGGCTATGATGCTATAAACTAAAAATAAAACTATACAGCCTTTCAACAATCCAAATGGACTTCCTCCCCAGCCAGGGCACTCTTAAAAATTTAACCTGAAACAACAGATCAGTTCAGGGTATGGCAGGAAATAAGGGTTGGACGTGCCTCATTATATTTCTCTGGCATTTTAACATCAACACAGACCTTACATTTACAACCTATTCTCGCTGAAGCCTGCTACCTGGAGGTTTCATCTGCATGATAAAACTTTGGTTTCCACAACATTTTACCTAACTCAGACATTTTATTTCTATTGATCCCGGGTCTTTAGATCAACTCAACCAACTGTCAGCCAGAAAATTTTAAATTTACCTATAACCTGAAAGTTCCCACTTTAAGTTGTCCCACCTTTCTGCACCGAACCAATTTATTTCTTAAATGTATTTGATCTAAGTCTCGTCTCCCTAAAATGTATAAAACCAAGCTGTACCCCAATCACCTGGGCACATGTTCTCAGGACCTCCTGAGGTCTGTGTCATGGTTATTCACATTTTGCTCAGAATGAATCTCTTT
Source organism: Saguinus oedipus (assembly GCA_031835075.1). Lineage (NCBI taxonomy): Eukaryota > Metazoa > Chordata > Mammalia > Primates > Cebidae > Saguinus > Saguinus oedipus. Next base: position 31,076,151 of record CM063190.1, on the reverse strand, counting down.
AAATATTTTAGGGTTTGACTCTTTTCATTGACAATAATTTGGTGCCCAAATACATGGGACCAGAGAGGACTCAGGACTAGATTTTAAAATAAGCAAAGGACCTGAGTAGACATTTTTCCAGGGAAGACATACAAATGGACAACAGGTACCTTAAAAGGTGCTTAACATCAGTAATCATCAGAGAAATGCAAATTAAAACCACCATGTGATACTACCAGATGCCTATTATGATGACAATTATCAAAAAGAGAAGAGATTAAGTGTTGGTGAGGATATAGAAAAAAGGGACCTTTCTATGCACTGCTGGTGGGGATGTAAATTGGTACAATTATTATAGAAAACAGTGTGGAACTTCTTCAAAAACAAACAAAAAAAAGTGAGCTACCTAATGATCAAGCAATCCCATGTCTGCTTATACATCTAAAGGAAACAAAATCAAGATCTTAGAAAGATATCTGTCCTCCCATGTTTGTTAGTTTTACATAGCGAAGCCAGTGGCATGTATATACAATGAAATAGGATTCATCCATAAAAAGTTGGAAATCCTGCCATTTGCAACAACACATTTGAACCTTGAAGGCATTATACTAAGTGAAACAAATCAGACAAAAAAAGACAAATACTATCTGATCTCATTTATATATGGAATCTAAAAAAGTCATAGAAGCAGAAGGTAGAACAGTGACTGAGCAGCTAGGTGGGAAAATGGAGAAATAGATGTCAGTCAAAAGGTGCAAACTTATAGTTAAAATGAATGAGTTATAGGATTGTAATATACAGTATAGTGACTATGGTTAATACTTTCTTATACTTAAAATTAATAAGAAAGTTGATCTTAAATGCTGTCATACATTCACACACATATACAAATACTAACTATATGAGGTGATGGATGTGTTAACTTGAGTGCTAGTCATTTCACAATGTATGTATATCAAATTATCATATTATACATCTTAAATTTTTATGATTTTATTTACCAATTATACCAAAATAAACCTAGGGTATGGAAGAAGCGTACTTGGTATAAGTCAGCATTTTTCAAATTACAGGTCAAAACTCATCAATAGTTTATAAAATCAAATCAGTTGATCACAATGAGTATTTTAAAAAGTGAAATAGAATGCAACAGCAGATATCAGAATGTGTCTCATGTAATAAGGATAAATTTTGTATTGTGGCACTCTATCTTCAGTTATATGTATATAAATGTGTGCACTGTAATGGAAATTGTATTTCTTAGTGTGACAGAAAAGAAGAAAGGAAGGAAGGAAAGAAGGGAGGGAGGGAGGGAGGGATAAGGAAGGAAGGAAAGAAGGGATAAGGAAGGAAGGAAGGAAGGAAGGAAGGAAGGAAGGAAGGAAGGAAGGGAGGGAGGGAGGGAGGGAGGGAGGGAGGGAGGAAACACTGCTGTATACCAACAGAAAAACCGTAGCCATATGTTACGCTGCACCAATACTACAAGTGGGCTATTGCTTCCAGTAAAGGTCCTGACTATACTGGATCAATCAAGATGACTGCCTCAGCCAATTTCACAAGGCATAGAATTGTCTCAATTGGTCCAAGAAGATGTCAGTCAGGATGATATACAGTCAATTACATAAGTCCACACCTTGAGTTAAGATTTCAATATACAGCCAGCTCTACTCCCCTAGATTACTTCATCATCATTATTTTTTGCCTTCTGAAACTCAACAAAAATTAAACTCTTCAGGCAACAGCTTTATGTATAGCCATACCAGTGGATGAACAGTGGGAGGGATTTTAGCTGGCAAAAAATTTACATACATTTGTTAATCTGGTATTTATTGAGTACTTTCTACTGATTGTGTTAAGAGTAATTAACCATGACAGTGTATATATGCGAAGTTTTCCACATGCATAGATAACCAGGTCTGGAGATTACATGGCTCCTCTAAGAGAGAGATCTTGTAACAAAGATCAGAGGTAACCTTATCAAGAGTCATTTTAGAAAAGAGATAGGAAAAAAACTCAATTGGATTGGGTAAAGAATATGAACACGGATAATGTAGACAATGTTCTGGAAACTTTTTTTAAATTTTGTTTTCGAAAAAAAGAAGAGAACAGGCTATGGTTGGATAAAGTAGTCAAATCAAAAGAGATATCATTTAGTTTTTGTATTATTAGATGGAAAGAATTTGATCACGTTTAAAGGCTGATAGAAAATTTATGGGAGACAGGATATTTCCAGATATCTATCCTTCAGGAGTAATTGGACTTAGATTATCCTGTCAGCAATCCTATTATCCACTATGGTGGAAATCAGCCTGGATATCTCTGGGATCTCCACTATAAACAACCCCTGGTTATTGTTGTATCAATGCAGGACGGCTTCTATCACAGTTTGACGTCTGATGTTTCATCAGAAGTTAAGCCCAGTAAAAAGCCCTAGAATTCTCATCTGGTAAGTGCTTCCCTAGCACTTGAAAGCCCCCTGCCCTCAAAGCTTGGGAGAAGGTTGGGTGAGTGGATAGTAGTGAGAGATGCCAAATTATGTCACATGATTCTCACTCATTAGAAAGACCAAGCTCAATCTATCTAACTGATTTAAATACCACCTACCATCTGGATTTTCTGGGTTTTTGTCCCAATGTAAGATTGAATCTAGGTGGGAGGCGATCATAGGGAAGTGTATTTGACTCCCATAACATCAGACCCTGGCACCTTCTCCCTCCCATTACCAGCAATTCTTATTGCTGACACCCAACATGCATAATAAGTAAATTCATTTCCAAAGCAAAGGTAAACTGGCTTGTCATTTTTGCCTTCGGCATGCCATGAAGGAGCATATCAGTGTTGGTCAGGGGTGGGGACTACCCCTGAGAAAAGTAAAAGGAAAACTTAGGAGAAAATAGAAAGGGTTGTTGGACCTTAAAGTTCCTGGGGAGTTCTGCAGAAGCACCAAAGGATGGAATCTTGGGAGTAGAAGGACCATCAGCTCAGATGTGAGCTTTCTCTCTACTGTGTCTCCCCAAGCCATTGTCCACCCTGGGAGGACAATCTCATCTCAGTTACAGGGACATCTTATATGGTAACTATTGCTAGCTTCGGACAGTTCCGATGACTAACCTTTTTTTACATACAGCTGAAAAATTCCTTACTCATTGGAATCATACTCTAATTTTGAAAAGAAATAAGGGGAAGAATGACATAGTGAGAGTCAGAACATCAACATGTCAAGTACTCCTTGTTTAATACTCACCATATATCCAAAAGCAGCTATGCACTTAACAGACCTTATCTCAAAAAATAAGAATAATGTTTGTTTCATATCTGTGATAGGCTAAATAATGGCCCTCCAAGATGTCCAGATCCTAATACCCAGAACCTGTAAATATATTGTATGGTGAATGAGGATTAAGGTTGCTAAACCATGGACTTTAAGACAGGGAGGTTCTCCTCGGTTATTTCCGTGGACACAGGGTCATCACAACTGTCCTTAAAATGGGAAAGTATCAGAAGAGTCAATGTTAGAGTCTACTACATCCAGTGTGAGAAAAACTCAACTAACCACCACTGACTTTGGCTTTAAAATTGGAAAGGGCCAGAGTCAAGGGATGTATGCAGCCTCCAGAGGCTGGAAATAACACAAAAGTGGCTTCTCCCCTTAGAGCCTCCAGAAAGAATACTTCCACCAGCACTGTGATTTCAGAACAATCATGTCAGATTTCTGATCAGACTCACAGATCAGTAAGATAATACATCTGTGTTGTTTTATGCCACTCAGTTTGTGGTTATCTGTCACAACAGCAATGAAAAACTAGCACAATACTGAAATCCCTTGCAAAAGTTAGTTATACTCCATGTTTTGTCCCAAGCTAAGCATCCAGGCTCTTACCAGTAAAACCTGGCTTACACACAAAGTGTAAAGAATTAAGGCTGTTTGGCTTGATTTGGCTTGGTGTTAAATGCCATATTTAATATAACCAGGATGACTGTTTTCCAGAATGATGACTTTAGGAATCTTTATATATTCCTCCTCAATGCTGTCATTGCTTCCAATATTTGGAAACTTGCCTCTGGTTTTGAACACACTAAAAAATGATATGATTTTATTGCCAGGCCTTTTTGTTGCTTTTCAAAACCTCATTTTGAGCCAGAGAAATATTACTCTATCTTAACAACCCTCCTTTCACCTCAGTGTGTGAAGAATTTTGACTATTTGAAAAAATTAAATACACTCTTCAACAGATTGATGTTTAAGACCATGGAAACAATCCCAAACAATGTGCTCAAAATGTTCTGTAGGGAATCCACCCGAAGAGATCCCAAGACTCTTCTGGGCAAGGACAGTGTCACTGAATAAGGACAGTACTGACTCAATGCTACCAAAGGGAGAACTGTAATGTATACGGTTGTTGAATGTTTCTTAAAAACAAAACAACAAAGGCATCAATTTAAAACAAACGTAAATACACTTCTGCAGTAGCAACGGAAACATTTGTTTTTCTTGAATGCTTAAAAGGGGAGGGAGACAGTAGAAACCACTTGTCTTCTCCTCTTATACCACTTCTTCATTCTGTCATGAAGATAAAAATAAAATCTCTCCCTCATTCCCCAGCCTCCACCCATGCAAGAAAAAAAGAAATAGATCCATATATTACTTAAACAGTCCTACTGTAATTATATATGGTCTAGGTGTGAATTACTTGGGGCACTGGCAGTCTGGGGAAAAAAAAAACTAGAGGACTCTCACTGCCTATATCCCAGTTTTGTTTGTGCAGTTTTTAAAATGTTGATCCCCAAACAGTAACCAGCCTAATAACTCTCGACATTCCATCACTAATAAGCTTCATAATGGATTTCTTCTCTCTCAGCATTTCCTAGGTTTTGCTCAGGCTGCCAACGAAAGTGAAATGTACTCTGTGTTTGCTTCTCTCCCCCTCCCCGTTTTTTCCCCTTGTTCTTTTTTAAGTTATAGCCACTGGAGAGGCTTGATAAGTTTCTCTCTTATCTCACTAAGACATCTGAGACAGATCCATAGTAACTGAATAATCAATTAATTCTCCTGCAGAGTTCCATTTACATAATGAAAATGCAACGCGCTGATATTTTATACAAGTCATTTTTGGTCGTCTAGACTGATAATATATTGTGTATTGATTGAGGGGGAAAGCCTAATGGATCTTCTGTTGTTGAAGTTGCAAAATTGCAATTAAAGTAAAATGACAGAAGCAAGCATCTATTGGATTCATATCTATATGTCTCTCTTTAATATAAGACTCTAAATGTCTAGACCTGATTAAGGCTTTGCTCTCATTTGAGCAAAAAGGGCACATAATGTGTGACTGTTCATGTTCTCATTGCTGTAGCCAAAATCAATATTGTACTGTTTGCAAACATTAACAATGTACAAGGCTAAATCCTGTGTCCTCTGCATAACCAGGGAAGCTGTGACTTAAATCATACCTTTACTGTTGATGCAGTGGCCTTTTAACCTAGAGAAGGAAAGGAATTTCAGTAGAGTTTAGACCAAATAAATAAAAATTAAGACTCCTGTGCTCTACATAGTCCTATGGGAATATAAGACTTAATTTTTGATCCTTGTTCATCTGCCCTCCTATATTTATAAAATCAGATCATAATGTTTTTTATTGTAAAAACACAGCCTTAACACAGAGGGCTGTAGAGTGTAATGGTTAGGCTCACAGGCTTTTAAGCCAGGCTGTGTGAATTCTTATCCCAATCACTTAAGAACTGTGAGTTGCAGAATAACTGACTTTATTTCTTTGAGCCTCAGTTTCCTCATCTATATACAGATACAATATTAATGTTTACCTCCTAGTGTTGTTGATAGAATTAAATGAGCTCATGCTTGTTAAATGCCTAGAATGAGGCCTGTCAAATAGCAAATCCTCAATAAAGTTAGCCATGATTACTAACAAATCCATAAAGAAATGTATCATGGTCCTGGCCATCCAGGTCTGGAAGTTTGTATTCAGTTGAGGAGAGCTGAGGCACATCTGAGAAGATAATTCAAAAGAAGACATTTGAAATCAAAAGTAGCTTGAGCTGGGGTGCTTCTAATCCCAGAAACTTGGGAAGCTGAGGTTGGAGGATTCCCTGAAGCTAGGAGTTGGAGACCAGCCTGGGAAACATAGTAAATAAAACCTCATCTCTGCAACAACCAACCAACCATTAAAGATCAGCCAGGTGTGGTGGCACGCACCTGTAGTCCTAGCTACTCAGGAGGCTGAGGCGAGAGGATTCCTTGAAGCTAGGAGTTAGGGACCAGCCTGGGAAACACAGTAAAACCTCATCTCTACAACAAACAAACATTAAAGATAAGCCAGGTGTGGTGGCACGAATCTGTAGTCCTAGCTACTCAGGAGGCTGAGGTGGGAGGATTTCTTGACCCCAGGAGTTCAAAGCTTCAGTGAGCTATGACTGCACCACTACATTCCAGCCTTGGGCGAGACCTTGTCTCAGTAATAGTAATAATTTCTCTTTAAAGTAGATATTTATTCAAATATGGATGGTAGGGGATATGATTTGCATGTGTCCCTCAATAAGCATGTGCTTGAAATTTAATCCCCAATGCAACCGTGTTGGGAAGTGGAGCCTAATGAGAGGTGATTAGGTCATGAGGGCTCCGCTCTCATGAATAGATTAATGCTGTTGTCACTGGAGTAAATTTCTTATACAAGATTGAATTCATTCAGCCTTCTCTTGTGCTCTCTCTCTCTGTGACTCTGACTCTGTCTCTCTTTCATTCTCTTTTGACTTTAGACCATGTGATGCCTTCTGCCATGTATCACACAGTAATAGAGACCTTGCCAGATGCAGGCCCCTCAAACCTTAAACTTCCCAGTCCAGAATTGGCTTCCCAGTAAGCCAATAAATTTCGGGTGATTATAAATTACCTAGTCAGTAGGATTCTGTTACAGCAGCATAAAACAAATAAAGAAGGTAGGATTATGTCTTCTATTTTTATTTTTTTTCTGTCTTTTCTAATATTTTCACAATGGCCATACATTACTTTCATAATCTTAAAGAAGCAAAATTATTTCCACTTTGAAAAAGAGAGGGAAACCATCAACCCAGGAAGAAGCAATATTATCTGAAGTTCATACACCAAACTTTATAGTAGTCCTCGTCCTGAAATGTTACCCATGTTCACTGTCAGATCTCTCTGCATGGAAACTTGTACCAGATTTTGGAATACCTTCAGAGAAGGACTTTTTTGACAAATCAGGATGAAGTCCCACTATTTGCATCTTTATTTATATGCATATATTTTCCATTTGCCCATGCTGCCTTTTCCCCTCATCACAAACAAAACCTCATAGGTAGAAAACAAGAAGCAAAACTTGTTTTAATTTACATTTACTGTGGGGAAAACAAACCCTAGAGCATCTACTGAGGTGGGAGGAGGCTCTGTAGCCCTAAGGCGATAATAAAGATGCCTAAGAATTAATCAATCCCTCTTTATTCTACAATGAGAAAAGGCCTGCTTAGAGTTTAATTCAGCCCCGAAAACAGACAATACAATTTTAGAGCAGATGTGGAGTAGCACCGACTAGAAAAGAAGAGTTGCCGAGTCAATGCACAAAACCCAGGAGCTGCAGCACAGCAAACACCAGTAAAGATCAAAACATCCACCTCCTACAGACTCAGTTAATCCTACGCCTGTACCCAGCTCTGGACTCTGACTTCAAGAAAAATTGTTCTGACATGTGAAAAAGGAAAAGGAAGCTACATAAGCTTTGTTTCTTGATGGTTCATTAATTACCCTTTCTGACTGTGGTGCATGAACTCAAGTTATTCAAAGCTGACTTAAAATTAGCATTGGTGGCAGTCACTGTTGCATTCTCATCCTAAGAAAAGGAATTCTCCTGTGAAGATAATAAATAGCCTAGACTAGACCATATACCTTTAAGATTCAGTAAGAATGCAGATTCTTAAAATGACCACCGTAAAACAAAGTCTACTATTTCACACTGACTTTTTTTTTTTTTTTTTTTTTTTTTTGAGACCGAGTTTCACTCTTGTTACCCAGGCTGGAGTGCAATGGCACGATCTCGGCTCACCGCAACCTCCGCCTCCTGGGTTCAGGCAATTCTCCTGCCTCAGCCTCCAGAGTAGCTGGGATTACAGGCACGCGCCACCATGCCCAGCTAATTTTTTGTATTTTTAGTAGAGACGGGGTTTCACCATGTTGACCAGGATGGTCTCGATCTCTTGACCTCGTGATCCACCCGCCTCGGCCTCCCAAAGTGCTGGGATTACAAGCGTGAGCCACCGTGCCCGGCTCACTGACTGTTAATTATTGACTATGTGCCCTAATTATTAATAACCACCAAAAATAACACTTTACATGTGTACATAGTCTTCTTTCTGTATGTGGTCTTAATTCTCTAATGTTTCAAATGTTACAGAAAAGCTAGTCTTAGCACGAGTACCAGAGTGTGAAAAAAAACAATAAAGAAAATAGATTAGTAACTTTTCTTGACCTTGTACCTGCCAACGAGCACCATTGACTTTTACTAACAGTAAATCTCAATGACATCCCTGGGAAAGAGAAATAATTATACAGAATGGGAAACTGAGGTACAAAAAAAAAGAGCCAGTGATAGGATGCTGGACCTATGTGACAATCTTTAAAGATCAGAATCCAGCTCGGCTGCCATGAGGATGAAGAAGCCAAGCCAAAGAGCCGAGGCTGTCTGACTAGAGGGATGTCCGGGAAGGTGGTCCCAAGAGCGGGAATTATGTTTGAATGCATTTAATTATAGTTCTCAGTGCTCAAAGAAAACACATTTTTCCAGAGATTTACATTTTTTTTCATTTAGCTTATGGAAGTTAAATGTAAAAGAACATATTAAGTATGATATTTTCTCTTCCTCTGGAATTGGCAAATAAGATTCAAACTATTGGGCAAAGAGATGCTATAACCCATATTCTAAAGAAACCTGCCAATAACTGGGATACCACTCTCAAGGCTTCTTAAGAACCAACAATCAATTCAGAGTCAAAAGCTGTCAGCCTGGTGAAAGGATTCATGGCTTTCTTCTGCCCTGTCTGCTTTCTGAGAACGGAAAAAAAGGGGGTTCTTTACCCTCCCAAAAGCCAAATGAAGCGAGTTCCAAATATTAGCCATGTCTATGTGGAAGAGGATCAGACATTTTAATGTCTCAATGGCTGGCTTGTTAGGTGTGACTTGTTCCTACTTAAAATAAGGAAAGGGAAGAAAAAATCAGAAAGCAGCTCCCTTTGGCTCTCCCCTGGACCAACTGATACCAGGGAAAGAAGCCTGCCTGAATCATCTTGCCAGTACCCTGCTCAAGTAGGCTGGTCACCACCAGCTGAGGGGAACCCAGAAGCTGTGAAGTGTGTCATTGTGCATGAGAACTGAGGTATTGGGATAATCAGGCCAAAGACTGTTTTCCCCCCTCAGGAAACTCTGCAGGGGGAGCCTCCTCCTCCATGAGTCCCAACCAATAGCTCATATATGTGCTTCTACTCCCACGAACAGGACGCCGTATCTGACAATATCTGTCAGGGAATCACTGAAAACCAGCAAAGAGGTTCAATAAAAGCTATGCTTGCCCTTCCCACACCGTTCTTCTTCTGAGTCCTTATACCAGGGACGTGAAGCCCTGCAAAGGAAGAGCAAGGTTTCCAGACAAGACGTAACTCCAAAGTGAGGACTAACATAAAGAAGCTAGAGAAGACCACATTCCCTTCCTACTTCAGCCCCTCAAGCTCAAACCTGGCTGATTCTAAGAGACTGCAGAAGGAAGGAGATGGGATTTAAATTACTATGAAATACAAGTTTTCATTTCTTTTTTTTTTTTTTTTTAGAGTCAGGGTCTTGCTCTGTTGCCCAGGCTGGAGTGCAGTGGCCTTATCAAAACTTAATGCAGCCTTAAATTCCTGGGCTCAATCAATCATCCCACCTAAGCTTCCAGAGTAGCTGGGACTACAGGTGCCTGCCACCACACTCAGCTATTTTTTAACTGAAACGTGGTCTTGGTATGTTGCCCAGGCTGGGGGTCTTAAACTCCTGGCCTCAAGTCATCCTTCTTTTCTTGGCATCTCAACACACTGGGATTATAGGTGCACACCACCATGCCTAGCCAAATACAAGTTTTTTAACTGAGTAGACAAAAATTTTTAAATTTTTAAAAATATTTTTTAAAAGACCAGTAAGATCCTTCGAAGATAATGACTTATAACTTAAAAACCATAAGTAATCTAAAAGTGTAAGTAGTATAAAACTATAAAAAACTAGTGATGGGAACTTGATTGTAGTACCCATCGCTGGGTTAAAACAGCTCCAAAATTGGTAAGGTTGGTTAGATGATTTTTATGAAATGCCTCACATTGGTCCTGAGACTTAAACACAGATCATTTGACTTCAGACCTTGACTCTGTTCTACAGTATTGAACTTCTCCCATACCAAATAATTTACCCTGTCTTTTATAAGGAAGGAAATGACAAGAGTGGGGGAAAAAACTAAAATTGATAATGCTTTTCTTTTCAGAACTGCTTTAAAATCACCACCTCCTCCAATTTGTTTCTTAAGTAACCAGATTTTAAACCATGTACTTGCAGTGACTAGATAAGATTAAAAACAAATGGGGGTTGGGATAGAGACACAATCCATCGTGCCTATCAACTTAATAAATGAAGTTATCCTCATCAGTCAGGTCCAGAGGCCAGCAAGTCCCGCGGTTTGCTGAGTCAGACCCAGCACATTTAATAAAAGGGATTGAAAAATAATGCTTGATGTTACTCTCGTTCAGATGAGTAAATTGTGAGGACACCCCATACATTAAGTGAAACCATTCATTTCCATAATGTGATAGGATCGTCTCCATTGATTCCACCCTGCTCTTAGGACAGAAACTTGCCTTGAGTACTCATGAAAGACTTACCAGGGACTCAGAGGAGTTGACATGAGGCAAAGCACTAAACTCTGTGCCCAAACCCCAATAGGCTTTTCTGCTGACTTCTCTCTCTGAATTTCTTGATGTATGTGCTTATATCCCTCAGATCAAGAAAAAATGCCAAAATTTTACTTTCTTTTGTTCAGTATATATTAATACTTAGGAGTACATGGCTTCCATTTCTAAACTTCTTCATAGTTTGTTGCCCTTAAGTAGTAAGTGTGTGAGGTCTATAACCCAACATGACTGCCTCATATGTATAACTGAGTGAACTGAAAAGGTGTCATCTTTTTTAACATCTCTCAAAGTCATTTTCATTCTCCCAAGGATGTTCTCAATCACTTAGACTGGAACCTACATTGTGCCACCCAATCCTCTATTGTTGTTTGTATGTTACCTATTGCATACTCTATAGATATTGAGCTACTTCATATTTTATGCTTTTGCCCTATTGGAATATGGTGAGAGCTTTCTAAGTCATACTAATTTAATCTGTTATAGTGAACCCCAAGTTTCTCTTCAAAGAATTAGTATGTCAGTATGTTCAGCTCTCTTATTCTTTTAATTCTCTATTTTAAACTTTAACTTCCTTGTAATTCCAGTAAACAACCTTCTCCACCTGTTCTAATCAGTAGTTCACATCTGTTCCTCTGGCCCCCTGCTCCATCCTGACTCATCCTGGTCTCCTGCTACAGTCACCTGCTCTGGTCACCTTCTTTGACCTAAGTCACCCCCAGCTACCTGCTCTGACCCACCCATAACTGTCCTTCCCACCAAAACACCTACCCTATCACTCCAGCTCAAACCCCTGCTCTCTTTAAAATAGCCAATCAGGATTAGTCTAGCTTGTGCCGTCTAACCCTAGCCAATAGGGGAATGACACAACAGTAGAGACAACCCCCATCAGGCATAAATACACCTTTCCCCCATGTCCAAGCATGCAGCCACCATTGATCCATCCATGCGCCACACTCTTCTATAGAAGCAGACTGCCTTGCTGAGAGGATTTATCTTTGAGAGCTAGTTCTTTTGTGACATCGAAATTTTATTTATAACAATCCAAAAACATTCAAGACATTTTTATTGTTGAACACGATAAGCTCTGGAGATATGTGAATGTGACACAACCCATGTCCTGAAATAATTAAAATCTAATAGAAGAGAGCTGAGTTAGGAAGATCCTTGGAGGCTCCATTCAAGTAAGGAACTGATTACTTAAATGATTCCCTGATACTGATTCTGAAAATAAAAATCAGGCTGGTTGTCTAGAGGAGCTAATATCCTTGTTGTAGAAAGTTAACATATGCCAAATTCAAAGAACAAGGCAATAAGGAACTGAAGTAAAGAGCAATGGATGAGATTGGTGTCTGAGGTTTGAAAGTAGAATGGGTAAGGTATTGGGTCAGGTGGAAGTGTGCCACACAGGACTGATTCTGTGAACTGCAACAAATCTACAGCTAGACCAGGTGATACCTGCCTGGACCAGAACCAGGGACAGGAACAGTGACTTTAAAACATAATTACAGGCTGGCCAGTTTTAGCAGGTTGGATTCATTAGCTTTTTGTTTGGACCAACTTTTTACAAAGCTTGAAAATTGTAAATAGCTCATGTTATCTTTAAAGAATACTTAGTAAAGGGAAAACGTTAATAAACAATAAACATAATAGTATTCTTTTCTATGAGGCTATCACTGTATTATACATTTGGTTACTTGGCAAATTAGGCACTGAATGATATAATTTAGATAAAGCATTTTTCTTCATGATTAAGTAAAAAGACTATAACATAGGTGCTCTTGTTTTTCTTTTCTCCCAGTGTATGTCCTATTATAAAATCTTGTTGGGCAAAATAGGTTAACATGATTCTCTGACAAGATTTCATGGATATGTTACGCCATGGCTTCTAAGGATTTTTTCACAATCTATAAACACTGATGCTTATATAAGCCATGCTGATAGGCAGAGCCTCCACATACAGCACCACATCTCAGGAGGAATGATCCACCTTTTAGACATGCATACTCGCTCTGACAGCTTTCTGGAAGATGCCAGTAATGCTTCCTATTACAACACCATCAGTGTGCCATGACAAAAGAAGGAGTGTCTGTTTCCAATTCATCTAAAGGCCATATGGGCTAATGGGCCTGGTGCATTGGCCACAGTGAATCACAGCAAGCTAAGGCACCCTACCCCCATCAGCTGAGGGCAGTAAAGCTTAGCTCTATTTTGCCTGTGATAGTTGACATTTTTTGATGCTGTCATGGGTGGTGGTATTTGTTTTTTTAATTGACAGCATGGAATTCATCCATAAGAAAACTCATTAGCCACACTTATGGGTAGCCTCTAAGTTTTGTGTTTAATAATAATAGTTAACATTTATTAAGCACTTAATATGTGCCAAATATCATTCAAAACACTTTACAATTATGATCTGATTTTATCTTCACAATAACTCCATGAGGTTAGGTCATATTATGATCCCCATCTTACAAATAAGGAAACGGAGACTTGGGTAATTCACTGATTGAAGGTTCGTAGAAATAGAAAGTGTTCGATCAGTGGTTGTGTATTAGGCTGTTCCAAAAAGCAGAGACCAATAATATGTGCGTGGAAAGAGCTTTTTAAAAGAGAATTTGGCTCATGCAATTATGGAAGGTAAGAAATCGCATGGTCTGCTATTTGCAAGCTGAAGCTGTGGAAATCCAGTGGTGCAATTAAGTCTGTGTCCAAAGGCCTAAGAACCAGAAAAGCTAATGGTATAAATCCAAGTCCAAGAGCAGGAGACCAATGTTTCAGCTCAATAATCGGGCAGAAGAAGGGGTGAATTCTTTCTTCCTCCACTTTTTATTCTATTCAGGCCCTCAAGGAGTTGAATAATGTTCATCCACATTGGGGAAGCCAATATGCTTTACTGAGTCCACCTATTAAAATGCTAGGAGTGGTGGCTTATGCCTGTAATGCCAGCACTTTGGAAGGCCAAGTCTGGAGGATCACTTGAGCCCAGGAGTTTGAGACCAGCCTGGGCAACATGAGACCTTGTCTCTACAAATAATTTTTAGATAAAAATTAGGTACATGCCTGTGGTCCTAACTATTTGGGAGGCTCAGGTGGGAGGATAGTTTCAAGACTGTATTGAGTCTGGGTGACAGAATGAGGCCCTGTCTCAAGTAAAATACAATACAACACAATGCAATGCAATGCTATGCTATGCTATGTAATGCAGTGCTAACCTCATCCTGGCAAACATATCCAGAAATAATAATAAATAATATCTGGGCACCCATAACCCTATCAAGTTGATACATAAAGTTCATCATGACAAAATATCTGACTCAAGAACCTATACAAATGCCATATGGATTAGAGTAACAAGGCAAGTCAATTGGATCACCACACCATTGACTGACTTTTATATCTATTAAAGTTTGAACTGATAGACATTAATAGTAGAAGGTCGTCACATAGCAGAATAGTCAGAAGCAGGAGTTTTGGAGTCTAGTTGCCCAGGCTTTAAATTTTGACTATGCTGTGTACTCTTATTATACTAATCATAATAAAATAATTGAAAGGTACATATTTTAATTACTTGATTAATGACTTTCTATGTTAATAACAGTGATAAAAAATAAACAATGATAAAGCTATAGCTTGAATATAATTGACAGTATTGTATTGAGAACTTAAAATAGTTGCTTTATTCTATAAAATTGGCTCCTAAGATAAGAAAGATTGGCTCCATTCTAAAATATTCTCAGTATGCAAAATAGATCTTGTGACTTTTGTAACTAGAATCTTATAAAACAACACAATATGGTAAACAACTATTTCAAATTTAGAACTTTATGGAAAAGTAAGATATTAAGTTAGACTGACTTGAGTGGTTTGGTTAATGGACTCCACGGTAATCTCAGATCTCAGTTTCTTCAATCTCACGGAAATAATATTTGGCTAATTGAACTAGGTTACAGTGAGGTTCGTTATTTTAAACTAATGAGAAGGTTTATGGATGAGTGTCTATACAAACACACACAAAATGGATATGAATTCATTTTGCCTTTTCTTTACATACACCTTCTAAAATCATGCTTAAGGCCTCTCATTTTCTATATGAGTGCCACTCATTTACAAGCAAACACTTAAAAGGGTCTGCCTCCTACAGACTGGAATATAAGACATGGTTCTTACCCCTAGAATCTTAATCCAGGAAATGATTCAGTAAATTATCGCAGCAGCAAATAATGCTGATCGGTAGTACTTGTGGAAAACAAAGTTCAGCTCCATGCTTTGTCATTCACTTTCTATTTAACCAGACGTAAACACAGTTTTTCAGATCTCTATTTATTTACAAAATAATTGATAAAAATTACCTTTTTATTCTTTACGATTTTTTTTTTTTAAATAAAACATTAAACCGTAATTAAAGGAGTAAAGCTCACTGAAATCCCACCACTAGTAATCATTTGGATCTTTCTGTGTAACTCTTTGCTCATGCTCTGGAGAGACACATGATTTATACTAATGGGGTTATGTCACACGTTTCTGTTGTAGACCCTATTTTTAAAATAGCTTTTTTTAAGATCTCCTTTTTCTTCCTGCTTCATCCCCCCAAATAAACAACATTATCAACTCTTCAACTTATAAAATTCCCACATAACAATACACATACACAATAAAATATACCTATATTGAAGATTTGTATAAATTATAAAATTTTATATTAATATTGACTTGTTCTCACTTAAAAATTCTTTCTGATACATCGAAGTCATTTGAAATATGATCTATCTTAATCTGTTTGATTACTGCATACACATCATAGAATGGTTAGACTACAATTTCATTTCTCTGTTTATGAGTGTTTTATTTCAGTTTTAGCAATTGACAACACTGTGCAATAAACATCCTTGTATGTTCTAGTGCTTTTATTTCTGTGAGATAAATTCCCAGAAGTAGGATTGCTAGATCAAAAAATAAACATATTTTTACTTTTAATATATATTGTCAGAACTTTCCAAAAATGCTATAATAATTTATATCTCCACAAGCAATATTTAAGAGTACTCTGTACACTGCAATCTAGCCAACTCATTTACATTTTCTCCAGTGTGAAGGGAATAAGTTATTTTAATTTGCATTTCCATGATTGCTAATGAACTTGAGCATCTTTTCCAGTGCTTACTGATGCCTAGACTTGTTCTTCATATTTATTGTTTTTGCAGATGTCCTTCAGGGTAAACATAAGGTCCCTCAGGTTCCTGGAGGACACTGTGAGAAGAAAGCAAATGCTCAAGAGGGCAGGGCCACAGGTACCTCTACCCATTTGAACAGGAACCATTTATTTATTTAGTTCTCTGTAAAATTTGATTTGTAAAAATTGCTTGAGAACTATCAGACCAAATGCTTTCAGTATGCCTTTCCTGAGATTTTATGATGCTAAGTAATCTTGTTTGTTAATTTCATTGTTACTATGATCCCAGCTAGATTTTAAGTTAATTTTAGCCAGAATCTTCATCTTATACTCCCTTTGTATCAAAGGATGATATTAATACAGTAGTTTTTACACTTTAACATTAATTAGAATCACATGGAGAACTTGTTAAAAATGTGGACACTCAAATACCAATGCCAGAGACTGATTCAGAAGGTGAAGGGGTCATGTTTAAGAATCTGTATTTTTGACAATGACCGTACTTTGAGATATTCTAGTATTTGGCACTTGGCTGGTGTTCAACAAATGTTTGGTGATTAGTGGATTCTCCTAACCTGGCATCAAGTTCTCCTTGAGTCTGTGTGCTTTGGTGAAGCTACATGTGTTGGCATTGAAAAGTTTATTTCAAGTTCCATGCTGCAGTATAATTTCAGCCTTTGGAATGCAGTCCACATTTTCAGAAATAGGAGAAAGTCTTCATTTTCCAGGGGCAGGTGGGAGGTCAGAGAGAATAAACTCAGGCTCCCCTGTTCTATCAGTAATCTTCCCAGAACACCCATGTTGCGGTTCTAGTTCCTTGTCAAGTAATTTCTCAGTCTGAGTCTATTCCACACCACCATCACTAGCCAGAGGATGGGGGCTATATAAAGAGAATTCAACTTCTGGACTGAGAAAGCTAAAATTCATTGCAATAAAACCATCCCAGAGAAAATGCCAAAAAAGGAATATATAAAGATTTATTTCTAAAAAGAAGTATAATAAAGTAATAAACTTTCTGAAAAGATGGGGCCTTTTCAATCTTACATTCTTTCCTCTAATCCTATCTGCATCCCAAGCACCCTGATTTACTCTGTCACTGGGTGATGGTACAAAGGGAAAGATTGCAGATCTAATTAGCATAATATGGATAAGCAAATGAGGCCTAATCAATTATGGTTCACACTTGCTTTCATCACTCGTGCCAACAGTCGGCAAATTCACTGACAGTTCAAATGCGACATTTTTAGAAGCCATCAGTAAATCAATAACAAGTGACAGTAATTTAGATGCACACTTCATTCTGCCTCCATTTCTGTCCAGGAGATGCAGCCTCAGAACCCAGAGGCACCTGAGCTCAGCAGCCAAAGCCTTTCACCACCTGAATCTTACCTGTGAGCCAAGTGTGGGCATCCTGACTCTTGGCACCCTGCTCCCTACGACGGCTTGCGGGAAAGTTATGGTAAACATGGTGACTAGAAGTTGTTTTTCTTTTCCTTCTTGCAGTCTGTATTACATTTTTGGAACAAGCCTGATGGCTGTGTTTCTGAGGAGGCAATATGGTCTAGTAGTATATGCCACAGGGCAGCTGACCTGACTTCTTATCCTGGCTCTACCATTCACTACTTGCATAACCTTGGTGAAAATCACTTAATCTGTCTGTGTTACAACTGTACCATCTGTTGAACTGGGGGAGAGAGAGGGAGAATGCTAATATGTACCCTTATTTACCTCACAAGGCTGGATTGGGGATTAAATGAGATGTCAATGGTGAACATACTTTTCGTAAATATAAGGTCACCGGTAGAGCTTCAGGGAGAACAGAGTTTTAGCTTTCAGAGTAAAGAGAAATGGTCTGTTCTCTTGTCTGACATTTATAGTCATTTTATTTTATTCCTATGGTATTCGTGTCAAAAATTCCAACCTTAAGATGACTCTCATAAAAAGGCAGAACAGGAATTTTAAAGTTCAAATTCAATGTAGTAAAATAAAATCTAAGAAAGCCAGAGTTGGAAAGAACCTTAGTCATCACCGCCGTCATCACTGTCAGCATCGCCACCACTGCCTTGTATTTCTCCAGTGCTTACAGTTCACAAACTGTAAAGGGCCCTTCATAAACAGGGTTTTTCTCTGGGCTTCATGCCTCAGGAATAATATTGAGCAACTGCAAATCAATCAGATGATGGAGACTCTGACATGCCATGTAAAAATCTCCTTCCATATGTACATTTGCCATTCCTCTGCTTTGAGAATAATGTCCATTACCAGTTCTAAATCCAGTTAAGCAAGTGTTATTTCACTCCCATCTCTCCACACTGTCTACAAGTCATCTTCTCTGAAATTCACATTCACTAGAACTACACAACCCCTTATCCTATGTGGTTAGTCTCATTATAATATTTATATAATAAATCGATATGTCCCCTACAGCTCACTGCTCCCCATTTTTAGTGTATATAAACTAGTCCTTTAATGCTTAATTCTGGAATCTAGAAAAGAGTTTTAATTCAATTTAGTTAAATACATTCATTGAGTACTGTATCCACAGGCTATTGTTACAAAACTGCTGGGCAACAAAGAACTACAAAAACTTACCAGCCTGGAAAAATAAAAATTCATTTCTCATATTCTGTCTTTGCAGCTCAGCTGATCTCTCTTATATCTCTGTGGATGGCCTAGGGACTCTGTAAGTCTTGGGTGGAATGTCTTAGCTGGAGCAACTCTATTCATTATGTCTCTTCTCTTTATTCTCTTCCTGAGAATGACCCTCTCATAGTAATGTCAGAAGTACAATAACAAGGATGCCAGTCACACAAGCACTTTCCAAGTCTCTGCTCCTGTCACATCTACTAATATACCTTTGGCCACAACACACCATATGGCCAAGCCAAGAGGTGGAGAATTATTTCCTGCCCACAGCAAAAGGGCACTGCTAAGTTATATAGCAAAAGATAAGGATATTTGAGGAGAAAAATAATTGTAGCCATAAATATGAGTACCTTATATGGAAAAGTCTGTGTCAGTTTCTATAGAAAATACAAATGTAAGTGGGAAGACATTTCTCATGTAGGATCTTACAATCTAGTAGTGAATATGAGAGTATTTCATATAAGGAAAAAAAACTATATTCTCACATTATATATGAGAAAAGCTCTTAAAAAGATGTTATTTGAGATGAATTTCAATGAACAAGTAGGATGTTAACAACCAAAAAGAGAGTAAGAGTTCTACATGGTAAGACCCTCTTGAGAGATAGCAAGCAGAAGAAAAAGCAGGGATCCGAGATGGCTATCAATAAAGTACGTGAATTCTAGTAAATGACCAATACAGCCACAAAAGATTAGGCTCATAGCATCTCAACTATTTTGCTAAAGCTCTCACTTCTGTTATTACATTGCCTATACTGCCTATGAACAAATTCCAACGAAACAAAGCACACACGCATATTTAAGGAGAAAGAATTTATCTAAAAATACGAGATTAAGAGATTTATATTCTCTCTCTCCTTCTCTCTCTCTTTTTCACCAAGAGCCAAGCCTAAATGATGCTGTGAGTGTACCATCACTATAACACCTTCCCTAACTTTTTAAAGAAATGTTTCGTCTGAGAACATCTGCATTTGCCTGAAACATATTTTCCCAGGGTAGTACTTGACTTTAAGCTGACTAGAGATATCAAACTTTTTTTCACAGATTCTTTGACATACTTGAACGTTATTGAACAAATGTCAGTTATGTCTATCTCTTGAATCTTGTCAATCTGAATTGAAAATGTGCTGACTTTTTTTTTTTTTTTTTCAGCATCATCACTCTGTTTCTATGCCAGCGTGCAATTGAACATGACTGGCAATACTGGTCACTTCTGTTCCCTGGAAGGTTTCGGTTAGTTCCACACCCACACTTTCAGAACCCAACTTTTTAGAGCCATGCAGAACCACACCTGGAAAATGTGGGGGAACAATTACAATTATTTTGTTAGTATACAGATATAGTTGCTGATAGGATGTCATTAATATAGTTCCGGTTTATAAGTGAAACGAATACTGTAGGCTTTGTGCAAACAATGTATCTTATCTCTTACAATATTACTCAAATTTGCTAATTTCTTGGCTGAGGAAAGGGCCTTGTTAACAAATAATAATTGGAATTATAAAATTCTTCTGAAATACAAGATTTTAAATCTTGAAGTCCTATAGTGACCTCTACCAAGCTACAAAGTGTTTTAAAGTGGAAGACGTGTTAATAAGTAAACAATAGTAAATAAGAAGAATACATGCCATTTATTAACTGTTTACTACTGTTCATGCGCTATACTGATAGTTTTGTATATGTAAGAGGACCCTATTTAGTCCTCTTACTTGTAAGAATGGTACTGCTCTCATTCCTGTTTTACAGGAGAGAAGACCAAGGCTAGATAAGTAACTTACCCAAACCATGCAACTGGTAAATAGTAAATGATAACTTTGTCTGACTCAAACATCCCATTTAGATTTATTCAACAAGGGGAGTGCCTACTACACACAAGGTACTATTCTAGCCTCTGAGGATCTTAGTGACCAGAACAAAGAAAAATCCCTGTCCTCATAGAACTTATTTTGTAGTCTATATTATACATTTTCATAAGCAGTAGAAACACTTAGTATCTCACAATTTAGTAGATTGTCGTTCTTCCACATATTAATTCACCTATTTATTTAATCTTCATTATTAAATTACAAGTTCCTTATAGGCTGGAAGTATATAATTCTTTTTATTTTAATTTTCCTATAGCACAGTGAAGTGATGACAGATTGTGCTTTTCAATATGTACTTTTTAAACTATTTTTTCATTCTTTCCTTTTATTTTCTTTCCTTTTTTTTTCTTTCCATTAGCAAACCCTTGAGAAATCACCAGTGCAGGGCTGTTTTATCGTTTGAAGTTGCTGCTGATTCATTGTAGGGGCAGCAGGAAAGGCGATTAATCCAGGTCTCCAGGGTGTCTACATAACTTTCACTTCCAGATGTTGTGCTGATTTGAATCGTGGGTGTCCAATGCCAACATCTAGAGAATAACTTAGAAAGTAGGTTCTCTAAACATTTAGCACCATATTAAAAAACTGTAATTGTGTGATGTCAAAGAAATTCTTGGCATCTCTTGTACTTATTTCTCCTTGTAGTGTACTTCAGCAGGGGGAAAGAGTTAGAGGGAAGAGATAAAATGATACCTGACCTCTTTAAGTGATATCTTCCTTTTCCTTTTAAACAGAGTATCAAAGGAAGCTGTGCCTTTTATTTTTTGGCATGTTGGCAACTATAATGTGAAATAAAAGATTATCTGATTTAAAAACTATTTTAAAACAATTTCTAATAAAGAGATTAAATAATCACTTCTGTCTTGGTCTTTACAGAGATGTTTAAAAGGACCAGTGATGCCTTGAATTCCAGCAGCGTAGCAGACTAAACAGCTAGGTATGTCCTCTCAGTTCAGAACACTTTTGGACTGAAAGCCAACGTCAACACCATGGCAAATTTTTGAGATGCTTGGAAAGCAGGACTTTGAGGGAAATTTAAAGTAATGCTTATAATTAAAAGAAGACAGAGGAAAAATTAGCAAGTTACATGTCTAGTTTGGGCTACATAGCAAGACCCTGTCTCTAAAAACAATAAATAAGTTAGCTGGGTGTGGTGGCACACACCTGTAGTCTCAGCTACTTGGAGGCTGAGGCAGGAGGATTGCTTGAGCTCAGGAATTCAAGGCTGCAGTGAGCTATGATTATGCCACTGTATTCCAGTCTGAGTGACAGAGACAGACCTCATCTCAAGAAAAAAAAAAAGTTAGAAAAATAAATGATACACTCAAAAGCAGAAAGAGAAGAAAAAAAGTAAGAGCTGAACTAATGAACTAGAAAGCAAACATACAACAGGAAGGATCAAAACCCGAAAATTTGATTTCTTGTAAATGCTAATAAAATTGACAAATCATTTGCAAAACTGGTTACAAGAAAGAAAAAAAAGAAAAAAAAAAAAAAGAAAACAAGAAAGCCAGGGACAGAAAAATAAGGTCCCAAAACACAGTATCACACTATTAGAAATAAATGGAGACTATGACTCCAGATGTATCAAAGTCTAAATAACTAAACAGATATTGTGAGAATTTTATACCAATAAATTGGTAAAATTATTAGAAAATGTAATAGAAAAATAGAAAATACCCCCTCTCCAAAAAAAGTCACTTTAGAAAAATCTTCTTATATTGACTCAGCACACATACACTCTTATAATACAATGCGGACCATACAGGTTGTTAAATATTGAAACATCTTTTAAATATTTCTTGCTTCAATCTTTTGAAATGGAACACAGAAGTCTCTTGTGGTTTTTTTTGTTTTGTTTTGTTTTGGTTTGGTTTGTTTTTTTTTTTTTTTGAGACAGAGTCTCTCACTGTTGCCCGGGCTGGAGGGCAATGGCATGATCTCAGCTCACTACACCCTCCACCTCCCGGGTTCAAGTGATTCTCTTGCTTCAGCCTCCCTAGTAGCTGGGATTGCAGGCACCTGCCACCAAGCCCGCCTAATTTTTTTATTTTTTTATTTTTAGAAGAGACAGGGTTTCACCATGTTGGCCAGGCTGGTCTCAAACTCCTGACCTCAGGTGATCTGCCTGCCTCGGCCCCTCAAAGTGCTAGAGTTACAGGTGTGAGCCACTGCACCAGGCCTACACATGACTTTTAAGAGCCTCTACCTTGGTCCCTAAGTATCGCCGGGGCCATGTTTTCCCCTCCTCCAGAAGGACTCACTAAGCCTCTCTATAATCCACTAACTTAGGATTAATTCTAGGCACAGAGGGGAACTTCAAGATTCTCTTTTAGGGCTACTGGTTGGCATCCCTCCTGACTGGTCCAGTGTCTGATCACCCAGATCACCAGCAACAAATTCTGTCACTTTTGCCTATCGCCATTAATTAAAATGAAATTTTAATTTACAACCTACCCATCAAAAACACAGCAGTTCCAGAAGATCTTACAAATGAGTTCTACCAAACACTGAAGAAACTGGTAAATTCATGTCATTTTTCATATTTCTTTAGACTATAAAAAGCGAGAACATTGCCTACTTCATTCTACAGTACTAATCTATCCACAAATTCAAAATGAGACACACAAATTACAAAGACATGAAATCACATGACAGCTTTACTCACAAATTTAGGTAAAAATTTTGTGAACATAATATTAGCAAACCAAATTCAGAAATATATTTTGGAGATGATTATATTATTAAGAAAATAGATTTATTTCAAGAATGCAATATAGCTTTGGTATTAGAAAACTCGTTAATGTAATTTACTATTTTAAGAGAATAAAAGCAAAAATATTTTCAATAGATGCAGAAAACTAGCTTGATAAAATTTAGCTGATATTCATGATTTTTAAAAATAGAATCAAAGAAAATTTGGAAAAGATGTGATTTCCTTCATCTGGTAAAAAATATATGCCCAAAACTATAGCAAACTCCATATTTCATGGTAAAATATTAGAAGCATTTTTTTTCAAATTAAAAACAAGATTTTAAAAAGCCTACTGTCAACATGTCAGTCAACATAGTACCGGGACACAGCTAAATTTGACTACAGAAAATGTAACAGATACAAAGATTGTGAAAAACAAAACTACATTGTTACTATTTTTAGATAATTTGATTATCTACATAGAAACCCCCAAAATTGAGGTTAATTACTAGAATTATTAAAATAATGTAATGATGCATCCAGTAATAAGATAAATTTACAAAACTCAATTGCATGGGCTATAGAGATTGAGAAAACATTATAACACATTTTATAGACAGAGATAGATAGATAGAGAAACACACATATACTTTTACTATTATAACAAGTACAAAGAATAAATACATTAAAAGTTATACAAGACAAAACCTTATGGATAAAATTATAAAATGTTGAAATGCATTAAAGAAACCCTTCATAAATGGAAGGGTACATCTTACTGACTTATAGATGCTAATTCTCCCCAAATTATTCATCTTTCTTCACACTCAATTCAATTTCAAATAAAATTCTACAGGTTTTTTTGCTTTCTCCTAGCAAGCTGTTATCTCTAGGTATTTCTCTAGCTGATTCTACTATTTATATCTAAGAATAAAACTTTAAAAATAGCCAGTACATTAATGCAGAACAATGACAAAGTTGTTGATCTGGCTGCAGTCAATAATCATTATTGTGAAGTCTGATAAGACAGTGTAGCTTTGGGATAGAAATAGGTAAATAAATGCAATCAAATGAAGATTCTATGTATGTAGAGACTGGATAAATGACAGAGCTGGCTTTGAAAATCAGTGACTAAAATGGATTCTACTCAATAAGTAATGTGGAAACAATTAGTGGCCCATATGTAAAAATATGAAATTGGATACCTATTTCCTATTATTTGCAAATATCAGTTGTGCTAAAGTTATGACCTTAATGAAAAAGGCAAAATTTAAAACTTTTTAAATGTAGGAGACTTTGTACCTTTAGAATGGAAAAGATTTGTGAAAATAAACTCAAAAAGCAAAATTTATTTAAAAATGGATAGATTCAAATATATTAAAATTAAAATTTGTTTTCAACAAATGACACCATTAAAAAAGTGAAAGAGGCAAGCCGCAAGTAGGAAAAAAAATGTTTGCAACACATATCATAATAATGGATTTATGTTAGGAGAAAAAAAAACACAAAAATAAAAAACTAAAATTCAAAAAGAAGTAGACAAAATACCAAGAGGAAATCTGACAAAAAGCCATGACCACCCATTTTCAAGGAGAGAAACTATCAATGGTCGATAAACATGAGAAGATACTAATCTCCTTAATTACTAAGAAAATATAAATTAAAATCCCAGTGAGATACAACTATATAACCAATAGATTAACAAAAATTTAAACGACAATACCAAAGCTTGGCAAGAATGTGTAATGAGAAGTTTTATACTCTGTTGATTGGAGGATAAATTGGCACAATTACGTAGGAAAATAATCTAGAAAAGTTGAAGATGTGTGTAGACTCTGCAACCTAGCAATTCTACTCCAGAAGACATCTACAAGAATGTTCAGAATAGCAATGTTTGTAATAAAAAATTAATTAACTAATTAATTCTGGTATATACAAACCAGGAAATACTATACAGTAAAAATGAATGAATGTAGCTACTGAATAGTTTCAATGAATCCCAAAAACATAATATCAAGTAAAACATTGAAACTGTAAAATATATACAGCATGATTTCATTTATATAGGAATCAAAAAACAGAAAAAAGTAAGTAATTTATTGTTTAGGGAGACATACATGTGTAAAAGCAACAAGAAGAGTTATTAACACAAAATTCAGACTGTGGTTAAGCCAAGCAGGGAGAGTTGGAGTGTGATTTGCAAAGGGCATATAGAATGCTAAGAGGTCCTGGTATTCTATTTTGTATGCAGTCTTATCAGTACACAAGTTCATTTCAATATTTTTCTTTAAATTCTAAATATATGTTACAAACTTTCTTCTTTGTAGATGATATATTTCATCATAAAAAATTTTTAATATCATGAAAATCCCATGTCGAAATATCTTATGAGTCTCAAAAGAAAAACCTTGGTGATTGCCTATCAAGGCACAGTAATTCAGTGTAAGAAATAAACTCAGAGGCAATGTGCAGAAAATACAACTTATACCGAAGAACCCTGTTACACAGGCTGGGCAACCAGGCACAGAAGTGAAATGCAATTTTAGAGTAGCTTAAATCTTCACATTAAAAAAAGACAAAATATATATATATTGGTTTCAGAGTGGAAACACAAATTTACATTTGAATGAGATTCTTTTGCACAATCAAATCACAAGGGTGAAAACGTTCATGGATCTGTCTGTGGACTCTGAACACAACCGTGAACTCCTCCACAGGACTCAGGCAGGGCATTCAGCACTTGCCCTAGAATGAGAACCCTGGAAAGCCTGTTCTGGGAGAAAGAAACAGCTGGCAATTACAAGTCCAGGGGAGTGGGTTAACCCACAGCTGGTGGAAATCAACCAAATGACTAAGAAGACAAAGGAAAGCATGGGGGAGGTGCAGAGAGACAGACCAAGACGGGAAAGGAGTTGACGAAATTAAACCAGACGTCCATATAAATTAAGCTTTGTTACAAGGGTGCCATGGTTCTGATTCTTTTAATACTAATTTATTGGTTAGATAGGTTCTTATAGCTGAGAAGAACTCAAGGTACAAGGAAGCAGAATGTTGCCTGTGCTCTGGACAATGAGTATGTGAGGCTTCCCATATCCTCCTCTTCTTCCTTCCCCTCATTCTCCCATTCCCAAAGAAGTCGACCTGTTTGTCTACATGAAGCCCCTGGAACCAAGCAGCCTAAAAAACAAAGACATGAGTCAGTGGCTCTAGTGATGCAGTTCCACCTAAACCGATCTGGCTTTTAGGCTTTGCTATTAAGAAAACATTTCTTACTGTCAAATGCAACAGACTAAAATACATTTTGCTAAAGAGAATGTTTTACCACTGAGGCACTAAAAGCTAAATGGGCCACATTTCTGAAAGATCTATAAAGTTGAGAAGGAATTAAAGGAGAAATATATCAGCATTTATGGAAGATTAATGAGAGACTGCAAAATGTGAAATGTAATGTCCTTAAATTAGTCTGGGAAAAGGGAAATGGAGCAAAGTGTTGAGAAAAGGGGGATGAAATACAGAAAGGAAACTCAGACTGAACATCAGTGAAATGACAGAAAGAAATCTACAATGATACAGGGACTTTCCCAAGGAAAGGAAAGAAGTGGTCCAGAGGAGACAGATCATTCTAAGGGTCCACTGTCAGGGCTGGGTGAATGAAATGATCTGTTTGTACTGTATCTTCCATCTTTAATGTCTCATTCCTGTCAAACCACACCAACTATCTATCTTATACTAGGACATTTCATCAAAGTAGTGTCATTCCTGGGGTGGGCAAATCGACCTTAGGATAAAATGAAAATTCCAAACTTACTCACACAGTCAAACAAGAACTCCTCTCCCAAGGGAGCCTTCTTGACTAATGCACCTTGACTAATTCCTAAGGATTTTCTCCAGGAGGTTAGGGAGGGGGTGGTGGCACCAAGGGGCAAGATAGGGGATAGATTGTTTTGCTTTATACAAAAATAACTAACATCTTGGATTTTTGATAAAATCAAAAAATTGATGGACTTAAAAGGTTAGAACCTCTGATAAATCAGAATGGACCTAATAAAAAACTCAGGGCAGTTAAGTTGTACAATTTTTGTTTTTACTTATTTATTTTTCCAAATGAAGAAAAAAGTAATACTTCCCAATATGCTGAAGAGCCAATGAGAAATTTAAAGTAAAAATGCTTTATTAACTGTAAACAGTAAAATGTTCATCATAGAGAGCTTCTTTGGAGTCTAGACAATATACATTGTATAATAGTTCAATTAGACCATAAGCTTCCTTTCTAAAAAATGTTCCATGCAGTGATTTTCCCAACCCACCAAAAACAATACCTCTACACAAGAATGAATGAATGCTTTCTATATGTTAATGTCCTAAACACTCATTCACTATGTACAAAAGCCCCATAAAGTGGACAGTGTTTCTATCTTCATTTTCCAGAAGAAACAAAAACTTAAAGAGAATAGCTGATTTGCTGAAGGTCAGTGATATTAATAGCAAAAGGATCCCAGCCTAGTTCCGCCACTCAACTGTGACCTTGGGAAATGTTCATGTCAAAAGATGATGGCATCTGCCTCTTGAGATTATTAGGAGTGTTTACATGAGATAATATACATAGAGCACTTGGCACTAAGTAAATAGACAATACACCTTACTTTTTATTTTAATTAATTGTAGAAAATAACAAGTATCACCTATGGAAATTTTGAGAAAATATAAAGCCCTGAGCTCTACTCCAACGCAGTTCTACAGTGTCACAACCTCTGAGAGTGGGACCCATTAATTTCTATTTGAAAAAGTTTCCTTCCAAGGGATTTTGTTACAGTAGTGCAGAACCTGGTATTTAAAAACCACTGATATCTGTATTTCGGCCATAGGAGCTCAGTGGAACAAAGACTCAGGCTGTGGTGGTTGAAATACGCAAAGACATGAAATCAACCTAAATGCCCAACAATGACAGACTGGATAAAGAAAATCTGTACATATACACCATGGAATACTAGGCACCCATAAAAAAGAATGAAATCAGGTCCTTTCCAGGGGTATGGATGCAACTGGAGGCCACTATCCTTCACAAACTAACACAGAGACAGAAAACCAAATACTACATGTTCTCATTTATAAGTGGAAACTAAACAATGAGACCACACACTGGGGCCTATCAGAGGGTGAGGGTGGGTGGACAGAGAGGATTAGGAAAAATAATTAGTGGGTACTCAGATTAATACCTAGATAATGAAATATCTGTACAACAAACCTCCATAACACAAGTTTACCTATGTAACAAACCTTCATTTGTACCCCTGAATTTAAAATAAAAGTTAAAAAAAAAAAAAAAAAACTATTACCTCCTGAAGACATTTAGAATGCATACTACGTAGACAGATTGAGGAGAGTCAACAAAGCACATCCGGTAACTACCCACCTGGTCATGAGCATTGCCTCCTATCTCACTTGGAGACTAAGCAGCAAAGAAACAGATCCAACCCAGGCTGCTTGATTTCCCATGCGTGTGATGGTTGGATTGAAACTCTTTGGGCTAGGAAAGAAAAGCACTGTCGGAGGAGAGCTGCCATCCCTGGGTTCTAAGAGCTTGTGGTCTTGAAAGCCCATCTCACCTTAAACTAAGGTTGGGGCGAAGTCTGTGGTCACTGCTGGCCTTATTGCCCTAATCTGGAAAATGAACAAGTTAAGTGATCCCGTGACCCTTCCTGCTGCAATGTTCTGTGAGTTTAAGACCTGTTGATATTTATACTAAGACTTTCTAAGTGGTGTGTACGGTGGATGAAGAGAGGCAGAGGTCGGGCAGATTCCTGACTGAAGCTACTTCTCACGAGTGAAGCATCAGCAATGTCAGGAACCCAGATTCCATTTGATCAACACAATTACCTTTTCCCCTTTCCTGTGGATGCTGATTCTCTTGCCTTTGTTTCTGCTGGCTTTCCATCAGGACTCCCTCCTCCTTTGCGCCCTGAACACCAGTCAGCAGGATCCCCCTGGAGGATCTCATCCCTACCCTTCCACTACGCATTTTCTCTCCTGTGTGTTTATCCTATTTAGAGCTGCGCTTGTTGTGCTTGAAATTTGACCCTCTCTTTTGTTCGGCAAATCAGCAGCACTTCCCCTGATCCATGTATCCACACTGGTGGTAAATTGGGGTTATTGTCTTCCAGAGTCCTTTGGAGCTGCTGAGTTTTGGAAATCCATTAATTCTGTATTTGCATATGTATGTTAGTGAACATTCAAGCATCTCATCTACATAAGCAAAAGAACATCTGCTTTGCTTTCTTAACTAGTATTGATCATAGATTTTTCAGGGGCTTTATTGCTAGGCTCCTTGGTATCTAATCCCAACGTGTATTACAGAGCCACCTCCTGGCCAAAAGAAAGAAAGAAAGTAGAGAAGTGCTGTTTGTGAAGACAGCCGAATAGGGGGACACTGGGACCTGAGCAGTCCTGAATATAAACCACGAGTCCCTCAGACTTGAAGGCAGTAGGGGGCTCCTTGGCAGTGAAATTCTAGGCCTCCGGCTTTAGTAGCAGCTGATATCAGAGTCACAAGCAAAAAAGCCCTGTTTAGGATGGATGATTTTGCTCTTAGTGATGTAGGAGCTCAGGGAAGCATCACTGGTTCTGTTCCCCAAGGTCACAGAGGTTTTATTATTTTTAACCCCAAATCCATGAACTGTCATCTGCTGTACTTCTAAGATCAAAATACACTTTCCACTTCTCTGTTTGCTCAACATAACCCACCGCTGGCATGCCTGGTGCAGAATGGTGAACCAGAGAGGCAATTATGCAATCATGGAAACTGGAGAGGGGAAATACGTAACTACTTTTAAAGAATAGTTAACTACATAGAGAGGGCACTGAGCTAGGAGTCTGAACATATGCCTTCTAGCCTTGCTCTGCTGCTCCAGAGATGAGTGAGTTGCCCCATGCTTGCTCCTCTGGGCCTTTGCTTCCTCATACTCATGAATGAGTTACAAAATCTCTAACCCTCTATTTGTCAGTCTTCCCCTTCATCAAAATGAGGCCTGCACAGCCAAAGAGTTTCTGGCCTCAGTATCCTGCATGGAACAGCTTTTCACTGAATCAATGTTTCTGCTACGGAATAATTAACTTCCCAGACCACATCAGGTCAACTTCTTCACTCTTCAAGAACACTTTTGACAACTGAGGCTAAATTCTACATGTTTTAGCAGGAATAGGGACTCATATGAAACACATTTACAAAGGCTTCCAGAAATCTAGTTTGCAGAATACTAGGCCAAGAAGAGATCTCATATCCCTGTTTAACTTCTTAATTTTACAAGTGCTGGAACTGAGGTCCAGATGTGGCACACTCTCAGTCAGAGGCAGATTCAGAACTGAAGGCTGTCTCTTCTAACCCGAGCTTACCCTTTGCCATCTTGACTTCTCGCTGCACATCCCTTCCCTTCTGAGTCACTGACATGTCAGTCAGAGGGGTTCTCATGTCACTGGCATGAGCAGGAGGGATGTGTCAGCCCTTGAGAAATCTCTCCTCCCCAGGAGAGCAAGGCAAGGACACAAGAGAAGAGAGACATATGTAGATGAGCCCAGAGAATCAGGTTTTCTTAGAAATAAAACTTTGAACTTCAAGGGCAAGAAATGCATCCTTTTAGTTTTTAAATTTCCCCTCCCTCGGTCTCAGGCACAGCCCCTGACGCAGAACAGATTCAATGAATACAAGATGACTGGGTGAAGCAGGAATAGCGGCAAACTCTCTGTCCCTGAGGGACAGTGTGTGGCAGAACTGACTTTTAGCTTTCTCCAAAAGAGTAGCGTAGGCTAGAGCGGAGTTTCCTTGACCATCATATGTTAAACTTACTTAGACCTCCCTATGTCCTTATTTTCCAACTTACCCAGCATGGATTCCATACTGTGACACCATAGCCACTCCCTTTCCGTTAACCTCAACTCCTTTGCCTCTTACTGCCTCTATTATAAGTACCTGGTTCATTTCACCAGGACCTAAGCAGCCGAATGTTGCTGGAGCGAAACACATAAACATGCATGCACACACACACCCTTACACACACATGTGCATGCACACACATGCACACACACCCCGTATACACACACACATGCACATACCACTTACATGCATGCACACATGCACACACACACCCCTTCCACACACACACAGGTGTGCTTTCCTTTTTCTTAGCATTATCAATTTGGGTACACAGACCTATCAGGCAATTCTGCTAGTATCTAAATTCACTTGTTTCTTTTCCAAAAGGACTATTTCTATTTCAAAACACTTTTCTGCAGCATCCTTTCTGCTCCAACCCCCATTTTCAACATGTGACTGCATCTTTCTTCCTAGAGAAAACTGATAGAAACATGATTGCTACCTCATTCCCCACTAGCCCACCCATCAGCCTGCCTGCTCTCATCCTCATAGTTTCTGCCTTCTTCTTAACCACGAAAAAGTGTCCCTGCTCACACCATGGAGTCCATTCTTTTTTCATTAGTCAAACACTTCACTTCTCCTGCTCTGAAAAACATCTCCTTTTGCTCTTGCACCATCAGTTTCTTCCTCTCTGTTAGATCATTACCATCAGGATATAAACCTTAACACCATGCAAAAATGTCATCTTTCTAAGGAAGAAAGACCCTCACAAAACTCTCCCCTCAAGTCTGAATCTTCAGCAGCTTTCATCTCATTCCTTTGCATTCCTTCATAGCAAAATGCCTGAGAAAAGTTGTAAGAAGTTGCACTTCTTATGAGTGCAGTTGCTGCGTCTATTTTCTACTATTCCATTTCCTCTGGGCTGGGGTTTCCACCTCTGAGCCCTGAAACAGAGCTCTTGAGAGTTGCCACTAACTTCCATCTTGCCCTAATCCAATGGGCGGTTCTCTCTGCTTATCTCGTTCGGATTCTACCCAGTACTCAACTTAGTTCATCACAACCTCCTTCTTCACACACCTTCTTCTCTAAAGCCTCCAGGGTGTGGCATTCACCCAGTTTTCTTCTGACCTCCCTATCCTCTCAATCCCTTAACTGATACTTCTTTATCTGCAACATCCTTTAAATATTGTAGCTCTTCAAGGCTCTAAAGGATCTGTGTGTTGTGAATACCATATACATGTTCAGGCCTCTCGAAACTGTATTTCCAGCCTGGACCTCTCTGTTGAAGTTGTAAATCCAAGTGCTGATTTGGCATCACACCTCTTAAATGACTAATCAGTATCTCAAACGCAACATGACCAAACACAGCACTTATTTTTTCACCCTCATCCAACAAGCCTGCACCTCCCTATTCTTCCCCATTTTAGCAAATGACAACATTATTCACTCAATCAGTTAGGCATGAAACCCCATCTTTGTCCTTGATTGATCTTTTTTACTTCACACTCCACATTTAAAATGTCAGTGTCTTTCTCCTGAGTCGGCACTTGCCAAGGAGAAAGCCATGTTCAGTTCGAGCACCAAGACTGTGAAACCCCATGGCGAGAAGCCAGATGAGTTCAAGTCCGGCATCTCCCAGGCTCTTCTGGAGCTGGAGATGAACTCGGACCTCAAAGCTCAGCTCAGGGAGCTGTATATTACGGCAGCAAGGAAATTGAAGTTGGTGGTGGCCAGAAAGCTATCATAATCTTTGTTCCTGTTCCTCAACTAAAATCTTTCCAGAAAATCCAAGTCCAGCTAGTACGCGAATTGGAGAAAAAGTTCAGTGGGAAGCATGTTGTCTTTATCACTCAGAGGAGAATTCTGCCTAAGCCAACTCGAAAAAGCCATACAAAAAATAAACAGAAGCGTCCCAGGAGCCGTACACTGACAGCTGTGCACGATGCAATCCTTGAGGACCTGGTCTTCCCAAGTGAAGTTGTGGGCAAGAGAATCCGCATGAAACTGGATGGCAGCCAGCTCATAAAGGTTCATTTGGACAAAGCACAGCAGAACAATGTGGAACACAAGGTTGAAACCTTTTCTGGTGTCTATAAGCAGCTCACGGGCAAGGATGTTAATTTTGAATTCCCAGAATTTCAATTGTAAACAGAATGACTAAATAAAAAATATATTCGCAAATAAATAAATAAATAAAAATAAAATGTCAGTGTGCCGTATCAAAAATATTTCCAAAATATATCTAGGACCCAGCCACTTCCTATCACTTTCTGTGTAACAACTTTATTCCAAGTGAATGAATGAATGAATGAATGAATGAATGAATGAAGAATGTGATGGTACCTACAGAGAAAAGGGTGTCTGGCATAAAATTTTTCATTGTTCCTGTGGTGTAATGTCAGATCAGCATGAAGGGAGAGTTTATGAGATGTGGGCTCTGCTATCTATTTGCATCCTGGAAGAGGTCACGCTGCTGCCATAATTCATTAGGTCTTTGGCTGAAAGCAATTTAAAAATTGAGTCCAGGCAGGTATACAAAGAAATTTTTCAGTTTCAAACCCTGTTCTGTTTAACCCTCTCCATTTCTATGTGCTGCAGACATCCAGCTTTTTATGAGGATTAACTTCCTTTCCTGACATTTAGCTAAGACAGCAGTGTGAGACTTCTGCTCTCAGACAGCTTTGTTCAGAAAGTAGATTTATCCTCCATTCTCTGGAACAAATAAAATAACAGGGAAAATATATAAAATGACAATTTTCAAAACATTGGCTATCATGCAACAAAGGACGGGGAACCTCAGAGACAGGAAGGAAAACTGAGTGTGCCTTATGATTGTCCCAGCCTGCTGACAAGGAATCATAGTGATCATTTCCAATAACAAGAACATTTATAGGACGCTAACTGCTCTAAGTACTTTATGTACATATTAGCTCAGTAAATCTTAGAACAGCCATTTGAGATAGGTGTGCTATTGTTATCCGTATTTTCCAGAGAAGAATATGTTTTAAAGCTACTCAAGGTTACTAAATAGAGCTGTGATTGTGCCTAGACAGTCTGGATCCAGACTTTATGTTCATAACTACTTCCCTAAAAACGCACTTTAGTAAGATTACTTACACGTGTGGCCAAGGGTGAGGAGTGGGAGAGCTGAGAAGGGTGTCAGAAAGGAAATGGGGGCAAAATGTTCAAGACTGCAGCACTGTAAATAGGTCAGAATATGGATTAAAAACCAGAAGGCCATGTGAAGATCGAGGCAGAGATTGGAGCTTTGCGGCCACAAAAGGCCAGGTGTTACCAGGAGCTTAAAAAAGTAAGGATGAACTCTTTCCCAGAGCGTTCAGAGGGAGCATGACCCTTTTGACACCTTGATTTTAGACTCCTAGCCTCCAGAAGTGTTAGATAATATATTTCTGCTTGTGATAATTACCAAGTTTGTGGTGATTTGTTACAGCGGTGCTAGGAAGGTAATACACATTTTGGCTTACAATGCCGAAAGCTGAATCATTTTTGTCTAAAGGCTTTCCAAGCCATCTATCTGAGTGACCCAGACTGGACCATGTTGTCTGCCACTGTGGTTTTCTAGTATTCCAGAGCTATACAGCATCATGTGGAGCTGCCAGTCAGTGGGTTCTCAGATCTTTCTAACAAAGCCAGAGGAGCAATATAATCTTGTGAAGAAGAACATTGGCATAGCTAATAGTTGACCTTGGTGATTGCATTGGATGGTTTTACAGTTGGCTCATTTCTCTCTACCATCATCAGGGACCATGTTCTAAAGTATGAAAATAATCTACAATTCCTCTTATTCTACTGCCAAGGAGCAAAGCCTTACTCAATTCTATAATCTTTGTTTAATACGTGGCTTCAATCTCTATGTTATAACTCAATAATTTTTGGCATATTCAATTTCGCTCTGACTTCTGGTCAAGATAGCATTGTGAGAATTATTCTTCTCGACAAGTTGATATAACAAGGATTAGATTTACCCGCCCCTTGAAACAAATAAAATACCAGACACAATGTATGAACAGATTTCAAGACATTAAATATGAGACAACAAAGGACAAGGAAACCTCAGAGACAGGAAGCAAATGAGTTAAACCCTATGATTTTCCAAGATTACTGCCTGGAAAGAATATCTGGGCCACAGCATAGGAACAGGGAACCTAAATAAACTTGGCAGTCTCCCTGAGCTGAAAAAATGGGGCTGGAAGTACAGTATGACTAAGGCAGCTAAAATTCTCAGTGTCGAGTACGAAAGAAGATGGAGCTCTACAGAGACAGAGCACCTGAAATCTGCATAGTACTGATCTGCAGCGGTGATTAAGAGAAGTATTAGGGGCCAGGGAAGTAAATACCTGAAAAAATTAGAGGTAATAATTACATAACCACACACAGAGCTAAGCACAATGCCTGTTCCTACCAGTCAGAGTAGAAAACTTTATAACTGATAGGACATCAGAGACAGTGCTCAGAAAGATCTGTCTCCATAGTGGGGCAAAATTAGAGTTAGACTACTTTAAACCCTTTAAGAAAACTTAAAAGCAAATTCCAAAATTATTAAACTGTTTCTCAGTAACATAACCTCTTTGTAATACAAAGCTCAGGAATAATGTTAGGAATACAGAAACATACATCGCACAAAAATTGATATTGAAAATGTCTGTCATCCAATCAAAAATTATCTGACATCCCAAGAAGCATAGAAATATAATCGATAATAAAGATAAATCCATCTAAACTGAGCAAGAAATTCCACAGATTACACAATTAGTAGACAAGTGGTTAAAACTATTATTGTATCAGTTTTCATATCTTCAAGAAACTAGAGGAAAGATTATGTTAACATGCAGATCACAGTAAAAAAAAGATACAAATTAAGCTTTCAGAAGCAAACACTGTACTATCTAAAATAAAATTAATTTGATAGGATTAATAGCAGATTACATATTGCAGAAGCAAAGACTAACTTGGGGACATGGTTGGAGACAACAATATAAAATATTCAAAGTGAAATTCACAGAGAGAAATAAAGAATGGTAAAAAGATGAACAGAAGACTCCTGTTTCCGGACAAGATGAAAAAAGAGGACCTGGATTTACACTCCCACCTGAAACAACCAAAGGGAAGACAGAGGCCAAATGTTTGAAACCAGACGCTGGACATTAGGCAACATAGGAACTGAGACTGGGAGAAAATTACCAGAAACGATTAGTGGTAACAGTGCCTAACACATATGTAGAATTAAGAATTGTCCTTGGTCCTATCAGTCAGATTGGAAACCTCGTAATTCATGGGCATTGAGATTTACTCAATGCCCAAAACAGCCTTGCCTCAATGAGCATTAGAATATTCATACAAAATACCTAATACCTAGAAAGTAAAATGATCACTGTATGGCATCCAAGAAATATTACCAGGAACACACAGAAGTAGGAAAATACTATCCAAATGAGGAGAAAAACCAATTAAAACCAACTTAGAACTGGTACAGAGGTTAGAATTAGCAAAAAGGAACATGAAAACATTATTATACATGAATTTCATATGTTGAAAGAGTAAGTAGAGACAAGGAAGATATAAAAAGTATAAATAGAGCCTCTAGAGATGTAAATTATACTGTGGGAGATAAAAACCCACAATGCTATCCGGTGATAATGCAGATCAGTGAAAGCAGAAGGAGAGACTAATGACTGCGAAACGATAGAAATTATTCAAAATAAACAGAGAAAAGAAGGAAGAGGAGTGCATCGGTGAGTTGTGGAACAACTTCAAATGGCCTGATATATGTGTAGTAATCGTGACGAAGACAAAAAGAGAAGGAGAAGAAAGTTCTGAAGAAATAATGGTCACAAATGTTCTGAATTTGAGAAAAGCATAAACTCAAAGATGCAAGTTTAATAAATCTGAAACACAAGAAAAATAAATAAAATGACTATACCAAGTTATATCATAATCAGTATCCAAGCAATGAATGAAGAAAAACATCGTAAAAATGGCAAGAGAAAATGGCAGGTTATGTGTTAGGAACACACATACAGAAACAAAAATAAGGATGACGACAGATTTCTCTTCAGAAAAATGCAAGCGGAGGCAATAAAATACTTTCTAAAGTACTGAGAGAAAAAAAGAAATCTTTCAATCTAGAATTCTACATCCAGTGAAAGTATCATTCAAAAGTGAAGCTATCACCTTAAATCTATAACATTTTAAAAAGTGAAGCTAAAAGAAAAGTTTCTTCGGGCATGAAAAAGCAGATAATGAATCATTAGAAGACACACACTACCAGAAATGTGAAAGACAGCCTTTAAAAGAAGAAAAATGACACCAGATGGAAATACGGATTTATGTAAAGGACTGAAAAGCACTAGAAATGGTAACAATGTGGGTAAACACATACAATTTTTTCTTGTTATTTAAATCTTATTAAAAGATAATTGACTGTTTTAACAAAAACAATATCAACGTATCTTGGGGTTTACAAAATATGTTAAAGTAAAAGACACGACACTATCATCAAGGCTAAGAGAAGGAAAAATGGAAGCATAATATTGTCAGATCTAAATCCTACATGAGAAGTGTTATCACTGAAGGTATGTGGTGATAACTTAAAGATGTATCACATAAACACTAAAACAATTGTTAAAAATCATGCAACAAAAAGCTATAGCTAGTAATCTAACGAAGTAGAATAAAATTATAAAAGAATATTAAACTGATCCAAAAAATGATTAATTTAAAAGCAAACAAAAAGTAAGTCAAAGAAAACAAAGAACAGATAGGATAATAGACTTAAACTAGCCATATTAATAAACAAATTAAATATAAATATTTCCAACACCAGAAGTAAAAGGAATACATTTCAGATTGCACAAAAAAGATTGATATTCAAAATACACTTTGAATATCAAGTAATAAGTAGGTTAAAAGTAAAAGGATTAAAAAAATGTATATTATGAATAAAATTAATCAGAAGACAGGCATTATCACTATAATAATATCCCACAAAATAAATTTTAGAGCAAACAGTATCATCAGCTTATTTTATAATGCTAAAGGAGTCAATTTATATAAAGAATTCAGCAATTCTAAATGTTTATGCCCATAGTCACAGAACTTCAAGACCAAATCTTGATTAAAATGAAAGGAGAAATAAACAAAGGTTGCAGATCAATGAACACAACGACCGCATTAAGAAATTAGAAAACCAGGCTGGGCGCGGTGGCTCAAGCCTGTAATCCCAGCACTTTGGAAGGCCGAGGCGGGTGGACCACAAGGTCAAGAGATCGAGACCATATCCAGGTCAACATGGTGAAACCCCGTCTCTACTAAAAATACAAAAAATTAGCTGGACATGTTGGCGCGTGCCTGTAATCCCAGCTACTCTGGAGGCTGAGGCAGGAGAATTGCCTGAACCCAGGAGGCGGAGGTTGCGGTGAGCCGAGATCGCGCCATTGCACTCCAGCCTGGGTAACAAGAGCGAAACTCCGTCTCAAAAAAAAAAAAAAAAAAGAAAAAAGAAAAAAAGAAATTAGAAAACCAGCAAATTAAACCTAAAGTAAGTGAAAGAAAGAATGTAATAGCAAAATAGAAATTAGGAAAATCCAAAAATAAGACAATATAGAAAATCAATGAAGCTAAAAACTGATGCTTTGAGAAAAATCAATAAAACTTCATCTCAATAGATTTGATCAGAGAAAATAGAAGAACACAGCAATTATCAATAGCAGAAATGAGAAAAGTGTCACCACTTTAATAAATTCTAGAGATATTAATAGAATAAGAGAACACTGTGAATAGTATTATGCCAATAAATTCAGTAACATAGATAAATGAGCAAATTATTTGGAAGATATAAACTATCAAAGCTCATATAAGAAAAAATAAATAATATGAATGGTTCATTGTGTATTAAAAATTTGAATTTGTAGTTTAATACATTTCCACACAGAAAAGTCAAGGACTAGATGACTTTTCTGGTGAGAATTCTACCAAATATTTAAGCAAGAAATAATACCAATTCTACAAAAAGATTTTTAGAAAACAGAAGAGGAGGGAATACTTCCCAATTTATTCTATGGAGCCCACCTATATCTTGATACTCAAACCAGAGACATTACAGAAATAAAAACTAAAGATTAAGATTTCTTATTAACATAGATGTAAAAATTATTTAATATGTATAAAATAAAAACTAACAGGATATAAAAAGACGGTATGACTAAATGAGGATTATCCCAGAAATATAAAGATAATATAACATTAAAAACTCAAGGAATGTAATTTATCATCTTTAACTATGTATGTATATAAGGATATAATTATACATACACATATATGTATAAATATATGCATATATAATTATTCACAATAGATGCAGAATAATCATTTGAAACAAATCCAACATCAATTCCTGGTCTTAAAAATCCCAGCAAAGGGTATATATCCAAAGGAAAGGAAATCAGTGTATCAAAGAAATATCTGTACTCTCATGTTTTTGCAGCACTATTCACAATTGTCAAGTATAAAATCAACCTAAATATCCATCACGCGGTGAATGGATAAGAAAAATGTGGTACATACACACAATAGAATATGATTCAGCCATTAAAAAGAATAAAATCCTGTCATTTGCAAACAACATGGATGGAACTAGATCACACTGTGTTAAGTGAAACCAGATATAGAAAGAAAAAATTTGCATGTTCTCACTCATATGAGGGGGCTAAAAAATTTTTAAGTGAATTCACACAGACAGAGAATAAAATTATTGTGACCAGAGGCTGGAAGGGTAGCAGGGAGGGAGGAATAAAGTGGGGATGGTTAATGGATACAAAAATACAGTTAGAAAGAGTGAATAAGATCTAGTATTTGGTAGCACAATAGGGTGACTATAATAAGCAATAATTTATTGTGTATTTAAAATAAGAGAATTGAAATGTTCTTAACACAAAGAAATAATAAATGCTTGAGGTGATGGATACCCCAATTACACTGATTTGAGCATTATACATTATATGCCTGTATCAAAACATCACAGGTACTCCATCAATACATTAACCTATTATGTACCTATAGTCATTAAAAATATTTTAAAGGCAAAAAAAACTTAAGTAACTAGTAATATAAAGGAATTTTCTCAACCTAATAAAGAACATCTCATAAAACCTATAGCTTATAGCACATTTAATGGTGAAACATTAAATGCTGTCTTCTAACATGAGGAATAAGGAGATAATGCACACTCTGCCTACTTGTATTTAACAGTGTACACTAGAGTCACTAGTCAGAAAAATAATGTAAGAAAAAAATACATCTCAATTGAAAAGGACAAAGTAAAACTTGTTATTCACTGAAGACATAACCATTTATGTAAAAAATCTAATGAAATATTCAGAAAAGCTACTTGAAATATTATGTACATTTAGCAAGATTACAAGATCAATGTGCAAAACTCTAAGTCTTTATGTATATTAACAATAAGCAATCAGAATTAAAAATATTGTTTACAAAAACATGAAAAATTTTTAAGTACTTAGGAATAAATCTGTCAAAATATGTACAAGATATATTCACCGAAATCTTCAGTCTTGCAGAAAGAAATTAAAGAAAATCTAAATAATTAAAGAGATATAACGTTTATTGATTAGAAAGCTCAATATTATACAAATGTCATTCAGTTCTTTCAATATTGATGCATAACTCAGTACAGTCTCAATCAAAATTCTAGCAGGTTTTTGTGGAAATGAGTAAGTTGATTCTGAAACGCATCCAGAATGCAAAGGACCTAGACTATTTCCAACATCCATGAACAAAAGAATAAAGCTGGATGACTCACACAATCTTACTTCAATGCTTATTATAGAGTCACATTAATCAAAACAATGTAGTATTGGTATAAATAGACACATGAATGTAACAGACTAGAAAATCCAGAAATAGACCAACCCTTATGATCAATTGACTTTTTCTATAAAGGTGCAAATATAATTCAGTGTAGAACAGATAGCATTTTCAACAAATGAGGTTCCAACAATTGGACATCCACAAGTAAAAATTAAACTTCAACCTTTATTTTGTGACATGTTCAAAAATTAATTCAAGATGGGTCATATGCCTAAAGATACTACTTAAAATTATAAGACTTCTAGAAGATGACATAGAAAACAAAATTGTGTGACCTTGGGTTAGACAAAGACGTCTTAGATATAATACAAAAAGCACAAACCAAAACAGAAAAATTAATCAATTTGACTTCATACAAAATTAAAATTTTTGCTCTGAAATACAACGTTAAGATAATGAAGATAATCCCAACTGGAAGGAATAGTTTCAAAGCATATATCTATCTAATAAATAACTAGTACATAATACATAAATACATTAAACAACTAGTGCAAAATGCATAAATAAATTTAAAATGTAATAAGAAAAGAAAAAACACATAAAATAATAGAGAAAAGATTTGAGTAGACACTTGACCAATGATGGTATATGGACGGTGCATAAGCTCACAAAAAGAAAAGATGCTCAACATGATTAGTGATTAGAAATATGCAACCGTCTGATCTTTGACAAACCTGACAAAAACAAGTAATGGGGAAAGGATTCCTTGTTTAATAAATGGTGTTGGGAAAACTGGCTAGCTATGTGCAGAAAGCAGAAACTGGACCTCTTCCTGACACCTTACACTAAAATTAACTCCAGATGGATTAAAGACTTAAACATAAGACCTGGCACCATAAAAACCCTAGAAGAAAACCTAGGCAAAACCATTCAGGACATAGGAGTAGGCAAGGACTTCATGACTAAAATACCAAAAGGATTGGCAACAAAAGCCAAAATAGACAAATGGGATCTAATTAAACTCCAGAGCTTCTGCACAGCAAAAGAAACAATCATAGAGTGAACTGGCAACCAACAGAATGGGAAAAAATTTTTGCAATCTACCCATCTGACAAAGGACTAATATACAGAATCTTCAAAGAACTATAACAGATTTACAAAAAAAAAAAAAAAAACCATTCAAAAGTGGGTGAAGGATAT
The DNA here is from genome assembly GCA_031835075.1 of Saguinus oedipus. NCBI lineage: Eukaryota > Metazoa > Chordata > Mammalia > Primates > Cebidae > Saguinus > Saguinus oedipus. Next base: position 31,033,934 of record CM063190.1, on the reverse strand, counting down.
GAAAAGACACTTTTCAAAAGAAGACATATATGAGGCCAACAAACCTGAAAAAATGCTCATCATCACTGATTATTAGAGAAATGCAAATCAAAACTACATTGAGATACCATCTCACACCAGTTAGAATGGCAATCATCAAAAAATCTGGAGACAACAGATGCTGGAGAAGTTGTGGAGAAAGAAAAACACTTTTACACTGTTGGTGGGCGTGTCAATTAGTTCAACCATGGGGAAGACAGTGTGGCAATTCCTCAAGGATCTAGAAATAGAAATTCAATTTGACCCAGCAATCCCATTACTGGGTATATACCCAAAGGATTATAAATCATTCTATTATAAAGACATATGCACACATATGTTCACTGCGGCACTGTTTATAATAGCAAAGACCTGGAACCAACCCAAATGCCCATCGGTGATAGACTGAACAAGGAAAATGTGGCACATATACACCATGAAATACTATGCAGCCATAAAAATTGATGAGTTTGTGTCCTTTGTAGGGACATGTATGAATTGGAAACCATCATTCTCAGCAAACTGACACAAGAACAGAAAATCAGACACCACATGTTCTCACTCATAGGTGAGTGTTGAACAATGAGAACACATGTACAACACAGGGAGGGGAGCATCACATGCTAGGGTCTGCTGGGGGGAATAGGGGAGGGACAGTAAGGGGGGGTGGGTAGGCTGGGAGGAATAACATGGGGAGAAATGCCAGCTGTAGGTGACGTGGGGGATGGAGGCAGCAAACCACCTTGCCATGTAAGTACCTATGCAGCAACCCTGCGTGATCTGCACATGTACCCCAGAACCTAAAGTACAATTAAAAAAAAAGAAGAAACATGGAAATAAAATCCACATTAGGATACCATCTTAAACCTATCAGAATGGCCAAAATTAAAAACACTGACCATACCATGTGTTTGCAAAGATGTAGATGTTCTCTCCAACAACATACACTGGAGTCTAAACTGTGCTCATCATAGGAATTCCAAGGGTCAGGGGACCATGTGCAAGATGTGTAGGTTTGTTACATAGGCATACATGCGTCACGGTGGTTTGCTGCACCTATCAACCCATCACCCAGGTATTAAGCCCAGCGTGCCTTAGCTCTTTTCCCTAATGCTCTCCACTCCCCACCACTCCCCCTCAACAGGTCCCAGTGTGTATCGTTCCCTCCCTGTGTTGCAAGACTTTCCCTTAGTTCAGCTAAAGACTGAACTAAGGGGTCCTTATCACACAGCCATGGAAATTTAGGCTCACAGACTATTTGAAGGGTGAGCAGGGCAGAGTTTATTGCACATAAAGGGAAAAAGGGGAAACAGGGGCTCAGCAGAGTGAGAGTCCTCCTAGCATAGGCTTCCTGCCTCACAGTTTTAATTCCAGTTTCCACCCACAGGAGGAGGGGCCAGCCTCCTCCCCTGCAAATGACATCAACTTCTGTGTCTCCACCCCAGTGTGCACTCCTCCCAGTGCTCAGAACGGTCAGGGGGAACCCTTCCCATCTGGCTATCTCACCTGTGTCCATGTATTCTCATTGTTCAGCTCCCACTTACAAGTGAGAACATGAATCACTAGATGTTTTGTTAATAAAAGCTGTGCTATGAAGAGAAAGTTTTAAAAAAAGATGTACATCTCAGAAAAATTAACCCAAATGACCTAATGGCCATCAGCACCTAACATTGTATAGTCTACTAAACTGATAAATCTTTAAGTGTACTTCGCCCAAGAGAAAATGCTAAATATCTTTTCATCTTATAATAGGAGATAAATATGAAAAGCCACATGAAATAGAATTTTCTCTTCATCCAACCTTCAATATTTTACCTCAATTGTTCATTGACTGTCCATGTTGCTTTAAGTCTGTCCTTCTGGGGAAGATTAAGGCACGAAGCTTAATCAGACAGTGTAAGTCTGTGCAGTAGGCAGAGGAAGTGTTACATTTCTCATTTTGTTGGTATTTGTGTATAGTAGTGTGGCTTACATTTTCATCTCTCTCAAAAGCAGATAAGAAGTGAATTTGGCAGGGCATACCATCTCCGCTTTGTGAACCTTGGTTTTTCCGTCTGTGTTATAAAGAGGTTGGACTCTGTTCTTTCCAACTGTAGCGTGGGGTGCTTCTCTATTTATTAATCACACGATGTGTATCTTAGGTTATACTTAATAAATTTTTTCTGAAGGCAGCCATCTACTGAGAAGAAAACAGGTCACCAAAAAGGTGCAAACATTTCTCTTGAATATATAATAGACTTTCGTCTGTGTAAAATAGCTTATAAGTGGCTTGGCCAAAATACAGGGAGGAGAAAACATCAGGGTTGACCTGAACGATCTCTGCAAATTCCCTCTGGCTCACTAATGTTCTGTGTCTGCACATAATAAGTGTTTCATAAATGTTTGTCAAATAAATAAAGTCCATGTGCACTCTATGCCTCTCTGGCTCTCAGAGCACTTTCTCATGCATTATCTCATTTGACCCCACGATATCCTTACAAAGTGCTATAGCAGGTATTCTTAACCCCGTTTTCCAGATTCAAGAAACTGAGCCTCAGAGCATTTGAGTGATTATGCCCAGGTCACAAAGCTAGTAAATGGCAGACCCAGGTCTCAAACAGAGAGCTTTTAACTTTATATTCTGTGTACTTTCCATGGCATTATGCAAGCCTCGTAATTCTAAGATACAGTCCTAAAATAACACAAAAGACTCAGCCAGCCTCCTTCGTTATTCCCTTGACCTCATTAAAGCTTTAAATGGAACTTGTCCTCACAAACTTAGGGTGCAACATCAAATCCGTCTGAGCTTCTAGGGCACGTAGCAACAGCTTGCTTTAATCTAATAATTGGCTGAAGTAGGACCACAGAAAGGACATAAAAAAGGCAAATTGCTATTTTTCAAAACCAAGCCATTCCCTGCCTAAAAGGTTCACAGCTTTTTTCTTTTCCAAGAAAATATTTATCCCCCTGAAAGATTTCTTCCCGTTAACAATATTTTTACAGCCTTTGTGATACTTTTACAGCATTTTAGATGCAATCTAAATACTATATATTTCAAGAATGGAACCATTACATTAAGAACGCTGCATATGTTTAAAAGTGTCTTTTATGAGGTTTATTAAAAGAAACCATAAATTTCTGAGAAAGGTTTAAGCCATATTACATTGATCTTACTTCTCATTTAAACAAAATGTAAACTTTAAGTAAAACCTTGATGTGGAATGTAAACTCACTCATATACCCTGAGCTTACTCGTTCGCATGTGCCACCTTGAAAATATTAAATCATCTATGAAGCACTCCATTTCTTTGAGTGTTTTCCAATCACAACAAATAGCTTTCCGGTGATTGCTTGTACCTGTTGAATTTCTTGAATTCACTCACAGTGAGGGGTGGTGCCGGCTGGATACAGAGCACGGTTTTCAAATCATTCTGGGCTCTGCACACCTAAGGCAACTTGCGCCAGCTTAACTCTTGAGGTGCCCTCTCCAAAAATAAATTCATACAACAAAGGTAGGTACTGTTATCCCCATTTTATAGATGGAAGCACTAAGGCACAAATGAGTGTTGAGTGATTTTCCAAAGTCACACAGTTAATAAGGAAGACTCTGGATGTGAACCCAGACAGTCTGGTTCCAGATGGCTGAAGCCCAAGCTTTGCTCCAGAGTCTGATTCTATCCTGCCTTCTTTATAGGATTAAGAGGATTAGATGAGGTAATACATAGAAAGCATTTAGCACAGTGCTTGACAGACAGCACTCAACAAGATTAGCAGTTATTAACATCATCATTACCATTAGCTAGAGCATGTTAAGGCCGATTGTTTTTACCAGAGCCATCCGTCAGAAGGACCAAAGCAAACTGCTATGTACCCAAAATTACCCTCTGTCATATTGTGGTATAATAAGAAATATATATTTGATTTTCATCTGCAGTTTCTTGCACAGAGCTCCTAAAACACTCAAAATTTCTAGGTGATAGAGGTAGGAGGAGCATCTTTTGTTATTCATAACAAGCTTCTTTCAACCATACCTGAGTTTATGTTAAAGAGATAACTGATGCCTGGAAGCCTCTAGATAGTTTCAGGATGAGAGCTTGTTGCCAGAGGAATCAGCAGTGTGGCTAGAGGGTTGAAACTTTTGGCCCCTGCTCCTAACCTCCAGGGAAGGGGAGAAGGGCTGAAGATTGAGCTCATCACCAATGGCCAATAATTTAATCAATCATTCCTATACCATAGAACCTTCATAAAAACCCTAAATGATGGGGTTTAGAGTTGGTCAAGGAATCCATATGCCAAGGAGGGATAGCACACCCCAAACTCTACAGGGACAGAAGCCCCTTGCTCCACACTCTTCCTGACCTCGCCCTATGGACCTCTTTACCTGGATGTTTGTTTGTATTTTTTATAATAAACTGGTAGATGTAAGTACAGTGTTTCCCTGAGTTTTGAGTCATTTATATTAATTTATTGAAACTGAGAAGGTGATTGTGGGGATTCCTGATTTGTAGCTGAGACATATAAAATCATGGCAACCTGGGGAACCTCTACTTATGATTGCCCTCTGATGTGGGGGGGCAGTCTTGTGGGTTTGAACCCTTAACTTGTGCAGTTTGGACTAACTTCAGGCAGTTAGTGTCAGAATTGAATTAACATTTCTATCTAGAACGTTCTCTCATTTCTCCATATGGCAAACTCCTATTAATCCTTCAAGGTCACATGTCATCCTTTCGATTTCTTCTTTACAAACTTTGTTGACATTAAATAATATTTAAAAGGTTGCATTTTACTTACATGTTTACATGTCTGTCTCTCCCACTGAAGTCCAGAAGAAATGGGCCACGCATCTCTCTGTCCTTTCACCTCACACAAAGCCTGGAACAAAGGAGATTTTACTTAAAAACCTGGCAAGTAAATGAGTGCATGATTACCTCTGTGATCTTAGCCTACTCATCTTACCTGAAAGGCTGATCATTTCAGAATCGAGTACCAGGAAGAAAAAAAAAACTTCACCTAATGCTGTACCTAAGCTGAGATCTATAGAAGTCATGGACCACAATCAGAACTACGGAACTTTCACCTTTCTCAGCCGATGGAACATAACGCTGTAGGCTCAACTCCAGTTGTCACAAAGCTAGCCCAAGTGAAGTTACCTACTGCTGCTACACAAAGGTCCTTCTTATGCCACTGCGTCCCAATTCCCCATTTTAGTTCCTTTAGAAGTTAGGCCACTGTGGCTCTTGTCAATCATTATTCACGTGCTTTTTCAGAAATGACTTGCAAATCTTAGAAAGGAGTAGGTGCTCCCTGATAAGGCCTGAGTTGAAGGAATCAAATCCAAGGGTTCTAGAAAGCAGGGAGAAAATGGCTTCCACCAGAGAGCCAATATGGAGAAAGTTTAAAACTTCCAAGTGGGTCTGGAGATTTAGAAGAGCTTTTTATAAATGGTGATCATCACCCTTCACTCTTATTTATTTCACAATCTACCCTCTGCTATATTTTGTATTTGGGGAAGAAAGCCATTTATGTATCAATTTTCTTTCCTTTTTTTTTTTGAGATGGAGTTTCACTCGTTACTCAGGCTGGAGTGCAATGGCGCGATCTCGGCTCACCGCAACCTCCACCTCCTGGGTTCAGGCAATTCTCCTGCCTCAGCCTCCTGAGTAGCTGGGATTACAGGCATGCGCCACCACGCCCAGCTAATTTTTTTTTGTATTTTTAGTAGACACGGGGTTTCACCATGTTAACCAGGATGGTCTCGATCTCCTGACCTCGTGATCCACCCACCTCGGCCTCCCAAAGTGCTGGGATTACAGGCTTGAGCCACTGCGCCAGCGGCTATGTATCAATTTTCTCAAGGAATGGTTAATGTTGTCAACCTGAACTCAGATATTATCTCACCTAGCTAGCTATGTAGTAGTGACATCTACTGGGGAACACTGTCACTTCAGAGTTTTTAATTGTGTACTGTACTAAGAAACTTCAAAATGTTAACTTACTTAATCTTTGCAACAACGGTATGCGGTAGTTAATATTATAATCCGCATTTGTTGGATAAGGAAACTGAGACAGAGAAATGAAATAACTAGCCAAGTGTCATACAGCTGTCACATGGTAGAGCTAGGATGTGATTTCAGAGCAGTATGGCTCCAGAGTCTATGTGCTTAAACATTAAGATCTGTTGCCTTTTCTATCATTCATCACCTGCGCACTGAACATGCCCATTAAATAGCATTTTGCCTTTTGCTTTGAAGCTATGTGTTTGTATTTACAATTTCTCAATAAACACTGTTCCTCTCAGGGCAGGGTCTGTGTTTCATTTTTGTATTTGCAATGTCAGCACTTATCACAGTTCCTAACACATAATAGGTGTTTAATAAATATGTTAAATAAGTGTTGCATAAATGAATGAATGAGCAAAAGACTATCCTCGTATTTGAGGGCAGGCCCAGAGTAGGGAGAGATAATGATCAGCAAGGCACGGCTGCTCTCTTTGGAGTCATCATATTTCTCAATATGGTTTTCAGAAATGCACGTGAATGAGAGCTGGGGCATCTATAATTCAAGTCTGCTAATCCTTGAGCTCATCAGAGGTACCTCATAGCTTTCAGAATTAAGTCCACATTTCCTAGCTTGAAATAGAAGGCCCTTCGGGATCCGGCTCCTCCCTCTCTCTCCAGCTTCTGGGGTTACCACAATACCCTGCATCCTTTCCAGTGACCTCATGCTGTTTGTGAGTCCCTGTGCAAGCCATGCCCTCACACCTGCACATTTGACTTTATCTTTAACTAGAATCTTTTTATCACCTCACCAGACCCTTTCTTACTTTGCCCTGAGCAACCCGTATTTATTTTCAAACTTCAGGCACTCTCTCCTCCAAGAAGCTTTTCCAGAGGTGACAGGGCTGCGACCCTCTTCCGTGGCACAATAGCATCATGGGTAGAGGAAGTGCTGCAAGGTGCAGCTAAGTAGCCTGGGACTGAATCCCAGCCTGACCACTTACTAGATGTGTGACCTTAGGTGAGTCGCTTAATCATTCTGTACGTTTCCTCCCATTTTCAGAATGGGGGTATTGAAAAACAGTATCTACTTCATAGGGTTGTAAGCACTGAATGAGTGAATTAATGTACTATGTGTAGAACAGTGTACAGTAAGGGGAATTGAAGTATGTGCTATGATTATCCCCATTCTTTTCTACTCATCTTTCTTTTCCTACCAGTCAGTAAGTCCCATAACCAGAGGCCATATCTTCAGGGTCTTTATGTCCATAGGGCCTAGCAAAGTACCTTTTAGGAAACAATGAATGCCTGGGAGGGAGAGGGAAGAGAGCGATGTAGAAATAAATGTGCTTGTATTTTACGTGCGGTTACAATGCCCTGCAAACAGAATTAGACAGTATACAAGCTCTGAGCAAGAAATGGAGCAAAGATGGAGCAAAGAAGTACTCTTCATTGTGGCTTTGCCTCATTCTTCTCTGGTTGCTTCATCCCCTCAACCCCCTTCCTGCTCTCCAAACCCATCTGCCACCAAGACATCTTTTGAAAGCTACAACCACTTCCACACATGGAAAACATATTGAAGCCATTCTGGATGGTCCTTATGAAGAGACATAAACCCAAGCGATATGGTCTTTCTGGGACCAGATCTCATCAGATGGGTAAGGAAACATCTCTGTGGATACGATTCTAAAGGCTCCAAAATGTACTTGGCTCCAGAATGCTTCCCCTGCCTCTCTCCCTCCACAGCTGAACATTTCCAGCACTAGACTCATTCCTCGGTATAAGTCACTGTATTTCTAGAAGGACTCCATTCCAAATACAAAGATGCTACTCAAGAAGGCTAATCTCATTTATACACACGAAAGGATTTCTTGTTCCCATGGAGAGCAGAGACCTAGAGCCTTTTAGGTAATGAGCTGGTTCAAGTTGCAGAGAAAAATAAGAGTTGCCATTTATCAAGTACTTTCTATGTGCTATTAGGCTTCATGAAAATGTCTTTTAAACATTTGACTTTAAAGTGCTGTGTTAAGAAGGTGGGGCTGGGCGATTGACCCTAACTGGTGGCCCTTTGTTGACAGGAGGAGGAGAGCTTCTGAGGAGAGAGGCAGTTCAAAGAGGGGAGAGGTGTGGACACCGGGTCAAATACCTCCAAAGGTGAGCCCATTCTAGACAGTTTTAGGAGAAGCTGCTGGTGGGAGGAGGCGATGACACGGCTACTTTGGGGGTCTTGACTATTCCTCACTATATGGCCTCAAATTAAAATGTATTTTATTACCCTCATTCTCTTTCTTTTCCTTTTTCATTAGAACCCATTCCCAAAGAGAACCAAGTAAATAAACTCTTTTCTCTAAGACCATGAGTTGCCCATTCACTCATTTGCCCAGGGGGTGTGGACTGTATACCTACGCCCTGCCACAGAGAGAGGAAGGCACTAGGATAAAGAACTTATGGTAATGTACACTCCCTGCACCTACCCCACCACTGTAACTGATCTTATTCTGTAACTTTCCACTGCCCACCCCGACCCTATAAAACCAACTCCTATCCCACTGCCCTTTGCTAATGCCCTATTCGGCCTTAGCCAACCTGTACCCAGGTGAATAAACGGCCATGTTGCTCACACAAAGCCTCTTTGGGGGGGTCTCTTCATTCAAAGCGCACGTTTTTAGCATTCACAGTCTCACCAGCTCCCACATAAATGCTCTGGACTTCCAAGTGCTTTAAAGACTCTCCTGGATTTCCCTGTCATCCTTGCTACAAATTTAAGATTGAGAAAGGGAAGAGAGAGGTAATGATGTCAAGAGGAAGTGCAGTGCTCAAGATTTTTTTTTCTATATGACCATCTTGTTGAAATGACGAGTTTTTTAATTGCCCATCAACTATGTGTAATTGGTTACTGATTCATTAAAGGCAAGCAGCTCAAATACTTGCATGCATAGATATTCCCTCAAGATATAAAATGCTATTGTGAACGTAAATATCTCCACCAATGTGGTGATTCTTCTGCACATTGTGTGAGACACAGGACTTAGGCACAGCGTTTCCCATTTTCTTGACTTTGGAGAAATGCTGGCACTTGAATTTAACTCAGTCTTGGTGGCGTTACTTTTATCACCTTTAGCTCTACTGAGTGGATAATAACTATATTATCTTATTTCATGAAAAATTGTACTTCTCTAACTCTCAGTCAAATCAAGATATTGGTGTGTGTTTCCTTTTCAAATCTTGAGGAAACCATTTTAATGTTCAGTAAACTATTGATACTTCTGGTAAAAGCAAATATTCGACAATGTCTGCTAGCTGCTTTGGAAATCAATTTTCAGGAAATCTGTTATAGACAAGTTATAAATATTGGAGCCTGATGATCATTGCCACAATAAAGAGAAGAAATGAATGTAAAAGTCAAAAAACCCCTAAACAGTGATGCCTCTGGAAATATATATCAGGCAGAACATACATCTTTTACTTAAAAGAAAGAACTTAACATGAAGGGGAAACATAAAGAATCTTTGAGAATTTTATGTTAGGACATAAAGAAGCCCTGAGCTACTGTATGGATTCAGGCAGAATAAAAGCAAGAGAAATAGTCTTTCTCAGTGCAGTAGGAGCAAAGGAAGCTAATGAATGGGACGAGGATGAGACAGGGGAGGAGGAGAAGAGCAGAGGTGGAGGAGGAGGAGGAAATGGAATAGGAGGATGAGGAGAGGGAGACGAAGAGGAAGGGGGAAGGGGGGAGGGAGGGAGGGAGGGAGGGAGGGAGGGAATGGAGTAAGTTGTCCATTACATCTGACAGCTTCAATTTATTGGTAAATTAACCCAGCGGAGGTTAAGTGAAAGAGGAACCATGTTGTGAGAATACCAAGACAATTTAAAACTGAACGCAGAGATAAAAAGTCCCAGCAGCACTAGCAACTAGAATAGGCCCGACTTTTAGGGCCCCAGCTCTACAGGGAGCTACTGTCAGAGCAACCATGCTTCGTATCCTTATAATTTCTATCAAAGTTTCAGATTTGAAGTAAAGAAGATCTGATTAGCCTAACTTGATTCAGGTTTAAAAGCTTCTGGATCAATAGCTATAGCTTATTTTCAGGGCAGGGGTAGGAGTGGAAGACAGATGTGTATCAAAGGCCAGTTAAAAAAATACCTAAGTATTTTATGCACCCTTACTATACATCAGGAGATTTTTTTTTTAAGCAATTATCCTGCCTCAGCTCCCAAGTAACTGGGATTTAAAGCATGTGTCACCACACCCAGCTAATTTTGTATTTTTTTTTAAAGTAGAGATGAGGTTTCACCATATTGGTCAGATTGGTCTCGAATTCCTGACCTCAGGTGATCCACCCATCTCGGCCTCCCGAAGTGCTGATTACAGGCATGAGCCACCATGCCCAGCCCATCAGAAGCATTTTGAAGAGCTAACAGTATAATGGAGAATAAGCAGACAGAATTTCTGCCCCTCAGGAAGTTCAGGGGATCTGTATGGGCAAGACTACCACCGAATTAGTCTCTATTACATTAAGTCAAGAAATAGTTTTCTGAGACTGACTCAGGAAAATCTGCAAACCAGAAAGCTGTAGACTTATTACTGCAGGAATTATTGAGACAGTAAGTCCCCCACTGAAACCCCAAAACCATGTGGCCGCTTATGGAGGTTTCTGTTTTAAAGAGGTAGGGAAAAGAAAGAGAGAGACAGAAAAACAGAGAGAAAGAGAGGGAGAAAGTGGTTGAGAGAAAGAGAAGCCTTATCAAGTTAAGGGAAGATTAACTTTATATTAAACCATGTTAGACACCAAATAGAATTAATAGAAAAAAGTCCAAATTGTACTCACATTTGCGATAATTACATAGCATAATACCTGGTATAGTAGATGCATAAATATTAACTAAACCTGAATTTATGCTATTGATAGAAAGACACAAAACATAGGCATAATAGCAGTTATACAGGTTTTACATATGGGCAGTGTATTATTTCTGGTATATTATTTCTATGTGACCCTGGACAAAGAGGGTCTTTAAACTGAGGACATTGAAGCATGTTGATAGAGTTTCATGAAGATTAAATAAAATAATGCATGTAAAATCATATAATAAGTGCTCAGTAAATATTAATTCCTTTTCTTTATCTTCTTATTACGTGCATGGTCGTAACATTCAGCATTTGATTTTACTAGAAAGTTTGTGTTTTAAAACAAAGTATTAAAAAGTTGTTATTATTATAAATGTAAAGTGCTAGACAGAAAGTCTAGGTCTTAGATAAACCATGTTTCTTGCAGTTCGATGAGACTGTTCATTAAAGGTGGCCGCTATCACCACCTGGTGGCAGCATACTGTATAATTTTTGTTTAATTTCAAAATGACATAATCATACATATTTACAGGGTAAAGTGTAATATTTTGATATCTGTGTACAATATATCATAATCAAATTAGGGTTATTGGAATATTTTTCATCTCAAGTAGTCATCATTTCTTTGTGTCTGGAACGTTCAAAATCCTCTCTTCTAGTTATTTAAAAATACAGAATAAATAATTATTGACCATAGTCATCCTTCAGTGCTATAGAACACTAGAACTTATTCCTCATATCTAGGTATAATTACGCGTTTCTTAACCAACCTCCTTCCCTATATCCTCTTCTTTTCACCCTTCTTAGACTCTAGTTATCGTTATTCTACTCTCTACTTCTATGAGGTCTTACTTAACTCACATGAGTGAGAATACATGGCATTTGTCTTTCCATAACTGCCTTATGTCACTTAACATAATATCCTCTAGAGTCATCCTTGTGGCTACAAATGAGAGGATTTCATTCTTTTCTATAGCTGAATAGTATTCCATTGTATACATATTTCATGTTTTCTTTATGCATTCATCTGTTGATGGACACATAGGTTGATTCCCTATTTTGGCTATTATGAATAGTGTTTCAGTAAACATGGGAGTGCATACATGTCTTTGACACACTGATTTTCTTTCCTGTGGATATATGCCCACTAGTGGGATTGCTGGGTCACATGGTAGTTTTAGTTTTACTTGAGGAATCTCCATACTGTTGCCCATAATGGCCATACTAATTTACATTCCCACAAACAGTATATAGGAGTTTCCTTTTCCCCTCTACATCCTTGCCAGCTTTGATATTTTTTTGTCCTTTTGATAATAACCAGTCCAGCTGGGGTGAGATGGTATCTCACTGTGGTTTTGATTTGTGTTTCCCTGATAATTAGCAATATTGAGCATTTTTGTATGCCTGCTTTTGAGAAATTTCTTTTCACATCGTTTGCCCATTTTTAACTGCATTATCTGTGTGTGTGTGTGTGTGTGTGTGTGTGTGTGTGAGAGAGAGAGAGAGAGAGAGAGAGAGAGAGAGAGAGAGAGAGAGTGTGTGTATGTGTGTTGGCTGAGTTGTTTGAATATTCTGAGTATTATTCCCTTGTTGGATAAAGAATTTGAAAGTATTTTCTCCCATTCTGTAGGTTGTTCTTTACCCTGTCAATGTTTCCTTTGCTATGCACAAGCTTTTTAATTTAATGTAATCTCATTTGTCTATTTTGGCTTTTGTTATCTTTGTTAAGATCTTTTCCATAAAAATATCTGCCTAGACCAATGTCCTGAAGCATTTCTTCTATGTTTTCTTCTAATAGTTTCATAGTTTGAGAACTTATTTTTTAGGTCTTTAATACATTTTGAATTGATTTTTGTACATGGTGATAGAAACCTAGTTTCATTCTTCTGCATATGAATATTTGTTTTTTTCCAGGACTATTCATTAAACAGACTATCTTTTCCCCAGTGTATGTTCTCAGTATCTTCGTTGAAAATCAAGTGTCTGTAAGTATGTGGATTTACTTCTGGGTCCTCTTTCTGTTCCATTGGTCTATGTGTCTATTTTTATGTCAGTACCATGCTGTTTTGGTTATTATAGGTTTATAGTATATTTTGAGGTCAGGCATTGTGATGCCTACAACTTAATTCTTTTCACTCAGGATTGCTTTGGCAAATTGTCCCTGCTTGCAAGATGGCATGCTCTCACACAGAAAATCTAAAGGTTCCATCAACAAAAACTCTTAGAACTGAGAAATAAATTTAGCAAAGTTGTAGGATACAAAATCAACATGCAAAATCTGCATTATTTCTATATACCAATAATTAACTAGCTGGAATAATTATTTATTATTTCATTATATATATTAATCACTAAAAATATTCTACAAAAATCAAGAAAGCAATCCCATTTTTAGTAGCCACAAAAAAATCATAATATTTTTAAAAATAAATTAACCAAGGCGGTGAAAAATCCCTATGTGAAAAAATATAAAATTCTGATGAAAGAAATTGAAGAGAACACAAAACAATGAAGGAACATCCCATGTTTATGAGACTGGAAAAATTAATATTGTTAAAAATCATTGTACTACCCAAAGGAATCTACAGATTCAATGCAATCTCTATCAAAATACAAATGACATTCTTCACAAAAATATAAAAAATTCTAAAATGTATATGGAACCACAAAAGACCCCAAATAGCTCAAAGCAATCTTTGTATATTTTTGAATGGCAACTATACATAATGAAATCCTAAACATTCCTTAGAGTCTCGCATATTTCACATATTGGAGAGGTTTAGACAACAACTGTTTTTACAACACATTTTCCTAACCAGTATGTGGTGACACTATGGCATGTTATAAAGATACCTGAAGCAGTAATCTGGATTTTCAAATTTTACTGGTGTCTGTCTTTAATGGCATCAGCTGAATACCACTCTCCTTCTACATCCTCAATATCCTTGCAACCTGAATTCAAAAGCTTAGGCATTGCTTTGAAGAGTTATGTAAAAATAAAGCAGGTCATGACACCAAAAGCATATGCAAAAAAAAAAAGGAAAAAAAAGAGAGAAAATAAATTGGGTATCATCAAAATTAAAAGCCCTTATGCTCCAAAGTATATTATCAAGAAAGTGAAAAGACAATCCACAGAATGACAGAGCGTTTTTGCAAATCATGTATCTGATGAGAGAATTGTATCTAGAACATATAAAAGACTCCTACAACTCAATAATAAAAAGACCAATAACCCAATAAAAACGGTCGATATCTAAATAGATATTTATCTAAAGAATATATACACAAAGCCAAAAAACACATACAAAATGTTCAGCATCAGCCGTCACAGAAATGCAAACCAAAATCGGGAGATACCATTGCACACATATTGGCTATAATAAAAAAGACAGTTAATAACAAATGTGGGCAAAGATTTGGAGAAATGAGCACCCTTATACACTACTGACAGAAATGTAAAATGGTGCAGCTACTTTGGAAAACAGTCTGGCAGTCTGTCAAAAAATTAGCCCGGGGTTATCAAATGACCTATCAATTCTACCTCTAGGTATAATCTAAGAGAAGTGAAAACGTTAAGTCCACACAAAAACTTGTACAAAATGTTCATAAGCGCATTATTTGGCTCTTTTCATGCCAAAGAGTGAAAACAACTTCAAATGTCCCTCAGTTAATTCCTATGGTGGAATATTGTCCATCGATAAAAAGAATAAAGTACCTATACATGCAACGACCTGTCTGAACCTTGAAAATACTGTGCAAAGTGGAAGTCAGTCACAGAACCACATATTATATAATTTCATTTATGTGAAATATTCAGAACAGGAAACTCCATAGAAACAATGTAGATTGTATTTTCCTGGGGCTGGAGGAGTATGCTGAGGTTGGGAGATGATGGTTAAGGGAAATGGGGTTTCTTTCTGGGGTAATGAACACATTCTAAAATTGCTTGTGGAAATGGTTGCACAACTCTGTGAATATATAAAAAGCCTCTATATATTTATAGGTTAATTGCATTTTAATTATATCTCAAAAAGCTTGTTAAAAAGTGAAAAAGAAAGCATGTCCAAAATGGTGATGGAGAAGAGATTCACCATTTCTCCCCTATGCACCCAAAAGTTGCTTTATGTTCTAGAAAAATTTTCAGAACTAAAAATTCCAATCTAACATTGGAAGCTAATCTTTTATAGAAGCTAAAATATTTTAGGTAAACTAATTTGAAACTTGGGAAACATTTGTTTTCCTGGTTTTATTTTACCATAAAAGAGTATTCTCTTCTAGCTCCAGTGGTGCTCATCAAAACGAGAAAATAACACAGTTTTACATTTAACTGTAACAAGATTCACTTTAGATATCTAGAGCAGAGCTCATGCTCACCACCAGAAGTCATTGACGTTGGTATTGCGTTACTGATTCTTTGATCTGACCCGTGTTCACAATCTCTTCTGCAAAACACACGCGCGCGCGCACACACACACACATTCTCACATGTGTATATGCACACAATACTCTGGTGCATTAGGTTGTGACATGGAACATTTTGGGGAACCTTGTCTGCAGTGACAAGGCAGGCCCCAGCTAGGCTGGCTTATGCGTCTGTTTAGTTTCAGCTTCTTATATTCCTAAAAACAGTATTTCTGGATCTCTATAGCTCATTGAAATAAATCACAGAATCTATGTATTGAAAAGCACTTTACAAGCATCTAAGTCTTACATAGACTTTCCAGTGTGAATGAAACTAACCCAATCTTTCATTCCTATCTGATTCTGCTACGGTCATAGAGATGCCGCGCAAAGAATCAAAGAGCCATTTTTCATGACCTTCCTCATTTCTCTGAACAAAGCCCAGTGTCAAAATCTTTGAAAAGCCTGTATTATAGTGAAGAACAAGATTCAAAAAAATGTTTGGAAGCCTTCATGAGACAGAAAAATAATTTCCTCTTTCTCATCCCAAAATAAAAAACAACCTTATGATGTGTTAGATTGAAATGTTTAAATATTGAACCAGTGCCAAAAAATGATTTGTAAGCCTCAATATGTTTCACGAAATTTAAAAATGATATTATTATCCCATCTGACAGAGTGTCTTTCAGGACTAGAAGCTGTGTGGCCCAGATTAGGGGCCCTCTAATGAAAAATAAACATGCAGCACATTTGACTTAGAAATAGTGACATATATAATATTCAAAGACATATATTCAATGAGGTGTATTTGCAATTGCTAGTTACTAGTATCAATTTGGCTTCCTACACAGAGCAATGGGGTTCTTTTCTTGCATATTAGATGCTGATACTTACAACATAAAGCTTCTTTCCAAAAAGAAAAAAAAAAAAACGTACATAGAAAAAGCAACACAGTGCCTATTCCCACTCAATGGACTATCCAATTTGATACTTTAAAAGACGGACAACTGATTGTCAAGGAGATGGGTATAATATTTACATATGTAATATGAAACTCACATGTCATTTGTATATAGGAGAGGTTGTAATATGCACAATATTAGCTGCATGCCTGGCAGTCTCGGCTCTATCTACCCCAATGCCTACTATGTAATGAGTTTCCTAAAGCCGCTGCCGTTGGAGAAAAGGGCCTGTTTGGGGTTTGTTTTGTTTGGTTTCTATTCTTCTGTTTCCATCTCTTTACCAGAAATGCTTCACACAAATAGCATCTTTTCCTTTGCCATCTCCTGCTGTACTACAAAGCACTGGAGAGGAGAGAGAGAGATGGTTAGAAAGAGGGGGTGGGGCGAGAAGGGTCCTTGTTCACTCTCAGCTGCTCTGAGCTGAGAGCAGGCACAAGATTGATGACATTCCCTGGGTGTACAGGAAGATCTCCTCCTTGTGAAACACTGCTCATGAGGCCTGATAGACTTGTCATCTCTTAATAAACATCACTGATGTGTTGGAAGGAGAGAGCCGGCACAGGAGAAGGGCATACCCAGCAGAGTGCTTGCCTTTCTCGATGATTTACTTAGCTTATCCTGCTGATGGTGCCACAGAGGAGTGGTCCTGATTCCCCACCTTGAAAATCCTCTGCAAGGCCTCCATTCCCTCTCAGGACCCAGAGATGTGTAGTTGTGATCCAACTCCACCCTCTGCAGGAAACTTCCTAACTTCCCAGGTCTCTTTGCATCTCTGAATATGGATGCAAAGAGGAATTGAGGATTACAGTGTTATAGATGTTGTCTCTTTCTGCCGGTAGGCAGGGCACTCCACACACAGTTTTCCCTAGTCCCTGGGCAGCTTCTTCCCTGGGTTTTTAGAGTGATACAGAAAGAGCATCAAATCAACTTTAGCAGTAACAGGAGCAACCCAGAGAAAGTCTGTCCTGGTTCAAGAACTTCTTTACCTCTTCTCCTCTCTTGCCATCTCTTCTTTCTCTACCTAGCTTATAAATCATTCCTGAAATCCAACCTTCTCCACAAATATGCCCTGATTGACTCAATGGGCAGTCCTTGCTGCCCTTTAGTGCATGTGGTCCACAGAGGGAATTCTCAGAATTTCTTCTCCACTTCACTCCACAGGGAACACACCTCTGTTTTGCCATCCAGATCCTACTAAAGAGCTGTCACTGAGCACATGTGCCACAGACATTGGATGCAGAGTGAATGTGGGCATGCATGAATTCCATGATCATTCTTTTCCCTGTCAAACTTGAAACCAAACTTATTTTTGCCTCCTAAATAAACATATAAACGTTTCAGTGTTCATTTTTTTCACTGGGATGTTTAATTCTTCTTTTCAATGGGTGATCAGCATGTTTACCTCTACACACCTACATCGGAGCCTCCTGGAGGAAGGGAGCCAGGGGCTGTCTCTGGACAGCACTAGAGTCCCTTTGCAGGAAGTAAAGTCTTTCCTGATGGATGTTGCCAATGACCATGATGAAGACACTCACAGACACCTTCTCCACGACTGGAGATGTATTTCATTGTGTTGAACGAGCCACACACACAGCTTAGGCGACACAAGACAAGGATTGGCCACTGGAGTAACAAAAGACCCAAAGACATAAATGGGGTCCCAGGCTGGTTATTGTAGTATGGCCCTGTGGCCCAGCTTCTTCCTGAGGCCAGAGTCTCCATGCTCTGTTTCCCCCACAGGAAATTGTTCTTCTGATATTTTGAAGTCTTTTATGTGTAACACGTGTGTGCAGCCAAATAGTGAGCTTTCATTTTCCCCTTGAAATAATTGTGATTAATAAATTACAATGGAGCTGCAGTATTAGCTTCATTCCTAGGGGAATCAAAATATGTTCTTATTCCTAGAAGTCAGCCACAGCCTGAACTCAAAAACTTCAGCCCCCCACTGGAATTCAAGGAGGCTTATAGATGTGTGTCAAGACTGGGGAGTGGGGAAGGAGAGGAAGTTTACCTTTAGAATACTCTTCTGTGATCCTCTTTTGTTCTCTATAGTGAGCCTGTTCCTAAGGCAACTGCCTCTTTATTATTCCCCCATTCCGCTCATCCTCAGCAAACAGCGTAAGATACAACATGGCCCCTGTCCTTAGTCCTCTACCTCTTCAGACCAACAGCCTTGCAAGATGCCTTGCAGGAAGCCTACATCAGCCATCTGTTCTGCAAATTCACTTGCTGGGGCATCTGGGAAAACAGATATTCTGTAATGGTATGGACAGAGTTAGCTGCTTAGCTCTGTTAGAGAACCATTTTTCTTTAGGTTTTGTATTAATTAGTCCATTGTTAGCATATCTTACTACCATGAAGCAGGAGAGCGCGAGCGAGCGTGAGCGAGCGAGCGAGCGTGAGCGAGTAAGTGAGCGAGCGAGCTAGGACGTGCCACACTTTTAAGCCATCAGATCTCATGAGAAGGCACTCACTAACACAAGAACAGCATGGGAGAAATTCATCCCCATGATCCAATCACCTCCCAACAGGTCCTTCCCCTGACATGTGGGATTACAATTTGACAAGAGATTTGGGCAGGGACACAAAGCCAAAGCCTAACAGGTTATTTCACAAATACTGGTTAATTTTGTGGAAATACTAGAATTCACTATATAACAGGCTTTAAACTCAACCTAAGCAGCAAAGAGGTAAGAAGCTGCTGTTCGTGAGACTGGCTTTGATTTCAGGTTCTGCCATTTAATTGTCCGGCTTCACAATTTTTTTAACTATTAATTTTTGTAGGTACATAGGTGTGTGTGTGTGTGTGTGTATGTGTGTGTATATATATACGTGTATATATATATATGGAATACATAAGACACTTTGATAAAGATATACAATGCATAATAATCCTATCAGGGTAAATAGGGTACTCATCATCTCAAGCATTTACTGTGCATTTGTACAATAAATGACTGTTGACGATAGTCACCCTGCTGTGCTATACTAGATCTTATTCATTCTGTCTCCATATATCTAACTCTATTTTATACCCATTTATCATCCCCACTCCCCCAACCTCCCACTACCTTTCTCAGCCTCTGGTAACCATTGTTCTACTTTGTATCTTCATGAGTTCAGTTGTTTCCATTTTTAGTTCCCACAAATAAGTGAAAACATGTGAAATTTGTCTTTCTGTGCCTGGCTTATTTCACTTAACATAATAACGTGCAGTTCCATCTATGTTGCAAATGACAGAATCTCATTCTTTCTTAGACTAAATAATACTCCATAGTTATAGATATCATGCTTTCTTTATTCATTCATCTATTGATGGACACTTAGGTTGCTTCCAAATCTTGGCTGTTGTGAATAGTGCTGCAATAAACATGGGGGTGCAGGTATTTCTTCAATATATTAATTTCCTTTCTTTTTAGTATACCTAGCAGGAGGATGGCTGGATTATATGGTAGCTCTATAGTTACTTTTCTGAGGAACCTCAATTGCTCTCCATAGTGGATGTACTAAGTTACAGTCCCACCAACATTATATAAGGGTTCCCATTTCTCTGCATCCTTACCCGCATTTGTTATTACCCATCTTTTCGATAAAACCACTTTAACTGGTATGAGATGATATCTCATTGTAGTTTTGATTTGCATTTATCTGACGATCAGTGATGCTGAGCACCTTTCCATACACCTGTTTACCGTTTGTGTGTCTTCTTTTCTTCTTTTCAGAAATGTCTTTTCAGATCTTTAACTTTAAAAAAATCAAAATCAAATTATTAGATTTTTTTCCTGTAGAGTTGTATGAGCTCCTTATGTATTGTTTTGTTTTGTTTCATTTCGTTTTGCCTTTGAGATGGAGTCTCACTCTGTCACCCAGGCTGGAGAGCAGTGGTGCAATCTTGGCTCACTGCAAACTCTGCCTCTCAGGTTCAAGCAATTCTCCTGCCTCAGCCTCCAGAGTAGCTGGGAGTACCAGTGCACATGACCACATCCAGCTAATTTTTTGTATTTTAGTAGATTGGGTTTCACTGTGTTACCCAGGCTGGATGTGAACTCCTGAGCTCAGGCAATACTGGTTTGGTTTCCCAAAGTGCTGGGATTATAGGCATGAGACACCACACTCAGCCACGTATTCTAGTTATTAGTACCTTGCCAGATGGGTAGTTTACAAATATTTACTCCCATTCATAGGTTGTCTCTTCACTTTGTGTACTGTTTTCTTTACTCTGCAGAATGTTTATACCTTGATGCGATTCCATTTGTCCATTTTTTCTTTGGTGGCCTGTGCTTGTAGGGTATTACTAAAGAAGTCTTTGCCCAGTCCAATGTCCTGGAAGAACTTAGATTTAAGTCTTTAATCCATTTTTATTTGATATTTGTATATGGTGGAAGCCAAGGATCTAGTTTTATTTGTTTGCATAGGGATTTCCAGTTTTCTCAGCATAATTTATTGAAGAGATTGCCTTTTTTCCAATGTATTTCCTTGGCACATTTGTTGAAAATGAGCTCATTATTGGTGTATGGATTTGTTTATAGATTCTCTATTCTGTTCCACTGGTCTATATGTGTTTTTATACTAGTACCATGCTGTTTTGATTACTATGGCTCTGTAATACCATTAGAAATCAGGTAATGTGATTCTTCCAGTTAGTTTCTTTTTGCTGGAGAGATAGCTTTGGCTATTCTGGGTCTTTAGCGATTCTATATACATTTTAGAATTTTTTTTCTATTTCTGTGAAGAATGTCATTAGTATTTGGCAGGAGATTGCTTTGAATTTGTAGACTCTTTGGGTAGTATGGACATTTGAACAATATTGATTCTTCCAAACCATGAACATGAAATCTCTTTATACTACTTATTGTCCCCTTGAGCATTTTAAAATCAATGCTTTATAGTTTTCACATAGAGATCTTTCACTTCTTTGGCTAAGTTCCTAGGTATTTTATTTGTAGCTATTATAAATGGGATTGCTTTCTTGATTTCTTTTTCAGATGGTTTGCTGTTGGCATACAGAAATGCTCCTAATTTTTGTATGTTGATTTTGCATTCTGCAACTTTACTGAATGTTTTGATCAATTCTAATAGTTTTCTTGTGAGGTCTTCAGGCTTTTCCAAATGTAAGATTATAATATCTTCAAACAAGGAAAATTTGACTTCTTTCTTTCCAATTTCAATGACTTTATTTCTTTATCTTGTTTGATTGCTCTAGCTAGGACTTCTAGTATTATGTTGAATAACAATGGTGAAAGTGGGCATGCTTGTCATGCTTCAGATCTTCAAGGAAGGACGTTTTAGTTTTTTCCCATTTAGTGTGATACTAACTGTGGGTCTGTTGTATATGGCTTTTATCATGCTGAGATACGTTCCTTCTATACCCAGTTTTCTTAGGGTTCTTATCTTGAAGCGATGTTGAATTTTATCAAATGCATTTTCAGCATCAATTAAAATGATTGTATGATTTTTGTCCTTCATTCTGTTGATCTAGTGTATCACAGTGATTGATTTGCATATATTGTACCATCCTTGCATCCACGGGATAAATTTCAGTCATGATGACTGATTTTTACAATGTGGTGTTGAATTCAGTTTGCTAATATATTGCTCAGGAACTTTCCATGAATGTTCACCAGGAATATTGGTCTGAAGTATTTTTTGTCTGGTTTTAATGTGTCTTTGTCTGGTTTTGGTATCAGGGAAATACTGGCCTCATACAATGAGCTTGGAAGTATTCCCTCCTTCTCTATTTTTCAGAATAGTTTAAATATGATTGGTATTAGTTTTTCTTTAAATATTTGGTAAAATTAAGCAGTGAAGCTATTTGGTTCCTGGCCTTTTTTTTTTTTTTTTTTTTTGGCTGGGATAACTTTTATTATGGCTTTGATCTCCTTACTTGTTCTTAGTCTATGCAGGTTTTGAATTTCTTCATGGTTCAATCTTGGTAGGTTGTATGTGTCTAAAAATTTATCCATTTCTGCTAGGTTTTACAATTTATTGGCATATAGTTGCTCATAGTAAGCTCCATTGATCCTTTGATTTCCTATGGTAGTGGTTGTGATGTCTCATTTTTCATCTCTGATTTTATTTATTGGGGTCTTCTCCCTTTTTTTCTTAGTCTTGCTAAAGGTTTGTTGATTTTATTTATCTTTTCAAAGGAAAAACTTTTCCTTTTATTGATCTTTTGTATTGTTTTATTCGTTTCAATTTTATTTCTGCTCTGATTTACTTTATTTTTCTTTCTCTCTCTCTCTTTTATTCTTTTTTTTTTGTTTTCTTTCCAACAGCCTTACTCTGTCACCAAGGCTGGAGTGCATCGATGCAGAATCAGCTCACTGCAATCTCTGCCTCCTGGGTCAAGTCATTCTTGTGCCTTAGCCTTCTGAGTAGCTGAAATTACAGGCATTCATCCCCACACCCAGTAAATAGCTCTACTATTCCCAGTAGAGATAGGGTTCTACTATGTTGGCCGGGCTGGTCTCAAACTCCTGACCTCAGGTAATCTGCTTTGCATCAGCTTCCCAAAATGCTGGGATTATATCTTATAACCTATTACTTTAAAGTGATGAAAACTTAACACTGATTTCACAAATGAACAAATAAGCAAAGAGAATATTAATAAAAACTCTATACTTTAACTCTGTCTTACTCCTTCTAACTTTTTGTTCCTTCGATTTATGTCTTATTATACTGTCTATGTCTTGAAAAGTTGTTTTGGTTATTTTTGATTTGTTCATCTTTTGGTCTTTCTACTCAAGATATGAATAGTTTATACACCACAATTATAGTGTTGTAATATTCTGTGTTTTTCTGTGTACTTACTAATATCTGTTGAGTTTTGTGCCTTCAGATGATTTATGATTTTTCATTTTATATAAATAGCCTTTTCTTTCAGATTGAAGAATCCGCTCTAACATTTCTTATAGGACAGGTCTGATGTCAAATTCCTCAGCTTTTGTTTGTCTGAGAAAGTCTTTATATTTATCCTTCATGTTTGAAGAATATTTTTGCCAGATAGACTATTCTAGAATAAAAGGTTTTTTTCTTCAGCCTTTTATTTTTATTTATTTATTTATTTATTTATTTATTATTTTTTGAGACTGAGTTTTGCTCTTGTTACTCAGGCTGGAGTGCGATGGCGTGATCTTGGCTGACCGCAACCTCTGCCTCCTGGGTTCAGGCAATTCTCCTGCCTCAGCCTCCTGAGTAGCTGGAATTACAGGCATGCACCACTATGCCCAGCTAATTTTTTGTATTTTTAGTAGAGACGGGGTTTCACCATGTTGACCAGCATGGTCTCGATCTCTTGACCTCGTGATCCACCCACCTCGGCCTCCCAAAGTGCTGGGATTACAGGCATGAACCACCACGCCTGGCATCAGCCTTTTAAATATGTCATTCCACTCTCTCCTGGCCTGTAATGTGTTTACAGATAAGTCTGCTGCCAGAGGTACTGGAGCGCCATTGTATGTCACTTGTTTCTTTTCTCTTGCTGCTTTTAGAGTCCTTTCTGTGTGCTTGCCCTTCGAATGTTTGCTTATTAAACGTCCTGAGATAGTTTTCTTTGGGTTAAATCTACTGATGTTCTATAATCTTCTTGTACTTGAATATTGATGTTTTCCTCTCAGTTTAGAAAGTTCTGTTATTATTCCTTTGAATAAATTCTACCCCTCTCTCTACTGCCACTTTAAGGTCAATAAATCACTTAGATTTGCACTTTTGAGGCTATTTTCCAGATCTTGTATGTATGCTTTATTCTTTTTTATTGTTTTTGTCTGTTGTCTCCTCTGACTGTGTATTTTCTAGTAGCCTGTTTTCAAGCTCACCAATTTTGCCTTCTGCCTGGTTGATTCTGCAGTTAAGCTATTCTGATGCATTCTTCAGTATGTCAACTGTGTTTTTCAACTCCAGAATTTCTGTTTAATTCTATTTTAATCTCTTTTTAAAATTTATCTGACAGGATTTTAAATATCTTCTCTGTGTTATCTTGAATTTCATTAACTTCCCTCAAAACAGCCATTTTGAAATCTCTTTCTGAAAGGTCAAATATCTCTGTTTCTTCAGGATTGATCCTTGATGTCTTATTTAGTGAAGTCATGTTTTCCTGAATGGTTTTGATGCTTGCGGATACTCAGTGGTATCTTGGCATTGAAGAGTTAAGTATTTATTGTAGTCTTTGCAGTCTTGGCTTGTTTGTACCCATCTTTCTTGGAAAGGCTTTGCGAGTATTTAAGGGGACTTGGGTGTTGTAAGTTTTCAGTCACTGCAACTCTATCTGCATTAGGGGGCACCCCAGGCCTAATTACACTGTCTCTAACTGACTCATAGAGGTACTGCCTTGGTGGTCCTAGATAAGATCCACAAGAATTCTCTGGATTACAAGGTAGGGAGTCATATTCTCTTCCCTTGCTTTCTCCCAAACAAAAGGAGTCTCAGTGTGTGTCTCTCTCTCTCTCTCTCTCTCCACAAGCACCCATGTGGCCACCACCCTTGAGACTACACTGGGTCAGACCTGAAGCCAGCACAACACTAGATCTCACATAAGGCCTTCAGTAACCCTGGCCTGGCTACCACCTATGTTTGCTCAAGGTACTAACCCTACAATCAGTAGGTGGCAAAGCCAGTAAGTCTTGTGTCCTCCCCTTCAGGGAAGTGAGTTTCCCTTACTCTGGATGGGTCCCTCATCTGGGAACAAGGGCCTGGAGTTGAAAACCTTAGGAACTTACCTGGTGCTCTATTCTACTGCAGCTGAGCTGGCACCCAAGCCATAAGACAAAGTCCTTGCTATTCTTTCTTCTCCTTTCCACAGGCAAGGGAGCCTCCCTCTGTGACTGCTACTGCCCTGGGCTCATGGCAAGTACTGCCTGGCTACCACTGATGTTCATTTAGAGTCAAAGGGCTCTTCATTCAGCTTGTGGTGAATGCTGCCAGGCCTGTGGTTCTCCCTTCAAGGCAGTGGTCTTCCCTCTGGCCCAGGGCAGGTCAAGAAATACCTTCCAAGAGTTGAGGTCTGGAATCAGAGACCCCGGGAGCCTCCTTGGCGCTCTACCTCACTGTGGCTGAGCTGATAACTAAGCTGCAAGAAAAAGTCCCCTTTACTTTTCCCTCTCTTTTTTTTCAAGCAGATGGAGTCCCTCTCCATAGCTACTACTTCTGGGAATTTGCTGGGTCACTCCTTAAGCCAGCACTCTCTGCGTCTTACCCAAAATCCACAGGAAGTATTGCCTGGGTACCACTTCTGATTATTCAGGGCCTAAGGGCTCTTTGGTTAGCAGATGATGATTCCTTCCAGGACGGGGCCTTTCCCTCCAGGGCAATGGGGGTGTCTAGAAATGTCATCCAGGACCTAGGGCCTGAGATGGGGGCCTCAAGATTCTGCCTAATGCCCTAGTCTACTGTGGCTAAGATGGCATCCAAGTTACAAAATAAAGTCCTCTCTATTCTTTCCTCAAGTAGAAGGAAGGAGTTATTCAAGAGCTGTAAGATGCAGTTCCTGGAGTTGGGAAAGAGGTAATGCAGGTCCTCCCTCGGCATCCCAAGCTGGTGTCTCAGTAGGTCACATGCCCCCAGAGTCCGCCGGCTCCAAGTGCAGCACAGCACCAGGACTTGCCCAGTAATTGCGGTCTTTGTGGCTAGACTGCCTTTCCAATTTATTTACGACTCAGAAGCACTTTAGCCTGTGATGTCAAAGCTTGCCAGAACTCACATTCTGATTTGCTAGGATGGTTGAGTCCTCTCTGGATATGGCTGTCTAAACGCTCTCTCTGTGGGCACTAAGTTCTGACCTGTGCTGCTTTCCACTGTGACAGGGCAGCACTGAGTTCCAGTGCAAAGTCCCACAATCACTGTGCTCTCCCTCCCCAAGCACACAGATTATTCATCCATGTTACACAGCCACCATTGGATAGGGAAGGGGTGGCATTGGAAACCCCAACTGCCGATCCTACCCTCTTCAGTGCCTATTTTAGTGATATAAAGTTAAAACCACGTAGTGTGATCACTCACCTAATATTTGATTCTCCTGAAGTTGCTTTCTTGTATGGATAGTTGTTCAATTTGGTGTTCCTGCAGGGAGGGCAATCAGTACAGGATTCTATTCAGCCATCCTGCTCTGCCTCAAGCTGGCTTCACAAATTTTTATAACCCCTCCATAATACTGTTTTGTCACCATTAAAGATTATCCATGGATACTGTCTTACACACAATAATCACTCAATTAATTACTTGTTAGTATTATCATAGCTTTTATCATCATCGTCGTCATTATAATATTACCAGGCACAACTGAAGTTTCCTTCATTAGTCCAATAAACATTTATTGATCATGTCCTATGTGATCAAAGAGGATTGAAAAGTGTGGTGCATAAAATGAATGTACTTTATTACCCATCAACATAACTGCAAAACTATTCACAGAAATAAGAAATGTCCAGGCTATGTCAGATTGAAGATAACAATGAAGACATAATCATAATAACAGAAGTGCATTATTTGGCTTTGCAGCTGCCAATTATGAGAGTTAAGGACCCACTCAATTATTTTGTAATTCCCTGGGTCCCTGTACAGTTTCTTAAGGCTCATAAAATAGTTTCCTCAGCTAGCAGGAGACATACCTATATTATTTTTCTTCAGTTTCCCCTTTGTTGTCTCCTTTTGCAACTATCCTCAATAAACCAAGAGAGAAAAACTTTTTATGGCTCTTTGGATGGCTCTATGCAACATGTTTCTTTAGGAGGTGGGGAGTTAGCAATGAATTTTTTAAATGCTGGCTCAATCCTGTAAGCCAGCTTGCCCTCTCTAGTTTGACAGACCCCACCATTACCAATTGTCTTATATCTGTCACTTCACATTTCACACAACTTTATGCTGCTTGCCAGGACCCTAAAAGTTTTTTTGTTTTTTTTTTATACAAACACTCTTTCCCATAAATTCACTAATTTCAAAAGCTAGTGATACACCCCGAGGGCATCAAAACTGCTGTCAGATCAAGGAGGCCACACAGTGTGATGCTTTCTCCTGCCTCTTCTCCATTCTGGCTATCCTGGGCACAGAGAAAATGCTCCATCATAGAATTAGTGAGTAAATGTGCAGTCTGTTGTATTCATTCCATATTCCTGCATACTCAAACCATAGCTCCTTAAGGAAGAAATCTTTGATGTTATGTCTTGCGATTTAGGATACAAAACAAGGCAGTCTTGTAATTTCCATGTATCAGGGAAATCTTAGTGAAACAGCTTTTTATTTTTACTTTGGCTTTATTGTTCCTCCCTCTCCCGAGCAGGTTGCATGAGAGCTGAAGAAAACAATAGGGGAGCATCCCATTGTTCTCAGAAGAGTGTGCGTGCACGGGCATAGTTGTGTTTTACCTCTTCCTCACTCCAGGTAGAAAAATACCGCATTCTCACAGAACTCTATCAGTCAGAAACACAACGAATTCAATTGCCAGCGACGGAAAATCCCTCAGAAAGTGGTTTACAGAAATAACGGATTCAGATGCAGCATGTAACAAGTTTGAGTATTGGCATTGCAGAATAAGACAATGATTCAGTAAGCCAGGCCCCTCCTGTCTCCCTGCTCTGCCATCTTTACTGTGTGCTTTCGATTTTATGGTCTTAAGATGGCAGCTGTACTTCAAGCATTATGTCTGCATGCCAGACAGGAGAAAAGAGCAAAAGGATGTGTGAATCAGCTGTGTCCTTTTTAAAAGCTTTCCCAGAAACCTCAACCAGTAACTGCCACTTGTATCTCAATGAACAGAATAGGGTCACATGTTAATATCTGTTCTCGAGGAAGTCTAAGGAGGAATCTTTTTTAACCAGGTTCACTGCCCCACCAAATCAAATCAGTTTTTCGTCAGGGAAACTGACCTCATCAGGGAAGAAAGACAGACTGAAAGTTAAATCGGTTATTAGCACTGCCTGTCAAGAATAGTGTTTGAAGTAGTGAATAAGGTCATCAAAGACATTTGCAAAAGAAAATTTGTAGGTACAATGTCTAAGAAGAACCTGTATTTTAGGTTGCTGGCATTCTATAAAAGCCTAACAGGAAATTCCAGGACAGTTTCATAAGCAGTGACTTCCAAGGTCAAAGGTAAAAATCACAGATTTCAAGTACATCTGCATTTTAAAGTGAGATTCTGGACGTTCTCTGTAGGTTTTGCATAGGGAGTAGCCATTAGCTGGCCCTCTGTTGATAAGCTAAGCACATACCTCTAGCCTACTTAATGAGAATAGAGGTGTTCCCCTCACCTCAAGTCAGGTGAAGGGGTCTGCATGAGAACCACATGGAACACTTGACTTGTGTTCTTTGGAGGTCAAAAGACACAGGGACTGGTATTTGATTCTGCGTTGGAAAAAACTCAACATGGGAACTTATGTTTAGTCCTGCCCTGAGATCAGAGGAAAGGAGGTGGCTGTACTCAGAGTGAGATGCACTTCCCCAAAAATCTAGGAAGAAGGGTATATTTTTCAAGGAACTATGTATAAGAACTCCTTCCATGCAAGTACTAACCAGGCCCAAACCTGCTTAGTTTCTGAGATGAGATGAGATTGGTCGTGTTCAGCATGATATGGCCATAAACTAGGTATAAGATCTCATAGAAGAGGAACACTCTGGGTTTGTCTGAAAATGGATTGCAACGAAAAAGACTAAAGATCCATCCTAAACTGTCACCTTTTGTTTTCTCTACAGCAGGTGAGTCATAAAGAGTAGGATGACCTTGCATCTTGGTTGGTCCGGGGCAGTCCCATGTGACCTCTGCTATTCCTGCAACATTATTAATAGCGCCTCCTTCCACTCTCCAAAGTGGCCCAGTTTGAATGATAAATTACATGGTCACTTGATAATAAGGGACTCTTACTGAAGCATGGAACTGGATTACCAGCCTGCAGTTTTTCAAGATTCTAATCTATGAAGGCACTAAAACATCACTGGGAAGGTGCTACCAACACTGTTTCTGTGAGAAAGTATATATGTGGTTAACAGGGTTACTTCCAGGTATTGATTAGGATACAGAAGGGTTATAGGGAATAACAGCAGATAATTGCTAAACTCCTTTCTCAGGAAGACCGTTCCAGGTAACTGAAGAGCTTTTATCCTACAAACAGGTTAGCAGGTTTGAACAAATCAGGAAATAGAAGAAAATGTGTGAGCTACTACAAGTGGTCTTCTGAGTCTATTCTCCCAACATAGCATTCAGTGCTAAATAAACATTGAAGAAATACGTGAAGAACATATCAGCCTAAAGAGGTGTCCAATAATGTGCCTGCTATGGATTCTCACATCTTACTCACCTCCACAGTGCATCACAATTTTAGCAATTACAAATTATCATGTGTTTTATTTCTCCACAACATTGTTGTCAGGTTAATGAGGATCTGAATATACCCACCGAGGAGTTTTCTATATGTAAAATAACAGTTACATGACAGCAGGACCAGACATTAGATAACAAATGATCTTTTGGGATTCAGAGTCTGTTACTATCACATTTGCTATCCTTCCCAGAATGCGAAGAGGAAAAAGAGAGAAGCAAGAGAAAAAAGAGCCAAATACAGTCCAGATAACCATAGGAATTAAAAATATCCTGAAGACAGAGCATGTTGGACAAATGATAAATAGTTTCTTCAACGCTACTCTATACACATCAGTGATCAAAAGTTGGATTAGGACAGTGTTATATTAGGTGCTACTCAAAGTTCCTTCAAAATTGTGATAATTTGTTAATGACCTTTTGGATACAGGCATTTGCAAAGCTTCTAATTTACTTACCTTAAGCCCAGTTCATATTTCTCCTTGTCCAGAGAATAGCATGAAAGAGCTTGTTATGTGCCTTGCTGAAATCCAGCTACATTAGGTCTATTTCATTTCCCCAATACACCCATCTAATAATAATACTATCAAAGAAATAAATGGTGCTGGTCTGGCATGACTTGTTCTTTGTGAACCCAATACTGCTTAAATCCTTAATCATTATTGCTACCACTTCTAGACACCTGCAAAGTATACACTGTAGTATCTTGCTAGGGTCTATGACAGCCTTCTCAGGATTTGTGAAATTCACCTTCCTTTTCTTTTAAGGAATCAAAATAGCGGTTGCTCACCTAGACTTATGGCACTTCTCTGATTTGCCATGATTCTGCAAACATCACACATTTCAGTAAAAGTTGCCAGATAATTAACATTTACTAGGTGTCAATCAGTGTAATAAGAGCTTTTGTGTTCATAATCTAATATATGTAAAGGAGATTAATGGGCCAGCCTAGCTGTAAGATCTGTGAATATAAAATGCTAATTTTTAACATTTTTAAATGAACATGATAGAATTTATTGTCTATTTTCAAAACTATCTCGAGGTCTATTTACAAAACTCAGGTGTCCCCAGGTTCTCCTGTCTGCCAAGTCGCACTTCATCTATAATTTCCTAAAGATCATCATTCAATTTCCTGTTTTTCTGCCCTCAGGAAGCTCAGCGCCTTTCTCAAGTGCTTCTGAGGATCTCAAGGAGAGTTTATTTAGTCCTGTTGCCATTCGTTACTACCGAGAACAGCTTTCCTAGGCTTTCTCAAGATGCTCCTCCACACCCGCTGAGCTTTGTCCTCACTTCTATACTCCGTGGTTTGAGCAATTGCTCTCTATTTCTCAAACAGAGCTGACACTAGGCCATCAGAACCAAAAACTGGAGTTGGTGCTTGAAGACGGCACAAGGCAGACATCTCAGTTCTGCCTTACCACTCCGATGGCTCCACCTCGCTATGACAGGTGTAGAGGAGCATGAGGAAAGGAGAGGGAGCTGACTTCCAAATCTCTTTATTGTGTCTCCCAGGCCTGGGTGTGGGGATAATCAAACCCTACTATTTGGGAAACCGCAGCCACAAAGTTCCTCTACGTCCTCCACTTTGTTTTTGTACACACTGGAGCTCTCTTTCAGGAAGAAAGCTGGGACAAGACGAGATAGAATACATGTGACCAACAATAAGAGCAATGTAAGATATAAGTGAGGGCTGCATGTAGATACACAATTGAGTTGTATATTTATTTCATAGATGCTGCCATTTTTAAACATTGTAGTGTTTCTTTTTGGAATTTGTTTATTTAGTAACTAGATATATTCAATGGAACCAACTTTTGACAGTTTTGTGGCGATTTTAATTTCTAAAAACTAGCAAATGGTATTCAGAAATAAGTCTGGCAAGGTGAATACTTTCCTTCTGGGTCAAAAAACAAATGTGGTAATATTGTAATAATGCTGATGATTTCTTTAACTGAAGAAAGAGCTATTGAGGATATTCTCAAAGAGAGATTGACAAAGATGTTTGAGCATCTGCAGTCTGAGTATTATGAGGCATAACACTCGCCAAAGAAATACGGTAGTGTGACAAAGAATGTAGTCTTCGTGGGTTAGCTCTAGGGCCAAAGCCACACTCTTCTCACTGTCAATTTGGAAGTGATTTAGGGCCATTTTTCATTTCACAGTCCTTAGATGTAATTAATGAGTAATACCTGCCTATAAAGGGTTGCTGTGAGGTGGGTAGCCCATAGTTGGTGCTCTGCTACCTACTTCTGGTTTCCCTTTTGCAGTAAGCAAAACCTAAGATACCTGAGAGCCTTTTCTGGCTTCCAGTCTCAAGGCAAGTATTTTATGACACATGAAAAAGTGATCCCCTCCCTATTAAAATACTACTGCAGCCCTCAGTTTGCTTCCTCCAAGATTCAATGTACACAGGACCTGAGAACTTTTTTCTGAGTGCTCAAGGGACAAAGATATTTCATGGGTAAGATATAATTTTATGAAATCCAAACATTCATAAGTGGTGACTCTATCTGTTGAGACAGTCTTCCTTGCCCACCATCCAATAAAATGGACAACTGTCTACTACTTTGCTGCCTTGATTGGTGGAGAGTCAGGTTTAGCTGGCATAATGACAGAATTCCAAGCAAATCATACAAATAGTTATTGAGCCAGAAGTTTCTTTCATAGGGTATGTTTACACACGCACACACACACACACACACACACACACACACACACACACAGAGAGAGAGAGAGAGAGAGAGAGAGAGAGAGAGAGAGAGAGAGAAAGGGAAGGCTGGCAGAGATACCTGTTCTGGAAATCCTACTTTGGGACAATGGAAATATTAATTAATAGATAATAGAAGTACAGTTTTCCATGTAATGGCTTTTAAGAAATTTTGTCAGCAGCTAGTTACATTTTTTTATTAAAAGTAATTTAGGCTGGGTGTGGTAGCTCATGCTTATAATCCCAGCACTTTGGGAGGCCGAGGTGGGTGGATCACTTGAGGTCAGGAGTTCGAGACCAGCCTGGCCAACATGGTGAAACCCCATCTTTAAAAAAAAAAAAAAAACTAATTTAAATAACAATAGCAATATTTATGGAGCCACTAAGCATTGTACTAAATGTTATAGCCACATCATCACATTTGCTTCAGCTTAGTATAAAAGTCAGTATCCACTACTTGCATAGTTAAGAATGAGTTTGTGTGGATATAAATATTAATTATATAGTTGTATCTGTTTGCAAGTGAAAGAGGTGAAGTTCATAAGGGTGTACAGGCAGTTTAGATTTCTTGGCACATCACATGGAGTTGAGAGATGGACCAGCTAGGTGGCTAGCTAGGTGGAGACTACTCTTAGATGCTAAGAGGGGAACCGAGGTCATGAGGTCAAGGAGACAGCCCACTATTCTAAAGCAAATCATTTACTGTTGGATTGCTGGTGACTGCTGGTGATTCTACAAAAGAGATGAGTCCTGCAGGAAGGGCAGCCATGTTTCACCAGCAGGCAAAGTTATGGGATCAGTCTGAATTCTATAAAGCTGCTGAGGTTTGTGAAAGGCACTATATGGGCCTTGATAAACAACAATGATCAGGTTAACCTCTTGCTTCTGAGGTGCCTGTAATTTCCATTTGCAGCGGGACCTGATTTTGAATGTGGCTAACAGCATCCCCCACTGATCCTGTCCTTTGCAAAGCAAATGCATTGTGACAAAATGACAGAAGATAATCTCAAAATCTAAGTCTACTTGATGAGTATGGATGTTGGATTTCAGTATGAAGATGTTTTACATTACTGCCATCCTCTTTCAGCCAAACAAAGAGAAAGCACTCCTCGGCAGAGCTTTTATTTTGTTTAAAGTCCCTCCGATGGGCTCCTGCTCTTGATAGTTATATAACAAAGTGGTGGCATAATATATGGGGGCAGTGGGGCGGGAGTTGAACATACCTGTATTTGCAGCCATAATGAGAGCTTGGAGGTAACAAGGGGGATAATTTGGATAATAATTAATAACCTGAGTTCCAGGCACAACTGGAGCTGCATGCAAATTCTATGACCCTGCAGTGGCACCTCTTGAAGAAGAAGGTGCTTTATTGCCTCTGTCAGGCGTTCCCTTCTCAGCTGTGACTCCTCGCAGCAGCCTTGTTGGTTTGCATACTGCAGCTAAACATTAGGCGGTAATGAATGATAACTCAGCCACGCTGCGCACTGCAGTGAGAAGCTGCCATAATTGGCTCCCCCATCACCACCACCATCCTCTCCCCCTTTGCAAAGGACAGGAGGTGTAGATAAGCAAGCACTTTGACAAAATGCAAAGGGCAGGAGAACCCACGATAGTACTCTTAAGGGCACAGAGTTAGTTGTTCCAACCCCATATTTACACCCTTCCCAGAGATACAGAGACCACTAGCTTAGTATATGAAATATGTAGCTCTCCCCTTCACACCCCGGAAAGTGCGTGACTCTGAGGAGAGAACCTAAGTGCTAGAATTCGATCTATTTGTGCCTGCTTTCTGGGCCTCTATCCCGTACTGTGTCTGGGTTGATTGTGGATTATGGAATGAGAAGGTATGCATGAAAAACTGAAGGAAAGAAGTGAACACATCCTAATTTGAGTTTTGTTTTCTATACTTTTTGTTGCTGTTGTCGTTTTTAATGTCAGACTGTGTCCAGACCTTAAACCGATGCTGCCACTAAATATATGATCCTTAACAGGATGGATAACAATTCTTAGTTGCAAATGGCAAAAATTTCAGCCATAATGACTGAAAGCGAAACAAAATAGGTTAAGAATACCTCTAAAGGTTAAAGCCATATAAACACAAAGGTGTGTTCTACAAAGTGCCTGTCTTCCAGTTTATACCCCAGTTTTAAAACTTATTTTATGTTGTCACACAATGAAAGACCTACTTTGTTTTTTTGAATTCCCCAATAAGGCAAAATCTTCCTTTATGGCCTAAATGACTGCATTTAATTGCAAATTAAATGCTCTATTTCTTACTAGTACACAGACCTAGTGACTAGAATAACGAAAGGGCCAGGAATATGCTTGATAATGAATAGTAAATATTAGCCTAGTAGACTAATGTTGAATACAAAGTAAAGCTCTAGAAAGTAAGTACTTGGTGCTTAGTTACTATA
Source organism: Saguinus oedipus (assembly GCA_031835075.1). Classification (NCBI taxonomy): domain Eukaryota; kingdom Metazoa; phylum Chordata; class Mammalia; order Primates; family Cebidae; genus Saguinus; species Saguinus oedipus. The sequence goes on along the minus strand of CM063190.1, from coordinate 30,999,305 downwards.
CTCTGGAAAAAAAACTCCTGGTTTTTAAATTACAGTACTAGAAATTTAGCTGAGATTATAGTAACTGGTATAACAGTTACTATACTCTGGGAAAAAAAATCCTGATTTTTAAATTACAATACTAGAAATTTAGCTGAGATTAGAATTTAGCATTCCCTTGCTCCATATAGCTATTTCAATAACATGCAGAATGATTATATAACCTGGTAATTCATAAATATAATTAATGATTTGAAAAAATAAACTAATATGAAGAAATAACTGTACCGAATGTACTGAACTTTACTGAATGTGACCTATATAGCCCAGACATCAAGAGCAGACTCCTGAGAGATAAAACCTGAATATCTCTCAAATAAGGAAGGATAAAAGATTGTGATGGAGATTAACAAGGTAACCTTACTTTAGACAGATTAGTCACAAAAGATTGCACAGCCAGAATGTGATAAACAAGGAAGAGGTTATGTCATAGGACTGGGAGAAGGAGTCAAGGGTGAGATGATTTAGGCTGCTGTGGTAGAGACTGGCAGTAGCATATTCAAAGTTCATTTTCTTCTTCTCCCTTATAAGAGAAGTCTAATATTTTTAGATGTTGGATAATAATAATAAAATACTGTTTTTCTTAGTCTCCTTTGAATACAGATGTGAATATATAATTAGGTTCTGCTCAAGGAGATGTAAGCAGAACTTTCTGGCTAAGAACTTCTAGAAAAGTTTCTGCAAAGGAGGGTAAAGAACTGAAGTTACTTTTGTTGTAACTTTTCATTTCTTTTCTTCCCATGGAAAATAAATATAACAGCAGGGGGTACATCAGCCCATCTTAAGATCATAGGGCAACATTGAAGATTGAAGCCAAGGCTAAGAACGGCAGAACAGAATAATAGAAGGAGCCAGAGTTACTCATGACTTTGTGGAGCCATAAAACCCATACTGGATAAAGCCTTTTAGAGTTCTTTTATATGAGAAGAAAAAACACTCGATTTATTTAAACACCATGGTCAAATCTCTGTTTTAGGAGCTGAATACATTTTCTTGCAGACACAGACACCAAAAAACACAAGGCTTTTATTTTGTTCCCACTGTGATGGGAAGTCACGGAGAGATTTTTAAGCACATGAGTGGCATGACCTAATTTACATGCTTAAAAAGAAAGTTGGCTGCTATGTGAAGAACAAATTGAAGGGAAAAAAAGGGAGAAGGAAAGAGATCAGTTAGAAATGTATTGCCTTAGTTCAAATGGGAAATGAATATATTATAGCTTGGAGTTATGGTGCCAATAGAAATGGAGGAAAAAAAGCCAGATTTGAAACATTTTGGAAGTTGAAGCTATGAGACATGTGAAACCCACGGGTGTTGATGTGAAGTGAGAAAGAAGAAGGTATCAACAATAAATCTTAGGTTTCTGACTTGTTATTTAAAACTATAGGAATAAAAAAATTGTCTTAGGTGAGAATGTAAAAGAAGAAAAGGAAAGAAGAGAAGAGGAATCAGGACTAAACGATGCAAAACTCCAACATTTAGGGGTAAAGTAGAAGAGAATGAGCCAGCAATGGAAACTGAGATGGAAATGTCTGGAAGGTAAAAGGAAAAAGAAGAGTGTAGAGTTACAAAACTCAAAAGGGAAGCATGTTTCAAAAAGGAGAGAACATTCATTGGTGCCAAGTGCTACTGAGTGTTTAAGTAAGATGAGACTCAAGAAAGCATTAATCAAGCATGGGAACATGTCGGCCAATAGGATGTCAACAAGGCAGATGAATAAAGCCACACTGAGTGGGCTGAAGAGTGAAGAGATGAGGGCCTTCTGAAAATAACAACGACAAAAAAAAGTATATTTTGACCAACCCTCCTACTAAAAACAACTAGAAAATTCGGAACACACACACACACACACACACACCACACACACCACACACACACACACACACACAATGTACTTGAAGTCATCATAGACGTGTCAGAGATAAAGCAGGATATCAGTTAAAGCAGTTAGAACAGATTTTAATTACCAATATATTATTGTAATAAGGAAAAGAGTCCAGCATGAACTAAACTTACATTCAATTTGCACAGATAAACAAGCTTTTAAAAGGCAGAATGAGGAAATAGGGAGAGGGGTGAACAAAAGCTCAGTGGAATCAAGGAAGTAAAAAGTTACAAAACAGGAAAAGAGGAGTCGATGAATGTAAAAGCCATGGGTGTTTGCTAACTGATGCTTTCTAAAGTTAGGCCCCTTCTTATCCACCAAGGCTTGGAGACGTGGACTCTATCTTCAGGAATCACCTGATGGAACAAAAGTAAATTCTTTTAGCAGCCTTGGATCTTCCCAGGCAAACGCTTTAAAGGCGTTAGATTCATCATGGGACATGGCCTTGAGCTGTTATAAACTGCGTTAATGTTTCTTTCAAGCCTTTAAAGGCCAAGGTTGACACCTAGTTGACAAGAAGCACAGAGGGGGAAGGCTAAAGCTTTATCAAGGAGAGGATCTTTTCTCAGACGTCGCAAGGCATCAACTATGTAGGGTACCAACATCCACAAGAAGGCAAGCCAAAAAGTTGAGGACAGAATTTAAGGACTCCCATTCCCAGAAGAGGTAGCCAAGCGAAGATACGAAGACAAAAATGGAGTCCAGGGACTACCGAGAAAGAGTGCCCTGTGAAAACCCCTCCCTTAGGCTGGAAAACCAAGGGCTACGCAGTAGAAATAACAGTGGCTCAGAGTTCAACAGAAGTTAGCACAAATGCCAAATTAACTTAAACCCTAATATCTGTGATTGCTTATGTCTCTATCTGTGAGGCACAAACGAAACCCATAAAAAGACCCACTCTACTCTCAAATTGTTTCTGTAAATTTTACAAATAATGCCAGCTTGACACTCAAACAATAGTTAATCCTATCTGATGGAAAACTAAATGAAGTAATAAATAACTGCATATCTTAAGGAAAGAAACAACACCACAAACTGAAAATAACATTTTAAAATAATGAAAAGGTAAATTCACCAGGAAGATATAACCATTCTAAATCTGTATGCAACTAATACAGTAGCCCAAAATATATACAAAATTTTGAATTATTGACAAAATGGAAGGAGGAATATAAAATTTCCTATCATTATGCATGATTTTCTCAAAAACTGGTAAGATTTTTCTCAACAACTGATATGACAAGCACACAAAAAATCAGGATACATACAGAAGATTTGAACAATCTGATTAATAAACTTTATTTAATTGACATATACAGAACACTGGATAATACCACAGAATACACATTTTTTTCAACTGAAAAAAGTAAATAATTTACCAAACCTGACTATAAAATAAATATCAGCAAATCCCAAACTATTGAGACTAGGTGGAAATTTTTTGTTTTGTCACACCTAAAGCAGGAAATCAATAATGAAAACTAGAAAATCCCTATGTCCCAATTTTTTGGTAAATTAACTAGCATACTTTAAGATACCATATGAGTAAAACAAAAATCTCAATAGAAATTGGAAATTATATTAAGCTGAATAATTATAAAACATGGCATATAAAAATCTGTAAGATATAGCTAAGGCTATGCTTAGAGGAAAAGGCATAGCCTTAAATATATATATTAGACAAGAAAAAGGCTTAAAAATCAAGAAATAGTAACATATATCAAAAGTTAGGATAATGTAGCAGTTAAGCTCAAAGCGTAAGGAAGAAAATAATTGAATATAAAACAGAAATTAATGAATCAGAAAACAAATATACAGCATAGCATCAAGAAAGCCAAAAGTTTAGACTTCTCAAGGGTTGATAAAATGACAACCCTGACAAAACTGATCAAGAGAAAAAAGAGGGATGGAAAAATAAGCATTGCGAGGAGTTAAAAAGCAGACATCATTAGAGATGTTACAGACATTAAAAGTAAGACAATAGTACAAACAACTTTTGTCAGTCACTTTGAAAGTTTGAATGAAATGCATAAATGCTTTCATGCTACCTACTAAAAGATAATAAAAAATCAAAAAAACTTAGTGGTTCTATCTTTACCTATGAAAGACTACAAACCTGCAAACTCAAACCTTCCAACAAAGAAATAGGCCCCACCAGCTTTACTAATGAATTCTATCAACCAACAGAGGAAAAATGAAGCCAATATTTATATAAATTTGTCCAGCACATGGAAAATGAGTTCCCAATTCATTTTATTCAAATATAATCATGATTTTTTCATGACAAAGTAGTTATAGAAAGGAAAACCTATAGGCCAATATTTCTCATGAAATCATTTTTTTGAAATACTAATAAATGATTTCCTTGGTTTCTGAGGATTTTATTCCTTACTTTCATTCCTTGACAGTCCTAGTTGTATTCCTGCCCTGGGGTTCACTGAGATATTCTAACTCCTTTATTAAATTCACTTCCCTTCTTAAGCCAAAATAAATAAAAGAAAATCAAGAGAATTTCTAGTTAGAAAAGACTAACTGCATGCATTTATTTGTTCTCTCTCCTGAAGTACTTTGAAATGACAGCATAGATATTTAAATGAAACGGACACATGAAGACAAAGAAAATGGAAGAGGAAACATCCATGGACAAGTGATTGCAAACATATTTGGAAGAAATAAAGTTAATTGAGGACTCGTAACTGAGTTAAAGAAGAGGCTGCAAAGCTGTGAGAAGTTATCCTATTTGTTACACCAACCCCTGAAAACCTAAACTCTTCAAAGCTTCAGATACTAAAGAAGTGGAACTAAGAAACCGGGAAATGATTAAAAGTCAGTATACAGAGTGGTTATCACAAATACAGCAGCAGACTTGAAGGTTATTTGCTGGAAGAACTGAATGGGAGAAGCTCCTGAAAGAGGAGAACCAAGCATAGAGGACAGTGGAGGTGAAGAGTGGAACAAAGGTTAAGTGCATTAATAAAAATTCCACATTTTAACACTAAATCCCCAAGGCTATTTATGTTTCCCTAGTTCCGGAACACCTGCAACTCACCACATACCTTTCCAGGCTTCATAGAAAGTACTTCAGTTGCTACTGATATGGAATTTTGTCAAATGCATGTGTGCAGAATGCCTCATCAGTTTTCTAACACCATGATCTTACTTTCATACAGACATGTCATCATGGATTGTAAGATAACAGAAAAAAAATTGGCAATAATAAATACAGAAGTCAAAACAAACAAAAAAAGAATGTGGAAGAAAGAAATAATGCAGAACGTATTAGTTTTCTACTGCTGTATAACAAATTACCACAAACTTAGCAGCTTAAATAGCACTCATTTCAATCAAGCAGAAGAAAAAATCAGCAAACTCAAAGACAGATAATTTGAAATATATGTACTTTCAAATTATATATATTATATAATTTATATATATAGTATATATATATAAATTATATATATTTATATATAGTATATTATATATATATACACACACACATATCTACAAATGCAATATATATATAATATACAGATATATATAAATACTATATATACAAAATAATATACAGATATGTGCATGTGTGTGTGTGTGTGTGTGTGCATATATATATAGATAGAGATAGATAGATAGATAGATAGATCTATATTTCATGGGAGCCCAGGAAGAGCAAAGAGAAAATAGCAGAAAATATATTTAAAGAAATAATGATAGAAAATTTTATAAATCTGGAGAGATAAGTGGCATCCAAATCACTAAGCACAAAGAACCTAAGATAGATTAAATGTAAATAATTATTTACATTAAATGAGACACATTAGAATTGAATTCTCAAAAGTCAAAGAGAATTTTGAAAGCAGCAAGAAAAAAAATGACTCACCACATACAGACCCTCCATGTAATTAGATTAAACAAGCTCTCTATTTTCAACTCTATTAACATTTCTTCAGCAGTACCCACAAAGGGTATCTCAGAGCCAGTGAAAAACTTTACATCTTGCCTCTCTTACAGTGTCCATCAGTCTACTACTCTAAAAACTAACCTTTAGCGTTAAGAAGCATGCTTTCTATGCAAATCCAGCTCTAAGCCAAGTCTCTTTAGTACTCTCCTACCCCATTTCACTTTATCTCAATCATTCCACCTAAATAGAAACTCTTGATCTTCCTTTATACTACCAAAATTCAAAGCACCAGGAAGGGGATCTGGCAGGATATCTATCATGATATTGATTAGCAGGTTTAACTTCATTCTGTAGTATATTTATAAGATGTTTCTTCCCTTATCAAATTTCTCATCTTGATACTTCTCAAAGATAGAGGAGGAGAGGTCTTTGGTCAGAGATTCATATATGTCAAAGATACAATCACAACAAACTCCAACTGGCCTACATCTCAGTAAAGAAAAAGTAAAGGATCAGTAAGATTTAAATAGTCGTCAGAGAGATGAGAGGACATTTCATCAATAAGATGCAGGTCAGCATGTAGTAATATTTAGCAATGAATATCCTGTTTTCAAGATGGCTTGTAATCATGTTTTTCTTTGGAAAACTACCAAGATCTAAAGAAGTAAATAAAAGCTGTTACCATATTTACTGTGCAATCTATTTTTCTTATCACTAGATCTGCGGAATTGTTACCTGTATAAAGAACTCTATGATCTCTTCCCAAAATTCCTACTGGTAATGTCATGTCTATTATATGGGTATGAAAGAAGAATGCCTAGAACGCAGATAGAATGTATGATTCTCACCATGATCAGAGGGACCTAGCATCCCTGAATGAGTGCTAGCTATGTATGTTGTGAGGATGGGACTACAGTCAGGATTTCAAGTTAGTGATAATCGTGAAATCGAGGAAATGAATAAATGATCAAGAAAATGTTTAAAATAAAACCAAGATATACATTTATGAGAGAGAACATATCCAAATGCCAAGTCTTAAGAGTTAGAGGATGAAGATCAAGATTGAGCACTAAGAATACATCTAACCCCTGGGCCAATCATACACACACACACACACACGCACACGCGCACACACACACACACACACACACACATATCTCCCCCATAATTGATTCCAATAGATCCATTCATCAAATGGGTAAGATGAAGACTGTCCCATGTCATAACAAAAATGGTCCTTAAAAACAAATTTTCAAATTAAAAAAAAAAAAATCAGGTAAGTAGCCTTAATGTAATACAATTAAATTCCTGATGATCTTAATTCAAAAGTTTGGACTTTTATAATTAAACTTGATGAGCCATATCATAAAATATCTTACCTCTGCCTTAGTTTTCTATTGCTATGTAAAAAACTACCACAAATTAAGCAGCTTAAAATAGTGTTCATTTATTATCTCACAGTTCTGTAGGTCAGACACTTGGCAGAGCATGGTTGGGTTCTCTGCTAAAGTTTAAAAAAAGGTAACAGCAGGCGGCATTCTCATTTGAAGCTCAAATTCCTCTTTAACCCTATTCTTATCATTGACAGAAATAATCCTCTGTGGCTATAGGACTACAGCTTCTACTAATTTCCTGGTATCAGCTAGCAACACATCTTAGCTCCAAGAGTTGCTCTTTGCCCATGTCTTGTCTAAGTCTAACTCAATTACAAAAACAACAGTAGAGAGCCTCCCCGGTGACGAACACCTCTCATATTTTTAATTTCTTTACTTTAAAAGGGCTCACTCATGTGGTTAGATCAGGCCCATATAAATAATCTATTTTAGAGTCAATTGAGATTTTAATTACAGCTGCAAAGTCTCTTTACAACTGTACATAGATTAGTGTATGATTCAATAACCAGAGACCAAGAATCTTGAAAGGAAAGTTTAGGATTTTGCTTACAACACTTTTCAAGACCAGTATATTGGTAATTTATGATAGAGTGGCAGGCTCAAACAAAACATAATATCAAATAAGACTGGAAAAATCCATAAATCTAATTTTATGGGGCCAATTCTTATTATTTCAACCTTCTGATCAGTAATTTTCAATAACTCCAATGCCTATTAAATATACCATTACATCCTTAGCCTGGTCATGGGAGGACCTCCATAATATTGTCCTAGTTTAACTTGCCAACCATGTTTTCTTCTCTGTGCATTCATGTACTGTATTTCAGTTTTTCTCCATATTCTGTCCTTGCTCTTGTTTCTCTTTCAAGTAAGGCCATCATCATTCATTATCTGGCACAAGCCTACCATTTTTTATGAACAAAACCAAAAGAGTAATTGAGCACCATATTTGGTAGTTTTTACCTACTTTAAAGAACACTTTATTGCCTACCTATAAAGATTAAACTAGAGTAGTGTTTGAAGCCTACAATGAATCAATTTCTTTAGGCCATATCTCCAATTCTTTCCCCTCTGCAACTAGTTCTCTCTGGTGACCCAAACAGTACATTATTCTTTCAACACAGACTTTTTCCCCTTACTGCCTTTGGTTACAACTTTCTCTTTCCCTGAGTTGCTCATCCTCTTCATTTCCACTATGAAAAAACCTACTTAACCTCCACTTTCACCAACAAAAGAGTTAATTCCTATTGAATACTTCCTTCCACCATAAAGAGCTATAAAACTAGACAATTTATATATATATATATATATATATATATACATATATACACACACATACATATATATACATATATACATAAACATATACATATAACAATTTTCAGATAGTGAACAAAAGGCAGCTCAGGGCTGTGTTTCTTGAGAGAAGGTAAACAAATGAGATGAATGCTATGATTATCTTAGATTTCTGCCTCGAAGAAATTTCTGGACTCTATGATGCCAGAAGGGGAACACAAACAAAGCCTGGCAGTCTCATAGACATAAAAAGACAGAGAGTGGAGTTCAAAGATGGTAATATGCTAGATTTTTCAAGGTGGAATACCAAAGATAAAGGATGTATGCAGGCAAAGTATCCCAGGAATCTGCACAGATCCCCAGAGTTTTTCCTAGACTGCTAATCTGTGCCTGCATAAGGAAACACCACAGCTCATGCAAAGAACTGCTAGAGAAAAAGCAGTGAATTAGGAACTCAAGCCAAACAATTCCCAGAGCTTCATAAAGGGCTGGAAGTCTTCTGTGTTCCCACCAACCAGAGAGGTGAGACAGTGTCAAATACGTAGGACATTCCACACAGCACTAGAAAGATCATACCTCAGCAGTGTGAAGAATAAAGGCTACACTATTCCTTTTCTTTTAAAAGTTTTAAAACAAGCCTCAAAGAATCAGTTGGTCCACAAAGAATTATACTGCCTAACAGAAAAAAATCCCAATGGCACTTAAATTTCATTTATTTATTTTACTTTTTTTCAGACAGGGCCTTGCTCTGTCACCAAGGCTGAAGTGCAGTGGTACCATCATATCTCACTGCAGCCTCAACCATCTGAGCTCAAGTGATCCTCCTACCTCAGCCTTTCAAATAGCTGGGAGCACAGGCACATGCTACCATGCCAAGCTAACCAATGCTGTTTAAAATAATACAACAAAAATCAGTCAGAAGAAATGTACCCAGAACAGAAAGAAAACTTCAATCAGTAAGACTTAAAAACAGATATTTTAAATATTAGAAATGTCCTTAACATTTGGAAAAAAAAAATAAATCTAATGTTGAAATTGAAATTATTTAAAAATAATTTCTAGAGATGAAAATCTACTTGAAATGAAAATTACATGACTGGGATTTAAAACAGATTAGACACTGATGAATAAAAGATTAGTGAACTTGATGACATAGTAATAGAAAATATCCTAAATGCAACACAGAAAGAATAGAATATTGAACAAAATAAAAAATGACTCAGTGGCCCACAGAAAAATAAATTAAAAATGTAGTTTTACGAAAAGGAGGAGGATTAAAAAAAAGATTTTAAAAAATGATAGTTAAAATTTTTCCAGTTCAATAATGGTTATAAACCTACTTATCTAAGAATTTCAACAAACCTCAATCTGGATAAATACATAGAAAATCATACCAGGGAATAATCCAATTGTAGACAAGAAATAACAGACAAGAAAACCAACTTATGAGCAGAAAAAAACAAAATGACAGTAAAGTGCACTATCAAACTTAAAATCTTGTTCATAAAATGAATTAGAGTAGAAGAAAAAAAAAGCAGACTTTATCCATGACAAACTATTGAAAAATGTCAGAATTTGTGAACAGAAGGTTAAGACTCTGAAAAGGAAATAAAACACAAAGCTTAAGAAAATTATAACATTGCACTTTAACCAAGTAAGAACATGAGGATATTCATAAACACCTTGAATCAGAAAAACTAAAAACAGAAAGAAAGAAGAAATGTTATTTTTTTCTCATGAAAGAAATAGAGAAAAGCAAACACACACACACAGACACACACATTTTTAAAAGACTAAACTACCGTGTGCCAAATGAGAACAGATTTAAATGCAAATTAATAAAAGGTATTAAAGAAAATCAGTAAAGCAACAAAGAAAATATAAGTGAGATAAAGAAAGAAATGAAGACTCTGGTAAAATAATTAAATGGAAAGCCAAAAAATAAAAAACCAGCAAACATTTGTTTATACTACTATTGTCCCTGAAGAAAAAAAGTCAAAACAATGTAAAAGAATTAATATTTAAACTACAATACAAAAAAGAGAGAAAGACTCTAGAAATGAAAGAAGAAACCACACATGGAAAGGACTTAGCAGGTACCAGAGAAATTGATCTAGAATTATGCAATCTGAGACATAAAGAAAGCAAAAATCCTTAGGGGCTCTGGCCAAAAAGATGAAATAAAGTACAAATCAAGAGATTTAAATAGTTACCAGGTTTCTCAGAAGCAACATGAAAAGATCAGAACAGTGGAACCATATTTTCAAGCAACTTAATGAAAAAAAAAGTGTGAACCAAGGATATTATATTCAGTCAATCTGTCACCCTATGTCTACTAAAAATATAATCTGTCATAAGGCTGTAGAAAAAGAGTTTTGTGTGTGCCTGAACTCAGGGAATACTGTAAGCCCATCCTGAGGTATCTCCTTCAGGATGTTTCATCCAATCATGAAATCACCGGAAAAATTGACCAAAAGAGGATTTTATGCATTCACTTGTAGAGCTAGGACTAAAACAACTATAGAGTAAAGGTTTGAAAAATTCTATAGAAATATTAAGTATTCATAGGCCGGGTACTGTGGCTCACGCCTGTAATCCCAGCAGACAGATCACCTAAAGTCAGGAGTTTAACACAAGCCTGGCCAACATGGTGAAGCTATGTCTCTCCTAAAAATACAAAAATTAGCTGGGTATAGTAGCAGATGCCTGTAATCCCAGCTACTCAGAAGACTGAGGCAGGAGAATTGCTTGAACCCAGGAGGCGGAGGTTACAGTGAGCCAAAATCACACCACTGCACTCCAGGCTGGGCAACAGAGAGAGACTGTCTCAAAAAATACATACATACATACATACATACATATAAACATACAACCTTTAAAAAGAAATATTACATGTTCTAAGTAAAAAGAACGCAACATCAGGAGAAAAGAACAAAAAGGGACAGTAAAATACCCATTGAATGCTGCATAGATAATGGGAATCATAGGATACAATTTACAACTGACAAATGCTAAAGGGTTTAGAAGGAATAAAGGGAATCAAGGGCACTATAAATAGTATTAATACAAAGATAACCACTTGTGACAGGCAGAATAATATCCCCCCAAAGATATTTCTGTCCTAATCCTCTCATTCTGTGAATATGTTAGGAAAATGGCAAAGGGAAGTTAAAATTGCAGATGGAATTAAGGCTCCTACTCAGTTGATCTGAAAATAAAGAGATTATCTTGAATTATCTGGGTGGGCCTAATATAAACATGAGATTTTTAAAAAGTGGAATAGAAAAATCAGAAGAGAGAATCAGAGACATGATAGCATGAAAAAGAGGTAGCCCAGCATTGCCGGTTCTGAAGATGGCTGAAAAAGGCTGTGAGACAAGAAGAGCAGGCCATCTCTAGAACCTGCGAAAGACAAAGAATGGAGTCTCCCCTGGATTCACCAGAAAGAAACACAGACCAGCTGACATCTTAATTTGAGCCCATTTCTGACATCTGACCCATAGAACTTAATTTGTGCTGTTTCATGCCAGTATGTTTGTAGTAATTTGTTACAGCAGTAATGAAAAACTAATATACCACTAAAATAAAAATAAGAAGCTTCCTATATACTAAAACATACTTTAAAAAGAAAAACAAGAGCCCAATTTTTAAAAAAGTAAACATAACAATATACACAGTTATTACAATGTAAGATAATATGACAGAATTGAGACAAAACATGTCATTTTAAGAAATATGAGCAGTTTTAACTGGCCTATTAAAAGATTTTTAAACCGGCTTATAAAGTAAAACCCAACTACTTAAGACATATAGGTAAAACATGATAATTCATAGTTTAAATATAAAAAAAATAAACAATGATTTAGCAAAGAAATGGAAATAAGATGTTATAATTTTAATACCAAAGTAGACTTCAAATCAGAAAGACTTAAATAACAGAGATGTTAAACATTGGTATGAACTAAAGATTTCTAAAATTTGTATACATGTATGAGCATATGTTTGTGTGCACCTGTGTATGAGTGTGTCTACATGTATGTGCATACATACATTTATCCCTTACACATGTTGTTCACTGTTAACTTCGATTACCCAGTCATGATGCTTGATGTTTTCCTAATACACACACATATAGAGAGAACTATAGTTATATTTGTATAAGTATACATGCAGCTGAACCTCTCCACTGAAATTATTTCTTGCTAAAGTTAATAACTCCTTACTAATTGGCAAGTCCAAAGGCCACTTAATAGTTCTTATCTTAGTTGCCTTCTTTTTGCCATTTGATGCTTTTGAGCACTTTTTTTCTATAAACTACTTACCCAATTTACTTGAGTGTTAGCATATACTCCTTAGTCTCATTGTATGTTAGCATACTCTCCTTAGTCTCGTTCTTCAGGGTTTTTTTTTTTTCCCAGATTCTTTTCACTTACCTTTAAACAATGGTGCTTTCTAGCCTTTCACTCAATCTTTTCTTGCTGAATAAACTTTCAGGGCAAAATTTTTCAGTTCAACAACCGACAACTTCTACCATCTCTATGCTGATAACTTCAAATTATGTCTTTACCTTCAAAAGTTTTTTAAAATTATATTTTATTTTTTACCTGAGTTCAAGACTCATTTATCTACCTACCTTCTAAATATAAAAGGCATTCAAATTATACCTGTCCAGAATTGACCTCATTTTTTAAAATTCCCAAATGTGTTATTTCTTTTATATTCCCTCTTCCCTTATAAAACTACATAAATCAAATTACCCAAACCAAATCAAGGAGATTATTTTAGACTCCTCACTCTCCCTGCATACCCAACTGGTCATTAAATCCTATTGACTCTGTTCCTTAATAGGTGTTTTATCATTTACCTCTTTTTCTTCTCTGATTTAATTCAAAGTTTGAATACAAAATGGAGCTTATATTCCATCTCAGGTTTAGGAAGTGGGAAATATAACATAGTAAGGTCAGTATGGGAGGATGCTGACTTTTAAGGCAAATGAGAAATAATCAACAGGATATACTCATCAGACTTGGATTCCTGAGCTCAAATATCAAAGATGAGAACAAGCTAGAAAGGAAAGTACAGATTTTGGAGCCCTTAGAATATAAATGGTAATTAAATTCATGAGAGTGTGGGCAGCCAGCAGCAGGCCAAAGTTAAAAGCCTCGGGGCCTTTAATTCCTTACAGAAAGAAAGCTTGGCTGCTATATTAGTCCATTTTCATGCTGCTGATAAAGACATACCTGAGACTTGGCAATTTACAAAAGAAAGAGGTTTATTAGATTTACAGTTCCAAGTGGCTATCAAGACCTCACAATCATGGTGGAAAGCAAAAGGCACATCTCACATGGTGGCGGCAAGAGAGACTAAGAACCAAGAGAAACAGGTTTCCCTTTACCAAACCATCAGATCTTGTGAGGCTCATTTACTGTCACTAGGACAGCACAGAAAGACCCACCCTCATAATTCAATCACCTTCAACTAGGTTCCTCCACAACGTGTGGGAACTGTGGGAGTTCCAATTCAAGATGAGATTTGGCTGGGGACACAGCCAAAGCATATCATTCTTCCCCTGACCCTTCTCAAATCTCATGTCCTCACATTTCAAAACTAGGGTACTGTTGGGAAGGCATAACTAAAGTTTTAACTCATTTCAGCATCAGCTTAAAAATCCACAGTCCAACATCTCATCTGAGACAAGGCAAGTCCCTTCTGCCTATAAGCATGTAAAATAAAAAGCAAGTTAGTTACTTCCTAGACACAATAGGGGTACAGGCACCGGGTAAATATAGCCATTCCAAATGGGAGAAATTGGCAAAAACAAAGGGACTACAGGGCCCATGCAAATCCAAAATCCAGTGAGGCACTCAAATTTTAAAGCTCCAAAATCTCCTTTGACTCCATGTCTCACATACAGGTAACGGTGATGCAAGAGATGGGTTCCCACGGTCTTGGGCAGCTCTGCCTCTGTGGCTCTGCAGGGTACGGCCTTCATCCCAGCCGCTTTCGTGGGCTGGCATTGAGTGTCTGCAGTTTTTCGGGGTGCACAATGCAAGCTGTTAGTGGATATACCATTCTGGGGTCTGGAGGACAGTGGATCTCTTCTCACAGCTCCATTAGGCAGTGCCCCAGTAGAGACTCTGTTTGGGGGCTCTGACCCCACATTTCTCTTCTATACTGCCCTAGCAGGGGTTCTCCATGAGGGCCCCACCCCTGCAGCAAACGACTGCCTGGGCATCCAGACATTTTCCTACATCTGAAATCTAGGCAAAGTCTCCCATTCCCAATTCTTGACTTCTGTGCACTCGTAAACTCAACACCACATGGAAGCAGCCAAGACTTGGGGCTTGCACCCTCTGAAGCCATGGCCCAAGCTCTACTTAGGCCCCTTTCAACCACAGCTGGAGCAGCTGGAACACAGGGTACCAAGTCCACAGGCTGCACACAGCACGGGGACTCTTGGCCTGGCCCACAAAACTATTTTCTCCTAGGCCTCTGGGCCTCTGATGAGAGGGAGTGCAATGAAGAACTCTGACATGCCCTGGAGACATTATCAACATTGTCTTTGGGATTAACATTCAGGTCCTCATTACTTATGCAAATTTCTGCAGCCAGCTTGAATGTCTCCTCAGAAAATAGGTTTTTCTTTTCTATCACATTGTCAGGCTGCAAATTTTCCAAAGGCTTTTGCTCTGCTTCCCTTATAAAACTGAATGTATTTAATAGCATCCAAGTCACCTCTTGAATGCTTTGCTGCTTAGAAATTTCTTCTGCCAGATGTCCGAAATCATCTCTCTCAAGTTCAAAGTTACACAAATCTCTAGGGCAGGGGCAAAATGCTGCCAGGCTCTTTGCTAAAAATACAACAAGAGTCACTTTTGCTCCCATTTCCAGCAAGTTCCTCATCTCCATCTGAGACAACCTCAGCTTGGACCTTATTGTCCATATCACTATCAGGCTTTTGGTCAAAGCCATTCAACAAGCCTCCAGGAAGTTCGAACTTTCCCACAGTTTCCTGTCTTCTGCTGAGCCCTCCAAACTATTCCCACATCTGCTTGTTACCCAGTTCCAAAGTCGCTTCCACATTTTCAGGTATCTTTTCAGCAACACCCACTCTTGGTAACAATTTACTATATTAGTCTGTTTTGAACTGCTGATAAAGACATATCCAAGACCGGGCAATTTATAAAAGAAAGAGGTTTATTGGACTTATAGTTTCACATAGCTGGGAGTACTCATAATCATGGCAGGAAGTGAAAGGCACATCTCACATGGTGGCAGCAAGAGAGAGAATGAAAGCCAGGCAAAATGGGTTTCCCCTTATCAAACCATTAGATCTTGTGAGACTCATTCACTGCCATGAGGACAGTGTAGGAAGGACATCCCCACCCCATAATTCAATCACCTCCCACAGGGTTTCTCCCATAACACGTGGGAATTGTGGGAGGGGAGTTACATTCAAGATGAGGCTTGGGTGGGGACACAGCCAAACCATATCAGCTGTTGAAGGAGGGAACTTGCTAAATGGAGTGAATTATTGACAGAGTTGCTTTGGAGAAATGAAATTGGGAGTCAACAAGGAATTGCAGCATGGCTCTGGAGGAGTGGGTTTGCCGGGCAGAGTAAAGATGTAAGGGGTCCAGAATCCCACCCAGAGGACCCTATAACTGACTACTATGGTGAATGTTCTGGATGGTGAGTGAAGAGAAGCCAGGCAGGATGGGGGCTCTGAAAGACTTGGAGAACAAGAATCAAAGAATGAGAGTCACAATTAGAGCAGAGCATAGATGTGTAGTGTAAGTAATAGAGCAAAACATAAGAAAGAATTAAGGTCAGGTCAAAATATAGAAGACCACTGAGGTACTGCAGGGAGATCATGTAAGAATGATTAGAATCAAGCATGCAAGAAAGCATCATCTCGAGGCATTGGCTGTAATGTCAACAAATACACTGAATCTCCCAAGTATTTTAGGTAGTTTTGGGTGCCCAGGAAGACTTTTGGCCAGATATCTAAGTCCTCACTAAAGATTACAAAAAGAGGGGAAGTCTATAGTCACCCTTAATATCTCATGACATCTTGAGAAGCAGCAGAGAATGTTAGCTTAAGAGAATTATAATTTTTAGCAACTCTGATGTGGCTACAGGTCCAGAAACTTTGCTCTGGAACCTGGTTTGGAAAATGGGGGACAGGAAAGTCAGGGGTTGTGTCTGCTATTGGGTCCTTGAATTGATGAAGGGCAAAACTCTGGAAAAGAGGTTTATATCTATGTGCTTAGGAATTCAAAGGCCCCTAAAAATTTTTTTTTAAATCAGCTTCCATTTTAAGCCTTAGCACTTCAGAAAATCGTTTACCAGTGAAGAAGGATGGCAGAGTCTGAAAGGAGGGAGGCTACTTTGTCTCTTTCTCTTGAAAATCAAATGGTACTTGGTAGGAAGTCTCTGGAGAAACAGCTGATTCACAGTTTCTCTTGTGACAACATCACCTTGGCAGTGTTTCTAGGGTCACAGAGGATTTGAGCTTCTGTCATTCACACAGGTCACACTTGCCTGGAGAAAAAGGCAATTAGTATCCTTTCCTGAAAGGTCTATTGGCTTACCCTGAGACTTACTTTGTTTCTGTGACCTTTTTTAGCTGCTAGTTTTACATTATTTATGGATGCTAAAGGAAAGGGTTTGGGGCTACATTATTGAGTAAATTTGTTTTAGCTGATTTTTTTCTAATATTTTTTCCTTCTGATCATAAGCAGAGGTCACGAAAAGAGGTGAGACCTACAAAGAGTATTACTGTGATACCAGCTGAGGAGAGCAGATGCTGAGAAACACACAGAGAAAAAGCAAAAGTCCAGAGATGGACAGAGAGAGACTACAGAAAGCTTCCAGAATTCCTAAAAAGCAAAAATGCTATGCCAATAAACACAAAAATGTTAAAATAATAGTTTCATCAGAAAGTAAATTAGTCATTCAAATTAATTATAAACATCAATTACCATTTAATTAATGAAAATCCTAAAGGATAAAAGAGTCAGTGGAAGAAAAGAAAATTTAGAGATGAGATTTACGTAGATTTTACTATATCCAATTCTAATTTCAGAAAGGAGCAGGCTGCTTATAAACGTTTGAAAGGAAGCCTCCACCACCCCTTTCTACCTTACTAGTAAAATAATAAGAGAAGATGCATCTAGCCCTTCTAAATAGTCCCAGAGCTAGCCATATGCAGAAGATTTAAACTAGACCCTTTTCTTATACCATATGGATCTTAAATATAAAACCTAAAAATATAAAAAGCCTGGAAGATAACCTAGAAAATACCATTCTGGACATAGGACCTGGCAAAGATTTCATGATAAAGACACCAAAAGCAACTGCAACAAAAGCAAAAATTGACAAAGGAGACCTAATTAAGCTAAAGAAATCTGCATAGCAAAAGAAACTCTCAATAGCGCAAACAGTTTCTATGGAACAGAAGCAAATATTTGCAAACTATCCATCTGACAAAGTTCTAAAATCTAGAATCTACAAAAAAACTTAAACAAATTTACAAGAAAAAACCAACCCCATTAAGAAGTCGGCAAAAGACATGAACAGATACTTTTCAAAAGAAGACATATGTGCAGCCAACAAGCATATGAAAAAATGCTCAACATCATTAATTAGAAAAATGCAAATCAAAACCACAATTAGAAACCATCTCACACCAGTCAGAATAGTTATCATTAAAAAAAATCAGAAAATAACAGATGCTGGCGAGGTGATGGAGAAAAGGTAACACTTAATACACTGCAGGTGGGAATGTAAATTAGTTTACTTATTGTGGAAAACAATTTGGCGATTTCTCAAAGAACTTAAAATTACCATTTGACCCAGCAATCCCATTACTGCGTATATATCCAAAGGTATAAATGTCATTCTGCCAAAAAGACACACGCTTTCATATGTTCATCACAGTACTATTCACAATAGCGAAGACATGGAACCAGCCTAAGTACCTATCAATGGAAGACTGGATAAGAAACAGGGGTTAAATACACACCATGGAATACTATGTAGCCATCAAAAAGAATGAGATCATGTCCTTTGCTGCAGCATGGATGGAGCCAGAGTCCATTATCCTAAGCAAACTAACACAGGAACAGAAAACCAAATGCCGCATGTTCTCCCTTATAAGTGGGAACTAAACAATGAGTACATGTGGATACGAGGAAAGTGACAACATACACCAGGGCCTACCTGAGGGTGAGGATCGAAAAACTTTTTGTCAGGTACTATGCTGATTACTGGGTGACAAAATAATCTGTACACCAAACTCTTACAACATCCAATTTTTGTATATAACAAACCTGCACATACATCCCTGAACCTAAAATAAAGGTGAAAAAAATGAACAAATAAAATACACAGCACTAGAGAAGAGTTGCTGAGCTCGATTCTAGTCTTAAAAAAAATGCAACGTTGTGAAGCAAAAGATTTAGAGGTAGAAATACCATTTTTACCGCAAAGATTTTCTAGGCAAACCCTGAGGTGTCTGTGCTCATACAGGGGCTTTCCCCCCAACTTCTAAGCTTGGCTAAACATCATTCTGGTTACCACCATACATAATGGAGAGCTTCTCTTTTGCTGCATAATTCCTAGGGCCTTAAATTCCACAGGTTTATTATGGCTAACTCTATCAAGGGCTATGCTACATGCTAGACTGATTCAAATATTAGGCAAACCCTATGAATATTTATTGATCATTTATTGATGTCATGGTACTGGGTCCAACACCCAACTAGGTATTATAGAATGTACCAAAAAATCATAAATGTGATCTCTTACATTCTAAGGGAGAAAAGATGCCTATGCAAGATTTTAAAAGGACAATGAACATAGACCAAGTCCAATGAGACACATTTAGAGTATGTAAAGGATAGAGATTGCTATGAGCTCAAGTCCTCAGAGAAAACTATTTTCATGACGGTAAATATGCAAAGGACAGTGCATGACCAGATGTTTGTTTTAGAATATTATTCAGGCAACATTATTAAGAATGGATTTGACGGAAAAGAGAAGATGAGGAAACTGCTGCTGCATCAGCAAGGATACACATGAACATGGGGGTAGTGGGGCTGGAGAGAAATAGATGCATTTCAATCATATTAAGTACATCTCTTCTCGGAACTTAGTGATTGATTGGAAGAGAAGTTTCCAAACAAGGAAGAGTTAAGAATGAATGACACCCAAGATTTTTGTCTAAGAAAATTGCTTAGATGGATTTCCCATTCACTGAGATGGCAAATGCACACGAAGAGACAGACTTTTGTGTCAGGTGTTATTGAAATACAGAAACAGTATGAGATGTTGTCCCTGCCTGGATTCCAGTTCTATTTTCTCTTTTTTTTAAATCTCCTTTATATCAAGGGTCTTGAGTAGTTTCATTTCATAAATTGATTTAAATATTTTGATGACCTTATTGTCATGTTACCTTTATTTACTTCAGTACTTCTGAAAGGTTTAGAGAAGTTAATTGGAAGATAAGCATAAATAATTCAAAACAAAGAGATTCCATAGAACTTAAAACGGTTATCTCCCTAGTCTCCCATCCCTTACCAATTCTAACTTCAATAATTAAAAGGATATAGAGAGATTCAGACAGACTTTCAGACATCTTCAGAAACTACTCCAGTCTGTAAAAAAGCTTATGAACCTACCAAATATTCCCAGCTTTGCTCGTTTCTAAAGGGAGTTAAAAACAAAGGTGATGACCGTTACAGTCTGGAGGCTAGAACTGAGGCTTTGAATTATATTTTGTTTACTTTTTCTATGAAAATTTCCAATTTTCTGAAAATTTGAGCTCTCAGCTAGAAATCTCGTAGGCTCTTTGATTCAGGCCTAAGACTGTGAGATGTGGACACATCTATGTGGCTGGATTAAGCGGATCATTTCTAGCCTCATTTGACCTAGTCAAGTAGCCAGCTTTCCCCAAATTACAGGATCTCCCAGGAAAAGGCTTCACCACCCTTGTCTATTCTGCTTAGTCTCTGGAATTGATGAAGCAACGGATGTTTTGTGCTGGAGTAAAAGGAGAGAGGGGGAAATCTGTACGTGTCAACATCATGTTGGCAGCAACATTCCACCCCGCTACCTGTCTAGAGGCCCAGCAGCATAAGCATGTACCTGCCAAGATAGGATCGATGGAGAGAAGCCAGGGCCCAGTTAAAACGTCCCAACCAAAGTATTTCAAGTCAGTAATAATAGAAGCGAGGCCTAGATAAGTCACTCAGAGCCCTGTCTCTCATAGCGTTTTTCTGTAGCATTCAACAGAATATGGTCTGTGTGTGCTGGTCCTCCCTCCCCGCTCCCCACCTCACCCCACCGCACCGATGCAGTGTCTTAGGTCCCAGTCAGGAGTATTCCTATAGTTTAGAAGTGTTTTCCAATGAGCCATGGCTGCGAAGGCCAAACACATATGGCTACAGTAATCTCCCCTGGAAAAGTCTTTCAGAATCCTTGGACTTTGAGTCTTTGCCAAGGATTTCGGGTTTGAGAGGTTTTCAATTATTTCCTTTCGGGGGGCCATGAAGAATGAAGCCAACGGGATGATTTTGTAAAACGGAGCCACCCTAAAAACAAGTCAGTAACGGTAGCAGCAACAGCGGCAGCAGCAAGCCAGAGTTGAATTCCATTTAAATAAAATGCCAAAAGGCAGTCAGTGAAAGTGACATTTATGGTGTTACTACAAATGCATTCAGTGGGAAAGCTCAGTAGCAGAAGCAAGGGGGAAAAAAACAAGCTGTAGTGAAAACTGCCATCTGTATATTGTGCCCCGTTTTTAATATTCTGTATTCTCATAAAAAGTGTTGTTTCTGTCACTATTCAATCTCACAAACTCACACAGAACACTGTTAAAAGTCAGCAGTGTGTGAAATGGTATTTTAAAATAAATGAAACCCGCTCGCAGAGCTGCGGAGGAATATTGCAATGCTGGGCGCTGACAGACAGGCACTGAAAAGTAACAACCGTTATCATCTTAAAGCAAAGCGGATTAAATAAAAACCCACAGCCAGTGGTGCATTACCAAGTCTGATATTGACACAGCTGCTGTGGTGGTTATTTTTCATTGTCTCATCAAGACAAAGCATCATGGGATATCAATCTTCCCTCTGTCAGGCCATGCCTGGTATAAAGTTTTTCGTTTACATTTTCATTATATCCCTTTTATCTCCCGTGCCAGCATTTTTTCTTAACTGTGGGGTCCAATGACCTGTGGGGCAGAGTTGAGCTATTACCTTCTGGCCAGAAGAGCTCCCTCCTGGGGCAAAGGGTAGTTTGCCCTTCTTCCCCTCCCCCATCACCTTTAAGCTGTCTTCAAATGGCAAAGGATGTCCATTATTCTCTTGTGTTGGTGGATGATTAGAAACTGTAATGTGTGTGTGCTTGTACGTGAGAGAGAGAAAAATAAGGAGCAAGAGGGAAAGAGGTAATGACTGTGAGAATTAGATGAGTATTTGAGGATATTATTTTCTCTCTCTTTTCTCTAGGAAGAACAAGGATAGAAAATACACAACTCCCCAGAGAAAGCTACAGCTGCAAAACAAGATCAATGCTTAACTTTTATACACCACTGTTTTATTTTCTAGACTGGCTCACTCTTTCCTGATTTGGCCTTCCATTCAGAAGTTGGCTGATCTGTGGAAAATGTATTTTAATTCACACACACACAGCCAGTATCTATGAGAAAGATCAATCTTCTTTTGGGAGGCTGATAGAAGTTTTTTCTCCCTCTTTTACTTCCCTTGTGTTGGAAGTTTATTAATGTAATTTCTTTAGGAGAGAAAATTCAGTTATGAAATATTTTTCAGTATTTTGATCTCCTTTGTAAGTCATTGGCCCCAATGGCAGGGGAAACAAGTTTCTTTAGCAGTTTAGAAAGTTTATTTTTTTTAAGATAGAGATAGATGTAACAAAGAGTGGGGCTTCAAGATGACTTTTTGAGCATATTTCACGTGCCCCACGGGAGGAATGGAAATGAACATCAGGACAGGCTGAAAGCTTTGTGAGATATTCAGAAGAAAGGATTGTTCTTCCTGCGTGTCTTCTGCACCAGCAAAAATTGAGTCTGGTCAACTTACATGGCTGCGTAAGTTACAGCAATGTTCATTACAGCTAAACACATGGCTTCAACACTTAACGTCTGAGAGGCTTAGCCAAGTAGAAGTTTTTTCTCATTTGCGTCACAGTTGATGTGGGTTAAGGTGCCCTCCTACATCTTTTGAAACATGTGACCTCCAAGGTCACTGCTGGAAAAAAAAGACAGTATCTAAATATACACAGGAAGTTTTTAGGGTTGGGCATGAAAGAAGTTTTCATCACTCCTGCCAACATTCAGTTGGCCAGAGCTCAGGCACATGGCCTCACCCTAACTACAAGAGAGGCTAGGAATATTCTAGGAGTCTTCCTGTGTCCCCTGAAAAAAAAGTACAGTGAATGCAATAAAGTTTTGGTGTTGGCCATAGAATCAGGATAGGAAAAGGAAGAGCAACAGTATAAAGTAAGTGAGAGGAAAAGAAGACGCATTGCTACAATAAGGATCAATTCGCATTTTATCCTAGTATGCTCTGCTCTCCATCAGGAAGCACGGAATCCACAGACATGTTCCTCAGGCTTTGTGTTCTGGTTATCTATGGCCAGTTAATGACTACCCTCAAAAGCATGGCTTAAAACAGTCATACACATTAATTTTGTTAATGAGTCTGAGGTTTGACAGGGGTAGACGGTTCTTGCTCAAATGTCTCTAGTGAGACTGTAGTAAGGGAGAGAGTATCTGGGATCACTCAAAGGCTCCTTTACTCACATGTCTGCTTGGACTGGAAACACTCAAAACAGCTGGGACTAGGACAGCTGGGGGTCCTCGGGCATCCCTCTGGAAGTGATCTTTCTGTGGTGTCTCTCTACATGTTGGTCTTGGGTGACTGGGCTTCTCACATAGCAACCAAATGTTCTCAGAGATAATTTTCCAAAAGGAATCAGGAGTTGCAGGGCCTTTTCTAGCAGAGCCTCAGAAGTCAGGCTGAATTAACTTCTGCCTCATTCTGTTCATCGAGGCAGTGACAAATGTCTCCCTCTCCCCCAACTAGTCCCTCCAGTTCAAATGGGGAGATAAAGATTCCACTTGTGCTTTTAAAACCACAGCAAACTTAAGTTTTTATTATTGTTACTTTGCTTTTGTTTGCTTGCTTGCTTGTTTGTTGATTGTGGGGGGTTTTGAGGCAGAGTCTCGTTCTACTGCCCCTGCTGGAGTGCGGTGTTGCAATCATAGCTTACTTCAGCTCTGAACTCCTGGGCTTGATTCTCCTACCTCAGCTTCCTGAGTAGCTAAGACTACAGACATACCACCATGGCCAGCTAATATTTTATTTTTGTAGATGCAGGGTCTCACTATGCTGCCAAAACTGGTGTCAAACTCCTGGCTTCAAGTAATCCTCCTGCCTCACCTTCCCAAAGTGCTGGGATTAACAGGTGTGGGCCATTGCACCCAGCTGTGAAGTTTTTAAGCTACTCATGTTGAAGATGACTAATGTTCAGATTAAATCTATGTCCTTGTAAATTCCTAGATGAAAATAAAGAAATTGGCCTATCATGGAAATAACCCTAAAATGTTAGTCGTTGTATAACAAACAAAATTTGTGTGGATATGAGTTTTTTCCTCTCGAATTTATCTCATTTTACTTCATTTATATTATTTTTTACACTTGCAACAATAACAACAACAAAAATCCTTCCAGAACTGCTCTAACTACAGCATTATTTCCTACCCATTTATCCCTTCTGTAGCATATAAGGCTTCAGAAAGGTTGAACTTTTGGTTCAACCAAAACTTATAGTTAGGAAAAGTTATTCTGAAAAAAAAAAAAAAAAAACACAAAATGAAACAATGTCTATAGTGGCTGCCTGACCACCTCTCACCTTTCCTCTTTGAGAGAACTTTGCCAGAGCAGAAAGCTTGCAGCCAGCAGAATAGATAAAGAACATTTAGTGCCATCCTTACAACCAGAGTCCTACTTGCCTGCTGGTCTGCAAACTCAGCCCTGAAATGTGGACCAAATCTGGTACATCTGAAGACATGGCCTGGACACTATTGTGTCCTCTAAGCTTCAGGCTTTCAGTCTAACTTCATCATTCATTTTGACCCCATGGATTCTGCCTTGGTGTACTGGTGGCACTATTATTCCCCAGTCCCCAATTCCCATGCATCATTTTGGGCCCCCGAACCTCGGCTTGGCTCTGAGTTTCCGACAACCACATCACAAATTCTGGCTCCATTTTTCTCCAAATAATCACAGTATAGATACCAACCCAGAATACTATATAAAGTGAATTTCCTGCTGCTATGTCAATCCACCAGATTGGACTGACATGGAACAGTGTCATGGTCACTTGAATATAAAGATTTGAACTAATGACTACCCAGGAGGCAAGCTCCCTAGCCAAATTTCTTTCCCTGGTCCTGGCCCTTATGTTACTAGCTTAAGTTCCTCTCCCTTCAGTGTGACATTGAGTCTGCAACATGCTTAACAATTAGACTGCATTAATAATGAATTATCTATTCCAACCACTTGAATCATCTCTCTTCTTTTCTCATATCTTGAGTCTCACCTTTTGGACAGCATGTAACTCTTAAAATTTGCAACTTCATTCATGTGATCCAAATCTGAATTTCTATGAATCTGTGACATATATAGGTTAATACAGTAACTTCCTTTATTCAGTACAGGCAGAAAAAATGTGTTTTTACTAATCAGATGCTCTGATAATTTGAATCAGAATTGAAATAACCTAAACTACCTGTTATGAGATATTTAGAACACAAAATTGTTGGCATAAAGTTTATCCTGAACATAATACATTTTGATAATTCAGAAGTTGCTTTAGAAATATAAAGCTAGCATCTCATCTTTATGAGCCTCAGTTAACATGAAGTTGTTTCTGGGAGTGTTGATCAGTTGAAAATGCCCAGTTAATGGGGTGCTAGACAGTAGAGAGTACCTTGTGGTACTGTAGGACACTGCAAGATGAATATCCTCCAGAAAGCGATAAAAAGAAAATAATCAGAGTGCTATATCTGTCTGTGGTCTCCATAGGTCTCCTCAAGTTTTAAATATCGAAATGCAGCAGGGATGTGCCTTTTCCATGTACAACCTCCTCCCTAAAACAGCTCGTGGCTCACTTCCTGCACCTTTTTTCTTGCTTGCAAAAAAATAAAAAATACAAATGGCCCAAAGTCAGATCATCACTTAAACTCTGGATTTCCTTTACAGAGACTTCATAATATATTTGCTGCTTACATCCAGATTAAATGACTTAGAATCAGAAACCTACAATGTCATCATTCAGTAAACATCTCAGATTTGATAAACATTTGCCCATAACATGTTACCCAGCCTTTTGGGGTTTCACATAAATAGTATATCTACTTCTAAGCAAAGGACCACTCTCAGTTCTCAATTAGATATGAATTCCCCACTGGACTATCACAGCCTTGAATCTGCATCCTTATGATTTGGGGCTGTTGGATCATAATACACTGTATTTGTCTACTCCTCATATCATCCCAATTAGATCTGAAAGTCCCTACGGACTAATTCTAATTTCATAAAGTTGATGCTTCCTTTTATTAGTTTAGAACTGAAAATTTTCTGAGTTTCTCAAGTTAAGTCTTAAAACAATAGTGCGAGATGAGTAAAGTAGGTATTATTATGCCTGTGATACAGATAAGAAAACCAAGGCACCAAAAATAAAGTTACTTTCCCAGCATCCACACAAAAAGGGATGCTGAAGTATTAAATGTATTTACTGAGTGAAAAATCTAAATGGTCAACTGACTTCCAATCTGATATTCCCAAGCCCCACCCAGCCTTTGTATTTTCTGACTAAAAGGTCATCATCTTCACTGTGATGCATATGCAACACAGGCCTCCACCCTAGACGCTCTAGTTTATTGTACTAGTCTTTCCTGAGTCTTTGCTGTTAAGTCATTCTTACAATTCAGTGATCCGTCCTGCATGCGGTATTTGAGTTGCAGATGCAGTCACCTTTGCATCACCTGTCAGAACTCTATAAAATGTCATGAACATAGAAGAGCCTCAAGAAATTTGCGCAGAATGAATACATTTATAATTACACTCAGGTCCAGCACGCCTTCTTCACTAGAGGCCCATCAGCCCCTTGACCATCTCTGGCATATCCTTAGAAGCCCATCAGTCACATGTATTAGCAGAAGGAAATAGAAATAATACTGTTCATTTATATATTCAACATCATTTTGTTTTCATACTAGAAAGCTTACGGGCTGTGAGTCCGACAGACTTAGATTTAAATCCCTGCTCTGCCATTTACAAGCTCTGCAATCTCAGACAAATTACATAACTTCCTTGACTGTCAGTTTCCTTATGTATAAAATGAAATAAGAACCTCTTTGTGGGGTAATTTGAAAAATTAAGATAATTAAGTAAAGCCACAGGCACATAGTAGTCACTCAGCCACCTGTAAATATACTAGTCTCATCGTCACCTCTTTTCAGTGTTTTTTGCCCAACAGAGAAGCTCTGTTAGTCTCTATGGTTTTCAAAGACTCTCTTATGGATCTATGACAACTCCTTAAATATTATATTTTTCAATGACCATAGTCAAAACTCTTGGCAATTCTATGCTGATATGCATTGGACTTTTTTGCATATAATACTTTTTTGATCATAGATGTGTGTGTGTGTTTGTATCTCACATTTTCCAATATAGCTCCCTACTAAGCATTTATACTCAAGAAATGATAATATTTGTTATTTCTATTTATCATCTATGCATTTCAACTGATAGGAAGTGATGGGGTATTATCGTATTCTAAGAGGTCTTAATTACTTATATGCACACCTTGCCATGAGAATTTTCTTAGTCATTACTTGGTGGCACAATTCTTAGCTCATGATCAGGGTGATTAACAACATTTCCCTTAATGGGTGCCTTCAAGGTCATTATCCAGACCTTTGATTTTTTGATAAAGTTGTGTGATGTCTGGCTCCTTTCTAAAAGTCAAGGGAGTCACTTGTTTTGTTTTTGTTGTTGTTGTTCTTGTTTATTTTTTAAAAAGCCGGGGTGAGGGCCAGTCAGTGCCCCACCCTCCCGAATACTGTGCTACACACATGGCCACTGGGTCACTGGGTGCTCCCCAATGAGGGTGCAGATGTCTGAACTCTGATCCTCCCTTTAAATTGTTCCAGCAAAACTAATAGCATTGATACATAAGTTGCCTTCCCTGATTTGGCCACATAAAATTCATAAGATACTGGATAACTAAAATCATTACCTTGAATTTAGAACGGCTTCTGGAATATGTGCACTTAAACACTGGCCCTTTGAAGTGAGTGTCTTCTTTGCCCAAATCTATATAGAGACCTAATGTCTTATTTCTTATTCCTCTTCATTTATGGAATTATTTAAATAAATATTAAGCAGCTTATTTACCAACATTCAGTTTCACAGTGATTATGTGGAACATTTAACATGATTAATCACAAAGTGGAGTCACTTTTCATTAGTAAAACTCATTTTAATATACCCAATAAGTATCCTAAAAAGCATTATGGCTTCTTCAGACTACCTCATATAGGTCCATTTCCACGGCCTTCATTCTAAGGCCTCGGTGACAGCATTAAAAGGAGTTTAAATCTGTCTTTTCAATATGCTATCTAAATACCATTTTAAGTGATCAGTATGTCTACGCACCCTGACTCAGATGAACTATATGACATCTATGGTTAATTCTCAGTAACTTAGGTCGACACCTTATGATTCTGCCTCTAAATTTTAACCTCAATCAAAATAAATCTCTCCATTCCACATCATTGTTCTGTGATAAAGGTCTTACTTCTTACTTCACTTCCTTCAACTCAGTCAGTAAACTTGGCAATCATAAACAGGTACCTAAGCCCTCATGTATCTCAGAAAGGAAGCCACTAAACACACTATTCATATTATTTTCTTTGTGTCTGAAACTCTTCCAAGAATCAATTTAACATTGCTTATACTTGTTCAAGACAGAACAGATTTTCTAGGTGTCTGTTTGAATAGTGGCCCATTTTTAAATTCCTCCCTCAGGAGGTCGATACAGACCTAGCCAACAATGGACACTGGGTTTTAGTAGTCTGGGACAGGGCAGGGATTACTGTATTAAATTACAAAAAAAAACTGAGCCAGAGAGGTGAACTAACCTGACATCTAAAGAAAAAGACTGAATTGCAAGTATCAGAAAAACTGCATACCCATCCTACATCCAGAGAGGCAGAAGTAGAAATAGAGGATACAAGATCGGAACAGGAGGGGGCCATTATGGAATGGTCTTACATCACAAGCTCAGAAAGTCAGTCTTTCCAAAACAACTTCGAAGCATAAGCAGGCCGAAAACAAGCAGTGGGAGGGACTGCGGTCAGTTTTCATCAATAAAAAAAGTGATATGTGGGTAGAGAATGTAGCTTGCCATTATCAGTGAAGGTTATCAATGGGGCAGGCTTGTTTAGAAGCCAGAAGAATGGCCATTGTAGATGCCATTCATATATATATATATAAAATAGTGTCAATATATAAATTAATAATTTAATATATTTAACATATGAATTTAATATGTTAATTTAATATATTTATTAAATTACATATATGTGTATATGTGTGTGTATATATATATTTATATATATATATAAAAGGAGAGAGGCAGACAGAGACAGAGAGGGAGAGCTAGGCTGTGCCCACACATCCTATGGATGTACACACACACACACACACACACACACACACACACACACACACACGGCACATCCTATATCCTGATTCTGGGAGCAAGTCACGAAGGAAGGAAGCTTTTGGCTTGGGTTTTACGAGTATGTTCATCTCTCATTTATTCACAAATTTGGTTAGTAAATTAGCAGCCACACTGAAGGAGGAACAGAATAGTGGGTTGGGTTGAAAGTTCCATATCCTGGAAAAGGACTGACAGTCAGTGGGTAGACAGGCTGAGTTTATGCACAATCTCTTTGGCAAGTGACCCTGCCAAACTGATTATCTTCAGTTCTCCTGGTACTTTTTAAAGAATGACTGATTTTTTTAAAGAAATGACTTTGATCTTTAGACATACAATGGATGTTGGTAGGTCACTGCTTCATTACTGCAGCATTTCTGAGAACCCGGGAGAAAGGAGCTCATTCTTTCACATACTCTGCCTGGTTTGATGGTGTGGCTTAACTGTGGTACTCTGGTCATGTAACCTGTTGGCAGTACTCATGCCAATCCACATAAGCCAAGCTTAAATATTTTTCAAAGGCTGAATATCTGCCTCTAGACATAGGACCCATGGTTATTAAATCTTTCACCAATTTCGTTTCTTTCCTCCTACTCTTGATAGCAAAGCTTTATGTTTTATAGAGCAATGTTTTCTCCATTATATAGATTCAATATTTTAAAAAGTTGACGATGCAGAGAACCCAGGAGATATTTGTATCATAAAATGTGATGTTCACAGGAGTGATTCCAGAAGCAGATTAATGTTTTTAAAGCTTAGAGTCTCTTTGAGGAGCTCTTTCTCACACTTGAAGCATTCAAGATGGTGTCCTGGCTTTGGGAAATGGCAAAGGGAAACAGTTACTGTCAGCAAATTGACACTGTGACTGAATCTGCAGTAGCATCATTTACACTGTCTTACTCTGTCAACAGTGAAAACTCACTCTGCCCAGAGACCTACTATAAAAGATGCAGGATTTTATATGTTAAAATAATTAGATTGCAGAAACATTACATCTCTTTAGTTTCCCCCAAAGAGTATACTTCCTTTAATGGTAAGGTTATCTGTGCAAACAGTTATAGTTAACCTTAGCCAAAAAGCCAAGAAGGGATAGGGCAAACATCTATGAGAGCTTACAATGTGCTAGGCACTGTCTGCAGGTCTTGAATATGTTGACTTATTCAGTCCACCTAACATTGCTAAAAATAAGCAGCCTGATTAGGCCTATGTTACAAAAGAGGAAACTAGGCAGAAAGAAGTTAAATCATTTGCCTGAGGTCACAGAGCTGATATCCAAAGCTAAGAAGATCAGATCCAGAGACATACTTGACCTTTAGGAGTATGTATTTCATTGTATTTAAATTTTACTTCAAAATAAAAATAACTACAAATAAATGTTGAAGCTTATTTACTGCCATGTATACTGAAATACGTAGGGTAAAATATTTAGCGTAATGAGGTCTGCAACTTACTTTAAAATGCATCTAAAAGATGGGTTGATGGATGGAGAAAGGAATGAATCAATGCATAAATATGTGATAAAGAGCACTAGAACATTAAAATCCAGGTGGTGGGTATATAGGTGTTCACTGTAAAATTCAAGTTGAAATGCTTAATTTACTGCCCAAAATAATGAGTAAAAAATTAAAAGCTATTGCTGTAGCACTAATTCCAGGAGTTAAGAAAGTGGTAAAGAAATGGGGAGAGAGATGTGGACAGAAATAATAAGGTATAGTTGTATTAGTTATCTATTACTGCATAACAAATTACTCTAAAACATATTGGCTTGAAACACCACACATTTACTATCTCATAGTTTCTATGTCAGGAATCCAGAAATGCTTAACTGGGTAGTTCTGGCACAGGGTCTGTCAGGAGGTTGCAGTCAGGATGTGTTCAGGGACTTTAATGATCAGGATAGAGGGCAGCTTCTCTGTCCTTTCTTTTGCTTCTCAAGGCTCCAAAAATGTCTTTGTTTTTCAGGTTGTCAGAACCACAGTGAGTAGGATCATTTGCTCTCTTTAAGTCTTAGTCTAGGTGACATCCAGCAATACTACTAGGTATTGATTGAGCACCTATATGTGATCCAATAATGTTAGATGCTACGACAGAGGCACAGAATTATAAGAAATCATCTTGGGGACTGTCCGTGAGTATAAATTTACACCTTTATACTTAAAAATAAGGGAATTAGCCTTCTCCCCTCATAGGGAGATATTCTGAAAAATTTTAGCAGCAATTGACACTATGAATTGTATGCAATTTCTTAATTCAGCTTATTTCTTGACTGGGGACGTTGGGCATTTGGATCACTTCCTCTTGGAACTTACTTGTCCTTCAGGACCTGTTTGGACCTGATCATGTCTACACCACTTCCATTTCATGCTGGAGTGCCGCTGTGCACACCTGACTTTATGGCATGGGGACCATCACCACACTGACAAATAACACTAGACTTTTAATCTCAGTCTTCCTAGTCAGTCGTTGTCCACCAAATTCTTATCTATGCTCCTAAAATAACCCAGTGATATTTCCTGTTGGAATAACAAATCCAATTCTGAATAGCTAAATAGTTTTGAATAGTTAAATAGCTATATCTATCCTCAAGTACTAAGAATAATGCGGGGATGTGCTTTTAAAGCAAATTTTAATGTAGAGTCCGGCGAAGCTCTATAATTATCCTTAATTTTCAGGTAACATCTAAACATGTAACCATTCAGATTCAAGTTTTTAATATGGTCCAAACTACTTATGCAAATTTACTTATTCTTTTTCTCATTACTATGGATCTTATTATTTTCTTCTACCATTTCTCTCAGACTTGTGAATTCCCACCTTCCCGTCCTTGTCAAGCCATTCTTCACAGGTAGTCTGACCTTGGTTCCCCTTTACTTCTTGACCCCAAGCCACATAGCCATGGCAAATCCATACAGACAGAAAATAGATTAGTGGTTGTCAGAATACGGGGGAAGGAGGAAAACTGGGGTGACTACCTAATGATTACAGGATTTCTTTTGGCATGACTCTCTGGAATTAGATAGTGGTGATGATTCCACAACATGTGAATATACTGAAAACCACTGAATTATGTAGTTTTGCACTGCATGCTTTTGCAATGGTTAAAATGGTGAATTTTATGTCATGGAAATATCATCTCAATTTTTTAAAGAGCCAAGGCTAGACTTTTTTTTTTTTTTATGACGGGGTTTCACCATGTTGGTCAGGCTGGTTTTGAACTCCCAACCTCAGGTGATCCACCCGCCTTGGCCTCCAAAGTGCTTGGATTATAGGCATGAGCCACCACGCCCGGCCAAGGCTAGACTTTTTCACCACCTCACCTAAGCCTGACTCAAGACGCTTCAGTGAGAATTCTATAATCATCTAGATGAGGTTTTTCTAGCATGATTCTTCAGCCTTGCCTTTCTCCCTGGCTTCACAGAGATCAGGTCTGTGTCTTTGCTACAGTTTTTCCTAATTCTGCTGTCCTTCGTTCCTCAGACATGGGTCCAAGAAACCTTGAGACTTAAGATCCCTTCACCCTCCGCTTATGATAGCAAACAATTCTACTAAAATCTCACCTAATCTTTTATAGTGGTTTTAAAACATATCCAAAATTCTTGAGAATTTCTCCTTACAAAAGGTGAAGCCTAATTCCCTTCTTTTGAATCATAGGTGGAACTTAGTGACTTGCATGTAACAAACAGAATATGGCAACAGTGATGGTGTGTGACTAGCTTATAAAAGGCATGGCATCTCTTTCTTACTCACGGTCTTAGATCACTCACTCTGGGGAAAGACAGCTGCCATGTGGTGAGGACTATCAAGCAGCAAATGGAGAGGCCCACATAGTGAGGAACTAAGGCTTCCTGCCCAAAGGCCTAAGAGTGAACCATTTTGGAAGCAGATCCTCCAGCCCCAGGGAAGGCTTCAGATGACTAACCTACCTGAACACATCCTCAAGGCAACCTCAGGAAAGACTCTGGGCAGAACTACCCAGTCAAGCCATTTCTGGATTCCTGACATAAAAACTATGAGATTAGGCTGGGCGAGGTGGCTCAAGCCTGTAATCCCAGCACTTTGGGAGGCCGAGGCGGGTAGATCACAAGGTCAAGAGATCGAGACCATCCTGGTCAACATGGTGAAACCCCGTCTCTACTAAAGATACAAAAAATTAGCTGGGCATGGTGGTGCGTGCCTGTAATCCCAGCTACTCAGGAGGCTGAGGCAGGAGAATTGCCTGAACCCAGGAGGCGGAGGTTGCGGTGAGCCGAGATTGCGCCATTGCACTCCAGCCTGGGTAACAAGAGAGAAACTCCGCCACAAAAAAAAAAAAAAAAAAAAAAAAACTATGAGTAAATAATGTGGTGTTTTAAGCCGAAATGTTTTAGAATAATTTGTTTTGCAGCAATAAACAACTAATAAAACCATCCTTTAATTATCTTCTTTCTGTCTACATCACTTTCTCCATTCTTACCCCACCACCTTCTTTTCTTAACTCCTAGAATTAGTACTACATCAATAGCTTCTAATTTTTTACTCATTATTTCAGGAAGTAAATTAAGCATCTCAAGTTGAATTTTACAGTGAACACCTATATACTCACCACCTGGATTTTAATGTTTTACTGCTCTTGTTTTATCACATATTTGTCTATTGATTCATTCCTTTCTCCATCCATCAGCCTACTTTCTTTCGGATGCATTTTAAAGTAGATTGCAGATATCAGTACCCTTCACCCTAAATATTTCAGTATGCATAGCAATACATAAGCTTCAATATTTATTTATAGTTATTTTTCCTTTGAAGTCAAATTGAAATACAATGAATTGTACAATCCTAACTGTATTTTTGTGTTTGATTTTGAAAAATGCATACACCTGTGTATATGCCAAGCCCCTGTGAAGATATAGAACATTCAAAGGTATAAATTTATAGTCACTGACACAGTCCACCGGACTATTTCTTATAATTCTATGCCTTCTCATAGCATCTAACATTATTAGAGCACATAGTAGGTGCTCAATCAATACTTTTAAGACTATTAGTAGATGTCACCTGGACTCTTAAAGAGAGCAAATGATCCTGACCACTGTGGCTCTGATAAGCTGGAAAACAAAGACATTTTTTGAGCCTTGAGAAGCAAAGGAAAGGACAGAGAAGCTGCCCTCTATTCTTTATCTGTGCAAAACCCCTTAAGGAATAGTTTGTCCACTGAAATTAGCATGGTGTAGAGATAGTAAAAATGCTTATGAAAGGCAATTTGTTTTCTATGGAATTCACCAGATGGCCCACACTGTTAGGTATTACTTAAATCTCCACTTGGGAAAACCTGTTATCTCCCTCCCTTATAATAACCCCTTGGCCTGAATATTATGACCAGTGCACACAGCAACTTTGAGGCTTTGCTACAAGCATTTTAATGGCTTTTGAGGGCATGTGAAACAAAGATAGCTTGTAAGTAAAAAATAAAGAGTAATCTTCCGGTTTTAGCATATGGTAGATAAGAAAAGGAGGCAGTTCCTCCTCTGTCATTACAAGGGCTGGGCTCAATCAACCAGAGCTACCTGTGTGCCTGAACCCAGCGCTCACCCCTGGCTTTTGACTCTCCCTCCATTACTCCCAGCATGTCCTAGCACCAGCTGACAGGAGATAGCTCTCAGCAGCCCCCTAGAAATTGTACATGCTGAAACAGGCCTGAATTTACAGGAGAGTGCCTACTTTTTTTCTTTTTCTTTCTCTGGTCTTTCCTCTGACACTCTCTCCTTATCTCTAATCTTGGTCTGGTGCCTTCCTCCTTCCAACATATTTTTGCTGGCTCTTTCCATTTATTTCTCCTCTCACAGCCTATCTTACTCATGTTGGCTCTCACATCATTTTTATCTCTACCTTCTCACACTTTTTTTCTCTCTCTCATTCCTCTTTATTTTTATTTTTGCCTTTTGCACTCTCAATCTCATACCAAACACCCACTTTGCTAATTCATTCTCTTTTTCCATCTCTTCTGAGCAGAGCTAGCATGTTGCCCCTATTAAAACCTTTGTGAAATGGTACCATTCCTCTTTCCTACAATTGCTAGACCCTGTCTTCTGTAGCAAACAGAAGCGTCCCGATTTTCAACCGTGAAGGTTGTCCAGAGCTGTCTAATTTGTCAGCCTGGTTCCACCTGCCATATGCACAGTTGAAGCCCCATGACAGCCCTCATTTTCTAAGCTGAACTTCAGCCTTTGCCCTCCGACCCTTTTGTTCACATTCTGTTATTACAAAGGGACAGAAACACAACCCACTGGTGCCTTATTACAGTTTTAATTTCCCAAGTAGTTCCACTACCTCATTTTCACCTTCAACATCTCTCTCCCTTTGCTGGAGCTCCCCATTGCTGTCTATGAAACAAAACCCATAGAATCACATTTGCATTCTATCTATGATTGAGATTAATGCTAAAATGAGATTTCTCTGAGCACTTTTCTAGTCCTTCTGCCCTTCCCTCATTGTCATATAGCTCTTCTTTTCCCAATTAAAAGACACATAGATTAATATAGAAGTCTTTTAAGATTAAAAAAATAATTGTGAGGTCATGATGTTATTTTTGTTATTTCTGCTACTGCTGCTTCTGTCCAGAAACTCACCAACAGTGTGACACTCCCAAACCTAGGATTTCAATTCAAAAAAGCAGGGATTATCGGTTAAAAGTATTTGGTTTCTGAATGTTCCCCTATGGTAAGTTCACTGTGTTTTGAAATTATGGTTACAATGAATGTCCAGTCTCATTATGCAGTCTATCATTATGTCCCCTTGTTAATTTTAAAAAAACTAATTTATCTTGAAATTGTTAAACCACCAACTAGAAAGTTCAATAAATAAACCTTCATACAAATTGTTTTAACTAAAATACGCTTTACCAGTGTGACTGTAAAATTGCCTCTGAAACATCTCTATGGAACAGTAGGGGGGTGAATAGCCTCCCACTCAGCACCCAGCAGGGAACCTTACACATTGTAAACTGAACTCAGAGCAGTTATATAAAGAAAATTGTGTCCTTTTTCTTTCAATTTCCAGCAATCTGCAAGGTAAGTGACACTTAACATCTATTCAGTAAACACACAAAAGTGATTAGTTCTGATCTCACTAACGAATCCAATCATTAGTCATCATTATCATTTTGCATTTTAGATGTTTGGGAAGGAAAGAGGTTGATGAAATCTGAATATTCACATCGCATACTTGAAAGGAAAACGTTGCTTCTTCTCTCTGGATCTCAGTTTCGTCGCCAATAAGATGAGGAAAGGTAAATAGTTTCTTAGGTCTCTGACATGTCTAATATTATAAAATGGACATTCTGACTTAGCCCTGAATAATCACAACCTACATACATAACTAGGGAGAAGCCAAGATTTAACAGAAAAAAGAAAAGAAACTCATTTGGATTGAGCACCATGGTGTATGCAGTTTATATAAAGATGACTCAATGTGCTTCATTGTCTCTAAATAGCCACAGTCTAGTGAGGAAAACAAAATTTAAAATGCAGTTATCTATGAAAATTTGTCTAATGGTAGCTATCGTTCTGATTTTCTTAGAAAGGAGTATGTAATTTCTCTCTATATCTTTCTCCTCCTTTCCTCATGACTTTCCATCTAATTATAATCCCTATTTATTTTTAATAGCACCATTTTTAATAACAGTTAAAAATTATTCAGCTCCCAATATCAAGCATCTGACTCAGGACATTAATAGGGAGCACAAACAGGGTACCTCTACTTTGACCGTGAACATCCTTGGGTGCTACAAACAAGGCCTCAAGAAGAAGAGAGTAGATTAAGGTTCAACCAGATCAAATCAAGAAAGGCAACATTAAGATCCTTCAATGCACTGAATACCTTCTACGCATCAAGCACTGTGCTCAAAGCTTGACAAAGGGAACCGTGTAACAACAAAACACAGTTTTTATCCTCAAAGACTTTCCTGTATAATGGGAAAGAGGCATGGGTATAAACTTCTATTACATAAAGCAAGCTTTGGAAAACACTGAGAAGATCCTGACATCAAAGGGAAAAACTGAAAAACCCTTTGTTTTTTGGGGCTCACTTTTGAAAAATGAATGAAAACCTGAATCATAAAGATAGAATTGGGTAGAGGTGAATAGTGAGTAGAGAGTGAGGGTCAACACCCCAGATTATCCTGGGAATAGATGGTAAGAAACCTGCAATGTGAAGCTAAAGATTTGGGGTGTAATTCGTAAGGTAAGAGGTTCTGTGAGGGATTTTAGGTAGAGGAATTCCATGTGTTAAGAGGATTTCTATGGTAGAAGTTTATGGAGTAGGTTGAAGAAGGGAGAAAGAGCATTAAAGATGCTGTAAGAAGTCTGGTAGTCTTCATTCTATGTACCAAATATTTTAATTCTGCTCCTCACCAGCACACAGCAGGATTGTACCTCCTTACTCGCATGAAGTTGAACATGGCATCTAACTGGCTTTGACCAATAAAATTGAGCAGAAGTGGCATGTGCCACTTGAGGACAGAGGC
Source organism: Saguinus oedipus (assembly GCA_031835075.1). NCBI lineage: Eukaryota > Metazoa > Chordata > Mammalia > Primates > Cebidae > Saguinus > Saguinus oedipus. Next base: position 30,961,476 of record CM063190.1, on the reverse strand, counting down.
GTTCTATTAGTGTAGGACACTGCACATTCTCTCAGGGTTTCTTTAGTCTGCATCTCTGACCAGGTAATGAGGTGAAGTAGAGGCTGTAGCCAACATGTGACACATAGCAACAAGAGAAATAAACCACTGATATGTTGAGCTGCTGAGATTTAAAGGTTTTCCCACGTTACTACACCTATTCTCACTAATAGTTCGCTTCTACTATCGTCTTCCTTTGGCCAGTTCGCACTTTCTTCTAATTTCTCTCATTATATTATATCCTTTTTCTTTAAGAAAAACTGCCCTGTGGCCATGACTGCATAGCCAGGAAGAGAGATTTGCTTATTATAATTCTTCTTTGGGTCCAAACGACTTTACCATTTATGACCATCAGTGTTTCCAAATTATTGCTCTATCACTCTTCCTTTAGGATGCCAAGGAGCATCATAGACTATCACAGCTGGATGAACTGAAAACCTAAAAATTGCTTCTGGTGTAAATTTAGTAACAGTATCTTCTGTCCCTGGTTCTCCTGTTTTAAAATGGAGCTTTGGACTTGAAAGCAAAGAATGGTTCAAATCCACCTCCTTTGGCAAGTCTTCCCTGATAACAGGCATTCTACCTGCCACTTGCATTTATGAAGGTTGAGGAAAAGTAGGAAAGAACTAGAGAAAATGCAGCTTAGGATCAATTTGCTGAGCTCTGTGCCCTGGCTAGGTGCCACATTGGCCTGAAAGGAAAAGCACCTTTGTCTAATTTGCTCAAATTTAGCATGTGCTAGCTATATTGCTCCAGTTCTACCTGGGTCCACACCACAATCAACCAACTCTCCGTCTCCTTCCCTCCAGGAATGAGGCTCATTTTCTAACTTCCAAAGCATCCTTTATAAGGCCCTCTCCTAGCCTTCATATCATCACATTATAATTACTTTTTGAACTTTGTCCACCTCTCTCTACCATGCTGTAAGTTCCCTGAGGACAGGTACTGAGGTTTATCCAAGTTGGTATCCTTAGAGCTTGACATTAGTTGCTCAATAAATATTTGATGAACTAATAATGAATAACCAGTGAATGAGTAATCCCAGGTTCTGCTAACTAGGGTATAAATTTGAGAATAGTTTGCCTCTCTCAGTCTTTACCATTTGAAACAAGAAATTAAAAGTAAGTGATCCCTCATCTCCTTCTACCTCTAAAATTCCTTTGATAATAAATCTAACTTAGCCCCTTCACATTTCAAGGTCCTCTGTATTTTCTCTTTCTCTTTTATATTTCAGAATTCCAAGATGTCCCATTTTCCAGACATTTTCTTCCTACTCTTATGTAAGTATCTTCCCTGTAGAGCCTTAAAACATCTAGTGAGTTTTCTTCTCCCTCACCCCATTGTCATCTGCCAGCATTCTAGTAATCTTGACTGAAGGTTTTTGTATTTGGTTCAGTCAACTGCTCTAATCCAGATTTTATAACCACCCTGAGTGGCTTCAGTTTCCCTGTAAAGAGCATCATCCATCAGCTTTGTCTCAATTCCCTCCCTCTTCAATTCCAGTCATTTTTAACTCCACTGGAATAATTCACACTAATGGCCACACCCCCACTCCTCAATCCACAGGGAACTGCTCTACTTTGTAGACTGTTAATTGAAAGCATCCCAGCATCTATGTTTGCACCAGTCACAACCTCCTAATCTTCTAATTCTACCACTCCCTGACTTGAATAATGTTGTTCCAATTTCATCCAGAGCACCATTTTCTTGATCCCAATTTTCTCTCAAATTTGCCTCTTTTTGATTTTAGTTCTTTACTTACCAAGCCCATAAAACACAAATTACATCATCAACCTTTCTCATTATCCTCAATCAACTTACCTCTTGTCTTTTCTCTATGCTCAATCAGCCAATTCTAAATCAATTCAACTATTTTCTAATCCTAAATCTAGACCTTTGAGCTCTACTGGAGAAAACCCCATAGTCTCTCATATTGGTGCCACAGCTTCTTGGTTTCCAAACTCAGCCTGCCTCTCCCCATGGTACCTCAAGAACTGTCAGTAGGTCCGTGGATAGCAATCTCTTCCATTCCCTCCAAGAACTATTTCAAACAGTCCTCAATTTCTCATCCCAGTACTTCTCCTCTTATGATTTTACCTCCTAATTCTCTGTGGAAATAGAGATATCAAGTCAAGGACTCTTGACTTCCTTCTCTACCATTACCTATCCCCACTTCTGAGAGGTTAAATGACTCACCTCAGGTCACACAGCTAACAGATTAGTTAGCCTTGTAACCCAGACCCATTTGACTTCAAAACATATATATTTAAGCATCATACTACACAGATCAGTAGTTAAGAACACAGACTTGAGCAACGTTGCTTGGTTTAATACTGGCTCAGCCACTTGCCAGCTCTGTGACTTTGGCCTGTACATTCAATTTCTTGTGGAAAAAAAAAAAAAGGCTACAGTACCTGCCTCATAGAGCTGTTGTTAGCATTACATGAGTGAATACTTACAACATGCTTAGAACTGTGCCCGACATATAGTTATGCTTACGAAATCTAAGTTATATTTACAAGAAAACCAAGCTAGTATTCTGTTGAATAATGGAAGACGAAGTAGAAGAATTTTAAGAAATGAAGATGAAAAATGGCCAAGAGTATCACATATTGCAAAAAAAAAAAAAAAAGTTTAAAAGAATATGGACATTCAAAAAATCATAGTGGATTTACTGAGTAGCAAGTCAATTGTGAAGTGAGAAAGACTTTATATAGTCAAACAAACCTGCATCAATGTCCTGATTTTCGTGGAACCCTGGGGGAGGTAATTAACTTTCATATTACGTGAAAGGCTGAAAATGTGGCACAATTTTATTAATATTACTGCTTCCTCCTCAACACCACCATTAGTCCTCCACCACTCCTCTTCCCCTTCAAGTTTTATTTCCAATTTATTCAAGATTCTCCTTTGCTCATTTCTCAGTCTTCTCCACCAGAGATTTTATTCATTCCCCAGCTCCAACTATTAGAGAGATGGCTTTATCCACATCTCAAGAGCTGCCTGCTCAAAACCACTTATTCTCAACCCTGCCTAAACATCAAAGTCACTTGGACTTCATGCCTAGAGATTCAGATTTAATTAGCCAGGGGTGAGTACAAGCATTTTTTTTTTCTTTTCAGGTACTTTGTATGTGCATCTAGGTTACAATTTCTAAATCTTTGCTGACATTTTCTGCCCAGATATTCTGTGATTACTCTCAAATTTAACATGTTTGAGTCCAAATTCACCATTTTACCAACTGTATTAACTACAACTTTGCATTCAAGTATAAGTAAAAAGAAACTGAGCATAACACACAAAGTGCTGTGCTTGTTGTTGTTGTGTTTCATTTTTCAGCAACAAGAAATCCATAGGTAGACAGTGCTGACTTTAATTTAGTGAGTCAAGGACACCAAGGCTGCAAGTTCTAAATACTTTTGGCCTTTCCTTCATGATCCCAGTATGCTAACTACAGTTCAGCCACCACCACTGCTTTCCAGGCAGGAGAAATAGGGACAAAAAAATGGAAGAAGTAGCTCCTCTGTAAGGAAAACAAAAGGTTTATCCAGAAATCACAACAGACTTCCATTTACGTTTCATTGTTCAGTACCTTGTCTGGATATGACCAACTCTATCACATGGCAAGGAAATCTGGGAAGGTGAGGTTTTAGCTATCTATAATGACAAAGGACACAGGAAAAGGGATTTGAACAGATGCTGGCTATAGTATCTGCAGTGAAGTTCATCTGAAGACTTTATTGTGTTTTTTGTTAGTAGGAAAACTATTATCCTATTAAACCAGTTTTAAAACCTGGTGTCACCCTCAGGTCTCCTTCACCTACTCTACGGAATATGTTTTCAAATAAGCTTTTGAGTCTTGAACACATTTTTCCTTTCCAATTCCACTGCCACTGTCCTAATTCAAATCCTTGCTACCTTTGGCCTGAGTAGGACACTTGCCACCTTGCCTTCATTCTCTTTGTATTCTGTTCAAACCGTCTTACATACCAGCAACAGTTATCTCACCGAAATAATCAGAAGCCTCTCATGGTCTCTATGCCAGCCAAAGACCAAACTTGGTCTCGTCTTCAAGTCCCTTCGCTGTCCATTCCTACAGATCGGGCTGCTCACGGAATACCCACTAGGTCTCTCCGCTTCTGCGCTTTTGCTCACACCCTGTTCTCTGCCCTGAATTCCTGATTTCTCCATTTTCTTTCCCTACCTTTTTCAACTTCTTCCCAGGTTACATCAGGATTTAGGAGAAAAAAATTTTATAACTCACACCGATAATTCGACATGTTCCAGCACTCAGCCCACAGAAGGCTGGATCCTTCACATTTTATTCTCTCACACTCTTATGGCCAGAAGCTCACGGCTTCCCCTGGAAAGACATTAGATGCACATGATAGGCAAGCACAGAATAGAGAAATACTGTCAGACTTACTCTTCCTCTGTGAAAAATTGTATAGACTCTACTTTCTCCCAATATAGACGTAGAGCAATGAAATTGTTTAGCTTGCCTCTAGCCAAAGCAAAAGGAGGCCTTCTGGTTGCCAGACTAGCTCACAAGATGGTTACACTGGTATTGTAGCAAAAGTCTCATTTTTAAGAGCAAATATGCATTTAACTCTGTCTCTCTCACATTCTCTCTCTCACATCTATTTTGGTAAATGTTTAGCAACCAGGTATTGGGGGAAAAGCATTGATTTGTCATCTTGTCCAATTTTTGTGGTGTAAATACTCCAACCATGACCAATTTCAAGCTACCAACACAACATCATTGAGCACAGAGTTGAGAAGAGAGATGCGTAACTGGCTCTTGCAGGAAGGTGTAAGCTGGGGCTAGCACACCACTGTGTGTCATTCATTTATTGAATGGCTACTTATCAAGTGCTTTCTATATTCTAGGTTGTGTGATCAAGACACTGCAGTAAACAAGATAGGCAGGATCCCTGCCTTTATGATATTTACAATCTAATAGCAGGACAGAAGCTAATTTTTCAGAAATCCAGGCTCCAGTCATCTTTTCTACCCTTAATCCAATTTATTTTTAATTTATGTGATGTATAAATTATTATGTAGGTATCTCTTATCTTGCATTATGAACTACAACACAGGGATATTCCTTCATTTTGACCCCATCATATCTAGCCAATATTTTATACATAGTAGGCCTCTGTACATTTTTACTAAAGGAATAAAAAAGTAGGAATGGCTGATGGGTTGACTTTGGGAGAGGTGCAGCGGAGGAAGTGGCAGCTGGGGCCAAGGTTAAAGTAGGAAGAAAATCTACTGACAAAAACTGTTCTCTCCCAGTCCCTTGTGTTCCCAGGTGAATTAGTTCATTATGCAAGTCAAGATTTGAAGTATGGACTTCATCCATACTCTCCTTCTCCACTCAGTTCCAAATAAAGTGAGTTACACAGAACCCACTAGCAGTACTTTATGAGTGCTAGCAATTGCTACCACTCATCCTTAATAGCAGTGTAATCAAAAGTTATGATGCATTTTTCTGTAATCACAAGAAATGATACCCACTTAGTGCTAAGTAAAGCAAATTCCCCACCAAGAAAAACGGCTAAAGCATTTCAATTTTCATTTTGAAACGAGTGAGTCAGAATCAATTTGGTAAAGCAGTTAACGGCAACTGTGTGCCCCTTTCCAGTTCGTAACAGGTTCATAACAGGTACAATTTTATTTCAATAAACAGCCAAGCAGAGATCTCTGATGCTGGATTAACATGGTGTATTCAAATCTTCTGACGATTGTGTATTTAAATTGGGTAATAGAGGCCATCAGAGAAGCACCAACATGAATCTTAAGAAGCAGACCAATTTACCAGCATCCAGAACATATCCTTAGAAAAAAATATATATAAATAAGCGTGTAAGGAGTTTTCTTTCAAGATTTCAGAACACTACATCCTAAAAGTACATCCCAAGTGCCTTTATGTGAGCGATTAGCAGTTGTGCCAAACTCAAGTTACAGAAGGAGAAAAATATCTTTGTTTTGTAAAGAGCATCTGTGAATTGTATTTCTTCAGTCTTTCCCCCAAAACAAAGATGTCAGCTAAAAAGAGACAAGCGTTAAATTTTAATTGGGTTTAGAAGATCAACATTCCCCCATTTCTCCACCACCACTACCACACACACACACACACTCTACCTTCTCTGGTAACTGTCAAGACAGTTGACAAAATATATTTGTCTAATGTAATTTTATGTCCTAAGGAACTGATTTTTAATAATGATAAAATTCTTGTAACCTTAAATTATCACTACGGCACATTTTTCTCTGTACATCTTTTCTCCTCTGTCTCCTCTTTTTTTGTCTTTAATTCTTCTTTAGGAAAAAAAATTGTAAATGCATTTGTGTGTGTGTACATAAGTATGTACAAATACTTTTGATAGGTGTACCTGAATGTGACGGAGAGAATGAATACAAGCTGGAAAATACTCTTCATATTATTCAGGAGAATTTTCCCAATCTAGCAAAGCAGGACAATATTCAACCCCTGGTAATACAGAGACCACCACAAAGATATTCCTCAAGAAGATCAACCCCAAGGCACATAATCATCAGATTCACCAGGGTTGAAATGAAGGAGAAAATACTAAGGGCAGCCAGAGAGAAAGGTTAGGTTACCCACAAAGGGAAGCCTATTAGACTCACAGCAGAAACCCTACAAGCCAGAAGAGAGTAGGGGCCAATATTCAACATCCTTAAAGAACAGAACTCACAGCCCAGAATTTCATGTCCTGCTGAACTAAGCTTCACAATTGAAGGAAAAATAAAATCCTTTACGAACAAGCAAGTACTCAGAGATCTTATTACCATCAGGCCTGCTTTGCAAGAGCTTCTGAAAGAAGCATTATACACAGAAAGGAACAACCAGTATTAGCCTTTCTAAAAATATACCAAAAAGTAAAGAGCATTAACATAAAGAAGAATTTATATCAACGAATGGATAAAATAGCCAGTTAACCTCAAACGGCAGTAACCCTAAATTTAAGTCGACTAAATCCCCCAGTCAAAAGATACAGCCAAAACCTAATGGTATGCTGCATCCAGACCCATTTCACATCCAAAGATACACAAAGACTCAAAACAAAGGGATGGAGAAAGACTTACCAACCAAATGGAGAGCAAAAATAAATAAATAAATAAAAAGCAGGAGTTGCAATCCTCGCATCTGATAAAATAGATTTCAAAGCAACAAAGATATAGTGGTAAAAGGATCAGTGCAACAATAAGAGCTAACGATCCTAACACCCAGATACATAAGACTCATAAAGAGATTTAGACTCAACAAGACAGAAAATTGATGAGGGCAACCAGGACTTGAACTCAGATCCGGAACAAGTAAACTTAATAAATATTTACAGAGCTCTCCATTTTAAATACACGAAATATACATTCTCCACTTTAAATACACAAAATATTGATCGGCCATTATTAATACCCATTTTTAGAATAAAGCAATATTCCCATTCTCTCTCCCTCTTTTTCTTCCTCTTTCTTCCTCTCCTTCACTCCTTTTTCTAAAAAAAAAAAAAAAAAGAAAAAAGAAAAAGAAAAAAGAGACTGTCTGAAAAAAATATGATGTGGAATATATTACACATTCTAATAACATGTCTAATATGTTTAATTTAAATACTGCTGAAAAATTATGCAATTTTGCCCTTTTGAATGATTTAAATATTTCAGAATAATCCTTTTATCAATTAAAAAAAGTATGTACAAATAGTAATTTTTTATTTAGCATTGGTTTTCAGAAGAATTATTGGAGCATGATGAAAAATTCTTGATCTCTGAAGTAATTTGTGTTTTTTAAATTTTTCTTGCAATTTATTTATTTATTTAGTCTAAGGTTTAAACAACAACAACAAAAAACACATTGCAGCTTTAAGATAAAGTCCCCAATATAAAGCATTCTGAGGTTATTTCCAAAGGCATTGCAGTGATGCAACAGATACACATTCCTGGTCCTAATTTCTTTACTACAAGTAACAAGAGCATGCTGGACATAGGCAATTATTAAAACATAAAGTGCTAGAAATGAAATCAATTCAATAATGCAATGTCCTACTGTCTTACTTTGCAGACTTCAAATCAGTGCTTTCCAAATTTCTACTGAAGCAGCTGTTGGAATTGTAGAGTTCTAAGCATAAGACTCTAACATGATGCAGGCAAAAGCTGAGTACTGATCCAGCTGATATGAAAGTCAATGGGTGTCCCTATAGCCAAGCACACCTGAAGAAAAGTAACAGGGGTCCTACTCTTATTTGTATGTTTGAGATATCCTTCCCTATTTGTACGCCTAGCCCATGGATCCACTCTAGCCTTGGGAGAACAGGTTTTGTTTCACGAAGTCAGAGGGATTGCTGTGCCATTTTCTTAAAGCACGAACCATACTTTGGATTCGGCATGGTAGATACGTGTTTGAATTACAGACTGCAGGTTTTAAAATACAGTAAAATTCGCTGAAATAACTTATGAAGAATAATAGATAATTTTTTATAACATTCCATGTTTAAAAAAAAAAACAAAAAACGTAACCTGGGTCTGTTTTTTATCTCAAAGGAAACCTTCTGAGGTGAAGGTGAATTAAAAAAAAACAGGAGGGGGGGAAACATTTACTTTGGAATATATAAATAAGATGAGTCCTGTACTCATAAATATAAGGAAGTTAAGAAGGGCGCATGCAAAAGCTGAGTATTGATCCAGTGAGGTTATTTCTTATTAATAGTATTATGGGTGACTTATCTTCTTTACGTTTATGAGATATTTTCTGATTTTTCTAGAATTTTACACATTACTTGCAAAATAAAACTGATAATTTTAATATTTTCATAAAAAATTAAAACAAATTACAACTATCCAGAGATGTTTTTAATAACAGTGGATGGTCCACGAGGAAGAGCCTGAGAAGACTCAAATGTTAGAGCACAGCGAAATTCAATGAAAGGCGTGAATGCTGAGATCAATGGCAGCAACTGAAAAAACTGCCTGATAGATGAGGATGCCTGAAATGTCCTGGTCATAGTCATAGAGAGGGTAGATGAGAGCTGCAGCCTTGGACACAGTGGGAAAGATTAAACCAGTAAGGCTTCAGGCTGTCTCACCCCAACTTCTTTACAACAGTTACAGATTATTGATCAGACCAGCCTTATATAAAAGCCTGCACAGGAGTTGAAAAATCCAATCCAATCTTTACTTGCCATGTCTAGTTCCCTGGCATGGGGTAGAATCTCTCAGAAAAACAGGCACCTTTTCCTAATCCCTGAATAACACTGTCTGGGGCAGTACATATCCTACTTACTGCGAATTAGCTGCATTATAAAATTAGGGATTTTAAAATCTGGCCATGGTTTTCTACTAACTTTCCTGGTATTTAAATGCTGAATGTAGTTGTGAGAATATTTTAATGTATATATCTCAATACTCCATTTCCTTTTCCAAATCCATATTTGGGCAATTGAGCACAGTAGTTTAGTAGTCCCAACAGACAAATTTGCAGATTGTTAAAGGCAATTGAAATAAGAGTATATAATGGGATACAATTTTATTATTTGATACTAAGAATGTTCCCTCCTTTATATGAACTAAAGAAGAAATTATCACTTTAAAAGGTGGTTTTAAACAAATAATATATATGGCACTCAAGGTAGAGAAAGTGATACCTAAGAAGGAAACTGGTTTACTATTTTAGCTTTTAGCAAGTCTTTTTTTTTGCCCCCACAAATGCTCACAGTAGGCATCTCACCTTGCTTTAAAAAAAAAAAAAAAGATTTAGAGAGTTTATCAGACAAATTTACTCAATGGCTAAACAGTCTTAAAAGGAATTATAGCCACCTAACTCCTTAACTGACATACTATAGGCCTTATCTGTGGAGAGTTGTCCTGGATAGGCCCAAAAGGGAAGAGAAGCATGAAAAAGGAGGGAAAGACAGATCTAACATTTATTGATTATCTATTACAAGTGAAGCATCATGCTAAGTACTTTTTACATATCACATTTTTTCACAGTAAATTTAACTGACTATTGATTATTCCTCAACAAGTAATGTCAACATCAGATCTTAGCCAGGCCCAGAATTCTAGGGAATAGACAAGAAATTATCAAGTTTCCATGGCCTTGTAGCCTTGATCAGCTGTCTATAGGAACCAGGGTATGAGTAACTCAAGAATTACCAGCTGGTTCAGCACAGTGGCTCATGCCTGCAGTCTCAGCACTTTGGGAGGCCAAGGTGGGTGGATAACTTGAGGTCAGGAGTAGAAATCCTGTCTCTACTAAAAACATGAAAATTAGCCAGACATGGTGGCAAGTACCTGTAGTCCCACTTACTCAGGAGGCTGAGGAGAGGAGAATCTCGTGAACCTGGGAGGGGGAGGTTGCAATGAGCCGAGATTGTGCCATTGCATGACAAGCTTGAGACTGTCTCAAAAAAAAAAAAAAAAAAAAAAATTACCAGGCTGTTCAACAGAGATGGAAACCTGGAGTTGGGAAGCAAAGGCTGAAGAGGACAGTGACTGAAGGAGAGTTTTGTCAGTTAAACACCCAAGTCAAAACCATCATAACAAATGGTAGCTCCAAAGAAGTCTAGGATCACAAATTCCAACTAGAGCTGTGATTGAAGAATGGATATGAGATGAGAAAGAATGGGACACGAGAGACATTCAGTTCAGGTGGCAAAAGATTCCTTCTTTTCTTTTCTTCTTTTACTAAAGCCAGCTCCATGGATGCTTTTAAAAAAATATCCTTGAATAAAATACAAAAGGGGAACTAGATTTTGAAATGTAGGATAGGGACATATTAGAATCAAAATCATAGAGTTTTATAGCTGGAAAGAAACACTGAGATCCCCTAGGCAAGTTTTCATGGTATGCTCTTTTTCTGTATTCTATGGTACCTTGGGGCTTTAGTGGGCAGCGGGACCAGCAACGCGGCTGGCTGCTTTAGGGAATAGGGAGTAGGCAGAGGCCAATTTTACTCTCTTTTCTATATTAGGGTTCTATATAAGATTTCCTTTAGAGAAAAAACAAAGGAGGCTGGGCGCAGTGGCTCACGCCTGTAATCTCAGCACTTTGGGAGGTGAAGGTGGGCGGATCACCTGAGGTCAGGAGTTTGAGACCAGCCTGGCCAACATGGTGAAACCCCATCTCAACTAAAAATACAAAAATCAGCTGGTCCTGATGGCAGGTGCCTATAATTCCAGCTACTTGGGATGCTGAGGCGGGAGAATCACTTGGACCTGAAAGGCAGAGGTTGCAGTGCACCGAGATCACGTAATTGAACTCCAACCTGGGCAACAGAACGAGCCTCCATCTCAAAAACAAAAACAAAAACAGCAACAAAGGAATTCTATTATGTTAAAAAGTGGAACTCATCAAAATTAAGTTTCTGTCCTTTGTCCAATGAAGTCCATGGTGTTGGCTGCAGCAAGAGAGACTTTCCCAAAGATCCGTGAGTGGATAGCAGTGCTTCCAGTCCCCCGACTGGAGCAGACTCTCACCACTACACCAGGCTGCCTCTCATTATGCAGCCTAATTCCCTATGAGATGGTTTAATTAAAACTGTGACCATTTTGGTTTTAATCTTGAGATTCTAATTATTTTATGTTAAATATCTTGGTAGCTAATAAAAATGAATTAAATGTATAAATACAACATTAAGTTTAAATAATATTTTAAGCAGTGTTTAGACCCTCTATCTTTCTGCCTGCGTGGACTTTAATATTTTAATCTATTACTGCCTCTGCAGATAAAGCTACATGCCATTTCTGAGGGTAAATGCCTAATAACTTCTTTCTTCAAGGTCATGGTATTATTTTGTATGAGGAAAATTGTTCTCCTAAACCAGCCAAACGTAATTACCAAGTGCTTTTTATCCTGCAAGAATTTACACAGACGTTATAAACACTAAGCGACAATAGAGTTCTAATCCCTTCCCGACCAACTCTGGCACTGCCATAAACCTCCAGAAAAAAACGTCTGAAACCACAGGAACCCAACATTGCATTTACCACCTCGGGTTTTATGCTGTTAGTCACAGACACAAAGGATTAAGTTTTGGAGCGATGAGGCACACAGGGTCCTAGCATCCCTCCTGGCCTAGCAGTATCTCCTTCTATAGGTAACAAATCAGCAGCAGCATATACGTTTCTTTTCAGCACCGTTTAAGTGTTGTTCGTGTATTATCTCACTGAACCCTCACACGGACTCTATGCAGTGGGTATCCGCTATTCTCCTTATTTTGAAGAAGTAGAAATGAAGGCACAAAGGTTAAGTAATTTTCCTAAGGTCACACAGGATTTAACCCAGACAGCCTGACTTCAGAGTCCAGAGGGTGGGATCCCTGGTGAAGCATTGCAGATGTAGTTTGCTGGAGTGACTCAGATATCAGCTCTAAGGAAACTAAAGAAGTCACTGTAATAAGGACTGGGTTAATGACATCACAAAAATGGAAGAACACGAGCCCCTCCTTTGGGGGAAGGTTTGACTTCCCAGAAGGAATTAGGAAGTAAAGATCGGGGAGAAGAAGTGGGCTCAGGATTAGATAAAGCTACATGTCATTTCTGTAACACGGAAAGATGCTGCAATCTCTCAGTCCATACTCTGAGCTAAGAACAGATCAGGGAAGCTAAGGAGCCAAAGGACTACAGGAGACCCCAAGGAGGTAGACTGGAATCTGGATGCTTGAAAAGGAGCAGACACACAGGCACTGAAGAATTAAAAGAAGCTGCTGTGGGGGGCTGAGAGGAGCCAGTGGAGCTGGACAGTGGGGCCGGCCAGAGTAAGCCCAAGGAGGCCAGAGGAGGGCAGAGCATGAGGCAGAAAGAGGAGCCAAGCCAGCCCAGGGCAGGTGGCACCTCCATTCACATTCCTGTTCCTCGGAGAGGATGTCCCACGTTGTTTTCAACTGCCTCACCTTTACAGTGAACTGCTTAGATGCCACCAGTTATGTCTAAGCCATCTTCACTCTTTTATGTAAATCATGTTTTTCAAGATCCAAACAATGTAAAAAGTAAACTTCACAAGATATTGACAATTCACAGAATATTTAAAATTAGTACTGCTGCATGTAAAGTGGTCCATCAAGCACAGCTGTCCATCTTACACTTACTAGTAATGGACACACTCAGTAATTATGAATTGAATTGGATTCAGCTGAATTGATTGGAGACTCCCTTGTTAGAAGTTTCAAACAAAAACACTGAGGGTGCACAGCTTTAAGGCTAATGACATCTTCCCTTACTCTCCTCTCTTTATCAAAACCATTCTCAGGTAAAAGCAGGAGAAGCCTGGGTATTGGGAAAAAAACTGAGGGGAGGGTGGCGTGGAACCAGAGGAAAACAGGCTCCCTGTTCATCACCTAAGGAAAAATTTGCCTAACAGAGAAGCTTGGGAGTGTGGGAGCAAAAACCACCATCCCCACTCTTCTGCTTATTGCTAACTCTGCAATACGCATCTGTTTTCATTTGAAACAAATGAAAACCCTTTTCTCTGTTGACGTCAAAGCCAGAGACTTGGACTCCACTCACTGTCATAGCTATTATTAATAATACGTATGACCGTAATCACAATGCCATCCACTCAGAGTACCATAAAGAGAAAAGCATAGACAACAGACAATAGGAACCAGATCCCATGGGATGCAGAAAATGTTCCCGATATCTCAGCCTCACACCGGGTTTCAGGCAGAACCCGGCAAAGTGGTAACAGAATACAGCCTACTTTGGGAGGATTGGGACAGCTGGCTGGGGGTAGGTCCAGCAGTTATGGTCAGCTCTGACTCTGGGGATTCTTTCAGGTCTATTTTTAGTTTTCTCCAGTGTGAATGCAATGTCAGGCCCATCCATCTCCTTCCCTCTTCACTTTCTCTTATCACCCTGCCTGAATCTGAGTGACAAACAATGGTCTTCACCAGTTTCAACAATACACAGATTTGTAAGGATTGAATTGACCTAGACACACCATACAAATTAGCACAGACTCTGGGGGCCTCAGAGAAAATCAGATGGAGGACTTAAACGAAAAATAATCAATGCTGCCTTTCCTTTCTTTATCTTTCCGTTGGTTCATGAGAATAGGGTGGGGGTGGGGAGTGAATTTCTGAGAGCAGAGAGCTTCATCCATATGGGGCCTGCTTGAAACACCCAGAAGGATAGAACTGGGTTAAACTTAGCCTAGGGTAGAAAGAAATGACAACAGCATTGCAAATGTTTAAAGCTTATAAAAATAGACTCAGATCTATGGTTGGTTCTCCCCCTTCCCCAAGTTTGGCATATACTTGGCATTCAAATATTTGTGGAATGAATAAAGATTATATGCAAAATTGTACTAGAACACAATGTTTTCTTTATTTTCCTGGCTATCTATGTCCTCTGGCTATCTGTGTGTCTTCTCTTTTAAGCTCTTGTTGCACAGAACTGCCTATTACTCCTCAAAGCTCCCAGGCATCTGCCCCGGCAGTGCCTGCATCTGCTGTGCCTTTCCCCCCCAGTCCCTCTGAAAATTTTGACTCATGTCCGAAAACCTTGCCATGGTATCATCTAATCTAGGAAGCCCTTCCTGACTCTCCTTACGGAGAACTTATTTCTCCTTCTCCATGGTATCTGTCTTCTTCAAGCTTCCATTATACTTATTACAGGGTATTGCCAAGTATCTATTGGTTTGTCTCCGATTTCCATGCTGACACGGATTGATATTTCCATGATCAGCACAGTGACAGGCACATAATCTGTTCTCAATCAAAGTTTGATAGATGAATAAATTATCTTGAACTGATTCCAATCAAACTGGGGGAAAAATGACTTTCCATGACCCAAATTGCACCCAAACCCCACCAATCAGTCTCACAAATGCACATTCGATCACAAGGAGGGCACAGAAAAAAGTATGTAGACAGTGATCACAAACCCATGCTCCCTTTGCAAAGAATACAAAGGAAGCCTAAGTACTAATGATGATAGATTAACAGTAATTTGATTTTAAATAGGCAAGGAGGAGAGCAGGACAATTTGAAGTTTGACAGTTCAGGGTGTACCAGTTTCCCACGGGCATTGTAGCTCTCATTGCTTGTCACCGGGGTGTAGGCCCCAGTGGAGGCTATTAGGCATAGAAATTGTTATCCAAGACTCCATATAGTAACCTTGAAATCACCACTGCAACTTCAGCAAAAACATGTGTCTATTTTGTGTACTCAGGCTCTTATTAGAATCTACACAATAGATTTTATCCAGAATTCAGTGCTGTCCCTAAAAATTATGCATTGTCTTTAAAGAGAGGGAAAATGAATTTACCTTTTGCCTTGGAGTTTCAGAAGCTCAAAAATTATACTGTTTATTAATATGTCAATCCTAAATGCACTTTTAATTTTTCTAATGTTTTCTATTTTCTAAAATTTATTAATGTATATATGTGTGTGACTTTTTTCTTTTTTGTAAGCTATCTCAAATCCATTCGAGCTATGGGCAGATTATGAGTCATACATCAGATGAGAAAATACAGACGAACAATTGGACAAGACTCGAAGCAAGTACAAACTCTAGAGGACCCTTTGAGGACTCACTACTTGTGACCTATATAAATGACGGTGTTTTGAAGCCTAATTCCTGCTTCCTATAGCTCAATTTCAAAACCTGGGATTTCCAGTACTTTCTGGTTCTGTGGACTCTAGCCCAATCTTCACTCTGCTGCGGTCGTTTTCAAACTCCGCTGCATACTGGAATCATCTGTGGACTTTCTAAATGTCTTCTCCCTAAGCCTTACCTCCTTACCTAAATTGTACAAACGTGGAGAGAAGGAGAGGCTCACTCACTTCCCTAAATAAATATCTGAAAAATAAATCAGTATCTCTTAGAGTTGGATGCAGGAATGTCATTTTTAAAACTGTCCAGGTGATTCTAACATGCAGCTGAAGTTGAAAACCACTGCTCTACAGGAACGACCTTTTGTTTCAAATATACTCCCACCTAATGATCTGAGTGGAGACCATGCGGAGTTCCACCAAGATTACCTTCATCATCAGGAGAACTTCAGAGACACCCTATGTATTCTGCTGTCCTTATAAACTGAAAGACTGGCCTACAACTTGATTATTTTGTTTAGACCCCAAACCTTTTGTTATTTCTGATGTATAACCCTGTTGTCCCAAAATTACCAAGGGGTAAACTAAGAATACCATATCCTGCCTCCCTACCCCTCTGATATTATCAGATGACATTTTTTCCCCTTTCCTTATTAGCTAGGCATGAAAATAGTCTAAGACACAATCTCTAAGAACCCTCGTCTTCAACTTCGGGTAGGAAACATGTACTGATAAAGTGTTTTCTTTCTGAAAACACTTGCTTTCCAAAACAGAAAAGCTAGAAAGAAACTTGTTCTCACCCAAGCTTCTCCAGTTCTTCTCTCATCATGACTGCTCAGCTTACAAAGCTGTCTGTAAACAGGCATCTGCTCCAATTCTAAACGTTTAGCAGTGGCTTGCCTTGCCTTCAGAGACCTCAGCCTCATCCACCTTGGCTCAGCAACCTTCGGAGGCAGTGATGCAAGCCAGATGCTACGTGCTTCAGGCTGGGTCTGACGTCATCCTCTTGTCACGGGCTCTGCCATCTCCCACCATTGGCTGCTGCTGTGTGTGCTGAAGTTAAAGGTGGGCACTTAGCACATTTATTACATACGGGGCTTATTAGATAACTGGGTTCTGTTGTGATAAATTGGCTGCGTGCTTCATTTGGACTCTCAATGCTCTGCAGGTTTTTCTAATTTAGTTTTGCCATGGCTCAGCCAAGATGGGATTCAGAGGAAGAAGAAGAGGGGAAAGGAGGGGAAAAAAAGAGAGAAAAGAGCCTGTGTTGTATATCAAATCTTCTCTGCCTCTTCCTGGCTCCGAAATGAAGGGCCTTTTAAGCTGCCATCCTAAACAGCATCCACAGAGCTGTCTTCCTCAGGAGGTTTGCTTTTCTTAAAGTGCCCCTGCTCTTTCATCATGACTCCTCCATTCATTATGAATAGTTACTGCTTTGGTCCAAAGCTGTCACGTTTTTTTTCCCTTGGCTTTTATGTTTAGATTTAAATGTGCACACATGCACATTCACAAACATCTCCTCAGCACTACCACTAAGCACAGGCGAGCACAGGGGAGGAAGGGAGATGAAGAAAGGACGTGGGAGAGGGTTGTTGGCTGTGTCCTGTGTGAATTGCTCTATACCTGCAGCCTTTTTAGAGGCTTCAGATCTCTTTCCTCCAAGTGAACACCAGGGCATTGAAGGAGGCTTTGAAACGTGGCAGGCTTTGAGTGCACATGTGCGCGCTTGTGCAATGAAACACGAAAATCTATTTCCCTATCAGAGTGACTGACATTTCTTTCCTCCTTGATGCAGGCCTTGATCTTTTCCCAACTGAGTTTTTTGATTCCCTCCAGCTTGCCTTATCAGTAGGTGAACTCTCATCAAAGGATACAGAAATCACATGGTCCTTGATGCCAGGCCTGGCTAAGCCTATTAGGGCCACTGACCAGCTCCCACAGGCAACACCTGGGGAGCAGATGCCAGCTCAGCGACCTTGAATCAGGAAACCCCAAGATGTTATCTGCCTCCTAAATTGTACAAACGTGGAGAGAAGGGGCGATTCACTCACTTCCTCTACCTCTAGTGTGAGCAGGATAATTCACTGGAGTGTTCTACTAGCCCCTCTCCAATTCTATTCCACATCATCCCATTCATTTTACTTAATCTGTTTATATAGAGGTGAGATTTTATAAAGTGCAAACATTATTTAGTGGATGAGCTTTGCACCTTGGAGTCAGCTAGATATGGTTATTCCCAGCTCCCTTCCTGGTTTGTATTTATGTAAGTTATTCAACCTTTCCAAACCTCAATTTCCCCATCAGTAAAGTGAGTACAAAAACTGTACCCACCTCACAGGACTGTGGTGTCATATACATAAAGTTCTTGAAACAGGGAAGGGCTGAAACAGCAGCAGCTCAGTGGTGGGGGAGGAGAAGAGCTGGGCAGAACGACAGGGCTGCAAGGACTCGGGATATAGGGTTTCTATTGCTCAAGTCTCTCCATTCAAAGCTGCGTATTTCACCCACCAAATTCGCCAAATGGAATCTTTAGAATTCAGAAGATGAAATATTTCAGAAGAGAATGTGGATTTTTCAGCCCTACTCTGTGTACCAGGTACTAGTCTGGTTTAGAATAGCTAGAGGGGCAGCCGACCATTTATTGCACAGGCCTTAATATTTGGGAATCATTCTATGGGTAATGAGGGAAAGCGGAAGGGCCACTGTCATTCCTGGAAACCTCACTAGTAACCTGATGGCATCATGCAAATTTCCCATTTTGATCTATAGAGATGGTCTGACTCTGACCATAATTCAAAATCAGAACGCAGTAATGACTATGCCAATTTAACCTTCGTTCAGAGAGTGAACCCTATTTGTAAAGAATCATGCTGTGTGTTTCAGACCATAACCCTTTGTATATACTCCTCCCTCAGTATTTGGTAATTGGCTACCTCAACCATTGACATTTACTGAGTGTCTGCCACATGCCAAGTATTGTTAAGAGCTTCGAATACAAAGATGAGTGTCCTCGCCAGCAGGGGAAGGGTACAGATAAGAAAGATGTGTTTCCTAATTGTATTATAAAGCCACGTGCCCTAACCTCACAATTTTTCGGGTTGGGATCTCTTACTGTCAGTTTACAGATGGGGAATGAATGCTATAGGGAGTTAAGAGACTAGCTCAAGGCCAAATAACACCCTTAATATACACAATTCATATTTAACCCCCCTTAATACTGCAACCTGCCCCTCCCTCCAGCATTCGTGATTCTCTTCCCCTGCTCCTGTTTTTGCTTCTCGGTTCATTATTTCCATGCCTCTTATCATTTTCTGACATACTATATTATCTACTTATCATTTTAGTGGTTTTTAGCTCCTGTCTCAACTCTCCGAAATGAAAATGCCACAGTGATTCTGTTTTGTTCATTTACTGAACACAGTAAGTATTAATAAGTAGTCGTTGAATAAACGAGTTAATTAGCTTAATGAATGGTTCCAAAGGCTTAACTCTTTCTTCTGTTCCTTATTATAATGGAAAAACTCCATAACAAGTGGTATTTAGAAATGTAAATAAAATGCTAAGGGAACTCAAAGAATTAAAAATATTGGCTAAACTTGGGTGCAAAAAGCTAGAAAAGTATTAAATCAAGTCTATCTTTTTTTTTTTTTTTTGAGATGGAGTTTCACTCTTGTTACCCAGACTGGAGTGCAATGGCACGATCTCGGCTCACCGCAACCTCCGCCTTCTGGGTTCAAGCAATTCTCCTGCCTCAGCCTCCCAAGTAGCTCGGACTACAGGCGCGCGCCACCATGCCCAGCTAATTTTTGTATTTTTAGTAGAGACGGGGTTTCACCTTGTTGACCAGGATGGTCTCAATCTCTTGACCTCGTTATCCACCCGCCTCGGCCTCCCAGAGTGCTGGGGTTATAGGCGTGAGCCACCGCACCCGGCCTAAATCAAGTCTATCTAAATGCGACTCACTAATGACCTATTTTAGGTATGCACCAGGACCTGCTAAAACTGCCAGTTTCTGAATCTCACTTCAGACAGATCGCATTCAGTTTTCTGAGCCAAATAATTTGCATTTTACTGCACTTCCCAAGCTATTGGTATGTACCCCAAAGTTTGAGAATCATGGAAAAGGTACAGATGGGAGATGAAGCTTGGGAAAGTAGCGGAGGAAGGGCACCAGCAATATTGAGTGCTTTTAGAGATGAAGAAATGAGGACCAAATGCATTTAGTTTTTTGTCCCAACTCACAAAGCCAATAAGTTAAAATTTGATGTCAAGGCTCTTTCTGGTACATTTATTGGCCTTAAGGATCATTTTTTACTTTTTTACATCCCTACAATGTAGTATTCAATCATTACTCACTCAATAAATACTTATTGAACAAGCTGATGCTTAATACTACGGAACTAGATTGAGTAATTGCTCTGACCCTCACAAATCTTGGCACTGGAGCCTCCTCATTTATATGAACCTCCCAGCAAAACCCTCAAATCCTAGACTTTAAAACCCAAGGCCCGGAGTAGGTCAAAAGTAGCTAGACTGTGATCGCTCTGCTAATGGCAGCATCTACCCCTGCCTGGCCTGCAGGGAGTTAGTGATGGGTCAGGAGCAGCCCGGGGGGTGGGAAGAAGGTAGGAAAAAAGTGGAGGAGAGTGAAGCAATCCAGTATGATGGGACTACTTTGTACTTTTGTGTCACAGTTCTCAACTGTCCCAAAGTACACACACACACACACACACACACACACACACACACACAAACGGTTTCCACAAAGCAGCAGTCTCAAAGTTAACTTGGCTTTTTGCCAAGTCCCTGTATGTTATCGCCAATTCTGGGGGTCTATTAGTCCTTTACTTTGCCAACCAAGGGCTTAATTTGGACAACAACAATAACAACAAGGAGTTTATCATTAAGTTTTTACCACAAGTTCCTCCTGCCCCCAAAAAAGAGGGAAAAGGAAGCACCCTGAAAACATCCCATGTCCCGTCACATCCCATTTTTACAGTGTAGCTGTGGGGTGTGCGATTCGCAGCCAGAAATAAAACAGAACTGGAAGAGTCAGCCATCTGTCTGGAAGCACACACAGTCCCAGATGACATTTCCTTTCTGGCTTTCTGGTAACAATCTCCTCCGTCTAACGAAATGAGGCAGATTTTGCCCTGTGAATTAGTGGGGGTGATGAACCCCTGTCCTCCTAGCTCTGGCATTAGGATGTGGGATCCCCCAGAAATAATTTATTTGTACATATTATCTTGCCTTTGCTACTGCCATCGTCAGAACTGTTCTATATTTTCAAACTGTGTGTATTTGTGTGTGCATGAATTTTTCAAAGGCAAGAACTGTTTTCTCTTCTTCTCATGCATCCGGTTGTAGACTACCCAAAGGGCAGTATGTTTTTTGTGCCCTGCACACAGTGAGGATAAATGCTCACTGACTGACTAGCTGGCTTACTAACAGTTCAAACACCTGGCTGGGGAAGGGGAAAAGATTCCTCATAAGCCTAGTAACTACAGTTCTGTCTGCTTTTGCTTCTCCACTAGATGACCAAAGACGGTCCTTTGAAGATCAATTCTACATCAACCTAAGCACATACAATACCACCTAAGTACATTAGGAAGGAGGGGTAGAAAGGAGGGCAAGAGACGGCAAATAAATAGGATATTGTATAAAGACCCCTGGATTGGCCTTCAGAAAACTATGTTACCTCTACTACTAGCTAGTAGTGAGACCCTGGGCAAGGGAGATACTAAATCTTCAAGAACCGGAGATTTCTCACTTTGTGTTAATTCTGGGCTCTTTGGAGTTAGATCAGAGTCACATGAAAACCTCCTGAAAACAAATTGCTGGCTCCACCCCCCAAAGTTTCTGTTTCAGTAGTTCTGCCGTGACGTCCAAAATTTTCCTTCAAGTTCCCAAGTGATGCTAATGCAACGGGTCCTGGAATCACACTCTGAGAACACCTGAACTAGCCCATACCATGCATAGCAAGAATTCAGAAATGTTTGTTCACATTAATGAATACATAAGTGAATCTGCAAAATAACTTGAAAAACAGGTAATTTCTGACATGAATCAAATAACTGCAGATTATATGACCACCTCCTTCTTTGAGTTTTTAGAGTCATTCATTAGTGATTATACACAGGGCTCAACATAACCCGTCAACCAAACAAACAAGAATCTAGTACTCCTTCGGGCCAGAAGCCTCTCTGGCTTACAAAACCTTAGCAAGCTGAGGAGATAATCCAAAAATTTACATAGGAAGATAACCATAATAGTGTTTGAAATCAAATAACTGCTTTCTTAGTGGTAAGGATGTTTTAATCACACAAGGGCAAAGTTAAAAAGCTAAGGGAAGTCAGATATATGTTATTAATATATTTCTATATAAATATGTATGTAAATATTTTCTCTGGATAGGATAACGTCCCTAAAGAAGATTAAAAACACTTATATATAACAGAAAAACAGAAATCTTCAGTTTTATCCTTTGGTTTATGGCAATTGCATGACAATCACAGGGCCAATTTTACTCAACCTTAAAATTCCAAATAAAAGAATTTGTTTTACTTCTTAACTATAGGTTAACGCTGTTAAGCCTGATTAGGAAAAAAATTATCAAGCATTGCCTTTTTCTTAACTAAGGAAATCTCCAAATAGGTAAATTAATATTTAAGTTAAAATGTTATTTGAAATGAAAAACTTTTTGTGGACTTTCCTGAATATACGATAAAGATATAATACTAGGTATAAACTACTGGTGGCCTCACAATTTCAACCTCATCACCTAAACTCTTCCCACGAGTAAGTAACAACGAGCTTATTCTTTTTTAAAACTTTTTTTTAAACTCACAAGTAAAAAATGTATATATTTACAATGTACAACATGATATTTTGATAAATATTTATACATGATGATTTGATATATGTGTGATATTGTATATTGCAAAATGGTAAAATCAAGCTATTTAACATATGCATTACTTTACATACTTATTTCTTGTGATGAGAGACTACTCTGCATCATTTTGGGGAACTAAAACTAAAAAAGGGGATGGTCATGACTTTTGAGTTTAATCAGACAATTAATTTCATTCATATCATTTAAAATTTTCTCACTGATTAATATATGCAAGCATTATATTGAGTGCCAATGAAACAAAGATACTAAGATTTCTCAAAGTGCTCATGGTGAAGGTTTGTAATCTCTGAGAGAACGGAAACTAAGGGTGCCACATACACTCTAGTTTTATATAAGGGAGATAATTTTCAAACCACGGTAACAGCAAAATGGAGCCCAAAGAGAGCAACAGTTTTATGAGCAAAGGGAACAGAGATGTAAATTCTAAGTCACTGAGGGAACTGTAATTTGTGAGTAAGGAACAGCATAAGAGAGAGCTGCCAAAGAATGATCACACAAAAAAATCTGAATATAAGTTTCTTTAAGTGATTGGCCAAATACATTTCACCCGTCTAGACTGAGACTCCGTGAAACACAGCAGAGATTGAGCACAGGAAGGATATGAATGGAGTGAAGGTTCTGGATGTTGCACAGTTCTGGGAAGCATTGGCGTCTTACCAATAAGAGTGGAGAAACCTCAAGGAACACACAAAATACTCTATTTAAAATTCAAAAAGACAATGCTTTAGGAGTAGACCTACTCTAGACTTATCCCAACAAACCCTTAAGCCAAGGCTTGAGAGGATCAAGCTGATCTATCAGTAAATTAACTGCCTTCAAGAACAAAGCTTAATATTCTTTAAAGGCAGATAACAAAATAATGTATTAATATTTATGCCAACAAACAATAAAATGTACTCAACATGCAAAGAAGCAGGAAAAAAAACCACTTATGACCAGGAAGAAAACAGTCAATGGAAATAGGGTAAGAGATCAAGAAGAATTGACAGGTATCATCTTTAAAATGTTACAAATACATAGAAAACTCTTACAAATACATAGAAAAAAATTTCAATAGAAAGATGTCCCACTCCTTGAGTGCTGTTTGTGTTTAGTGAGTATTTCTATAGATAAGAGCTTGGAAAAGGCAATCAGAGTATAGAATTCTGGCCCACTCTACCTCAGACAAGTAAGGGCCAACAGTAGTAAATCGTATGTATAGCCTATACCCCTGATATGATGTGATAAGATGGGCTCCACCTGTGAAACTGCATACCCTTTATAACCATGGGAAAACATTAGACAAAACCAAATTTAGAAACATTCTACAAAATACATGACATCCTCCAACCATTCAGGGTTATCACAAACAAGATAAATTGTCATAGACCAGAGAAGAAATGGAGACAGGAAGACTGAATATTATGCAGTATTTTAGATGGGATCCTGGATGCACTTTTTTTTTTAAGACAGGGAGAATTGTACTGGAATTCAAATAAAGTATGGATTTTACTTAATACCAATAAACATTGTTGGTTTCTTACTAGTGACAAATGCATCACAGTAATATGTTAGCAATAGGTACAAATGGGTGACAGGTATATGAACTATTTTGACAACTTCTCAGTAAATTTATAACCATTCTAAAAGAAAATAATGCATTAAATAAACTGCCATCTCTAATTTGTCTATGGGAAAAATGAAAAAATGAATATAACAAATTAATAGATGTTGAATCTCAACAGAAATGTGGAAATTGTAAAATATTAAAATTCTAAAATTGAAAAATAGCTGACATAAAATGTACTACATGAGCTCAATAGAAGATTAGACACTGAAGAAGTTGCAATCAATAAACTAGAAGACAGGGTAATAATAAGAATGCACAAAAGAATAATATAAAAAGGAACAGATAATAAATAACCAGTGGGACACTATTAAGTGGTCTAATATACATATAATTGAAGTTACAGGAGAAGGAGAACGATTGGACGACAAAAGAAATGTAAAGAAATAATGAATTACATATTTTGCAAATTTGACTTAAAAATGCACACACACTTGGAGTAAGAAGTTCAACAAACCTCAAGCAAAAAACACCAAAAAAAAAGCACCTCGGTATATTATAATAAAACTGATGGATTTTAAAAGAAAAGGCAAACTCCTAAAAGTGACGAAAAATAAAAAGATACTGTGTGTGCAAGTTACCAATTATAAGAATTATTGCTGACTTTTTGTCAAAGACAGTGCAAGCTAAAATATAATGGAATGACATTAAAGCATGACAACAATGAAAACAAAAGTGACCATCTAAAATTTTATAACATTAAAATGCCTTTCAAAAATGAATACAAAATGAAGAGAGTTTCAGATAAAGGAAAGTTGAGAGAATTTATCATAAGTAGACTTACACAACAAAAACGTTTAAGAAATTTCTTTAGGCTGAATAGATATGACACAAGATGGAACTAGAATTTACGTGAAGAAACAAATGTCTGATATAGTAAATATGTGGGTAGGCATAAAGGTTATTTTTACAGCTTAATCTTTCAAAATTCAATTGACTGTTTAAAGAAAATATAGTAACAATGTGTTGTTATTTTACATTTTTATTGGGTTTATAACATGTAGAGGCAGAAAATGTATGACAACAGTAGCACAAAGGATTAAATTATTTTGTTTTTTTTTTTTTTTGAGATGGAGTTTCACTCTTGTTACCCAGACCGGAGTGCAATGGCGCGATCTCGGCTCACTGCAACCTCCGCCTCCTGGGTTCAGGCAATTCTCCTGCCTCAGCCTCCTGAGTAGCTGGGATTACAGGCACGCGCCACCACGCCCAGCTAATTTTTATAATTGTAGTAGAGACAGGGTTTCACCATGTTGACCAGGATGGTCTCGATCTCTTGACCTCATGATCCACCCGCTTTGGCCTCCCAAAGTGCTGAGATTACCGGTGTGAGCCACCATGCCTGGCCGGATTAAAATGTTTAAATGTAAATATACTTGCTAAGGTTATTACATATAAATATATTTAATGTTAATTCAAGGTTACCTGAAATAAGTTATATAAGTTACTATTCCTAGAACCACAAATAAAAATAACTAAAGAAGTATGGCTAAGAAGCCAATTAGAGAAATACAATTGTATGTTTACAAAAACTAGTTCATTTAAAGAAAAGGCATAAAACTAAATGACAGATGCAACAAATAGAACACAAAGAACGATCTGTTAGACTTAAAGCCAACCATATCAATAATTACATTGGATGTAATAAATTAGAGGCAGAGTTGACTGAATTTTAAGAAACAAAGCAAGACCTAACTATATGCTGTTTACAAGAGACTCACATTGAATATAAAAATACAGGTAAGTTAAAATGAAAGAAAAGAAAAAGATACACCACATAATCATAAGAATGCTGAAGTGACTATAACACAAAAATATACATTAATACAAGAAGTATTACTGGCAATACAGAAAAGCAGTTCATAATAATAAGGACAATTCATCAAGAGGAAATATGGTCCTTAATGTCCATGTACCTAACAACAGATCTTCAAAATATGTGATGCAAAAACTAGCAGAATTAAAAGGAGAAAGCCAAATCCATAAATACAGTTATACTCTTCAACACTCCTCTCTCAATAATTGATTTTTTTAATGTAGTTTATAAAAAATTAAGAAAGGTTATGGAGATTTGAACAGCATCTGATTAAATAACTTAATCAAATTATCATTTGTAGAATATTACATAGAACAACTTATGAATGCACAATTTTTCCCAAGTATACATGGAACATTCAAAATAGATGAAATAGTACATAATGAGTCTCAATAAATTTAAAGGCTAGAAATCAACCAAATATACTCTCTGGCAAAAACTGAACTAAACCTAATGTTAATAACAGGTATCTTTTCAATTTTTGATATTAGGAAATTAAACAATATATTTCAAAATAACTCATGAACCAAAATAGAAATTCTGAAACAAAATTAGAAAGTATTTTCAAATGAATGACATTGAAAACAAAACATATCAACATGTATAGGATACACTTAAAATAGTACTTACAGGGAAGTTGGCAGCTTTAAATACTTATATTAGAAAAGAAGAAAAGTTGAAAATCAATTATCTAAGCTTCATTTTTTTAAAAAAACACTTTAAAAAAGAAAATATTTATGTACAACATAGAAAATAAAGTTAAGAGTTCAAATCAATAAAACAAAAGAAGATAAAAAAATAGAAAAAATTAAGAAACCAAACTTTTGTTCTTTGAAAGGAAGTCCATAGAAAGAATTTTAAATTAGAAATTATTTCTCTTCTTACTCTGAACTTCTGTTTTGTTTTTTGGTGTAGACATATTCCTGAAACAGCTGAGTTACTTTGCATCTTTGAAGGGAGCTAGGCTGAAGGTAATTCTAACACAACAAAATGGCACAGAAGGAAGACAGAAAGCACCAGGTCTTTCAAAACATGATTGAAGCTCTGAATTCCCTACTTTAATATATCTTGTTAAGTAAAATCATATAATTGCTTTCTTTAAGCCATTTTAAGATGAATTTGCTCTCAATTACCACCTGAAACATCCTCACTGGTAGATGTGCTTTAACAGAATTATAAACCTGATGCATTGGTGACAGAAAACGTGGGCTGTAACAACTCTACTTGGGTTGATCCAGAAAGTAGCATAAAAGAATACCACACCATTATTCCATTCATAAATCAATTAAATCTGGTGTCTCCTACAAGGTTCCAGAAAAAGTTCATAGAAACCAGGGAGTCATATTATTTCTATTATAGACATCACTTATCATATGCTTACACAGGGATTCTTGCCAATCTTCAAAGAGCAAAGAGAAAGCTCAGAGAAGAATCTAAGAAAAAGGAAAGTCTTTAAGGGTATTAATCATGCATTTCTGCTGCTTTGATATCTGTCTGGGTCATGGCTGACCCTGGAGTAACAGCTGCTCTCAGAGATAGCCACTTCCTAGATACAGTAAGGACTCATCTGTAAGCACACCTTTCATTATGCAAACCAACCAATCCAGAGCCCATATCCCCATCACATCCTCTATCTATTGGGCGCTAACAGTTTGGGCCTCTATTCCCCAGCCCTGATCACCACAGGGCCAGAAACCAGATAATTTAGTTCCTACATGCAAATTATTCAAACTAGTCAATCCTAAAGCTGTTTACCCTGCCTCACTCATTTCTTCCCATGAACACCACAATAAAAGTTTTTGCTCACATTTATTTCCTTGTGCTCCCTCCACCTGGTGGCATGGTATTCTTCCTCCTCTTAAGAGCGATAACAAATGATCTTTT
This sequence comes from Saguinus oedipus, assembly GCA_031835075.1. Taxonomy (NCBI): domain Eukaryota; kingdom Metazoa; phylum Chordata; class Mammalia; order Primates; family Cebidae; genus Saguinus; species Saguinus oedipus. Next base: position 30,933,662 of record CM063190.1, on the reverse strand, counting down.
CAATGATATTCATGACCCGGTCTGTTGGCCTGATTATATCTGAATAATAATACATACATAATTTTAAAACAATAAGGCCGGGCGCGGTGGCTCAAGCCTGTAATCTCAGCACTTTGGGAGGCCGAGGTGGGTGGATCACAAGGTCAGAGATCAAGACCATCCTGGTCAACATGGTGAAACCCCATTTCTACTAAAAATGCAAAAAATTAGCTGGGCATGGTGGCGTGTGCCTGTAATCCCAGCTATTCAGGAGGCTGAGGCAGGAGAATTGCCTGAACCCAGGAGGCGGAGGTTGCGGTGAGATCGCGCCATTGCACTCCAGCCTGGGTAACAAGAGTGAAACTCCGTCTCAAAATAAATAAATAAATAATAATAATAATAATAATAATAATAAGAGAATAAATTACCCTAAAGAAGAGACGAATCATAGTTACATCTAAATTACATCTAAATTCGGTAACATCAAATAACATTTATTAAAGGGCCCACATCCTTTTTCATTGACCCTAAATATGTCCCTCCTATACTTAAGAGAACCAGATGTTTTTATGGGATGCCCAAGGCTTGTTACAATCATAGTTATAATTTACAGGAGATGGGACAGACCTAATAATTGTATGAAGTAGAAATTTCCTGTTCTTCTACAGCGAGAATTTAGATGAGTTTAATTTAGAGCCAGAGAAGAGGCCAACAGATCGGGTGATGAACATCACTGAAAAGTAGTTTGTTACTACTCTTAAGAGGAGGAAGAATGTCATGCCGCAAGGTGGGGAGGGAGCACAAGGAAATAAATGTGAGCAAAAACTTTTATTGTGGTTTCCAAAAGGGGAAGAAATGAGTGAGGCAGGGTAAACAGTTTTGGATTGACTAGTTTGAATAATTTGCATGTAGGAACTAAATTATCTGGTTTCTGGCCCTGTGGTGATCAGGGTGGGGGAATAGGCCCAAACTGTTAGCGCCCAATAGATAGAGGATGTGATGGGGTTATGGGCTCTGGATTGGTTGGTTTGCATAATGAAAGGTGTGCTTGCAGGTGAGTCCTTACTATGTCTAGGAATTGAAAGGTTTGCTTTTCTAATAGCAATTGATATTAAATAGCACCATGGAGGGTGATAAGGCTCTGCCTCCAGTTCCGCAGATGTCCTTTCCCCTTTATTGAGAAGGTTCTGACCGGAACTAACTATAATTGGCCAGAATATCTTTATGAGTGTGAAAATTATAGCTCTTAATTCCCTCCTCCTCCTCCAGTTGAGAAGTCTAGACCTACTTGTCCTGTGGTTAGTTTTAAAAGTATTGTGTCAAGGTTTCCATATTTTTATCATGGTGAATATAAAAATCCATTTTTCTTTTTCCTATTTTCCTTACTAGTCACCCCATCCACGGACTGCCTTTATTTCCATAAAATAAGGCAGTTTTTATCTTTTTTATCATTTACTGAATAAAATCCAAGTTATACTGTGGCACATCCATAAGCCTGTCTTACAGACTCAACTGGCCTTATCTACCCACTCTTCCATACCAACCAATGTACCATGTGAACCCAAACTATCCCTCTAGTGTTTCTATTTTATCACTGAATTCACCTAACAAGCCCCTCTTCATTCCCTGAACCTCATCTCATCTCATGTCACCTCCTCCAAGAAACCTTCCATGACTGCCACTTCCATGTTTCCACAACCTCCTGGGCATGACTTTCCTGTAGCTACGATCACCCTGTATTATAATTGTGCACTTGCAGATCAGTACCCTGAGGGCAGAAATAATGCTTTAGGGTACAAATGAAGCACGTCTTATAAGCGTATTGATGGACTGCACTTGCAATAGCAGAATAACCCCTTGACTTACTAGTGTAAGATCCTAGCTGGGCTGCCATGTCTCCAAAGCCATGTCCCAAGCTCCTTATAGTCTACCAGTCACTATATGCTCTGTGACATCAGCGTAAGGGGAGAGGGGGTGGCCCATTTTGGAAACAGAATGTGAACACTTAAGATCTTGTAATCCTAACCACGGATGACTTTATCTTTGTCACTTTGTGGCTCCTCAGGTGTCACTCAAACAGCAAAATCTCCTATCCCATTTACATGAGGTGTAAATGTGTTTTCACACTTCTGCCTAGTGAATGCTTTCTGTAATGCTAATGGTTAATTACCTGACAATGAATTCCCTCTCCTGGGAGGAGGGGGAGGGGCACTGAGGGAAGGGGGAGGGGCACTGAGGGAAGGGGGAGGGGCAGTGAGTGAGGAAGTTATTTGGATCACACTTGCTCGCACAGAGCAAGCCAAAGCGACATGTGCAATTCCTCAGGAAACGTTTTCTCCTAAGCCACCTATTCCTGTCCCCAACCCCTCCCATACCTTCACTTCTTATTCATTTTCTCCCTCTGTTTCATCTTTCAAAGCACAGAGAACACCAAGTAACCTTCTGGGTTTTCTGGAGATTTCATTGTACTTGGTAACATATGATTTATAAACATAAATAAAATAAATAGGATGCTGAGGGAATAAATTCTAAGTGGAGTATCAATAAATCTCCTCCCTCTGATGATGCTGCTATGATTCTCTCTTTTTTCCTTTTTGCCCACTGCCTTTCCCAGACTAGGAGAGTGGTCTGTTCTTCCATTGGAAGAAATTAGGGGGAGGGGGGAGGCAAGCAGGGAGTGGAGGGGAGAGACTGTGTGAGAAATTTAACACAGGGCTGCATTGAAATGTAAATTCCTTCAAATTATTAAGCACCAGAGAGCAGCTCTCGCTGGCTCTTTGTTCCTCAGAGTCAGAATGTGTAATCTAGAAGAATAAATATCCAGTCAGATATCAGCCACACAAAGAAATCTGGGCCATACATATTCAGAGCCCCAAGTCCCACTGATACCCCTATCTTATCAAGAAGGTTCTGCTCACAGCCTCCAATCACTGTTTAGAACACCTCTAATGGGGGTCAGAATTAAAATTATTTTCTGCTTGCCCCACACCCCCATCCCAAACCCTACTCCTCACCCCTATTAGCTGTCTGGAAACCTAGACTTCCTTGTGGGTTCTTTAAACACAAAACCATCTGGCTCGCTCCTTCTTTCAGCCTGGCTTTGGAGATGCATTGTCTGGGGCCTTCTTTTCCAATAGAGGATACTTTTCCAACATTTCTGCCTAGTGTTGCATAGCTCACAGCTTGGGAGGAATGACTTTGTGGTCTAATTTACATTTTTAATTCCCTCTTAGCTTCAAGAACCTTAAGATCTTCCATAGGAGAGCAGACTATTGTCAATCCATTCCTTGTACTTTTTCCAATTTCTAAGGAAGACATGTAGCTGGAAGCCCATAAAGGCGGTAAGAGCACATTTTACAGGCCTGCACAGTCAGTGGCAGCACAAGCAGTGTCCTAAGAGCTTCGTAGACCCCTCAACTCGTGTCACCATCTCTCAGATGTCTGCCTTTTCTGGCTTGTAAACTCCTGGAAGTCAGACACTACAGCATTTAGTTTTTGCCCTCTCTCCACTGTCCTCTTCCCCATCACGTGCCTAGCACAGACTAGGCACTCAGAAAGTTGACTGACAGATTTTGTAAGTCCATATGATAACTTAAGAGAGATTTTGTGTATGTGGCAGAGAAGGGGTAGCAGCTAGTGGAAAGGACCTGCACCCGTTTCTGCGTTCAGTGAATACTGCATCTGCTTAAGCCTGGGCCTTTCTTTTTATATGGGTTTTGCCAGAGCAAATGTTGTCGAAGATCTTTACCTGTCAACCAGGAGTCGTGCTTTCCCAAGAAATACAATATTTCTTTATCTTATACTACTTGGAAATGCATGCCACTTTTGTTCCAATACGTATTAATGTCTGACTTAATATTTGTAGGATACCTGGTTCCCCTTCTAGATTGTAACTTCTTTAAGAATATGTCCTGTAATCCCAGCACTTTGGGAGGCTGAGGCGGGTGGATCACGAGGTCAAGAGATCGAGATCATCCTGGTCAACATGGTGAAACCCCGTCTCTACTAAAAATACAAAAATTAGCTGGGCATGGTGGCGCGTGCCTGTAGTCCCAGCTACTCAAGAGGCTGAGGCAGGAGAATTGCCCGAACCCAGGAGGCGGAGGTTGCGGTGAGCTGAGATCGCGCCATTGCACTCCAGCCTGGGTAACAAGAGCGAAACTCCGTCTCAAAAAAAAAAAAAAAAAAAAAAGAATATGGGCCACACAACAGTCATTTCTTTACACAAAGTCCTAAATGCAGTCTGAAATCAGGGACGTGCGCAAAAGACCTGTTGATCTGAGTTCAGCTGAATCTCCCCTTGTCCTCCCTATGACCTGGTGTCCGTTACCAAAACTCTTACTCTTGTCCAGAGGCCCAGGAATCTTTAGGAATCTTTAGGCTCTGGAATGGCTTCCTGCTTCAATGAGAGGCCCTGCTGGTGCCTGTACTGGCACCTTAAAATATTCTATTGTCCAAGTCTCTCTTCTGTACCAGACTATTCTGACTTTTGATCACCTTCCTATCTTAGCCTTTGGGATTTAGGTTCCTTAGCACTCTGCCAAATTCATGCCCCATTGATTGCCTCGATAATGTGTATTGCAAGCATAGTCCAACCTTATCTTTTCTGCTTTTCAATCAACTAACTTGCTTTGTGAGTGCCCCTGAGCCTGACCTGACCACAGGCACAGGTGCTAAGAAGCCTGGCTGGGCAAGATCCTCATCAGTCTCGGTATACTCCTAGTCAACAAAATGCAGTCACATTGATCCTGGTGCTGACACAATACAGAGTATACAATGCAAATTAGCAAAGAAAACAGGATTTGCCCTCACATCACCCCCACTTTACAAGAAAACTAGGTTTAATTAAATATAACTGAGCTTTAGTTAGCAGACCTAGAGTCCTGCTGAAGGAATTCTTTCATGGAAGAAATTCTTCAATACAGTATTGATTGATGACTAGATCTAGAACTACAGACTCCTCGATTTGAACCCAGATGAGTTTCTTGGACACATAAGGGAAATGATCAAAGGTGGCATTTGTCAAATGGCTCTTCTCGCTGAAACAGGCATGTGTTTTTGGTGTGAGGGCTTTGAACCCTGCTGTTTGTACAACAACCTAAAAATTATTAACAAAACAAAACAAAACAAAAAATTTCTAAAACAGCGCTTAACAGTGAGATTCTTAAACAACAACCTAAAAATTATTAACCAAAGTTAACAATTTTACAAAGTTAACAATTTTTAACAAAAGTTAAAAAAAGTGAGATTCTTAAACAAAAACCTAAAAATTATTAACAAAACAAAAAAATTCTAAAACAGCGCTTAACAGTGAGATTCTTAGCATCAAATCAGAGCCTTCCAAGTAGAATAGTGCTTTTCTAAATGCCTGACATACCAAGAACTAAATATATATTTCATGAATGAATGAACACAATATACAAATGAATGAAAAAATGAACAATAACAGCTTTAAAAAAGTTACTTAGCTTTGCTCTAACAATTGATAGAATGTAAGTATATAGAAACAAATATATAAAAGGCTTCCTTTAACCATAGTCCGTTTGGCAACATCTTCATAGTAATACTCCCTTCCATCACTTTATTCCATAGCACAGAAAAAGTCCAAATGAAGAGACAGAAACTTTGGGAAATGATACTGGGAATGGGAGAAAACTTCTCCAGTGAAAGAATAGAATCATCCCCTTTTACATCTGTTTGCAAATTTGAATTTGCCTCTTCTAGGTTTGCTTAAATATAATGCCGCCCCCCCACCCCCCGAGGTTGCAGTGAGCTGGGATTGCACCACTGCACTCCAGCCTGGGTGGCAGAGTGAGACTCCATATCAAAAAAAAAAAAAATGCCATTTATGCATTAATTTTATATATTTGTAAAACACTTTCGGCCGGGTGCAATGGCTCAAGCCTGTAATCCCAGCACTTTGGGAGGCCAAGGCCAGTGGATCATGAGGTCAAGAGATGGAGACCATCCTGGTCAACATGGTGAAACCCCGTCTCTACTAAAAATACAAAAATTAGCTGGGCATGGTGGCGCGTGCCTGTAATCCCAGCTACTCAGGAGGCTGAGGCAGGAGAATTACCTGAACCCAGGAGGCGGAGATTGCAGTGAGCCGAGATTGCACCATTGCACTCCAGCCTGGGTAACAAGAGCAAAACTCCGTTTCAAAAAAAACCAAAACAACAACAACAACAACAAAAACACTTTCACATCAAGTACCTCAATTATTTCCTCAACTCTTCTATGAGAATATTGAGGGACTGTGTTAAAGAAAATCTTCTCTTCCTGGGTCCACAAGGGGTGCAGTTTCAAAGGCGGAAGTTTCCCGGCTCCATCCCTCCATCCAGGAACCAGAGGGGTTTCAAATGTAAAGTTCTTTGTCTAGGTTTCCCTAGCGTGGGCTAGGTGGAAAAATCCAGGTGGGCTTCTTTGTCCAAAAAGCTGGGGAAAGCTCTGGGAGGAGGGGGGCTCTGTAACTCAGAGTTGTGGACCAAGTGCCCAATTCAGTATCAGAGTCAAAGATCAATTACTTCAGAGGAAGTTTGAAAGAACTCCTTTCATTGGATAAGAACATGAATGGGGAGGAATAACTCAAGATTAAAATCCTGCTGCTCTCTCCTTATAAAGACTCCTCTGGATCCTCTCCTACCGCAGTGTGGGCTGTCTCTCCTGTCTCTCTCTCTGCCTAATAAATCACTCTCTGCAAAACTCTTTGGATCCACAATATTTACTGGAAGGACACTGCGCCTCCGCGGCCCCTTTCCCCATTCTTCAGGGTAAGAGAAGTCAAGAACCTCAGATAGGGGAATTGGGAGCGTCTTCAGTATGCGCCCGCCCTGTTAAAATATCATTATCTGCATTTTACATATGGGAGAAACAGACGCTAGGAATCTTAAGTGAATGCCCAAAGCTCCCCATTTAATGCTTATTCTAGTTCACTACTTTTACCTCTTAGGTGGAGAACAGGTAAACTATAAGGCAAAGCCCATGGTTCTGTGTATCTTTGCTATGCATTGTTGTCCCTAGCTGTCCCTGTATTTTTCCCTCTTTTGCTATTTGCATCAGTGGTGAGGAATGTATTCACTTTTTATTGCCGAATAACAAATGATCACAAACTTAGTGGCTTAGAACACAACCAATTATCTCTCAAGTCTGTAGGTAAGAAGTCCTGTGAGCTTAACGTTGTTCTCTGCTCACAGTCTCAAAAGGTGCAAATCAAGGTGTCAGCTGGGCTGTGCTCTTACCTGGAACTCTGGGGGAAAATGTCCTTTCAAGCTCACTCAGGTGATCTGCAGAGCTCAGTTCCTCATAGTCGTAGAACTGAGGTTTCGGTTTTCTTGCCAGCTGTTGGCCAGGAACGGATAGGCTCCTAGAGGCTGTTTTCAGGTCCTTGACCCATGGCCACTACCCTGGCAAAGCCAGCAATGGCATGTGGAAGACTTCTCATACTACAGATTTCTCTAACTGCCCCTTCTGGGGCTAGCCAGAGAAAACTCTGCTTTGAAAAGACTCACGTCATTAGGTCAGGTCCGTGAAATCTGTGCCTCAAAGTCAACTGATTTAGGACTTTCATTACATCTGCAAAGTCCCTTCACAGCAGTACCGACACTGGTGTGCAGCTGATTAAATAGGAGGGAATCTTGTGGGAAGGGAGACGTTAGTGTTTAGCCCACCTGGGGATTATGGTAATCTGTGGCAACAGAAATCCAGAAGAGTTCTTTCTCTTGGTTTTATCCATTTTCCCTTTAGCTTGATTTCTGTGGTTCATTTAGACCACAGTCTAAGGTTACACATCCAACATTTTTCATCAACTTCAAAATCACTCTGAGTTCTACATTCCCTCCCCAATCTACGGAGCCCCAAAGGCCTCTGTGCATAGTCAGCCTCGGTCCCAGCCTGCCCCATGCCCACCAACGGGTAATGACAGGGACACTTCCGGCACTGACACCTCACTTCCAGCCCATGCGCCCCTGCTGGGAAATGGCATCAGCTATGTCCATGCTCCCGGGACGCTGTGAGAATTCCTTCCTGTGTGGAAGGTAGGGGCCAGCAGTACCACTGGCGGGACAGGTGAGAAGGCAGTGACCAGGATATCAAGGGTAACTGGGACAAGAGTGATGATGTGAAAAGAAAGAAAGAGAAGTAAAACTAGAAGTAAAAGTTTCAGAAAAGACAGGTAGATGTTAGAACACAAAATGCTAACACCAAAGAACAATTGGCAAATTCGACTGGGACGAAAGAAGTTCCAGGAAGAGTCAGACTTCAAACCAGCCAAAGAGACATTTGGTGATAATAATACAGTTTATGGATCCACGGCTCTGAACCCATTTTGAAGAGATGGCTTTCTGGATTTTGAAAAGTTACTAAAAGATAAAATTGCACAATATGAAAAGTCACTGTATGATGCAAGTTTAAGGTATCCTTAGATGGAGATTTGTGCCTTTTTTTTAGAAGTTGATGACTTGTAAAAGATTACTAATGCTGCAGTGACAAAAAAACAGCAAGAGAAGCAAAAAGAAAAATGTGGTTCCTGCAAGGGGATTAAAGGCCACTGTGAAAGACCAGACTTCATGTAACAGTTTAAATCTTCCCCTGGGGTCTTCTTGCTGCTCAGTGCTATGGACTGAATGTTTTCCTCCAAAACTCATATGTTGAAACTGTAACCCCAGTGTGATGATATTAGGAGATGGGAGCTTTGTGCCTCACCAGGTGAGATGAGGGTGGAACCCCCATGATGGGATTAGTGTCTTTATAAGAAGAGAAAGAGACTGGAGCTCCCTCTTTCTTCCTACCACGTAGGGATACAGAAAGAAGGCGGTCATTTATAAGCCAGGAAAAGGGGCCCTCACCAGACACTGAACCTGTCACCAACTTAATCTTACGCTTCCCAGTCTCCAAAACTGTGAGAAATAAATGTTTGTTATTAAAGCTGTTCAGTCTACAATATTTTGTTATTGAAACCCTAGTGCACTAAGACACTCACAATTCCTTCGACATGTAGCACAATTTCCTTTCCCTGCATTTCTGCCAAATGCTGCAATCAGAAGTGCAGTACCTTTGTGCTTGGTATTTAGTGTCTTGACAATTAGAAGCTAATGTAAGGATGAGGAAATTGGGTTTTGTGCCAAGAGGTTAAAGTTTGGAAGTTCAATTGCTACTAAATCATAGGGGCTTTTTTTAAAAACCCTAATAATGCTATAATCATTGGTATCTTATTCCACAAAGGCAGTGCCACTAAATTGGAAAGAAAATATGGCCAAAGTGGTATTGCATTTACCAGCACCATCCAGTAATGTAGCATGAGCGATACCTCCTTGAACTATTTCTTGCCACGAAAAGCAGTTTGCAAAAAAGGACATGTGGTCTTCACCGTCTTTAAAGTTACTTTGTCTAAAAATTGAGCTTGAGGATTCAAAACACAGATTTTGAAGAAGACTGCTTTTTTTTTTGAGTGGAGTTTCTGCTGCTGAAAAGCCATTAATTTGATACTTACATGATTTTTTTTTTTTAATTTCCAACTTTGAAGCTGAATAAGGTAAATCATTATGGTATTACAAGCTGTGGAATGTTTAATGCCTTAACTGTCTAATTTATATTAATCAGAATATCTCTACTGATGGACCACTTCAGATAGAGGAGACAGACTCTGCCTCTTTTATTTGCCTAATTTACGTGTCTGAGAGACAGAACCTCTTTTGTTCTGCTGGACTGTAATGGAAGGACTTCATGTGGGTTTTGGCATTTCCTTTCCCTTATAAAATATGCTCAGCTAACTATACTATTAGCAGCAACAGTGTGCTGAATTGTTACGTTAACAATTATGATACTATGTTTGGTAAGGCAACTAATTTAATAAAATCACTATTGTGAAGAATTAAAAAGAATACTTTGTTAACAAGCAGATTAAACATACATATACATATGTACATCTAATTTTTCTTAAAAATGTAGATATGTGGCAATGAAATCAGTGAGGCTGTGCTTTTGAATACCACATGATCCATCTACCACACATGAAATGATTTATTTAAGTGTAGATAGCCTAAGTTGGCTACCTCGTGGCCACTGTTCATACAGTATTAATAATAATAATAACAATAAATAAAAGGACTTTGAAAAAATGGTGCTCTCAAGACTCTTTAAAAGCCCCAATAGGATAATTGTGCTGCATGGCTCTGAAGCAGCATTCTAAAAATTCTCTTTATTCGTCTTTCTCCTCTTTACACCCAGAAGGGCTGTTTGCTATCTAGGGCCAAACTATTCTGTGATCATTATCCATCCTCTAATATTTTCTCTCAAATATTCCCCCAATATCCTCCCAATTGTCTATCCCTTCTTTACTTATTATATTTTCCCTCCTTTTTTCTCTCTGGTTTAGTATTTTATTCAGTTGAAAAATTTAATCTCCTGACTTTTTCAATACTCTTTTACCCACTATCCAAATCAGCATAATACATCCTAGACTGTAAATATAAGTTAACATGAAATCTTTGTGAAAGACTGGCAATACAGAAGCAGCCCACAGGTTGTCCACGCCATGAACTGGATACGCATTTTTAATTCGTGTTCTTTAGTGAGCTTTTTTTTTTTTTCTATGATAATTCAGATCTCTCCTCTTCCTCTGTTTCCTGACAATTCTCGAGCTTCTGTGTTTTGCATCTTGGGGCTTTCTTTTTATCTTCTTTTACAAACTTGTAACTATAGGAGTCAAGTTTAATTATTGCTAAATTTTGCCTTTGCACCAATGATTAGCTGTATCAATAGCTGACCAGGAAATATCTAATTCACCCTACATCCATGTCATAGCAATTTCAGTTATTTAAAACAATTTAGAAGGAAAAAAGAAAGCAAAAGCCAGACTGAAGAACAAGGTTTATTCCCAGTGAAAATGAAACAGTAGATGCACAATTGCCCTTAGGCTTAAGGATATTTTATCTGTGGGTTCCAACATCCTCTCAAAATTGCCTTACAATTCTCTTATTTTACACATGGTGAAGGACAGGTTACCTTTTGCTCACAGCCAGACTGAATGAAAGTGGTGGAGTAAATGAAGGGTGGAATAAGGTATCTTTACCCAGAAGTCTGGCGTCTTTTATTAACTCCCACTTCAGGGCAGATGGATTTAGAGGTAGGTGAAGGGATGAAAAACCTGCAGGGAAGAGGAGGATATGGGTGTAAAAAGACTACTACTGTAGGAACAGACACCCAGTTATCTCAAGGGTAAAGAACTGGAGGAGGACACAGCCCAGGCTCCATATGCAAATCCCTTACCTGGGACAAGGTCAGCTGTCTTCTCCAGGTTGGGACCTGACCACATGTTTTTTGGGGGATGGTGCTGGGTGTCCTAAAGTGGAATATGGGGCCTCTGCATGGGAAACCTAATCTAACTCTATCTAGAAAGAGTTTCTTCAATCCCATTATCAGTTTAGAGGTTGATTTTCTATTTTTCCCTTGTTATAGATAGAATTGTAGCTCTTTGCATTGTACATAGTTTCTTCCTTCCCTCAGTATGCAGCACTGCTTTTCCCACCCCTGACATTCATGCAGCAACAACACAAGCATCTGGGACCTACATAGAGACTGACGGCAAAAGGGCTGGCTCAGAATTGAGTCATTCATGCAGGTCTTTTTCTTCAAGACCTACAAGTTGAAGAATGGAATAGAAGCTGTGTGAAAGTACACGGCACGTGATCTGTGGACTTTTGAGTTACATATACCTGAATCAAAACACATTTTCCCTGCTTTTCAGTTCAGTCCCCATTTCACTATACTAAGACTTAGATTCTCATTTATAAAATAAAGAAAACAATGTTTTCAAAGAAGGACCTATTATTCCTCTGACTCCTTTTCCCCTCTCACCTCTGGAAGGAAGTTATGTCATCAGAGATAGGGATGCTAACAAAAGAAAGATGTTCTTGTATTTGTTACTGGTTTTGTTTTGTTGAAACAAAAGTCTCTCTCTGTAACCCAAGCTGGAGTGTAGTAGCACGATCTCAGCTCACTGTAATGTCTGCCTCCTGGATTCAAGCAATTCTCCTGCCTCAGCCTCCCGAGTAGCTGGGATTACAGGCGTGAGTCATCATGCCTCACTAATTTTTGTATTTTTAGTTGGCCAGGCTGCTCTCAAACTCCTGGCCTCAAGTGATCAGCCCACCTCAGCCTTACAGAGTTATTATTTTTTATTTTTGGCTTTGGTTTTGGATCTGTTCTACTCTGAGAACCTTAATGTGCAGAGGACAGCAGACTGTAAAGGTTTAAAGTCTCTAACGAATAATGCTTTCATAGCTCTTACCTCAAAGAACTCAGTCAGGATGGAGCCAGCATCTTCTGAAGGTGGGAAAGACAAGATGGGGGTTCAAAATGTCTGAAAAGAACTTTCCCCCTTCAGAAAAGGGAGGAAGAATTGAGAGAGTTGGCCACGAATACTGTAAGGAAAAATGGAGGGGTAATCGATAACCTGCCTCATAGGCTGTTGCAAAAACTACCAATATATATATTTATTATATATATGTAATATACAAATATGTGACTCACAAAATGTAGTCACCAGATAAATGGCGGTTATTACATTTTATCATTATTATTACAATGACGATTAGTATTTATGAGTGACTGGGTGCTTGGAGAAACATCAATGTTTCTCATTGATAGTTGTCATTAGTTTTCCTGCTGGATCTTCCCTGCCTTCCCTCCCTTAGTCAATCTACAATGGGGAATGTATGATCCACGTCTCATATATTCTGAACCTGGAAGCCAACCGATAGGGCTTTATACAGCTGCCTCTGGGAACTTTCCTATGTGAAACCATTTTTTCTTGGGATGTCCTACCTGAGATACCAATATTATATTTTCCTGTCAAGACAGATAGTTAGCTCTTATTAACTCTGTTTTCAGTCTTGGGCTTTTGTGATTGAAACACAGTCAAACCCAGAGTGAGTCCTTAGTTCATCAAGCTGTCAACAATGACTCCACAAGAGCTGGAAACAGAAAATATTATGCCAATAATGGTATGTAAAAAGAAGGGCTCTCTTTTATTGGTAACATCTGGCACAGTTTGTTAGAGCATTCTAACCATGTGGCCAGGCATGTACTTACTCTGATAAATGAGAACCAACATGGATGTTTGTATACACAAGGGCTCACTACTCCCCACAGAAATTATTCCAGCCTTCCAGCCAGTAGCTTTCTTAATAATTTTCTCTTCTTTCTATAATTTCAACCACATGTCCTTCCAGGTTTGGAGCTGCCTATCTCCCTACAAAACCTACATTTTGGCAGAAACCCTGAGGCCTTGGAAGACAAGACATTTCGGGACACTGCTTCATGACTGCTCCCATTTTCTTGTCTCGTTACCCACCCACCCACCTTGGGCCTGCCTTCCCCCGTGACTTCTTCACAGGGATCAGCCTACAGCAAGACAGAAGCAGATCAGGGTCTGTATTTTCTTTGCTCCTCTCACCATTACCCAGAGCCCCAAGAAAGGTGCCCCATAAGCACTCAAGACTGGTTAGTACAATGTACAAATGAGCAACATTTGCTTTCATGTCTCAAAGTATTAATCATCTCTTCAGAAAATGAATTGTTCCCCAGTAGTTCCCAAATTCCACACATTGGCGGAATCGTATTATTTTGATGTGGAAGATGGGTTCCCCCAAGTGTTTGAGCATGTTATTTAGAGGAGAGCAAACCTGTAAGAAGTGAGACATCAAGTGTTGAAAAAGAACTCTTTATGTTACTTTAGAACCATGCTTGATGATTTTCTTTTTGGAATTTTATTTAATTCCTCTGTCTCTCTCCCAGCCCACTGTCAACTTTTTAATATGGCTCTTCCTTCATTACCACTAAAAAAAAAAATGTGTGAGACTTAAAAATTACAGCAATTGGGCAGGGCGCGGTGGCTCAGACCTGTAATCCCAGCACTTTGGGAGGCCGAGGCAGGTAGATTACGAGGTCAGGAGTTCAAGACCAGCCTGGCCAAGATGGTGAAACTCCGTCTCTATTAAAAATGCAAAAATTAGCCTGGCATGGTGGTGGGTGCCTGTAATCCCAGCTACTCAGGAGGCTGGAGACAGGAGAATTGCTTGAACCCAGGAGGCGGAGGTTGCAGTGAGCCGAGACTGTGCCATTACACTCCAGCCTGGGCAACAGAGTGATTCTCTATCTCAAAAAAAAATTACAGCAATTGATTACTATTGTCGCTCTGTTTATTAAACACCAACAAATATTTATTCAGCACCGTCTTTATGGCAGACCCCTTATCTAGGTGCTAAGGACTACACAGTGGAAAAAAAAGACAATTGCACTTTTAAAAGATTTAGATTCTAGCAATAGGAAAATAGACAATAAGCAGTTAATAAATAAAATATATAGGATGTCAGGTGGTAATATATGGTAGCAGAGAAAATAAAATCAGAGAAGGAGGCACAGGAAATACTATTTTAAACAGAGTGTTTAGGAATAGTGTCCTTGATAAGATGACATTTGCAAAGGGGCCATCTTACTTCTTTACATTTTACTTCTTTACAGAAGTAAAAGAGTGAGCTCCGTGGAAACCCAGAGAAACTGCATTCCAGGCGGAGGCAAGAGCAAGCACGAAGGCCAGGCAGCAGGAGTGTTCTGGTCCCCTGGAGAAAATACAACAGGGCTAATGTGGCTGGCCACTTGAGAGGCTATTATAAGACTGTTGGCTTTTATTCTGAGATGAAAAACCACTGACAGAAGAATTATAAGATCTGGTTTGTGCTTTTGAAAGGATTCTTCTGGTGGCTAGCCAGAGAACAGAGCGTAGGGGGTCTGAGCAATGAGGCCATAAATGACGGCCTCCTTAAACCAGGAGAACCAACATAAAGGCAATGAGCAAAGGCTAGAATCTGAGTCAACTTAACAGGTAGAGCTGGGAAGATTGGATGGTGATTTGGTTATGAGATTTTTTTTTTTTTTTTTGAGATGGAGTTTTGCTCTTGTCACCCAGGCTAGAGTGCAATGACATGATCTTGGCTCACCACAACCTCCACCTCCCGGGTTCAAGTGATTCTTCTGCCTCAGCCTCCCTAGTAGCTGGGATTACAGGCATGCACCACCACACCCGGCTAATTTTGTAGTTTTAGTAGAGACTGGGTTTCTCCATGTTGGTTAGGCTGGTCTCGAACTCCCGACCTCAGCAGTTCCACCTACCTCGGCCTCCCAAAGTGCTGGGATAACAGGTGTGAGTTACTGTGCCCGGCCAAGATATTTTTAAAAAGTCAAAGATGGCACTAGTTTTTATCCTTAGAAAACATAAAAATAAAATGATCAGTTATCAAAATGGGAAAAACAAGGGGGAAAAAAACCAAGTGTGAAGGAAAGATCATGATCAACAGTGAGGTTTGAGACATGTTAAGTTTTAAATGTCTGAACACATCTCAAAACATCCAAGATTAAATGATGACTAGGCAGCTGGACTCAGGGGAGAGGTCAAGATCAGAATGATAGATATGGCAACTGAGCAGAGATGATATTTAAAGTCATGAAACTGGAGGCACCACCGAGCACGTGACAAGAGATAGAGAAGTCTGAGCATTGTGCTGTGGGGGTCACGCTAGAGTTTCAGGATCTATGCAGAAGAATCAGCAAAGGGTACCGAAGAAGGAATTGCCAGTGACTTAGAAAGTAAACCATAAAATCAGGAGTACAGCACCTGAGAAGCCCAGGGAAGCAAGGAGAGTGATCATCTGTGTCAGGTGCTGCTGGTGGAAAGAGAGTGATGAGGGCTGGGAATGGACCACTGAACTTCACAGCAGGGAGGTCATGAGTGATCTTAGCAAGAGCACTTTAGTAAAGAAGTGGAGGCGAACACCTGATTGGAGCTGGTGTAATAGAAGTACAATCTATTGATCATAGCGGGTAGAGACAAAAATGTGAAGAAGTTTTGTTGTCATTGGCAACAGAGATACGAGACAGTAACTGGAGGAAAATAGCGGCTCAAGAAGACTTTCTGTTTATTCCCCCCCTTTTTAAAAAATCCTGGGGAAAATTAATATGTTTGTATGAGAATAGTAATCGTCTAGTAAAAACGGGGAAATCTGATGCTGTAGAAGAGAAAAGGGAGAATTGGTGAAGAGATTTCCTTAAGTAGCAAGGGGGATGGGCATATACAAGCAGACAGTTGGGCCTTAGAGAGGATCATGGGAAGTTCACAGCTTACCTTGAGTGGCTGAACATACCACTCAGTTTGATTCTGCTGGTGCTCAGTGAAGCGTTCTATCTCGGCCTGACTGATCAGCTCGGAGAGAAGACTGTTCATGTTTATACATCACCTGACCTATCATCCCTATTTTCTTTCTAAAAAATTATGTATGTGTATATATATGTATGTGTTTTCAAGAAAGGGTCTTGACCTGTTGCCCAGTCTGGAGTGCAAGCAGGACCACAGCTCACTGCAGCTTCAAACTCCCAAGCTCAAGCTATTCTTCCACCTCAGCGTCCCAAGTAGCTGGGACTAAAGGCATGCACCACCAAACCTAGCTAATTTTTTTAAATTTTTAGTAGAGATGAGAGATCTCACTATGTTGCCCAGGCTGATCTCAAACTCCTGGGCTCAAGTTAGATTTCTGCCTGGATTACAGGCAGCCTCTACTCTTTTATTAATTTATGTCTTCAACGACATTTAATTCAGCATTTTCAGTATGTGAAGTAGGAAAATAAAGATTAAAAAAATAAAATATGCCTATTGTTTCAAAGAAAATTACAATTTATCAGGATATGTAGGATACGTGGCCGAAACACAAAACCTACGCAAGTGTGTGGTAAACATCATTAAACACAGCCAAATGCAGGAGTTTTAGGGGGAAGAAAAGACATCATGAGTCAAGCCTGGTTTCTTGGCAAAAGTGACATGTGGTCCTTCTGAGTATAAAGATAGGTTCACCCAACAAAGGATAAGAGAATGTGTCGTAGGCAGACGTCACGGCGTGAGTAAAAGCCGTGGGAAATCATGGGGAATGTGTTTGTCCTCAGTGGTAGTTATAGCATCCCTTATTACCTGTTTTGTTTTGATTATTTTTGCATTGGGTCAAAAAAGATAGAATTACTTGGGAAAGATCTCAGACTAAACCTAATCATTCTGGATGTGAGGTATCCATTATTGAATGTCCTTCTTCAAACTGAAGTCTAGCTAATTTGTTTTAAAACCAAGATATGCCATCTCTGATCTTTTTAAAGATGGACCCCCACTTAAGTGTTGCCAAGGACACAGTACAGATTCAAGATAGAGGCTCGTTTAGAGCCGGGAAGGATATTGTGTATTACTGCCCTTTCTACACACACACCCATGGTAACGGCTAGGTGGACCTCTTTGTTTAGTTATTACTTCCTGATGCTATAATGAAGAGTAGAGGGTAAAGGAGGCTTTTTATTTGTGTATTATCTGAGAAAATGATGACAAGATACTTCCTGAGCACACGCCTTCGGCAAACCTCGATGGCCTTTTGTGACGGACACCATGCTGGGCTCCAGGAAATGTAGTGGCTACAGATAGGAAGAACATTCTTTCAGTCCTTGATCCTCTACAAACGTGTATTGGTGGAACAGATTTAGAGCTGGGCAAGGAAATCTATCTAGCACTCCCACCTGAGTCAACAGTTTCCACATTTTAAAAACAGTATCAGGGATTTCTGATTTTCAAAGCAAGTCAACATGTATTACTTCATTTACCTGCCCCACCCCCGACCTCGGTATGAATTCAGCTGGGCTCTTGTCTCCTCACCTTCCCCACTTCACACACATCGTGACTGAGCACTTGTCAAGGACACAGGCCCCAGGGATGTTAGCAAGCAAGCAGCTTTACAAGAACTTTCAGGTTTCTCTATGAGTTTCTAGAAAGAATTTCTAAATGGGTTTCTCATTTAAAAATAACACAACTGTGTAATAATGACATGAAAAACATATCTTCATCAGCAGAATTACAATGAAGAGATCTTAGCTTGTTGTGATTCCCCTGATCTTGATTTTTTTTTTTTTTTTTGAGGCAGGGTCTGAGTCTGTCACCCAGGCTGGAGTACAGTGATGTGGACTCGGCTCACTGCAACCTCCACTTCTCAGGCTTAAACCATCCTCCCACCTTACCCTCCTGAGTAGCTGGGACTGCAGTTGCACACCACTACACCCAGCTAATTTTTGTATTTTTGCTAGAGACAGGGTTTCACCATATTGCCCAGGCTGGTCTCAAACTCCCAGGCTCAAGCGATGCTCCCACTTCCTCCTCCCAAAGTGCTGGGATCACAGACGTGAGCCACCGTGCCCAGCCTCTGATCTTGATTTCAAAACTGTGCTTTTTGGACTCTTACAGAACAAACAAAAATCCTAATTTATGTGTTGCGATACATTCATGATCTTGTTTTATCTTATTTCCAAGGCGTATGTTTTCATTTCAGGAAGGTAGAGGGATGCCTCCCATTGTCTTTCTTTATCACCCAGTGGGCCATCTCCTCCTCAGACCTCCTTGTCCAGAGTTGGGGCAAAGCAATGACTCCTGTGCTGTTCAGTTCTAAGGCAGGAGAGGGGTGCTTGGATGACAGCAGGTCATGTCCAACCTGGCCAGCCCACTCTCTATGGCCTGAGCCAACTGGCTACCCATTATGGCCTAAAGAAGGGCTCTCTGTACCGTCCCGACCTTCAATCCTCCTCCTCCTCGCACTGAGTGAGTACAGGGGAGACTGCTGACTCTTTACAGGCTATAGGTCTCAACTCCCTGTTCACAAGAAATAGAAATAAAGAGTGTATATTGGCTTTATAATTTACAATATTGTTATGAGAAAGGTAGAGCTGTCCTTATCATTTCCAGTTTACAGATGAGGAAGTTGAGTCCCATGCTAGTTAAGTATGCCGGTACGAGATCACCACAGCTGGTGGAGCCCTGCATCAGACCCAGCTTTTCTGCCTCTGTGTCTAGTGTGCTCCCCAACACTCTGTTGCCTCTGCAAAGCAGTGCCAAGCAGACACTTGTCTAAGGATGTTTGCACGTCTTACAAAGGACCAAAATGGTTTCATGTTCCCTAACTCCTCCTTTGTTTATTTCTGCAATCTATATACAGCCCAGAGTAATGTACTTGGTTAAGTGTAGTCTTTTCCCTTCATCTTGCTCTTAACATGCGGATGTCCCTGGAACAGTGTTACTGAAGTCACTTGAGTGAACCGTGTAACAGATGAAACAAACCCTGTCTTTGGAGCCTAACACACCCAGTTCAAATCCCAGCTTGGCCATCTGTGGGCTCTGTGGCTTGCAGCAAGTCATTTAATATTTCTGAGAATTAAATTATTTATCTTTATAATGGGAATATTAGATTTATAGCACACGTTTAACAAAAATTTTAGATAATACATGTAAAGTACCTGGCACATAGTACACAATCAATAAATCATGCACTTTTTGAGCATATGTACTTAAATACGATGTGTAGAGCCTGACAGCTTCGACTGGACTCTGCTCTGCCACTCACTAACTCTGTTAACTTAGAAAAAGTAACTGCTCTGTACATGAGTTTTCACAGTTATGAAATGATGCTATAATATTATCAGGATTATCCTAAGGATTAAATGCATTCATACATTTAAAACTGCATCCAGAGCATAGCTACATTATTACCGTAATTATCATCATTACATCCTCAGTGGGGACGAATTCCTGTTCTTCATCTCTAAAATGGAGATATTAAGACAAAGTGATCTTTGTTTAGACAAAGCGATCCCTTCCAGCACAGGCACCCTATGATCACAGGATTTCTTCTTGGCAGTGTGGGGCAGAGCACCCAGCAGAGAAGAGAGCACTATGGAGGGAAGGAAAAACAAGAGGAAGATGAAAGAGGGCCACAAAAGTAAATTCTGCCACTTCACAGTGCTGTTGCTCAGAGGATGCCCTTGCTGATGACTCCTGAAGCCCTCTCCACATGAGACCACAGTCAACTTCATGGTTATTTCCTTCTCTTCCTAAAGCCATTTCACGGGTCCCCTCTGCCTCCCTGGACTGCCCGGTACTTCCGCCTGGTACCTCCACATTCATCCAGCTGTCTGGTCCTGGACTACTCCCTTCCCAGCATGTACTGATGTTAATTTCCACTCCTGGGGACACATGCTTTCCTCCCTTGTGTGTGTAGCATGAAAAGTGAAAAGGCCCTTGGAACGGAGTGAAGAAAGAACAGGGATGCTCAGGCAGGCCCTGACCCTCAGCTCTGCTCAGACCTCCTAAAGTGCTTGTACATTGCACAAACGTGAGGGCTGAAGAGTGTGTGTGTGTGTGTGTGCACGTGTGTGTGTGTGCACGTGTGTGTGTGTGTGTGCGTGTCTACATTTCAGACATAGGCAGTAGAAAGCAACACTTACCCACCCACCTTCTCTGCATAAAGGGGCACCCTGGTGTCCTTCATGTACAGAGAGCAGATTGAATGAGGGAGGTCACAGTTGAAATGGGTTTCAGGGCCAAATTACTGTCCCTCCGGACATTAGTTTGCAGTGCAGAACCAATTTGAAAATGTGGCATGATCAGCAGTCTCGCCTGAGGAGAGACCAGGACTGGTGGGAAGGGATGTCATAAATCAAGGCTCAGTTGCCCTGAGTAGGGAGCCCTGGCTGAAGCAGCCCAGGCAGCTGTGAGGCAGGATTGAGATGCATTGGCAGAGCTGTGACGATGACCCCCAGACTGAAATAATTGGGGTTGGGGGAGGTGCACCGTGGGTCAGACTGAGGGGCACCGGAAGAATATATGGGGGAAGAAAGCTTTCCAAAGACCTGCCTAAACAATGACAGGCTTTGGTCAGAGTAATTATCTGCCATGTTCCTACGCACTAAATTCACTTTTAAAGGAGAAACACACGCTCCCACAAACACACGGGCACAAAAGGAAAGAAAACCCTTCTGGAAGAAAACGAAGTACTGTAGAGCAAAAACAATAGACCCTAGAGGGAAAAGGGGACTGAAACTTAAAGAACTTCATTTCAAGGCAAACAGTGCCCTCTAGAGGCACAAACGCTAGAGGCAGGCAACGTTGAACAAAAGAAGTTCAGTGAAATGAAGTGCTGGAGATGACCCTTCTGCTTTAGATGTGCTTGGAGATTTTGTTCCAGGTTAAGGGAGCAGGGAGAGGACCCTAACCATTTCCTACTTCTGAATGCATGTCCATGATCTTGTCATTCTTGTGCCTTCCTCAAAAGACCCGGATAACTCCAGGCACTGCAAGGAGACATTTTGCCAAACACAATTTCAAATAAAATGCTATTACAGTAAATGTTGGATTTCAGTCTGTGTGTGGCACTAGAAGTGAGGAATTTTCATAGAGAGTGTCATAAAGAGGAAAATTTAGTATAATTTGGCTTGGGGGAGAGGGCAGGGGGCATAAAATAGATTTTTTGAGAGCCTATATCTTGAGTAATTAGATCAATAAAACTCCCTCCAGAAGTCATTGCTTTCAACAGCATGACACCAAAATACAGAATCCTGGTAAGGAGAATTTCAAAGGCAGAAGGTTTTAGTCAAAGAGTCTCCACCACGGGTCCCTCATGAACCCTCGGCCAGCTCTAAATCCTCCTTGTGTGAGTCCCCACATACCTTCACCTTTTACACCATCATCCTCATCTCTCCCTTCTCTTCCGCCACTTCACACAGTTCCTCGCCAGGCCACAGGGCAGCGTAGCAGAATGAAAAGACCACACGCTTTGAAGCTAAACAGGTGTGGACTCCAAGTTCAAAACCATTAACTTCAGGCCATATGCACAGTGATCTAAGCCTCCTCTGCATCCTCATCTACAAGATGTCACTGACAGCAGCCTTCTCACTGTGTCGGTGGGAGCAGGGACTGGCATAATACGGTGAGGCACCTACACTGTGAGGGCACAGAGCTGGAGTTCAATGAAAATTCATGACCCCCCACCCCTTTCTCTTCCCTGTCACTGCTGAGTAACACCAGAGGCTTCCGCCTGAGCTTCCTGTCTCTATTTTCTTCTTCCTCAGTCCACACTGCACACAGAACTATGGAGAACCTTCCCGAATCACCATTTCATCAGGCCATCCCTTATTCCACCATCATCCCCTGCACGAGAAATCCAACCCCTCAAGCATCCAATGTATCCCCTTCAATTCGTGCCCAGTTAATCTTCACACCTGATACCTCCCTGCTGCTCAGTGATAACCTTCTGACACAGGCTGCCATCCGCGGCCACCCCAAACACACTGCTTATGACTTTCCCTTCTGTGCCTCCATTTGGGAAGCCACTCGCCCCACTCACACCTTGCCTCTCTCCAAAATCCATATTCTCCCTATCCTTCTGGGCCAAATTCAAATCCTATCTCCTCTATTGGGTTTTCTCTGGTGATTTCCCTAATTGTAAAGGGACCTCTACAATGAAAAGTGAAAAGGCCCTTGGAACGGAGTGAAGAAAGAACAGGGATGCTCAGGCAGGCCCTGACCCTCAGCTCTGCTCAGACCTCCTAAAGTGCTTGTACATTGCACAAACATGAGGGCTGAAGAGTGTGTGTGTGTGTGTGTGTGTGTGTGCGTGTCTACATTTCAGACATAGGCAGTAGAAAGCAACACTTACCTACCCACCTTCTCTGCATAAAGGGGCACCCTGGTGTGACCCTTTGTGATTCTAGAACACGTTGTAGCTACAGTTTTAGCCTCATTCATGTAAAAATAAATACTACAAGCTTGGTAAGAAGGATGCACGCCTGCAAGTAATGACATGGAAAGGTGTTTCTAACATCTTGATGACTTAACAAGTTAAAAGTAGTATGTACTTTCTGAGCCATTTTTGTTTTTAAAAAAAGTGTGTGCGTGTGTGTGTGTGCATGTGTGTGTGTGTGCTTGTGTGTGTACCTAGACATATAAATGCACAAGGACGGCAGGAAACTTTTCACTTTCTGTTTTGTAGATTCTGTATTGTTTCAATTTTTCTACTGAGCATGTACACAGTTTTTTATTTAAAATACTTTTATTTTTAATATTTATTTGTTTTTATTTTTTGTAGCGGTAAGGTCAGGAACTCAGGAGTGTCAGGAATATCATTGCTTTTCAAAATCAGAAGTGAGGTCTCATTCTGTTGCCCTAGCTAGCCCTGCTCTGCCCTTAAGCCGAACCTCCTGAGCTCAAGCTATCCTCTCGCTTCGGTCTCCCAGAGTGCTAGGACTACAGGTGTGAGCCACTGTGCCAAACCTAAAAAACATTTTTCAAATAACTCAGCACCGATTCATTGAGTACCTACTTACACCAAGCACTGACCTACGTGCTGGGAATTTTCAAAGGTGGTCCCTACTTTCTGCACAGCTGAGAGTCCACTGGAAGAGAAGCCAGAACACCTTGGTGGGGATATGCAGACTGATGTGAAATAGTAAGGCAGTGTAGGGGGATTCAGAGGAGCAGGGGGCCAGCTCCGTCCGGGGAAGTCAACCGGGGCTGAGCGAGAGAAGATCACATTGGAGTCATGATGGGAGGATAAGTGGATGTCTATGAAACAGAGAAGAAAGAATCAGGCGTCCTTGCTGGGAGGGAGGAAAGTACACACAGAAACAAATAAGCATTTGAGTGCTTGTCTAGAAGGTAACAAGGAACTGTGTGTGAACAGAGAATCGCATTCAGAGTTTGGGGGCAGGAGATAAGACTACAAAGAGGCGCTGGGGTCTTACGGTGAAAATCCTTGTGTGACAAGATGGGAAATCCATTCCTTATACGACGGGGAACACAGAGGGTTTTAAGTATAGGCATAGTATAATCATTTACTTCCCGGTGTAAGGTATTTTTGACTGACTGCACCATGGACGCTATGGTGATTCCTGTGACCCGCACGTTCCCCTCTGGAGGGCGTTCCGGAATTAGAAAACCTGAAGAAACTGGAACACCATGAAAAGTAAAAGAATGATCAACCCCTGCAGCACCTAACTTGAGTCATTCTTCTATTGTTTCTTATTCCGCCCTCAATTGACAAGGCCATTGGACTTTGTGACCGACCTTGGTCAACTTCATGACTCCTGACCCTTCCTCCCCCTCCCAGCTTGCAAAACTATGACCTCCTCCCAGCTTGCAAAAAACCACCCTAAACTGTAACTTTGGTAACTTTCCACTGCTTAACCCAAACCTACAACACCAACTCCCATCCCACTGCCCTCTGCTGACTCTCTTTTCAGACTCAGCCCACTCGCACCCAGGTGAAAAAACAGCCATGTTGCTCACACATAGCCTGTTTCAGGGGGGTCTCTTCATTCAAAGCATGCATTTTAACACCTGGTATTGTTCTTTAATTATTTCAGGTTTATAATACATTTTCTATGGCTATCCCTCCCCTTATGGAGTTCAAAGTTCTCCAGAAGAGCAACAGAGGCAGCTGGGAACTTGTTCCCAGCCAGAGCACTGCCATAACTGAAGCACGTTATTCATGATGCTGACTAGAATGTAGAAACAGTGTCTATCTCAGGTATATGGTTCTGGTTGTAGCCCTGGCCAGACACATAGCATCTCATTGCTCAGAGTTACTCTCTGAGGGATCCACGCAACAGACTTCGCGACATCCCCCTCTTCCCCTCAACCCCAGCCGGCACATCCAGCTTCCACAGGGAGAGCCCATCCCCCACAGCTGCTTTTGTGAAGTTGCTGGAGGGATAGCTGCTTGGCCCAGGGAGTATCCACATGGCTCCCGATGATAACACCTCAAGCAGGAGAAAAGAAAAACAGTTTTCCGCTGATGGCAGTGTGTACAGCCGGCTGAGCTGTTTGGCACAGTCTCTGCAGCTGTGTATTCATGATGCTATATTTAAGCCAAAAAAAAAAAAAAAAAAAGTCTCTGAATGATACAATTAATACAGGCTGAAATTTGGTTGACCATTTAAGTGTTTGTTTGCTTCTCCCTGCCAAATATCAGGTTCATGAGGGGGAAAGTTGGGCCTCAGACAGGAGCCCCTAAAAAAGTTTAAACCCCTACTGTGCAGAAAAACAGGCACAGATTCTGTCACATGTGGTGCCGCTTGGCTGAGTTTCCCAATGGTTCAAATGATTTCTATGGCAAATCCTCCTGGTGGATGGAGGGAAAACAGAAGCACCGTTTCTCATTCTAGGCAGGTAGCAGGTGACAGGGCAAGCACAGTGGGGGCGGGGGAGGCTGGAAGAGCAGACCTATTCAGACCTATTTCACATAAGGTGGATTTAGATGAGAAATGGAGATCACCATGCTGATGCAGTCACAAAAATACACCTGCCCAACACAGAGTGTCTCCTGCTCCTCCAAGCCCCGTACTACCTACAGCTTAATTCTGAGCCAGGCATGCCCAAGAATTCCTTCTCTCTCCTTCCTTGGGTCCCAGTATTTGTCCATGGAGGACATACTTACAGATAAAGGCTTTAGACTGCCCTGCGAAGAAAGCTGGAAGTCTAATTATGTTTTCTCCCTTGCTTAGGTTTTAAAGGCACAGCAAGGTGAACCCTGGAAATAGACTCAAATATGGCAGAAATTAAGTCAGTTTGGCTGCTTCCATCTAGCTCCTTTCTCTTAAAACTCATGGTAAGACTGAGTAGAATTAAGATGGTTCTGGGCCAGGGAACTCAGGAATGTTATTGTTTCCCCAAATCAAAGACACTCACACCCTGAGATCCTGAGAGAAAGTGCACCATGAATCAGTGGGGTTTGGCTCCTAAACTCAATGCTATGAAGGCTGGGTGGTCAGTCACACAGCACTTCCTCCTGAGTCCCCAGCCGTGAATAGCTTCAGACAGAAACAGGCCATGAGTTCTGATGTTTATCCCACTCCTAATTCACAGGTCCTGGTGTCTGGTTTCTCCACTCTCCAGACCACTGAAAGGAACAATGGAGCAAGTGAGAGGGTCCTTCAACCAGACCTACTCTGTGAAAATGGGGTAGCGAGAGAGAAAGCCAGAAAAAAACAAAAAGAAAAATGAACTTTTTTTTTTTTTTTTTGCAAGGATTTAAAAATATGTATTTTTTGAAAATATTTGGAAAGTAATTAAGATCCCTGATTGGAAGGGGGAAAAAATCAACACAATGAAATTTAGGAACAGAAATGCAAGAGCAGCTGCTGCATCGGCCCCTTCCACCCGAGGGGCGCGGCCAGGAGATGCTCATTTTATGATCCCAAGTGCACGCTCTGGTCGACGCAGAATCACTTAATTACCAGCCTTCTGGTGGCAGGACCCTGCCCAAAGTCAGGGTCAGAAATAGGACAGCTCGTCATGCTTGGCTTTGTTGGTCTGGTAGTCAGACAAGGTCAGGGGCTTGTTTTCGTGAGGGAGACTTTGGAATACTCGCAAGTGGACAAATTCCTCGTCACCGACATGCACCTTGATGAAGTAGTTTGTCCCCGCAACCACCTGGCTCCTGAAGGACACAGCCTTAAACACGGGGAACTTCTTGTTTTCTTTTTCTTCAAGCTGGGACCTCACCTGGTCGGCGATGTTCTGGGTCTCGGCGGTGGCCGGCTGCGCGGCGGAGGGCGCCCCGCATATCATCGTGGCGGCGGCGGAGAAACTCAGCGAGGGGACTGGGCCGAAAAATGAACTTTTAATGCACGATGAGTCCACAAATAGAGACTCACTGGAGACCCAGTCCATCCATCCTCCTTCCACTCTGCTGACCAATCATACTATTGCTTTAGTGTTTTAAAGCTTTCGAGAAAACTTTTTAGATTGTTAGAGCTAGAAGAGATATCAGAGACTACTTGGTGGCACTAGTCAGTTTTACAGCATCAGACAATCAAAAACACCATGGGACTTGCCCAAGTTCACGCAGCTCTCAGTGGGAGAGCAGAAGCTACAGTCTGGGTATTCTTCAGATGCCCAGCCCTTTGCACAGTCCTGTCCATGCTATGTGAAGAATATATACATGTTATATGAAGAATCTGTTGGTCCAGTTGGTGACTGGAGAGAGACTGTTACAGGTCAGAGTGAGACTTGTGAAGAACCTGAATAATGATAGAAAAACAGTGAATCAATGGGATGATAGGTGTGGACTGGTAGGAGGTGTATGTGAGTCAGGAATGCCCCAAATTGTCCTGTCTTTTCTACAGTCCTGTCCCACCTGTAAGACACTACTGCTGGTTCTTTCATAAATATGATTATTTTCACTTCCCCCTCAATAATGAGGCATTTACTACATATTTAGGGGAAATAAGTCTCAAATATCTATGAGTGGTAAACAGCTTTACACACATCTAACACTGTGGAGTCACTGTGAGTACACGCTGGAAGAAATGATCAGATATTGGCAAATGAATTTTCTTCAGACTAAACATACAAATTCCCTGCTGGAGCTCAAATTGGCACATGTATTAATTAGCAAAGGGAGCAGTTTTTCATGGATGTGTCCCTAGTCTCTTCAAATACTTCCCTATAAACAAAAGTCCATGTTGCTATTACATATTATCATTTTGAAGTGCAAAAATTAGGTCGTGGATTTGAAATAGACCTTATGGGGGTCTGATTTCTCGGCAGGTGTATGGGTCAGCAGTGTTTAGCAGAAAGGATGGGGGGGGCGGGGGCGGGGGGAGGCCTGGTGGAAAATATGTGACCCCAAAGCCTACAGTTCTAGAAGGTTTCACTCAGCTGTTAATTGCAAACCAAACAAATCCTCATCTTGTTCCAATTGAGGGGCTAAGTGGATAAAATTTACATGTAAGGAAAGAGAAAAGAGGGCCACCCAGCAGGAGCCCTTTCCTCTGCCCTGAATCCAGATCACCCTGAGTGACTTTACACTTTTTTTTTATTACAAAACAGAGCCACAAGGACATCAGGAATGCTGGATATAACACAGAACTGATCCCTTTCAAACTCAGAGGTTTTGACAAAATTGGTTGGTGAATATGTTAGGCAAAGAAACTTATGTGTGTGTGGATTGCAGAGATCTGTGACATTTTTCTGAAAGACATTCCTGAATTTTCAGTCTTTAAATGGGCAATTCCTCCTTTTGCCCAGGAGGCAGCCCTTCTTTTGTTTGACCAATCTGGTTCCTTTAGCAAGGTTTTTCCCAGGGGATGAAGGTCCCTGGAGTGATCCCTAGTAGGGGCAAGGGCAGGGGAAAATCACTGTTACACCTTCCACTCTTTCCCCAACCTTCTCTCAAACATTGGTTTGAGTGATAACTCCAGGAAAATAATGACATCAAGACCTTTGGAAGGGAAAGAGTCCAACACACACTAGACTCTCGAAGAGCAGAAAATTAAGATTAAAAAATAATCATACCGAGCCAGTCTTATAGCTGATATAATCATTCATTTGTTCACTGAGCAAATATTTATGAGCATCTACTAAGTGTTAGGCAATCATAAACACATAAATACCTCTGTATGCATCAGAGAAGGCTGGGCTTTGTTGTGACAACCACCAAACTCCAAACTTTCAGCAGCTCGGCATGAATATTTCAAACCCAGAGCTCAGGAGGCAGCCCTCTTTCATTCCATAGCTACACTATCTGGAAAATGTGGCCTCCAAATTATTAAAGAAGGGCGCAAAAGAGTTGAAGGGTGAATGGGATGCTTATGGGCCAGACTCAGAAGAGAGTTAGATCACTTCTGACCGGAGCCCATTGGACAAAACTCAAGCACATCCTAGCTTCTGGAGAAACTAAGAGATAGAGGGAACAATGGGTATCTGTTGAGCACTAATAGTCTTTGGCACATATAATTACAGATGCTGAGACATTTCTACATACATGGTAGAACTCCCGTCTTCTCCCAGAATAAACCTATGAAGTGATTAACGTCTAGACCCCACCCCATCCTAGCAGTGGCGAAAAGGGGAGGTGACTTTTGTTAACCTACTTTCTAGTCTACCCACTCTCCTGAATGTAGACACAATTTGGGGCACTCCTTCTGACTCACATACACCTCCTACCGTTCCACACCTATCAACCCATCGATTCACTGTTTTTCTATCATTATTCAGGTTCTTCACAAGTCTCACTATGACCCATAACAGTCTCACTCCAGTCACCAACTGGACCTGCAGATTCTTCATATAACATATATGTATTCTACACGTAGCATGCGTATATTCTTCACACGGCATGTATATATTCTTCACACAGCATGAGTATGTTCCCCACACAGCATGAGTATGTTCCTCACACAGCATGTGTATGTTCCCCACACAGCATGAGTATGTTCCTCACACAGCATGTGTATGTTCCCCACACAGCATGAGTATGTCCCTCACACAGCATGTGTATGTTCTTCACACAGCATGAGTATGTCCCCCACACAGCATGAGTATGTCCCTCACACAGCATGTGTATGTCCCTCACACAGCATGTGTATGTTCCCCACACAGCATGAGTATGTTCCTCACACAGCATGAGTATGTTCTTCACACAGCATGAGTATGTTCCCCACACAGCATGAGTATGTCCCTCACACAGCATGAGTATGTCCCTCACACAGCATGAGTATGTCCCTCACACAGCATGTGTATGTTCCCCACACAGCATGAGTATGTTCCTCACACAGCATGAGTATGTTCCCCACACAGCATGTGTATGTTCCCCACACAGCATGTGTATGTTCTTCACATAGCATGAGTATGTTCCCCACACAGCATGTGTATGTTCTTCACACAGCATGCGTATGTTCCCCACACAGCATGAGTATGTCCCTCACACAGCATGAGTATGTTCCCCACACAGCATGAGTATGTCCCCCACACAGCATGTGTATGTTCTTCACACAGCATGAGTATGTCCCTCACACAGCATGTGTATGTTCTTCACACAGCATGAGTATGTCCCTCACACAGCATGAGTATGTCCCTCACACAGCATGTGTATGTTCCCCACACAGCATGAGTATGTTCCTCACACAGCATGAGTATGTTCCCCACACAGCATGTGTATGTTCCCCACACAGCATGTGTATGTTCTTCACACAGCATGAGCATGTTCCCCACACAGCATGCGTATGTTCCCCACACAGCATGCGTATGTTCCCCACACAGCATGCGTATGTTCCCCACACAGCATGTGTATGTTCCCCACACAGCATGAGTATGTTCCTCACACAGCATGAGTATGTTCCCCACACAGCATGTGTATGTTCCCCACACAGCATGTGTATGTTCTTCACACAGCATGAGTATGTTCCCCACACAGCATGTGTATGTTCTTCACACAGCATGAGTATGTTCCCCACACAGCATGCGTATGTTCTTCACACAGCATGCGTATGTTCCCCACACAGCATGTGTATGTTCTTCACACAGCATGAGTATGTTCCCCACACAGCATGCGTATGTTCTTCACACAGCATGCGTATGTTCCCCACACAGCATGTGTATGTTCTTCACATAGCATGAGTATGTTCCCCACACAGCATGTGTATGTCTTCACACAGCATGAGTATGTCCCTCACACAGCATGAGTATGTCCCTCACACAGCATGTGTATGTCCCTCACACAGCATGAGTATGTCCCTCACACAGCATGAGTATGTCCCTCACACAGCATGTGTATGTTCCCCACACAGCATGAGTATGTCCCTCACACAGCATGAGTATGTCCCTCACACAGCATGAGTATGTTCCCCACACAGCATGTGTATGTTCCCCACACAGCATGCGTATGTTCCCCACACAGCATGTGTATGTTCTTCACACAGCATGCGTATGTTCCCCACACAGCATGTGTATGTTCTTCACACAGCATGAGTATGTTCCCCACACAGCATGTGTATGTCTTCACACAGCATGAGTATGTCCCTCACACAGCATGAGTATGTCCCCCACACAGCATGTGTATGTTCCCCACACAGCATGAGTATGTCCCTCACACAGCATGTGTATGTTCCCCACACAGCATGTGTATGTCCCTCACACAGCATGTGTATGTCCCTCACACAGCATGAGTATGTCCCTCACACAGCATGAGTATGTCCCCCACACAGCATGAGTATGTCCCTCACACAGCATGTGTATGTTCCCCACACAGCATGAGTATGTCCCTCACACAGCATGAGTATGTCCGTCACACAGCATGAGTATGTTCCCCACACAGCATGAGTATGTTCCCCACACAGCATGAGTATGTCCCTCACACAGCATGAGTATGTCCCTCACACAGCATGAGTGTGTCCCTCACACAGCATGTGTATGTTCCTCACACAGCATGAGTCTGTTCCTCACACAGCATGAGTATTTCCCTGACACAGCATGTGTATGTTCCCCACACAGCATGAGTATGTTCCTCACACAGCATGAGTATGTTCCTCACATAGCATGTGTATGTTCTTCACATAGCATGAGTATGTTCCTCACACAGCATGAGTGTGTCCCTCACACAGCAATGTGTATGTTCTTCATATAGCATGAGTATGATCTTCACATAGCGTGCATATATTCTTCAGATAGCATGCATTCACTGAGCCTAAATTAGATGCTTTTTTGAGAAATGGGAGCAGATGATTCACTTTTCCATCTCATATCTTGACAGGTTCTTTCCTGCCTTTGCTCACAATGTAGCCCCAGACTGGCATGGCCCCTCCGCCTCGTGTAGCTCAAGTCTTTCTAAGGCCTCACTAAAATCCTACCACCTACCCTAGGTTTCTGAATTCTCACACACACTAACTTACATAATCATTTTTAAAAAAGATTTCCAACTTCTTTTCATCAAAAAGATTATCAACTCCTTGAAGAAAGGAGGCAAGCCAGGATTCCTCTCATAGTCCCCCAAACCCTTCCTGTGGCGGAGGGCGCAGAAGCAGCTCTCCTGAGCCTCCCAAGGGCACTGAGCCACTTGCTTTATGTCACTCTGGAGAGCAACTTGTGCGCCCTGGAACCTGAGTGGCCCAGAATACTCCTGGAAAGAACTGGAACAAACAAACAAACGCCACAGGCAATAAGCTGAAGGAAAGTAACATGAGAAAAGGCGTGTCTGGGCTTTTAAAGCTGTTAGAACTGGGTTCAAATTCTGATGTTTCTACAGTTGAGTGGTTATAGGCAAATGACCTCTCTTTTCTGAGTCTACATTGCCCACTGAAAACGTATATTTGGAACCTTTGCCTTTCTTTCAGTAGTGCTCTGAGGATTAATGGCAACATAAATAAGAAGTTCCCAGTACTTTTCTAAGTGAACCCTTAAAAATGCTCATACTTGGGCCGGGCGTGGTGGCTCACACCTGTAATCCCAGGTACTCAGGAGGCTGAGGCAGGAGAATTGCCTGAACCCAGGAGGCAGAGGTTGCGGTGAGCCGAGATCGCGCCATTGCACTCCAGCCTGGGTAACAAGAGCGAAACTCCATCTCAAAAAAAAAAAAAAAAAAATGCTCATACTTGCCCAGCACAGTGGCTCATGCCTGTAATCTGAGCACTTTGGGAGGCTGAGGCAGGTGGATCACCTGAGGTCACAAGTTCCAGACCATTCTAGCCAACATAGTGAAAAGCCTGTCTCTACTAAAAATACAGAAATTAGCCAGGTGTGGTAGTGGGTGTCTGTAATCCCAAATACTTGGCGCGGGGGTCGGGGCACAAGAGTCACTTGAATGAACCTGGAAGGTGGAAGGTGCAGTGAACCAAGATCACGTCACTGCACTACAGCTTGGGTGACAAAGTGAGACTCAGACACATACACACACACACACACACCCCAGTGATATGGACCTGGACTTCTTTCTTCTATTCTCTATCTACTCTCAACCTGATGGTTC
Organism: Saguinus oedipus; assembly: GCA_031835075.1. Taxonomy (NCBI): domain Eukaryota; kingdom Metazoa; phylum Chordata; class Mammalia; order Primates; family Cebidae; genus Saguinus; species Saguinus oedipus. Next base: position 30,901,035 of record CM063190.1, on the reverse strand, counting down.
CTGCTTGCTTCTTTTTATCAATAACTCTAACTATGGTGAACATCAATCCTACCGAGTTTTTGAATTCCCTAAGACAATGCCTCCGACTGAGTTACTTATGCAATATAAAGCAACCGTGCTTCAGAGAGTTTTCTGGCCGGAATACTGTGAAGGTCACTGGCTCACCAATGGCTGTTTTTGGCTTAGACCTAGCTCTCCATCCAATCAAGAGTGGCCCTTATGTCAAGGTTACATAGTCTAAAACTCAGTGACTCATGTGTAAGGAATGGCCTGACCTCTTTTTTAAAATAAAGTGATTATGTAACTAGCAGATACTGAATTGTTGGTCTCAATAAATATTCACTGAAAAAAATGAATGTGATCTTTCACTGAGCCCACCACCATTGTTGGAATACCTCAAGCACAAATAACTAGCAGAGCAGTACTTCCCTGGGCAGATAAATCACCTATGGATCTTATTAAAACTGCCGATTCTAATCCGTCAGGTCTAAAGTGGGACCTGAATTTCTAACAAGCTCCCAGGAGATACCATCATTGATAATGCATGGACCACTCCTTTAGTGGTAAGGCAGAAGAGAACCGATTCAGTGACTCTCTCCTACATTCTTCTTGCATAAGTAGTATATTAATGTTACTGGCAAATTCTTTTTAGGAAGATTGAGAGAATAGGGTACCAAATTAAATTTTGTTTATAATTCAAGTAGCAAAATGAAAGAGGGTAAGACAGGACATTGGGTTCCTTCCCTTTTCCAGTACCTATTGTACGACCACACTGTTCATCTTGCTACGTCTATGAGTAATGGAAAGTACATCTTCTCAGTGACTTTGTATGTTCGTTATCTAGTATAATGCTTGGCAAATACATAATAGATTCTCAACAAATATCTATTGAAAAAAAATGAATTTCTCTTTGGTATGCTCTAAAATACTTAGTGCACACAGCAGGCACTCAATAAAAGCTTGCTGAATGAATTAATAAAGATGGAAAGAAGTAACGACTGTGGTCCCGTGTAGAGTAAAATATTATTTCTCATTGAAATCATCTGAGCAAGATCAACTCTTAGGGCTAGATGGGCACTGAGGGAAATAACACTGATGTTAGACCAAGTCCTTGGAAATGAGTAGGCCTCAGCTGACAGTCCAAATTGGTTTGGGTACCATCTGGTGCTATGATTGAAGCATTTTTCATGCTCACTAATAAAGAACTCAGGCTGGCTTTAGGGAGGACTGGGTCAAACCAGTGACTTCTATGGGCTGAGCAGGGAACCAACCCAGAGTGGCTGCAGAAGGAGCTGCTTATTTGGACTGCCATTTCCTCCAGCCCATCGCCAGGAACGTGCCCTATAAGGAAACAAATGCAAACTCCAGGGTAGAGCTCCAGGGCCTAGGCTTTGTAAGGAGCCCACCAGGGAGCACCTGACTGCAGGCTGGAGCATATGAAAAGCTCCTTTCTCTGCACTTGGCTCATAAAAGAAGCCCCATGGCTCGAATCCACCAACTCCCTGCAATCTCCGACAGCAGAGCCGCTCTGAGACCTGCAGACAGGCAGGGGGACAAACGAAGGGGAACTGCTGCCAATACTGGGAACAAAAGCTTGCTCACATTGCTGGAGTTACATGGGATGTAGCCTAGGAGTTTTGCTTTCATGGAAAAGAAAAAAAAAGAATATTTAGAGTCTGGGATGGAGAGGACAGAACAGAATTATTATTCTTCATGAGGAAAACCAGGGAGAGCTGGAGGACATCACCGAAACAGAAGTGTTTTTACAGAGCCAACAAATTTCATTGAACAAAATGGTTGAAATAATGTGTTTTCTTTTCTTCAATCTTCATGACTCCTTCTTTCAAATTAGACCCTCAGTGAAATTCTCAAAAAAGGACCATGGGAGCTTCTTTTAGTCCTTCTTGTTTCTTTTGCTTTATTTATTTTTTTCGTCTTCTGCTGTGTCTGGAATGGACTAAGGAATGTCAGTGCCTCGTGACAAAGAGATTGATAAGGATCACACTTGAAAATCTTTCCCAAAATTTAACTAGTAGTCCAAATTCAATTTAGAGAAGTGGCCTTAACCACTAATAACTAATAATAATCAGCAGTTTTTACCACCTACGATGTGTCAGGAATTATTCATAGCACTTTACCCTTCTTAACTCAACCGTGGAATCTACTCCTAGGATGGTTAGGGATCGTAGGTGGGTATCCTGATAACCAATGATGTTTTAGACAGGAGGAAACAGTAAAACAAGAAGGTCAAGTAACTGTCTCTGAGTTTCTCAGACAGTAACCCATGACGTCAGGACTGAAAGCCAGTAACCCTGGCTTCAGAATCTGCTTGAACACCTCACTGTGTGGCCTCTGAGCAGAATCGTCAGCCATTGGCCCAGTCGCCATGGTGACTCCCTTCCACGCATCCCTCTCTAATCTCTGGGTGACTCCCTTCCACGCATCCCTCTCTAATCACTGGGTGACTCCCTTCCACGCATCCCTCTCTAATCACTGGGTGACTCCCTTCCACGCATCCCTCTCTAATCACTGGGTGGACTGACTGCCTTCCTCTGGCTTTGGTTTTGTCTCCAGACACAACCTCTTAATCATTCTCCTCTGTTTCATTCATTGAAGTCAGCTCTCAGGCAAATGTCACTAAGACTCCAGGGACACCCCACCCCACAACCCGTCTGGTGTCCAAGTCCCTGTGCTCTGGGAGGGGAGATGGAACCTTAGAGAACCTCTCTGTGCTCCTTCAGCCACCTAATTTGGCCTCTCATTTAACCCACTCTACCCTCTTCTCTTCCTGCTAATTTTTAATACCTATTTTCTGCACTGTGTTTAGGTACTTTTCTATATTCATTTTACTGCCTTAATCTACCTCAATACTCTCAAATCTTGAGTCAGTGTCTCCAGCACTTTAATCTACTCAAAATTGGAGACGGTGCACATTTGGCATCTGTATTTCCCCCACAGCATACCAGAGATGTTGAGTGGATAAGTAAACAAACAAATAAAACCACTGTTGTCTTTCTTTACCTCTTATTCTTCTGACCACAGAAAGTAAAAAAAAAAGAAAAGAAAACACTCAAAGTTTAAACTTTAGGCAGCCAAGTAATGCTGGGATTAGTGAGTTGTGGTGTGTGTATTATGAGGCCATCAGGAAATCAGGAACTTGAGATGATCACCCAAGTAGCTGAGGCCCAGAGTTGACGCCAGTCCTTATTTTCTGCTGAGACATCTGTCTTCATTACCTCTTCGTCTAGGCACTCTGACCTCAAGGATCCAATTGGAGTAGATTGCTGTTTAAGGTTTTCAGAGGTAAACATGTCATCCTTGGTGGGGAGGGAAGTGAGATGGGAAGAGGAGAGTGCTTGAAACAGAACTTAGGGACCAGTACGACTGCTTAGAGGCTCATGAAAACCAAAGAAAATGGAAAGAAAGAAGAATATCATCTGAATTAAATTCCTGAAAGCCTTAAGGGTGTTTTTCTCTAGGTTTTCAGCAACAAGCTGAAAATTAGAGGATGCTTCAAAGTGCCCTCCAGCTCAGGCACTCTGCTCTGTGAGAATAAGAAGATAAACTTGTTCAGCTCCTCCTGCCTTCCAGTCAATCCCTCACTCGATCTACATTCAGCCTTTGTGTTATTCAGCATGCCCCCAGAAAGTTGTGGTTAAAAAAGCATAGGTTCTGAGGTTAAACAGTCTTCAATCTAAACCCCTTTTCCATAATTTGTTTATTATGGGATCTTGGACATATTTAATTTTTCTGGTCTGTCATAAGATGGAATGAGGCATCATAGACAAGTAGTCAGTACAGCTCTGGCTCATGTAGCATTGAGTAATGTTGGCCACATTCCCCACTTTTCTTCCAGCCCCTCCAATTTCCTTTTCTCTTTCCTTCTTCAGGCCTTTTGTTTGTATGTCTTTGCAATCTCCCCTTAACTGCTTACAAGTATTTTTTCTAAATTCTTAAGTTTAATTCCAGCTCCAAGTTGAAAGAGAAAGGAAACAGAAGAGTTATAAAGGTATTCAGCCTGAAAATTATAAATGGAGAAGCACCGCAAATCAGCCATGGCCTGAAGGAAATCAAATGTTATTGAGATTCTGTGAGTCTGGAGGCACCATCTGGGAGTAAAGCTTGCGAAGAAACAAATCAAATCAGTGTTTTCTTCATTCAGAAGATACTTTTGCCTCGGGGATCAGAGCAGGTTTAAGCAGTTTTGAGGGGTGGGCCCTGAAGCGGTGTGTATTGGACAGGAGAAGGAACAAAACCCCTGTGATGGAGCCCCTAATTAGACGTGTGACTCCCACCGAATCAATTTGTCTTCCTGAGACTGTTGCTTTGGCCAACCGTCAAGCTCATGCAGGACTCCTGTGAAGGTACACAGCTAATTTCACAGCACCGCTCTCCTGAATCATCACCATGAATATTCTGCAGGAAGGCCTCCTGAGAATGTACACTATCGGTAAACTACCTTTTTACTTTTGCTGCACTCTACTAACAAGGAAAAGAATTAGAAGAAGACAAGACGTTAGGCAAGCAAGCTAATATAAGGTGTCTTTTTTTTTTTTTTGAGACGGAGTTTCGCTCGTTACCCATGCTGGAGTGCAATGGCGTGATCTCGGCTCACTGCAACCTCCACCTTCTGTGTTCAGGCAATTCTCCTGCCTCAGCCTCCCGAGTAGCAGGGATTACAGGCACACGCCACCATGCCCAGCTAATTTTTTGTATTTTTAGTAGAGACGGGGTTTCACCATGTTGACCAGGATGGTCTCGATCTCTTGACCTTGTGATCCACCCGCCTCAGCCTCCCAAAGTGCTGGGATTACAGGCTGAGCCACCGTGCCCGGCCAATATAAGGTGTCTTTCAGGTTGTAGCCTAAATTGAGGAACTACTCAACTACTCAGTTCAGTTTCCTAAAACATCTCTGTTCACAGTATGAGGAATGAGATATGCACAAATAACATGCAAAGTAGATAAAGACTTATGCTCAAAGACGGATAGATAGTAAGGGAAGTTCCTAAGAAGAACAGCTCAGTCACTTCTAGAAGAGAAGGACCAGCAGGGAAAGCTTTATGAAGAAGGTAGTGTTTGAGTTAGAGCTTAAAGCATGACCAGGATTTGTCAGGTAAACATGGAAGGTAGAACAATCCAGTTGTGTATACCACAGAAGCCAAGCACAGATGGAAATGCATAGGATATATTTTTAAAAGAGTGAAGAAGGCTGGGCGCGGTGGCTCACGCCTATAATCCCAGCACTTTGGGAGGCTAAGGCGGGTGGATCACGAGGTCAAGAGATCGAGACCATCCCGGTCAACAAGGTGAAACCCTGTCTCTACTAAAAATACAAAAATTAGCTGGGCATGGTGGCGCGTGCCTATAATCCCAGCTACTTGGGAGGTTGAGGCAGGAGAATTGCTTGAACCCAGGAGGCGGAGGTTGCGGTGAGCCGAGATCGCGCCATTGCACTCCAGCCTAGGTAACAAGAGTGACACTCCGTCTCAAAAAAAAAAAGAGTGAAGAATTCAGCTGGGAATGAGATTGAGAATACATAAGAAAATGATGAATGGGGGAATGGAAAAGGCCAGAGGAGGTGGGCAGGGAGGATGTTGCATTTCAGGTTAAGAAATTTCAACAATGGAAAGCCATAGAGCTGCTGATGTGCAGAAGACAACCTAGTGTTTGCCTTCACGTGAGAACTGATATTCAGAGGTCGTATTTCCTCCCCCATATCCTTACACAGATATTATGCATTTTAGGCTTTCCACTAAGATCCCACATTTATCCTTCCCATTTTATCATTGGATAGGTAAATTATTAATCTTAAAATTGGAAGGGAACTTAGAGATTATCTAGTTCATGCTCCTACATTATTGATTTTAAAAGCTGAAGCCAGGTACAGTAATTCATGCCTGTAATTGTAACACTTTGGGAGGCTGAGGCTGGCAGATCGTTTGAGCTCAAGGGTTCAAGACCAGCCTGGCCAACATGGCAAGATGCCATTTCTACAAAAAATTAGCTGGTTGTGGTGGCATGCACCTGCTGTTCCAGTTACTTGGAAGACTGAGGCAAGGGGATCACTTGAGTGTGGGAGTCAAGACTGCAGTGAGCTATGTTTATGCCACTGCACTCCAGCCTGGGAGACAAGAGTGAGACCATGTCAAAAAAATAAATAAATAAAAGAGAAAAAAAACCCTGAGACAGAGAGCTCTACAAGGACTTTCAGCCAGCAGAGGCCACGTCTCTTGAGTCATACTCTAGGGCTTTTTCTACCTCACCAGAATACATCTGATGATGAAATGATTTCTTCATTTTCTCTCTTTTTTTCATTCCAGGTCTAGTTTTCTCATTAGCATTGTTAATGTACTTTTGAAACATGCCTGCTCTGCAAGAGAGTAACGGCTTTGCTAAGCAGCAACTTCCTTTAAAGAACAAAAAGACTGCTTTGGCTCTCCTCCAAAGATTCTTGGAATATTTAACCTAGTGGGCTATCCAGAAAATGATGTTAAGTCAGCAGGATATGCACGCCAGAATAGAGGAGAGTAAAGAAGGTGTGACCACCTAATAAAACACCGATAATTGGGTGAGATCATCTTTTGTAGAAGTCTTTGAAAACAGACTAGGGAATGCCAACCTATGCTTCATTGAGGTGGGTCAGAAGTTAACTGACTCAAGGTCAGGAAAATGAAAGTAAATGACATTGGTACTTTCAAGTCCAAAAGGATTTTTGTCTGATAGGAGTTTTTATATTGGAACTAATTCAAGTGTTAAAATCAAAATTTATAGAATTTCAACATGATTAAATTCATATATAATAGTTCATCACAATTAAATAACATACTGTAAGAAATGTGTGTATTAATTTCCAATTGCTGTGCAACATGTTACCACAAACTTAGTGGCTTAATACAACACCCACTTGTTATCTTATAGATACGAGCATGGAGTAACCAAGTTCTCCACTCAGTGTTTCTCAAGGTTAAGATCAAGGTGTCAGCTGGGCCACATTGTCCTCTGATGCTTGGTATCCTCCTTAAAGCTCACACTGGTTGACTGCTGAATCAAATTACTTGTTGTCATAGGACTGAGGTCCCCACTTTCTTGTTGGACCTTTCTTAGCTCTTTGGATCTGTCCTCAGATACTAGTCACATGATTTCCTCCACAGTGAGATTATAACATAGCTTTTGCTTATTTCCAGGCCCACAGGAAAGCTATTCATTTTCTCTTTCAAAGGCTCACCTGACTAGTTCAGACCCACAAAATATAATCATTCATTTGATTACCTGAAAATCAACTGATTAGAGAATTTCACTATACTCATATAATCCCTTTTGCTATTAATGTAACACAATTATGGAAGCGATATTTCATCACATTTACAGGTCCTACTCACGCTCACAGGTAGGGATTATGCAGAGCATGTATCCCAGGGGGCAGAAATCTTTGCGACCATTTTAGAATTCTGCCCACCACAATGTATGTGTATACTAGCCTTACTTCTAGTGTATGAGTCTCTTCTGGACATGGATCAGAATTAAATTGTTGGTTGAATTAATGGGGAAAAAAACAATTGAAATTAGTTTCCCCAGGCTTTTAAATGTCCCTAGTTTATTTCTGGTTGTGTTGAGCTACTTTGGCACTAATTATAATTAAGCATAGATTTCCATAAATAAATGGCAGTTTGTAACAAAGATTTGCCAATATAGCTGACACCTTTAGGAAGTAAGATTTTATAAAATCAGTATAATGACTAATTGCTTCACACAGCTAGCCTATTTATCACATGTATTTATTGAATACCAACTTTGCATGCACTAAGCAATGTGCTAGATTATATGGGGAACCAAATAAAAGAATACCAGACATCATCTGTTTCCTCAAAAAGCGCACAACATAGTAAGGAAAAGAACTCTAAAACATATAAAGTAAAATTTACCAACACAAGACACAACAGTTAGTATTTATATCTACATTGAGTGACACAGAAACACATTGCAGAAACTTCCAGCAGTAGATCAAAGTTGGAAAGTAAGAAAAGTTTTTAAAATTATACCATTGTTAAAAGCTAGGTAGGGGAAATTAAATTTGATATGTTAGAAAAGAGAGCTGTTGAAGGTTCCAATCTGTGACAAAAAAATGAAAGCTATACATAAGGAAAGTGAATGTGAAGAGGATTTTGTAGGGTGGATTGGAGCAGAAGAGGCTTTGAAACTGGGGAGATCACCTACAAAGCTAATGTAGTAATCCAGATATGAAGTGATGAGGTCCTGGACCGTGTGGTAGAATCAAGACCCGAGGGAAGATTCAGTAAGCTATGCTTTGAAAATATAACAGCATTTGGTCTAAGATTTTACCTGATAATGGGGGATAAGACAGAATTGAAACTATGATTTTAAATGTAGGTGGTTGTGGCAGAGATTGATGGCTATACATCAACCTCCATTTCAGATTTTTTTTCCTGGACAAAGTGATAGACCATATTTCCCAGCTTCCCTTGAGGTATGTGTGACCATGACCCTGAGATCTAGCCAACATAAGAGATCGGAGATTATTCAGCACTTCAAGATCTGAACTATAGAACCTCCTGTGTGCAGTCCTCCTTGTAGTAAGGAGGGCCACTCTACAGACTTCTTCTCTCACCCTGTGCTATGTATTCAATTGAGTCTGAACCATTATACATTTTTGTCTATTTATTTTAGAATTAAACCACTTCACCATTGACTTGGAATATGGTGGCACCACTAACGGAAGGAGTGAGCTGGGAAGATGTTCATTTGGGGTTTAGAGAATACTAAAAGAGGGTGGAAAGTCTTATAGGCAGCTGGTAGCACGCAGCAGAATCAAAGTGTAAGAGAAAGGATTCAATAGTAAATAGAGATTTGTTGTTTGCAAAGCAAAGTTTGTTGACACTACAGAATAGCAGAATTCTCAGATGAAGAAAGTGTAGAAAAATGAGTCGAGCACTGTGTCTGAAATATGTATTCACATTCTCTTATCATACATAAAAGCATAAAAATGTAAGAATAAATATTCCTTAGCTTACGTAAGAAGAGGAAATATCACCACCTAAACAATACTGTTTTCAGCTTCATGAACACAGTATGTCTTTCCATTTACCTAAATTTTCTTTAATTTTGTTCAACGTTTTGCAGTTCTTATACATGTTTTGTACTTACAATTTATCTAGAAGTGCTTTACTATTTTTGATGCTATTGTAAATTAAAAGAAGTATTTCCTAGTATTAATTTTCATAGTTCTGAAAAATAATTTAAAAAACAAAAACATTGTTTACCTATATGAATATGTTCAATTCTTGTGTCAATTACTGCTGTTTATGTTTTGTCTTCTAAACCATTTGAAGTAAAACAACCAGCACCCTTCGCTATATAAAGAGAGCAATTGTTAATGGTTTTATGCTAAGTTCTGTTACATTTATGTTAACGTAAATATATTTATATATTTGTCATATTTATATATCGATTCATGAAGTAGCTAGGATAAGTAATCTTTGTTTTTCCCGTAAAAGTCTGTTCTGATGACATTTATTTTGTGTTGCTTATATTCAAGTCTCAAATTTTGATAAATAAAAGTGTTAAAACATCAAAAAATACATATTTTTAAATTTTGTATTAAGGAGGAGAAAGGGAGAAGAGCTAATAAAGAATTGAGAAAGGAGGGTTTGAGATATAGGAAAGTAACAAAGGTGGCTTAGACTTAAAACCTTTTGTTCCTGATGCATCTTCCACTGACCCACAACAGAGTAAGTCCAGATACCAGCTCCAGCATAAACCTAGGGACATGCAGTATGAACCAGCCACCACTGATTTTTTGCCTAACCCTTTCATATTCATTTAATGCTCATTAACACTCAAATGAAGTTACTTAAAACAATGAACTGGCCAGAAAACAGATATCATTGGAGAAAAAGAGAAAGCATAAGGTCTGGTTTATGTTACCATCATCCTACCTGTCTTGACTTGACTAAATATTGGTTTATGCACATTTAAATCTTTGTTTTACTTTGCCATCAGCATATCTTAACTTTTAACAAAAAAATAATAATTAATAAGCATATTATCACAGTTGTCTATGTAAGTTCCAACAACGTTTTGGTTGATGTTTTTCCGTGAGTTCAAGGTATATGGCTTTTATCAGCATTATATGGGTACAACCTCAGAGCCAGTACCATAGACCAAAAGAAATATCTAAAACCTAATTTTGACCTTGCAGTTTGTTTTATAGCAATCATTTTATGAAAGGAGTAATATATTTCGGTTTGTTAACAGTTTAAAAGTAAAACCCTGATTATAGGCTCATGCCTGTAATCCCAGCACTTTGGGAGGCCAAGGTGGGGGGATCGCTTGAGGCCAGGAGTTCAAAACCAGCCTGGGAAACACAGCAAGACCCCCAGCTCTACAGAAACAGAAAAAATTACCCGGGCATGGTGGCACATACATGTAGTCCTAGCTATTTAGGAGGCTGAGGTGGAAAACTTGCTTGAGTCCAGGAGTTAGGTTACAGTGGACTATAGTAACACCACCACATTTCAGCCTGGGCGACAGAACAAGTCCTAGTCTCTAAAAAACAAAACAAATGCAAAAAGTAAAAACCTAGTAATGGGTGAAATTTAATTCTAACTTCAGGAAACAAATATAAGTTATTTTGTTGTTATTAATAACTACATTTGGGATAATCATTAAAGGAAAAACAGAAAATTTTCAAAGCAACTTAACTATATTTAAATTAAATGTCAACAGCACAGAAATGTCAAGGGAAAAAAAAAAGAATAATTGCTGGGGCATAGTGGCTCATGCCTGTAATCCCAACACTTTGGGAGGCTGAGGTGGATGGATCACCTGAAGTCAGGAGTTTGAGATCAGCCTGGACAACATGATGAAACCCCATCTCTACTGAAAATACAAAAAAAAAAATTAGCTGGACATGGCGGCAGGTTCCTGTACTCCCAGCCACTTGGGAGGCTGAGACAGGAGAATTGCTTGACCCTGGGAGGTGGAAGTTGCAGTGATCCAGGATTGCCCCACTGCACTCCAGCCTGGGCAACAAGAGCAAAACTCTGTCTCAGAAAATAATAATAATAATTTCAGGTGGAAGGTAAAAAATATAATCATTTCTATGTTTAAATGCCAATAAGATATTTTGCTAATAATTCAGAAAGTATCAGGTAGAGGTAGACAAATTTCTAAAGAGGAAGCCAGAGAGGAAAATATGCCCATCAGTCAACCAGCCCACAAGGGGAGTGAACACAGCCTTACAGACACTCAACCATACAGATCCTCACCCATTCTCCACTGAGACAATGTATTCCAGGCATGGTGACTGGCATTACATTTCATTTAGCTGGATGGGGAATAAAACTATGGGAAAAAAACATAGCTTAGTTAAGGCCACATTTCCGTGATACCAAAGCAATGAATCATTGCAATCAATCCAGTCAAAAGAATCCGTCAAGTTGAGAAACCGAGCCAGATGACAATGCCGACAAAACTAGTACATGATTTGAGAGTTATCTGAGATGTTCATTCTCCCTTGGTGATTTTTTTTTTTTTTGCAATGAGTAAGAACAGAGGTCCTTTGATATATAAGAAGGCTTTACTTAATCTTTCTTTCATGCAAAGCACCACTTCTCCTTTCTCCTCTTTTTTATATAGTATAACTTTCCCCCAACTTTCAGATAGGCAAAATAACAATAATGAAAATGACTCAATGATCTTTTTAATTTCCTAGGCTCTTTCAACCTCTGTAGACCCCACTTTAATGCAAATCAAACTTGGGCGGACTGTACATTATATACTGAAAAATAGTTTCAATTAGAAATTTAATTACACTGTCTTGAGGAAATGGAAACGATAGTTTCTTTGAATTTTATACATTATGGAAACCTCCAAAGTACTATAAATCTGCTAATTGATTTCTGTACCTGTTATGTTTGATTAGGTGTATTTTATTGTCTTCTTGGTTTTAATTAACCCTGGGCTTGTCAAAATGCTTCCAACGACAAAGGATATATGATGAAGTGTGATAAACTCTATTAACAGAGGCTGACTTTTGTCAGTAATTGCTCTCCTGCACAAGAGTTATTAGAAATTAGCACACAGAAAAAAAAAGAAATGGTACTTTTGGTAACAACTTTTATTGGCAGCCATAAATCTGTGGATTGCCCCCTATGTGCTAGTGATAAGCAAATGTGAGTGACCAGAGGGTCCTATAGAAGATCAATCACTCACTAGATGTCATATAAATATTAAGAGTGGCAAAACAGCAAGAATTATAAAGTCTGTGGTCAAAGCAAAAATCATACCACCACCACTAATTGTTCAAATTAAGGAACTAGATCCAGAGAATGAACATAAATGTTAAAACCAAGCTACTCCAGTTGAGGCTGACCCAAAGCAGTTACTCAATTAGTGTTTACGCAATTGATGAATGGATGAATTAATCAGCCAATCAAGGAATTTTTCCACATAATTAGCATTGTTTGTTATTCTAAAATCATTTTAACCATGACTTTCTACCAAGCTGATCAATGCAGATCTTTCTGTTGAAAAAGGAAAGAGAAACATATATATTGAACTAGATACTGCTTTAGAAATGGAAAAGAGGGAAGGAGTTGATTAGTTTGTTCAAACATAACATTAACTTTTGTTTTCCTTAAAATTGAAGTGGTAGTTCAATCCCTGCAACATTTTTTAAGCCTTTAAACCAGATGATACTGGCAGAAGCACTTCTCCAGAAAAGTATCATAGGAAAATTCTATTCAAGACTGGCATCATGTCAGAACCCTGAACATCTAGATGTGTGACATAATTTATTGTAATCAGAGGACTTTGCCCTATAAAGTTAGGCAAATACCCATGATGCATAGAGCTTAGAAGCAAGGTCTGGGTCATGGTGATGGTAATAATCTGAAGGGAGAAATCATAGTTAGGAGTATGGGAGCCAGATTAAAGGAAGAAATTAGGGAGGAGTGCAAAAATGTCTTTGTGGCATGGACATAGAGTGAATTTTCTGGATACGTGAGAGGAAAGGGAGTAGAGAAGCTAAAGAGGAGAGGCTGGCGGGCTCGTGCCAGCAATCCTAAAATTTTGGGAGGCCGAGGTGGGTGGATCATGAGGTCAGAGTTCAAGACCAGCCTGGCCAACTTTGGCGAAGCCCCGTCTCTATTAAAAATACAAAAATTATCTGGGTGTGGTCACTGGTGCCTGTAATCCTGGCTACTCGGGAGGCTGAGGCAGAAGAATTGCTTGAAACCAGAAGGCAGAAGTTACAGTGAGCTGAAATCATGCCATTGCACTCTAGCCTGGGCAGCAAGAGTGAAACTCCATCTCAGAAAAAATAAAAGAGAGAAGGAAGCCCCTTCCATGCCAGGCTGGAGTCTGGAATTTCTCAGCAGAAGAGGCATCTGGTTTGCTCCTGACTACTTGTTATAGGCTACAGTGTACACTGCATGCCAAATTCAGAATGGCTTTGCCACGAGAATCCTTCTAGATAGAGTTAGGTTGTCTTGTAGAGTGCACCCACAAGAGAAAGAGCAGAACAAACATGAACAAGTGGTGTTGGTAGGATTAACTGGTCTCCCCAGCTCCCAGGAACATGAAGAAGTGCCTGGCATCTAAGTTTAAAGAGCATTAGCCCTTGAAGGTGAGATGACTGAGAGGTGACCTGCTGGCCATTACACCACTGGCCCACAAGGATAGACATTATTATTTTAGCTTCATCGCCAACACTGATTCCATGGAAAGTACATGGTAGGTGAACCTAAGCCCCAAGAACTAATCCAGCAATGAGCTGAGAAAGGAACAAAACACTGTATCTAAAGAGCAGAAGAACAAGCCAAGCACCTCACCCGGATGGCTTCCTAATGATGAACTCCTGAGGAGAGAGATGGCAATTTGAACAAAATAATGATGATAATTATTACACTATGAGCACACAAGGAAAGTAAATTAAAGCACAAACACTTTCTTGAACTTGAAATATATGTTTTGAATTTTGAAATTCAGTAGATGCAACCCAAGATTTCTATATCTAGCCAAGATGGCAATTATCTACCTACTAGGGTAAGAGGAAGATATACAATAATTTAGAAAATATGTCACTCATTTACCCTACCTGAAAAAATATTAACGAAGAGGACTTTAAACAACATTTGAATCCCAAGGAAGAACTTAAATTAGGGGAAAATAAAAAAGATAGGAAAGAGAAGTGAGAGATGCAACTGGAAATATATATAATTGAATATCAAGGAATAATGACAGAGTCATGGATAATGAGCAACGGCACTGTTAAGCTAGAATTCTCAGACTAGAAAGCACATGCTGTAATGTAAAACCTCAATGTAGTTACCTCAGCAATACCCAGAGGTTGTAAAGGTGGGAGAAGCATGAATGAATTATAAAGATGTTTTCTCATAGGGAAAAAGAGAAAAAAAAATAATCTGAAGTTCTCATTGTACTGGGGTAGAGAAATCAGTGGATGAAAAGAATATCTTGGAAGGAAGAAATAGTTGGCATTTTGTTTTCTAAGAATTGTTTATAAATATATTCAACAAATGATGGTAGGCACCTTATTAAATACTTGTTGAAGGAATAAATGGCAGGTGTTGAGAAACAGAAAAATACCATAAGTTGAATAGAAAATGATTTTAGAATTTCCAAACAAGAGAAAAAGTGAATACTGACAATTCAACTAGCATAAAAAATATGAAACTCTATATTAAACATAAAGTAGAATGGAAAGATTAAAATTAAGAATATGCATTATTTTCATTAAATGTGAATCTGCTGAAGTCCCTTATTAAAGTATAAACTGAGGCTTTCTTGGTTAAGAAAAAATCAGATATATATTGCTTATGACTGTTACTCAAGTGTGTGGAACTAGCAACACTCGCATCCTCTGAAGCCACTAGAAATGCAAAATCCCAGGTCCTACCTCAGACCCACTCAACAGAAACTTTTAATAAGATAAAGGTCATTCATGTGTATGTGAAAGTTTAAGAAGCATTTATTTTATGAGGCATTTAAAACCAATTTATAAAAGAACACTGAAAATAGAGCTGGGAGCAAAGAGGTACCAGACAAATGCAAACCAACAAAAAAGTTAGTGTGAATATTAATATCAGACAGGTAGTGTTTCAACATAATTAATAGACCAAAGAGAGAAATTGTGTGTTGACTTTTTAAAGCCCAATTTGAACTGGCCACAGTGGCTCATGTCTGTAATGCCAACACTTGGGGAAGCTGAGGTGGAAGAATTGCTTGAGCCTAGGAGTTTGACCTGCCTACGTAAGATGAAGAGGTCCTGTCTCTTCAAAGCCTTATTAAAAAGAAAAAAATTAGACCAGGCACAATGGTTCACGCCTGTAATCCCAGCACTTTGGGAGGCCAAAGTGGGAGGATTGCTTGAGCCCAGAGTTTGAGACCAGCCTGATCAACATGGTGAAACCCCATCTCTACAAAAAATACAAAATTAGCAGGATGTAGTCCCAGCGACTTGGGAGGCTGAGGTAGGAGGATCACATTAATTCAGGACGTTGAGGCTGCAGTGAGCTGTGATCACAGCAATTCATTCCAGTCTGGTGACAAAGTAAGACGCTGTCTCAAAAAATAATAATAATATTAGCAGGCTGGGCACGGTGTCTCACACCTGTAATCCCAGCACTTTGGGAGGCCAAAGCGAGTGGATCACTTGAGATCAGGAGCTCGAGATCAGTCTGGCCAACATGGTGAAACTTCATCTCTACTAAAAATACAAAAATTAGCTGGTTGTGGTGGCACGTGCCTACGATCCCAGCTACTCAGGAGGCTGAGGCAGGAGAATCACTTGAACCAGGAAATGAAGGTTGCAGTGAGCTGAGATGATGCCACTGCACTCCATCCTGGGCAACAGAGAGATATTCGTCTCAAAAAAGGAAAAAAAAATTAGCTGGGCATGGTAGTGCCTATGTGTACTACTAGCTATTCTCAAAGCTGAGGCGAGAGGATTGCTTGAGCCCAAGGATTCGAGGTTACAGTGAGCTATGATCATGCCACTGCACTCCAGCCTGGGCTGCAGAGAGAGACCATTTATATATATATATTTTTTTTTTTAAAGCCCAATTTGTTATTTTTTATTTGACCCCAGGTTCACAAAACCATATTATTTGTAATCCCTCATTCATGATACTTTTTCATCATTGATCCATTCACAGCCTACTTTTATTTAGTTAGCTGGATATTTAATGTATTATTTTTAATTAAATCATAAACATCTGAGATACCCTGCTCCCAAACAACCAGAAGAGTGACAATAACCTATATCTAATCATACTCTCCCTCTCCTATTCCACCCCACTCCCTTCCACCACCTGAGTCCTGTACAGATCATACACTTGCTTTCCTTTTCATATAATTCCCTTCCATCGATATGTTCTTAAATCACACACACACACACACACACACACACACACACACACACACACACACACAATTATTAACGTTATACAAAAGAATTTCATGTAAAAAATATTTGGAGATTTACCTTTTATTAATATCTTATTAATAAGATTCATCCATTTTGTTGTATGTTACTGTAGTTCATTTTGATTGTAATAGAACATTCCACTGAGCCAAAGTTCATCCTGTCATTCTCTCATTGATGAAATTTTGGGATTGAACAGGATTTTAATTTTGTTGACCAGTACTGCAGTGAGCATTCTCATACATGCCTCTTGCTGCAGATATGGAGTGTTTCTTAGGTATATATCTAGGCTTATAGGGTATGTGACTATTTAACATTAGAAAATGATTATCTGACTGGTTTTCAAAGTGTAGAGCTGAATAAATATCCTCTCTGGACAGGATCCTCACATGCTGTCTTACGCTTAATATTTAGACTTTTTAAAAATTTTGTGTATCAAATGGGTATAAAATGGTGAGTCATTGCTTTCATGGTTTACACATACCTAATACTAATGACAGTAAATATCTCCCCATATTTGTATTGGCTTTCTGAGTCCCTTTTCTGTAAAATGCCTGTTTATAACTTTTATCTATTTTTCTATTGGTTGTTTGCATCAAAGTCACATAATCAAACAGATTTGGTGGACAACAGTATGTAAGAGCATGCTACAATCAACAAATTAAATTTCATAAACACTCAGGTATTATGTGTGCATATGTATATATGTACATGTGTGTATGCAAGCGTATGTGTGTGTATGGAGAGAGGGAGAGATTTACCTCTTTAAAAAATAAAATATATGTTTGTTTTATATGACCATGGAATAGCTACAAAAATCTCCCATGTGACTGCTGTAAAACAAATTTTAACAATTCTTAAAGGAAAGATTTTATAGAATGCACTCATTTTAGTAAGATTAGAAATAAAGAAAAGATGGCATAAAATCTCAGCTGGTTAGAAATTAAGAAAAGTATCCTTATAAAGCCATAGATCCAAAAGGAAGTCAAAATTGAAATTACAATCTCTAGAAGGCAATTAGGAGTGAGCTTTGTATTTTAACCTATAGGAAATGAACTTCCACTCAGAGAAAAATTTTAGTAAATGTTACTTACATGTTTATATAAAGTGTACTAAAAATAAATACGTCTACTTTAAAAAATAAATAATAAAACAAAGGAGCTTAGTACTGAAGTTAAGAGCATTAAAAAGGAACAAAAGGATTCAAAAGAAATTAGAAAAGAATGAATAAGTATGTGTCACAATTAATCAAAACAAAAATGTTAGAAAAGACTAGTAACTCCAAAAGCTGTTCATTTCAAAGAATTATTAAAAAGACCTTCACGATTCTGTTTAAGGAGTAAAGAGAGAGAGTAAAAGAATAAAAGCAAAAGGAAAAGGAAACATAATTATAGATAAGGAAGAAATTTTGAAAATTGGAAAATAATACGACATGCAACTCTGTAGGGCCACATTTGAAAGCCCAGAGACAAACAATTTACTAATAAGACAAACTAATAAAAACTCCCTGAGAAGGAATTGAGAATTGAAATAGGCCTACATACCACAGAAGATTTTGTAAAATGGTTAAAGCTATGCCATTTACCTTCAATATAGTTTAAAGAATATTGTTAAATAACACAGACTTAACAATAACTTAAACATAGAAAAACTTAATATTCTTTAAACTATATTGAAGGTAAATAACACAGACTTAACAATAACTTACAATAAACAATAAAAAACATAGAATGTTATGTAATTAATTGTATTGAGAAAGTATACTTTTTTTTTTGAGATGGAGCTTCACTCTTGTTGCCCAAGAAGCTGCAGTTCATTGATGCGATCTCAGCTCACTACAACCTCTACCTCCCGGTTCAGGTGATTCTCCTGCCTCAGACTCCTGAGTAGCTGGGATTACAGGCATCTGCTACCACATCTGGCTAATTTTTTGTATTTGCAATAGAGATGGGGTTTCACCATGTTGGCCAGACTGGTCTCGAACTCCCGAACTCAGGTGATCCACCCACCTCGACCTCCCAAAGTGCTAGGATTACAGGCATGAGTCACTGTGCCTGGTCCGAAAGTACAACTTTAATGCTAAAGTCTGAAAACGTCACAGAAATGAAGACCTGAATATATTGTGGAAACTTTGAATTATATGAGGAAAAAAATATATAAGCATCTAGTCAGAGAAAAAAGAAAAGAAAAAAAAGCAAACAAACGTCAATAATCACAAATAAGTAAATAAAAGTCAACAAACACATAATTGTTGACTACAGAGGGTAGAAAATATCTGTGGACTCCGGTTTCTCCTTTTAACATTAACTACTAGAAGAAAACAGATCAGAAACCATTGAGTACAAAGAAAATAACTGTAACTTAGGAATTCCATATTCAGTGAAGCTGTAATTCAAATATTAGGAAATATTTGAATTAAGACATAAAAAGACTAATACTAATCCTGAAAATGTTTACTTTAATTCATGTGCTATTAATTGATAAATGAATCAATATAAAATAATAAAGATGAAAAAGCTGGAAGCATACACTAATCTAAATTATTATTGAAGATATGTTTCAAAAAAATGAATGAAAAGAGAAAATTTTCTCATACAATAAAAAATCCAGGAGATAGAAAAGAAAAAGATGTCCATTTTACTTCTTACATAGTGAGGTTTTCAATTTTAACTACTGTGGATGATACATTTAAATCCTGAAGACTCAGTCCTCAGACCTTTTCTTTTTGATCTATATTCATTTCTTTGATGATCCCATCCAGTCCCTAGTTTAAATAGCATCAGTAGGCTGTCGACTTCCAAATTTATATCTCTAGACCCGACATGTCCTCTGACTTTAAACTTACAGATCCTTATCCACATCTTCATTTGGGTTTCTTACAGGCATCTCAGATTTAGTATGATTAAACCAAACTTAAGTTTCCTCATCTGCAATCGAAGCTCCAGTCTTCTACACGCTATCCATTAGCACATCCTGGTATCTCTACATTTAATATAACCAGAATTTCACCATCTCTCATCACCTGTGCCATTAACACTCTAGTCTACTTTGTTTAGCTAGATTGTTACAAGAGTCCTAATAAGTTTCCTCCCTCTTACAGATGCTCTTCACACAAGAGCTAGTAACATTTCTAAAATATGCATTATATTCCTGCTCTGCTCAATGTCTTCACATACCCTTCAGAGTTAATCCAAAGTCCTTTGCATCCCTGACTAACCTCGTGCCCTTCTCCACCTTCTCTGACCTCAAGTCTGACCACTCTCCCTGTCTGTTCTCTTGCTATAACTGCACTCAGATCTCTGCACATGTTCCCATCGCAGGCACTTTGCCATTGCTTTTCCCTCTATCCAGAATGTTATTTCCCCTAGACAGCACAGCTTATTCACCTTTGGATCTTAATTCATAAATCACCTTATTGGAGAGGTCTTCTCTGACCACCTTTCTAAATTAAAGCACAGCCTTCATTTCATATCCCCTTATCCTGATCTAATTGTTGTCTTCACAGCACTCATGACTAACATATTATTTACTTTTGAATATTTATGGCTAAAGGTAAAGTATCTAGGCTTAGAAACTGCTGAATTCTCAGTGCCTAGAAGAATGCCTTGCATAGTGCCTAGCACATAGCAGCACCCAATAAATATTTATTAAGTGACTGAATAGGGTAATTACCAGCAACACCCCCCCACCACCACACACACACACACACACACACACACACACACACAGAGAGAGAGAGAGAGAGAGAGAGAGAGAGAGAGAGAGAGAAGAGAGAGCACTGCATTCCTAAGAGCATTATTGACTGAATACTAATTCTGAAAGATAATTAGGAAGAGATATGCCAAATAAGCTTAGGAAATGTAGGGTTAAATGAAGTCACTTGGATTCTTCATTCATGCAATACATATTTATGAAGTACCTACTATTTATCTAAAACAGGCAGATACAGTGACTATTGGAAACAAGACAGACAAGTTCCTACTTTTATGGAGTTTACATCCTAGCTGGAAAAACAGCCATAAATCAAATTATTACACAAGTAACTATGTAATTATCATTGTAACCAGTGCTACAGAAGAAAAGCACATAATGCTCCAAGAGTTTATTTAGAATGTGGACCTGATCCATATTCTAGGTGTCCATAATGATATTGTATTTAATTTGTTAACCAGAAGAATTACGAGAGATTATCCAGGTGTGCAGAGATAGAGAAAAGAGCTCTGGCAGAAGGACTCATTTGTGTGAAGCCCTGAGGCCAGAAGGAACTTGGCACATTTACTGAATTAATCAAGTCAGACAGAGTGTCATGAGGTTGGTAGGGGCCAGAGTACAGGGGTTCATGAGCTGTGTTAGGAGTTTGGAATTTGGAGGTCTCTGTCGAGCCATGGATGCAGGTCTCTGTTCTGCCAGATGGGGTTTGTTAAAGTTGTTAAGAATAAGGCCTACTTTAAGAGATACCAAGTGAATTTAGAAGACGATGAGAGGGTAAAACTGATTACTGTGCCTGGAAACCCTTGGTGATACAGGATAAAAATAAATACAACACACCCAAATACAGGATGAGAGTTCATGTAAAAGAGACATAATTTGTCAGATTGCTTATGCCCGTATAGAGGGGGATATGATAGTCTGTGCAGCATATGCACACAAACTGCCAAAATATGGTGTGAAGGTTGGCCTGGCAAGTTCTGCTGCAGTGTATTGTACTGGCCTGCTGCTGGTCCACAGGCTTGTCAATAGGTTTGGCATGGACAAAATCTATGAAGGCCAAGTGGCGGTGACTGGCCTTGGATACGATGTGGAAAGCATTGATAGTCAACCAGGTGCCTTTACCTGCTATTTGGATGCAGGTCTTGCCAGAACTACCACTGGCAATAAAGTTTTCGGCACCCTGAAAGGAGCTGTGGATGGAGGCTTGTCTATCTCTCACAGTACCAAACGATTCCCTGGTTATGATTCTGAAAGCTAGGAATTTATTTATTTATTTATTTTTTTGAGATGGAGTTTCGCTTTTGTTGCCCAGGCTGGAGTGCAATGGCGCGATCTCGGCTCACTGCAACCTCCGCCTCCTGGGTTCAAGTAATTCTCCTGCCTCAGCCTCCTGAGTAGCTGGGATTACAGGCACGAGCCACCATGCCCAGCTAATTTTTTTTTTTGTATTTTTAGTAGAGACGGGGTTTCACCATGTTGACCAGGATGGTCTCGATCTCTTGACCTTGTGATCCACCTGCCTCGGCCTCCCAAAGTGCTGGGATTACAGGCTTGAGCCACCGCGCCCGGCCCAAGAATTTAATGCAGAAGTAGACCGGAAGCACATCATGGGCCAGAATGTTGTAGATTATATGCCCTACTTAATGAAAGAAGATGAAGATGCTTACAAGAACAGTTCTCTCAATACATAAAGAACAGTGTAACTCCAGACATGATGGAGACGTATAAGAAAGCTCATGCTGCTATACAAGAGAATCCAGTCTATGAAAAGAAGCCCAAGAAAGAAGTTAAAAAGAAGAGGTGGAACTGTCCCAAAATGTCCCTTGCTCAGAAGAAAGATTGCATAGCTCAAAAGAAGGCTAAACCAAACAGTTTTCTATGAGGATTTTTCAGACAAAGACAATAAACTATGGACAGCAAAAAGAAAAAAAAAAGATTTGGAATTTGGTCTAAAAGCAAGGGGAAATCACTAAGCAGGACTTCTCATAGTTCTTAAAATAGGAGTTTGAATTGTAAATCTCTAAGAAGGGTTTTCTCAATTTATTTAATGATAGAAACTACTTTTTGTAGAACTGCTCAATGGTACTATTATCCTGTAATATATTCATATCCTGGAAAATATATACCAGAGAATGACAATCATTAAGGAAAACATATTTTAAGTAGAAAAACAATAAGAAAGCATAAAAAGTATTATATATGAGACTTTACAGATCTGTTGGGTGATGAATATATAAAGATTCCATTGTCCTGTTATAAGGCAAAGTTCACATTTAGTTCCAAAATCCAAATTCAATTACACGCTGTCTATAAAGATTAATATAATATAGCTACCATATGACTGAAGCTTTCCACTTCTAATTATTTACACAAGAGGAATGAGAATGTATGTCCACATAAAAGCTTAAACACAAAAGTTCATAGAATCTTTATTTATAATACTAAAAACTGGAAATAATCCAAATGTCCATTAAGAAGTGAATCAATAAACAAACTGTGGTATATCCCGTACAATAAATATCACATAGCAATAAATAGGAATGGTCTGCCTTTGTGCCACTGTGCACTTGGCACATCATACAGTGCTCAGAACATGATAGATGAGCCCCAAATCTCCTGAAACTGATAAGCAACTTCAGCAAGTCTCAGGATAAACAATCAATGTGCAGAAATCACAAGCATTCCTATACACCAATAACAGACTTAAAGAGAGCCAAATCAAGAATGAACTGCCATTCACAACTGCTACAATGAGAATAAAATACCTAGGAATACAACTAACAAAGAATGTAAAGGACCTCTTCAAGGAGAACTACAAACCACTGCTCAAGGAAATAAGAGAGGACACAAACAGATGGAGAAACATTCCATGCTCATGGTTAGGAATAATCAATATCGTGAAAATGGCCATACTGCCCAAAGTAATTTATAGAAATTCAATGCTATCCTCATCAAGCTACCAATGATCTTCTTCACAGAACTGGAAAAAAACCACCATAAACTTCATATGGAACCAAGAGAGCCCACATAGCCCAGTCAATTCTAAGCAAAAATAACAAAGTTGGAGGCATCACGCTACCTGACTTCAAACTATACTACAAGGCTACAGTAATCAAAACAGCATGGTACTGGTATCAAAACAGAGACATAGACCAATGGAACAGAACAGAGGCTTCAGAGGCAACGCCACACATCTAGAACCATCTGATCTTTGACAAACCTGACAAAAGCAATGGGGAAAGGAGTCCCCTGTTTAATAAATGGTGTTGGGAAAACTTGCTAGCCATGTGCAGAAAGAAAAAGCTGGACCCTTTCCTGACACCTTACACTAAAATTAACTCCAGATGGATTAAAGACTTAAACAGAAGACCTAACACCATAAAAACCCTAGAAGAAAACCCAGGCAAAACCATTCAGGACATAGGCATAGGCAAGGACTTCATAACTAAAACACCAAAAGCAGTGGCAACAAAAGCCAAAATAGACAAATAGGATCTAATTAAACTCCAGAGCTTCTGCACAGCAAAAGAAATAATCACTAGAGTGAATCAGCAACCAACAGAATGGGAAAAAATTGTTGCAATCTACCCATCTGACAAAGAGCTAATATTCAGAATCTACAAATAACTAAAACAGATTTACAAGAAAAAAGCAAATAAGCCCATTCAAAAGTGGGCAAAGGATATGAACAGATACTTTTCAAAAGAAGACATATATGAAGCCAGCAAACAGGAAAAAATGCTCATCATCACTGGTCATTAGAGAAATGCAAATCAAAACTACATTGAGATACCATCTCATGACAGTCAGAATGGCGATCATTAAAAAGTCTGGAGACAACAGATGCTGGAGAGGATGTGGAGAAATAGGAACACTCTTACACTGTTGGTGGGAGTGTAAATTAGTTCAACTATTGTGGAAGACAGTGCAGTGATTCCTCAAGGATCTAGAAACAGAAATTCCATTTGACCCAGCAATCCCATTACTGGGTATATACCCAAAGGACTATAAATCATTCTATTATAAGGACACATGCACACAAATGTTAATTGCAGCACTGTTTACAATAGCAAAGACTTGGAACCAATCCAAAAGTCCATCGATGATAGACTGGACAAGGAAAATGTGGCACATATACACCATGGAATACTATGCAGCCATCAAAAATGATGAGTTGGTGTCCTTTGTAGGGACATGGATGAACCTGGAAACCATCATTCTCAGCAAACTGACACAAGAACAGAAAATCAAACACAGCATGTTCTCACTCATAGGTGGGTGTTGAACAATGAGAACACATGGGCACAGGTAGGGGAGCATCACACACTGCAGTCTGTTGGGGGGAACTAGGGGAGGGACAGCAGGGGGTGGGGAGTTGGGGAGGGATAACATGGGGAGAAATGCCAGATATACGTGATGGGAAGGAAGGCAGCAAACCACATTGCCATGTATGTACCTATGCAATAATCTTGCATGTACTTCACATGTACCCCAAAACTTAAACACAATAAAATATATATTTAAAAATCATAATAAAATAAAAATAAAAATCTTATTTACTCCCCTCTTTTCTTAGAGGTAACTTCTGGCCAAAAAAAAAGAAAAAAGAACGTGATAGATGATCAGTAAATACAGAATAATTTAATTAACACAAATAATACATTTGTTTTAATGGATATATAGAACTTTGCACATAACCTAAGGCAAATATATTTTCATGCAGTTGGCTGCAAAGAAAATAGACTCGAAAACTCTCTCAAGAACAATGCAATTAAACCAAAAAAATGACAAAAGATAATGTCAAAGTTATAACAACTTGAAAAAAAATGTAAACACCAATTCAAAGAAGAAATAAAAGACAAAAAAGGAAGGAACAAAATAGACAAATTCACAAGTGAGAAAATGTCATAATTACAAACAGAGATAAAACGAAAAGAATTTTTAAGAAAATTTAATATATAGTAAAGCAATTAATTTGAAAAATATAGGTGAAAGAGACATATTTCTAGGAAAATTTAAATTATCAAAATTGATTCCAGATCAGATAGGAAATTTGAATGGACCGATAATAGAGGATATTGGAAACATCAAAGAATTGTATTAGAAAAGGTAAATGCAAACACAAATAGAAATTATACAGCAGTATCATTTACAAATTTAGATACAAAAAAATTCAAATAATGCATTAGCAAAGAGTCATAAAAGATACTTTAAAAAATTAATCATGATGCAGTACAGTTCATTCTAAAATGGCTAGATTGAATAAAAAATAGCAATAAATATTACTTATGTATCTTTATTAAATGCTTAACCTAAACAAAGCTACTGTTCAGTGGATTTTTACTTTTAATCTATTTATGTTACTAAAAAGAGAAAAAACATTGAATAATTGTAAAGTATGTATTAAATAAAAATAAACAGCAGCTAATAACTAAAATTCTAAGTAAAATAATAATAGAATTAAAAATGCCTGAAAACAATAAAGAGTTTGAAATAAAAATTAATAACAAACAAAACTACATGGTGAAGCAGTGACTATATTTACTTAAAGATGGAAACTAGAAAAATGCCTACTGTCATCACTAGTAAAACAGCATTCTAGAGTTTATGGCTAATTAAATAAAACAAACAAAAAGACATACATGAATATGCAGATGTATACACATATTTAATCAAAAAGATTCAACCAAAACTTAAAACAACTGGCTGGGTGCAGCGACTCATGCCCGGTATCCCAGCACTTTGGGAGGCTGAGTAGGGTAGATCAGCTGAGATCAGGAATTTGAGACCAGCCTGGCCAAGATGGTGAAATTCCATCTCTACTGAAAAAACAAAAATTAGCTGGGCATGGTGGCACTCACCTGTAATCCCAGCTACTCGGGAGGCTAAGACAGGAGAGTCACTTGAACCCAGGAAGCTGAGGTTGCAGTGAGTCAAGATGGTGCCACTACACTCCAGCCTGGGCAACAGAAAAAAAAAAAAGCAAAAACAAAACTTAAAACAAGTATTAGAATTATTAAGAACTAAGAAGGTGTCTGGATACAAGATTAATATTAAACAGCTTTCTTTGATATTAACAGATCAGATGGAAGCTATATCCATTTTGAAAGGAATATACTATTCATACACATCAACTGAATACATATACAGTAACCAGAAATAAATAAATGTAACAAAATGCATGGAACTATGAAGAACAGAACGTAAGATCTTTTGTAATATTTTCCATAATTCTAATTTTTTTGTTATTTTGGCATTTATTTTTATGCAGGCTATGAGACAGGAATCTAGCTTTTGTCTACTCAAAATAGGTAAATGGTCTCTGGTATCCACACTCTTCTTTCCCCAACATTTTAACAAATCAGACTTACCATACAATAAATTCACATACATTTGGATACTTGGATATTTTTGAGCTACTTATGCTATGCTACTTATCTACTTGCATATTTCTGAGCCAATATTCATTTTTACAGAAAAATATTTGCTAGAGAATTTTAATCTACTAGAGTAGTGGTTAATAACCTCTATTGTAAAACATAAATGAAAAATTACTGGGATACTGTTAAACAGACTTCAGAATTTGGAAGCCAGGTGGTAGGTATTCTTTTGTTTGAGAAATCCTGTGTGTATGAGTCTAAGAAAGTGGATTCCTTTACTGTCAGCATGTCCCCCCCAACCCATCGCCCACCTTGTTTTTTAAACTGTTATTAAATATAATGAGAAATTGATCTTAACAGAAAGTTTTCACCTTCTATGTTTACTGACCTAGTTTGGAGCCAAGCAAGTTGTTGCTCAGCTTTTAAAAAACTGACTCTCTCTAGAGGGTTTGAAAATACTAGTGCCAGGTGCTGCACATTCCTGCAAAGGCACGGCTCAGCATTTCCAGACTATTTCAACTCTTCCCTAGGCTGAAGCTAGCAGTTCTGTCAGTCTGTCCCCAAGGAAGCTAGCAGTCCACCAGGAAAGAAAAGAGTATTGCTTATTTAATTCTGATTTGCTTTAGAAAGCATATACACACAATTTTTAGTAAGTACCTATGAGAACTCATTTGTTAACCTAGTAGCTATTTCATTGTGCAAACATATATGGGCTTCATCTTTCCTGTTTCCAAGGAGGTATAACTGTACCCACAAACAGAACATGTGCAGACTGGAAAGCCTTCCTTTTATGAATCTAAGCAGAACTTTTTTTTATTATTTCATAGAATTCTTATTATTCCATAGAAGGAGAAGGTAGAATCTGGCATTCAGAAAAGTGACAAAGTTAAAAACTGGGCCAATTTAGAGTGAATTTTAAAACAGTATAATGCAGCATTTCAAAGTTGGAACTGTAAAATGAGTCACTAGTTCAATGTATCATTATGTAAAATTAATTTCCTCTTAAGTACAGCTTTGAATCTTATTTTCAAAGTGCCTAATATATAAGAAAGTCCATGAAAGTTGTCCATGGACCTTGACTTCAGCAACTAAATTTTAGTTTTTCTCACAACTATTTTTCAAGGAATAGTTTGATCACTAACAACTTCTGTACTTTTGGCCAGATTTGAGTCATAAAGAATAGGATTGGACAGTGCTGTGAATAATTTTCTACCTAGGGTTATCCAGGATTTTTATCATTTTGGGGGATGATAGAACCCATTGACAGTTGTTTTCAATCATGATTATGAACCATGAGTCATTGCTATCTGCTTGTGGAAAATATAAATTGACAGAGTAAGCTGATCTAATGTAATTAGCCTGTTTATTTTATAACATCTAATTGGGGGAAGCTATTAATGTAGAGATAATTAAAATCAAAGCATAACTACTGAAAAGAAAGAGGAAAAGAAAAATTAACAACATATATGAAGAGATCACTCACAAAAGAGTAAATACAAATAGTGTATTAGTCCATTCTTATGTTGCTAATAAAGACATATCCAAGACTGGGAATGTATGAAGAAAAAAGAGGTTTGATGCACTTACAGTTTGACATAGCTGGAAGTCCTCAGAATCATGACAGAGGCAAGGAGGAGCAAAGTCATGACTTACATGGCGGCAGGCAAGAGAGCATGGACAGGGGAACTGCTCTTCATAAAACCATCAGATCTTATGAGACATACTCACTACCATGAGAACAGCATAGAAAAAATCTGCCCCATGATTCAATTACCTCACAGTGACACATGGGGATTATGGGAGGTACAATTCAAGATGAGATTTGGGTGGGGACACAGCCAAACCACATCAAATAGCAAATAAGAAAAGAGCGTCAGTCAAACTTCACTTACAAAAAATGAAACTCGAATGGCGATTTATTTTTTTACCATACAATTTACAGTTTATTTAAAGTTAATACTCAACTGCAGCAAGATGTGGTGAGATGAGCCATCCGAGGCAGCACCAGTGATAGTGCAGATACTTGTAAGCTTTCTGAAAAGGAATTTGTCAACATGTCTCAAAGGGCTTCAAAATGTTTCTGTAATGATTGGCCCAGTAATTCTACTTCTAGTTTAAATATGTCCACCACACTGCTCTCTATAATTTTTATAACAACCTAGATATAGAATAGAAAAATGGTAAAAATTTTATGCTATATTTATAAGATAGACTATCATACCATGATAAACATGAAACTTAGCAATAATTTTTTCAATCATAATTGTGATTTAACAATTAGGAGAGGCTGGACACAGAGGCTCATGCCTATAATGCTAGCTAGCACTTTTGGAGGTCAAGGAGGGAGGATCACTTGAGCACAGGCATCCAAGACCAGCCTGGCACCATAGTGAAACCCCATTTTTACAAAAAATATCAAAAAAAAAAAAAAGGGAAAAGAAGGTATAAATTTGTTATAATCAGTGTAATCTCTACTATGTAAAAATATATATACATTAGAAAGCTATTGCTGCATAACGACCTACTCTTCCCCCAAAACTTAATGATTCTTCAAAAAACCATTTATTTAGCTCATAATTCTGCAGGCAATTTAGGTTGTACTTGGCTGGGCATATCTTATCTAGGTTTATCTCAGCTGGGCTTGTTTGTGCATCTTTGACTTTAGCTGGCAGGGCAGTTGGGAGTGGGTTTATCTAGAATGATCTCAGATGGGATGATTTATCTGTTCTTCAGATGATCTTCCATTCTTCAGCAGGCTAGCTTGGGGTTGTTCTCATAGTATATCTGGGCTTCAAGAGACAGCAAAACTGTGCAAGGCTCAGAACTGGCACACCATCACTCATGCCACATTCTATTTTCCAAACCAAGTTGTGAGGAGAACTAAAGGGGTGTAGGGAAGAGATTCTGTCTCTCAGTGGAAGGAGCCTCAAGGTCACGTATCAAATGGCATGAATAAGAATACAGGCAGGGTTGGAAAACTGGAGCAAATTTTGTAATTAAGCAATCATACCATGCTTATAAAAAGAGTTTAGAGGGTAGTACACCAAAATATTAGCATTGTATTCTGAATCATAGGATTATTGATAATTGTTTGGTTTTTATCTTTTCTGTTTTTCACCTTTTCTATAAATAAGCAAGCTTTTCTTTATAAGCAGATAAAAATAAATATGTAAAAATGTCTACCACTGTAAATAAACCTGGTGATATAGACACATCAAAGTAATTGTGGGGTCACAGAAGGAAATAATTGGCATAATCTGGGATGGATGGCAGAGAAAACTTCTCCAGGGGATGACATTTCGTCTGGGCGTTCAAAGAAGCATGAGAAGGATTTGGCTAAGCCAAGGAAGATGAGGGCATTCTAGGCCAAACGTACGTGTGGGAAACAACATGTTGTTTAGAAAATCAATAGAATAACATAATAACAGGTAAAAATAACCCAGAGAGGAGCTATGAGAAAATACAGAATGGGTCCAGGAGAGAAACCTGTGCAATTTGCAGGGGGAGTACTGCTCTGAAAACCTACCCCTTGTAAACTCAGTGCTGGATAATTTTGAAATGGGGTTCTCTTTTATGGTCTTAAACATATTGTTATGGTCATGTCAATACTGGTGCTGAAGAGTAGAATTTGCTTAGAGCTGATATCAAAACTCCCAGAAATCTAGGGAGCAAAAGTAAAAGATTGGCCATGTATTTTCTCAACAGCATCAACTATCCCCCTCTCCCCTTTTGAAACATAGAGAATCTGAGCAATAACTTTGCTATGGAAGATTTTTAGAGCAGGATTAATCAGCACCTGCTGATTAAATTTTGGGCTATAAAATTGCAATATAGCTGTCACAGTTCTAGTGACTGTAGTCTATGTTATGTGTTTTCCAATGAAGTGCTTAATTAAAATGAATGCCTAGATATTTAAATTCCTAGAACCAATCAATCAGCTGGTTGTTTATGACGTATCAAAGGGCCTCTTTTGTCCCTAGTGTGTTGTGGTATATAATGCAGTTCGTGGCTTCTAAACCAGAAGTTAACCTATCCTCCAGAGAATTGAGTTCACAGCCTTATCAGTACCTGACTTTATCAAACGAGATAAATGCAGCGAAACACACTAACAGCTATGCTAATGGAGACATGAAAAATAAAAGATAATGTGTGGAAACCCAATCACTGGCTTCAAAATGCCTCCTCTCCCAGTAGATTCTCAACCCTTTTCTTCTTTTAAGAAGTCTCAAGTTGGACATGGTAGCGCAAGCCTGTAATCCCAGCACTTTGGAAGACCAAGGCAGGGGGATCACTGGAGCGCAGGAGGATGAGGTTGAGCCTGCAGTGAGCCGTGATCACACCACTGCACTCTCACCTACGTGGAAGAGCAAGACTTCGTTTTAGAAAAAAAGAAAGAAGAACAAAAAGGACATCTCAGTAATTAAACGTTTATGTTGTTTGAAAAAGCAATTGACACCAGTGAATTTTTTTTTTACTTCCTTCTGCAACTTTGGTTTTGGCTTTTTGTGAGAGGAATGGGATTTTTCTTTTAACGATAAATTAATTTTAATTGGTATTGCTAGATTTTGTAAATAAAAAATGCAGGATGCCCAGTTAAATTTGAATTTCAGATAAATGGTGAGTAACTTTTTAGTGTAAGCATGCCCCATACTTATGTTTGTTTATTTGCTGTATTTTATTTGCCAATCCTAATTTTAAGGCTTTGCTAAGATCACAAAGTCCTTCTTTAGACACCCTATAGGACTACTAATGGGCATGGGAGAACACAGACGTGAGGTAAGGCATCCGGACCATACTCAGTTATGGCAGAACTCATGTTTTCTTGAACCTCAAGTAGGTTCTCTTCCATGAGAACACCCTAGTATGCTTTGGTTGAGCAAGTCATTTGATGAATTTCATAAGCTTTCAAATGAGTCCCTGGAATTTTAAGTAGCATACCCAGAGAGAAATAAACTTATTTAGGCAAAATTACAAATCAACTAATTTGCTAATTTGAGAGCCAATATTTTGACTGCTGGCAGCTATCCAGTCCAAATGTACAATTCAGCATGGTGGCTCACACCTGTAATCCCAGCACCTTGGGAGGCCAAAGCAGGAGTTTTTTTGTTTGTTTGTTTGTTTTTGTTTGTTTGTTTTTGAGACAGAGTCTCACTCTGTCACCAGGCGCCAGGCTGGAGTGCAGTGGCGCGATCGCCGCTCACTGCAACTTCTGCCTCCCGGGTTCAAGCAATTCTCCCGAAGCAGGAGTTTTTTTTGTTTTGTTTTTTTTTAATCAGGACTTTATAAAAACACAAAAATATGAACTGCCAATGAAAATGTTTACATTAAGGAAAATAGCTAACTTAGGAAGAACCTCCTATACATCAACTAGAGCAACCATAAAATAGAATTTGTATACTAATCTTCAATTCTTTCCTCATTAAGAAATTAGAAAAAAAATCTTTAGCTTGGTTAAGACAAGACAAAAAAAAAATTTGTTGTAGAAACAGCCAGAGTTTTCTTCTTCTATCTAGTCCTAATTTTGGAGATTCTGCCACACATTACATTCTGTTCTGGTCTCATACTTATCTCTCTAGGATGATGTTTCCATGTTTCAAGGTCTTTATTACTATGTAAAGATCTTTCTTAGTATCTATTTGCAATTGCTCCTTGTTTTTTTCTCAGCTTTAAGTCCTAAGTGCTTTCCAAGTACGCTGCTAAGGAGGTTTGCTTCTTCCAATACACTCTGCCAAATGTGTGCTAATTACTTACCACCTTAGGAATAGCTTCTCTATTTGTCTGCTCGGTGCTACAGCTCAGCTTTCTAATCCTCACTGTCTGTGCAATCAGCATTCTTCCCCACTGGATCTACATAGTGGGGTGAGAGGAAGATGTTTCTCACCTTTTGCGGGAGGAAGTGTTTATCAGGATATGATTGGAAAATAAATACCCCACAGAACAGAATCACTGATTTCATCCATTCATTCTTCCACAAATTATTATTGAGCACCTATTGTGAGCCAATCATGATACTACTCCCTGGGAAGATAACTGAACAAGAAAAATGTGGTCTCTGTAGTCTAGCGTGGAAGTCAGCTATTTATACGATAACTCCAACAGTGTCAAATGTTCTTTTTTTTTTTTTTTTTTTTGAGACGGAGTTTCGCTCTTGTTACCCAGGCTGGAGTGCAATGGCACGATCTCGGCTCACCACAACCTCCGCCTCCTGGGTTCAGGCAATTCTCCTGCCTCAGCCTCCTGAATAGCTGGGATTACAGGCACGTGCCACCATGCCCAGCTAATTTTTTGTATCTTTAGTAGAGACAGGGTTTCACCATGTTGACCTGGATATGGTCTCGATCTCTTGACCTTGTGATCCACCCGCCTCGGCCTCCCAAAGTGCTGGGATTACAGGCTTGAGCCACTGCGCCCGGCAGTGTCAAATGTTCTTGATAGAAAATGATCCAGTAGACATGTCACAGAGGGACTCAACTAAGTTTAGGAAAGACTTTAGAAGAAACGATCTTTAAACTTAATAGTATTTAGCAAGCTTTAAAAAAAGTGTGGAAAAGGGGCGTATGAAACAGCATTTACAAAGGTACCTAAGGAGAGACACAGAGGATGATCTAATTGTGGAAATGACCAGAATATAAAGGAGGCTTCAGTAGATCCACAAGTATCTATGGAGTGCCTCCTATATGTCAGGCATTGTTCTGCAATCCGGAGGAACAGCTTTGAGTATTATTTACATTGATGGGGAGCTTAAATCCTAGTGGAGGAAGACAGACAACAAATAGGGAAGTATTAATAAGATAACCTCATGTGTTGGTAAGTTCAGTTTTTAAATATAAGGTAATGAGATAGGGATTGGGTGGTTTGGGAGTAGGGCTGCTTCAGCCAGCCTGTAGCCAAAGTAGCCAGAAAACATGTCTTTGAGGAGGTAACATTGTGGTGAGGGCTGCATGTTGAAAACAGAAGCCAAATTAAGGTTTGGAGAGGCAAGAATGTCATGAGACACGGAAGTTAGCAAGAGCTTTGAAAGCCAGCTAAAGGCAATGAGAAAACAGTACAGACTTTTCAGCAGCAGAGTAATATTTTATTAAAATAGTGGTTATTTTGGATTTGTTGTTGAATCTGGATTGTCAGATTAGAAACATGTGACATTAAGCTTCTCTAGCGCAAAGATCTCCTACCCATAATCTAGGTTAATGAATATCACAATTTCTGTGTTATCAGAATGTTCATCAGAATGAACATTATGATGATCCAGAAACAGACCAAGTATTCAAGAGATCCTGAGTGTTCTTGTTACTCTGGTGACACTAATATACACTTCTAGATATATCTTCAAATCAGGCATTGCATTTGAAGTACATGAGACTGGGCATTACATCTTGGGATATCCGTTGACTTACCCAATGAATTAGTAACATTATCTGTACTACCCATGAATAAACTTATTAAATAGAAAGTACAAGCAAAACGATGTTTTTGGTAGGACTGGCTGAGAGCTCCATCTGATTGATGTGGATAAAGAAAAATAATGAGAAAAACAACACAGCTGACCTTTAGACAACATGAGGGTTAAGGCAGCTGACCCCCAACACAGTCAGAAATCCATGTCTAACTTTTGACTCTCACAAGACTTAACTACCAAACGCCTACTGTTGACCAGAAGCCTTACCAATAACATAAATAGCCAATTGACACATATTTTGTATGTTATAGGCATTATATACTGTATTCTTATAGTGAAGTAAGCTAGAGAGAAGAAAATGTTCTTAAGAAAATCATAAAAAGGAGAAAATATATTTACTATTTATTAAGTGGAATTGGATCATCATAAGGTCTTCAGCCTCATCTTCATGATCAGTAGGCTGAGGAGGAGGGTAAAGAGAAGGGCCTGATCTTGCCATCTCAGGGGTGGCAGAGACAGACGAAAATCTACATGTAAGTGGATATACGCAGTTCAGACCCTTGGTGGGTTTAATTAATTGTATATATAATGGCCAACTGTATATAGAAGCAGGACCCAAATTGCCTGAGGTTGGTATTAATTAGCAGAAGTTGTCCATAACCAGGTGATCAGGTTGAAATTACTCTGGGGTAAGGAGTTGTTTCTAACCCTAACAATGTGATGTTATTTAGAGTCTTTAAGAATTCTGGCTGAAGCCAACATATTAACACTAACTCTGCCTTCCATATTACTTTTCCAGTTCAGACTTTCCAAATAAATCAGGACATTTGTTGATTCACCTCAGGATAAATTTTCAGTCATTTTTTCTGTACTAATAGCCTACTCAAGTTACACAGGATCAAGTAAAGGAAAGGAGATAAAACTGCCTTTGAACACACCGAAAGGGTTAATGAAGGACCAGTCAGTCACTGAAGAGTTCACATAGTGAGCCCAAAGAAAGAAGAGAAGAGTGAGTATCATGGCATTAGGTGAATCGTCCGTCTACAGAGATTTGGGGATCTAAGGACTAGACCCCCTATAGCAGGACCCACCAAAAAGATGTTCAGAGCAGCTATTGCCCAACATAGACTGGAATTTTCTGCTGACTTTTTAAGAGAGGAAATTCAGACTCGTCTGTTCTGTCCTATGGAGTGATTTTGGAGTTAGGAAGTATCTGTCTTTCTTGTCCAGCTCCTTCAGTAAGAGATCCTCCCTGAGCAACAGCGATCATGCCAGAAAAATCTACTTTCTTCTGAGTTTTGAGCTAGTTTTCTCTTCTGGCTAGCTTCTCATGAGCCTCAGGAATATGGATAAATGATGATGTCTACTTTTCATTCTCAAAAGTCAATAAATGTAAACTTCTAACCGCCACACCAAACATTCTGTCTAGTACAAAAATGAATCTGAACACGTTACAATCACGTCCATGAAATGGGAAGAGAGTTGCCTGCTCCTCTGACCTCAGATGTGGTATGAGAACTGCAGCCATTGACAGGGCACAGTTTTCTCTGAGCTCAAGCTCTCTGAAGGCTGGTGGGATCCCTCCCACCACTGTACAAATCTCTGTTGTCAAGTAATGCCAATGAACTTCAAAAATCTAGAGCAAACAAGTGTAGTTTAGTACATTTTTAAAAATTCAAATTCATTACCATAAAAATGAGCTGCTTCTCTGTCACAGTTTGCAATTCTCTCTGACATTCAATTGACTGATCAGCAGACCTGTGCTTTATAGTAGGAGACTTTTTGCATTCCTCTTTGATCTGATTTCCCTCTATTTAATAGACAATTATAGGCTCTTTAAATCCCAGAGGTTCAGAGACAGCAAATAATTACCAGTAGTAATTTTAGAATAAAGCCAATCTAAATGAGTTCAGTTAAATTATGCAATACTAAGTAGTGGTGTTTTTTTTATTTTAAACAAGGACAGCTAACCAAAACCCCAAACAATCGTTATACTGCCTCAAATTTCTCATGACAGCTGCCTGTTAAACTTCTGACCTGTTAGGAAAAATATGCACACCATCTCCAAAGGGATACACACATGATTGCAAACTTCTGTTCTAAGGACATTAAATAAATTATTTCTTTAAGATCATATGGCAGATCTATAATTAATTAAACCCACCATGATATTACGGCAAAATAATTTAGCTTTTCTAAAAAGGTAAATGTAATTTTCCGATCTGGTATTTGGAAGAATGCTTTGCCCAAAATCAATTCCTTTAGTTTCTAGAGAATAGAAACTAGAGGCAATCTCATTTTAATTATATCTCTTTATTGCTAACAAAGGAATGATTTATGCAATTAAATTAACTGGCTAGAAAATTATTCTCAGCTGGGCTGTCCTAATTCTTTGCTTTCTGAATTGCAGGCTCTTACACTTTCCTATGTAGATTAATTTTTCTGATATGCAAACAATGCCTCCTGTGTTCGTCTTTTCCATTTTTTTAAATTCAAAAGTCTCCTTTTCTTCTTGCCAATGACATGAGTAATATTTGTTGAACTGCTGGGCTTTGACTAGTTTTTTTCTTTTTAATGTTAAAGAGATGAAAAAGATCTTTTCTTTCCAATCTCATTATTCCAGAACAGAGCAAGATTTGAGGGTTTCTTATCTGTGGTACTGGAACAGCAGCAGGAACATGGAAAAATTGCAAAAATGTCAAAGGCTGCAAAATTTGAAAGCAGTTTCAGCAGCCCAGAAGTTGTAAATTAGCAAATGCTTTTAGGGTCATCTTTCCACGCTGCTTCCCTCTGTCTCTGCCTTCTCTATGCCTGTCTACCCGCATTCTAGTCCCTCTCTGTCTGTCCCAATTATTTTTTACAAAATGCAACCAGGTAAATAATGCATTACAATATCAGCAGTCACAAGTCAACATTTATAGGTGACCTCAGTGAGCAGAACACTGAATGAGGTTGGGTGGGAGTTGGGGTTACAAAAAAATTCAAAGACACTCTTTCTGTCCTTAAATAATTCATGATCCAGGAGGCAGTTTTTGGTAGATATTCTTATGAAATAAGATTCATTTCTGCATTCACGAATTCAAGATAGAATGATGACATTATTTGGGGACTGACAGCATTATTTAGGGCCTAAATTAATTTAGGTTATTTAAAAATATTCTACATACGTTGTTACTCATTCTTTTTAAGATGGGATGAGGTAAGGAGATGCAAAATAAGCAGGCTAGTAAATGTTAAGACAATGTTAAGAAAATGACAGTAAAGAGATCAGGTGTACTTTTCTTTCGAAAGTTGAAAATAGCAGCATGCTTTTTTGTGCATTCACCTTTACTTACTAGTCCAAGAATGGCCACATTCCTCTGTAAAGGGCCAGATAGCAAATATTTTTGGATTTGTGGTCCATATGGTTCCTGTCATAGCTACTCAACTCTGCTATGGCAGCAGGACAGCAGTCACAAACAAAATCTAAGCAAATAATCATAGCCGTGTTTCAACAAAACTTTATTTACAAAGTAGGTAGTGAGCTGGTTTGACACATGGGCTGTGTTTTGCAAACCCCTGCACTAGCCCCTAGCAACTGCTTCTTGCTTTATCTGAGGAAAAGAGCCCTTTCTATTTTAAAAATCAAAACCAGCAGGGCACAGTGGCTCATGACTGTAGTCCCAGCACTTTGGGAGACTGAAGCAGGAAAATCATTTGTGCACAAGAATTTGAGACCAGTCTGGGCAACATAGTGAGACCCTGTCTCTATCAACTAAGTAAAAAAATTAGCTGAATGTGGTTGCACACACCTATAGTCCCAGCTGCTAAGGAGTCTGTGGGAGGATTGCTTGAGCCCAAGAGGTCCAGAGTAAAGAAAGCTGTGATTGTGCCATTGCATTCCAGCCTGAGTGACAGAGAAAGACCTTGTCTTAAATAAAAAAGCGTTAACTGGACCCCCAATATGTAAAAGGCATGGTGCTAGGCCCTCAATCATGAGTAACAGATAGCTTGCTTTCCATAACCTCACAATCTGGTAGATTAAACTTTTTAATGATTTAATGGTTTTAGTGGATTAAAAAGTTAATATTCAGTGGGATAAGTAGTATAATGAAAGTTTTTTTTTAAGTGCTGTCGGAGAAGACAGTAAAAAGACAAGCCACAAATAGAAGACATTTGCAAAGCATAAAACTGACAAAGGATTTATCCACAATTCATATATATATATATGTAAACACACACACACACACACACACACACACACACACACACACACACACACAGACACATATATATTTGGAAGCAGTTAGGAAAAAAACAAGTAGCTCAGTAGAAAAATGGCCAAAAAACCTAAACAGGTAATTCACCTATACGGAAATGTGAATGGCCAAAACACATATAAAAAGATGCTTATCCTCGTAGTAAACAGACAAACAAAAAGGAAACCCACAGAGCAATATTATTTCACATGCATCACATTGGCAAACCTTAAGAAGTCTGATTATCCCAGTGATGACAAAGACAGGAACTAACAGGAAGACACAAACGCTGCTGGTGCTGCTAATGTAAAATTTGGCAAAACACCTTGGAGACCCCATAATTCTACTTTTCGGTATATATCTCAGAGAAACTTTACCATGTATGTGTAAAAGAAAGTTAAATTTTCATAGTGCACAGCATGTTTATAATAGCAAGAAAAAGAAAGATAAAAAGCAACCTAAACATTTTTCAACAGGAGTATGTGGCATAGCCATTCACTGAAATACCATTCAGAAGTAAAAATGAGACAGGATGAGCTACACATATAAATAGGAAAATTGGTCAGAGATATAATGCTTATTTATTCAAGAAATATTTCAGTTCCTCCTATATCTCAGGCGCGTTTCTAGGTCCTCTGGATATAGCAGTGAACAAAACGAAGTCCTCACTCTTAACATGCTCCCGTTAAGCAAAAACGGCAAGTTGCAGAATATATAAAGTAAAGCATTCAATGTTTAAAACATGTAAACAATACTACATATGGGTAGGGTTACTTCATAGAGTCTTTTAAAATAATTCCTGGGAATAATAAATTTCTATTTTAGGATACTGGTTACTTGAGAGAGGTGAAGGGGCTTGTAATCGTGGAGGGCTATAGAAAGGGCTTCTAAGGCTGGGCGCGGTGGCTCACGCCTATCATCCCAGCACTTTGGGAGGCCGAGGTGGGTGGATCACAAGGTCAAGAGATTGAGACCATCCTGGTCAACAAGGTGAAACCCCGTCTCTACTAAAAATACAAAAATTAGCTGAGCATGGTGGTGCGTGCCTGTAGTCCCAGCTACTCGGGAGGCTGAGGCCGGAGAACTGCTTGAACCCAGAAGGAGGAGGTTGCGGTGAGCCAAGATCATGCCATTGCACTCCAGTCTGGGTAACAACAGCAAAACTCCGTCTCAAAAAATAAGAAAGGGCTTCTATTGCGTTGCTAATGTTTTCTTCTTTAAGTTAGCTAACTGCACATAGATGTTTATTATTAATCACAATGTGGTTGCCTTGTATAAATCTGAAATATACCTTTCTTAAAGGAAAACAGAAATGTTTTCAAATCCAGTAATTATGTAAAAATCTTGATTATTAAATGTTTCAATCAATTAAAAAAAAAAAACTCAAAACTAAAAAGTCCCTTTGATATTCTGAAGATTCACTTCCAGAATAGGAATATTTGACTAGCTAATGACAAATGAAATACATAATAATAATAGAGTTTTTATTCCATTGAAAACAGTGCTGGTTACTGTGGCTTGGTAGAGTAATAATTAATGTCTAGACTTCACTTCTGTTGTATCTGAATTTCTGGACTGAGACCCCATGTCAGATATCTATCATTTCTTAGAAATTTCCTTTTAACCAGGAAAAAAAAAAAAAGGATGGAGACCTCAGGGAAAATAGAAAATGAGGAATGATTTTAGCTAGAAGAGTTAGGGAAAACTTCACAGTGGTCAATTAAAGGTCTGAACCTTAATTCCTAACACTAGTTCACTACAGCAATGATACCTACTAAACTTACCTGCCAATCATCTGTTATGAAGACTTTCAGGCAACATGCCTCCTGGGGCTGATGGAAGCAGGGCTGACTTGGAAGGCCTAGCTAATTCTGCAACCACTTTTGGGAGGAAAGTTCACTCCTTTGACATAGTTTGAACTCATCAAATCATTGGAACTAGTGTCAAATAGGTCGGTCTTGAATCCTCAAAGAAAAATTGCTGTGAACCAAGACATATATAGCGCAAGGAAGCTGGTGGTAAATCTGACTGCCACAATAGAAATGAGATCGAGATAAGATCCATATTTGTCTTTCTTACCTAGAAGTCTGAACTAAGAAGCTAAATTGGGCTTCACAGAATTCTCAGATTAAATCTCTAGAATTGCACCTGGCTTGTAGAGTTTAGAATATGGGTCTCTGAATTCTGGAAATGTGGCTAGTAAATGTCTGATTGCTTTTATTAAATGTTGAAAGAAGGTCAGATCCTATTTGGAAGCAAGCAACTCATAATATTGTTCTAATATATATTGAAGTCAATGAGGAAACATCTGATGGAAAAAATATATAGGTACAGTTTAAAGAGGACTTGAATGCCAGCTAAGTAGCGTAGACTTGAACTAATAAAGACATTGGCAGTCGTTTTAGGTTTTTGGGCAAGTGAATCAACTGGTTGCCACTGAGAACCTCTTAGAGCCAAAGTTTCCCATCTGTTTCGCAGGAGATAATGAGTGCTTCATCTACTAAGTCGTGCTGTGACCACATTAGGCAAGTATAACGTTCCAATCAGGAAAAAGGTATGTTGTAAGAGATGCACTCGTGTGTTGATATATTCAGCAGTGTGAGCAGACCAAGCAAATAAGTAATTCACGAATTTTACCTTAAAACATTGTCTACATGCTGGTGGTAAGGGTATAGAAGTCTCAGTCTCCAGAACAGGGATTGGGGAGTGTGGTAGCCAATTCTACGGGACGACTCCCAAAGAGCCCTGCCTCTTGGTATTCATGCTTTTGTGAAGTTCCCCAACACATACACATTATTCCATAGTTGGTCTATGTGAACAGTAGAACATGACAGAAGGGATGGTATGTCATTCCCAAGATTAGGTTATAAAAGACACTGTGGCTTCCATCTTGGTGGCACTCTCTCATTCTGTCTACTATCTCTATCTGCGATTATTTGCTTTGGGGGACGCCAGCTACCATATCAAACAGCTGTATGAAGCCTGTGTGGTGAGGAAGTGAGGCTCCTGATAAGAGGCAGCAGGAACTGAGGTTCTTTGCCAAAAGTCATTGGATGAGCCATCTTGGAAGCAGATCTTCTATCCCTAACCAACACTTCAGATGACTGCAGCCCTGGAGGCAGATTAACTGCAACCTCAAGAAAGCCCCTAAGCCAGGACCAGCCAGTCAAACTTCTCCTAGATTCTTGATCCTCAGAAATTGTTGGAGATAATAAAACCTTTTTGTTTTAAGCTGCTAAGAGTTGGAGTAATTTGTTACATGGCAATAGATACAGGGATTTTGGCTGAAAGGAAGACTAATAACACCTGGATGAAGAGAGAGCTCTTAAGAATTGACATTGTCTATGGATACTTCTTGAGAGCAAGAATTTTCTTTTTCACCTTGACTTCTTCCAACACACTTGGATTGGGCCTGTGTGGAGTGTACTCTTAGTAAATATCTATTGATTTACTGAGGGAAGAAAACCAGTCCTAAATACTGCAAAAGTAAAAGAAGCCTAATTATGTGCATAAGAGGAGGGTTGGGCCAAATAGGAGCTTCTTGTAGAGCACATGTCTAGGGAGACCAACCATCCTGGTTTGCCCTGAGCTAAGAAGTTTCCTTAAATGTGGGATATTTAGTGCTAAAACTGGGATAGTAAGAGGACAAAAGGGCTGGGCATGGTGGCTCATGCCTGTAATCCCTGCGCTTTGAGAGGATGAGGTGGGAGTATCACCTGAGGTCAGGAACTTGAGCTCAGTCTGGCCAGCATGCTGAAACCCCCACTCTACTAAAAATACAAAAATTAACAGGGCATGGTGGCAGGTGCCTGCAATCCTAGCTACCCAGGAGGCTGAGGTAGGAGAATCACTGAAACCTGGGGGGCAGAGGCTGCAGTGAGCCATGATTGTGCCACTGCACTCCAGGCTGGGCGACAGAGAAAGATTTTGTCTAAAAAAAAAAAGAGAAAAAGAGGACAAAAGGAACACATCTAAGAAAAACAGAGAAAGTTAAAACTAACAAAAGACAGCCTATTATTTCTTTGACTATCGTAGGGTTTCTTCATGCATTTGTTCAGCACATATTAATTTGATTCTCTTATGTGCTAAATTCTGTAGGCACAAAATAATTTATGATGTGTGGCTTGAAAGAGCACGGATATAAATTTGTCCTGATTATATAAGAATAAATTTGCCCTCCCTGGTAAAATGCAACTGTTTTCTAAGAACTTTTGAAAAGATAATGTTTATAACATGGGGAGAAATGCCAGATATAGTATGAACCTAAAGTAAAAAAAATTAAAAAAAAAAAGAAAAAAAAGATAATGTTTCTGTAACTCTTTTTTCTACAAATCTAATCTTAAACAATGGCTGTAAATTTCTCAGTACTTTCTGAGTCCTTCGACAGGTGATGCAACTGCTAGCAGTAAATGATCATTAGTGGTCTAATGGATGCCATGTGATTTTTTTCTTCTGGGTAGAGTCGATCTCTTTCAAACTGTAAAAGCTCACATAATACCTGTTGCAGCCATTCTTGTCACTTTGTTCGGTTTTACTAGCAATAATAGCTATTTCCAACGAGTGCCAAGTAGTTTACATTTATTATCTGATTTAATCCTTACAACAATCTTGTGAAGTAAAGACTACTAAACTCCTCAATTTGAAAATAAGGAGCCTAAGGCTCAGTGCCATTCTGTTTCATGCCCCAGCTTACAAATCTAGTAAGTTGCAAACATGGAATTCAAATGTCTGTCTCTTAAAAATCCACATTCTGAACTATTATACTAAAAACCTACACATAATAAC
Organism: Saguinus oedipus; assembly: GCA_031835075.1. Taxonomy (NCBI): domain Eukaryota; kingdom Metazoa; phylum Chordata; class Mammalia; order Primates; family Cebidae; genus Saguinus; species Saguinus oedipus. The sequence continues at coordinate 30,858,062 of CM063190.1, read as the reverse complement.
TGCTAACACATATAATGTGCTTGACCACGCGCTGGGTGCCGTGCCAAGCACTTTACATCTATCATCACCTCAGTCTCGAAGGGTGAAGAACTTGGTGATGCGAAGGCAGAATCAATGATGAGAGGCAGGACGGCTGTTCAATGCGTGGTTTGTGGTTCAGCAGCCTCAGTGTCACCTTGGAGATTTTTAGAGATGCAGGATAGCAGTCTCCACTCCGACTTACTGAATTAGACTCTTAAACAGGATTTCCAGGTGACTTGTAAGCACATCGAAGTGTAAGAAGCACAGCTGTAGAAGACCTGTGAAGAAACTAACCCCAGCTGTGGTTAGATTTCTCTAATGCAGTGCTTCTGTAAATGTTGATCCCTGAACCAGCAGCATCAGTTTCACCTGGGAACTTGATTGAAATGCAAATTTAGAGCCCTACCCTAGACCTACAGAATCAAAATCTCTGGGGCAATAATCTGTTTTAGTCTTCCAGATGATTCTGATAAATCCTGAGGTTCGAAAATCCTCCTTCTAATGCCGTGCAATCCTTACACCTATGATCAACCAGGAAAGAGGAGTTAGCAGTGACACCCAGTGGAGCCAAGGGAAGTTTGCAAGTTTTGAAAATGAGCATACCTGGTTCTTTTTTTCCCCTGGTAGGATGAAACTGACATGATCCTTGTTCTTTTCACTAAAAATACAAGGCCGTCTTCTTTTCCTGAAAACTCCTTGCCTTAGGGTCTTGTGCCCATTTTGGATATGCAGATGTATTTCTTAATTCAGTAAATATTTATTCATTCATCACTAACTAGAGAATTATGACACAAGCAGTGCAGAAGATATAAATCCTATCAAACGGGCCCCAGAGCAGTCTAACAGATATATCTGTCTCTAACAGCATCAGCTACCATTTGAGTATTTGATGTATGGCAGGCACGTTGCTAATTGTTTTCCAGAATTCACTCAATCTTTTCACGCTTGAAATATACATTTGACTATTGAACAAAATGGGGTTGAACGTCACAGGACCATTTGTACATGGATCTTTTTCAGTAAAAGTTACACCGAGATTGCCTGCCCCTTCTGCCTCTCCTTTCACCCCATCCACCTCTTCCGCCTCTGCCTCCCCGAAAACAGCAAGACCAACCCCTCTTCTTCCTCCTCTCTTTCAGCCTACTCATCATGAAGACAAGGATGAAGACCTTTTTGAAGATCCAATTCCATTGAATGAATAGTAAATGTATTTTCTCTTCCTTATGATTTTTAACATTTTCAGTTCTCTAGTTTTATTGTAAGAATATAGCATATGATACATATAACATACAGAATATGTGTTACTTGACCATTTATGTTATTGGTAAGTCAACAGAAGGCTTTTAGTAATTTTGGGGGGAGTCAGGAGTTATACATGGATTTTCCACTGTGAGGAGGATTGGTGCCCTCAACCCTCACATTGATCAACACCCAATTATATTTGTTATTCCTGTATTTGTTATACTAGAAGTAGGGTGAGGACTAATTTTAGTTTATGCTCTTAGTCACACAGCAGTTCTTAAAATAATCTCCAAAGATTATTGTTATTGGAATCATTTAGTATGCTTGTTTCACATGTAGAACTCCAGAAACCCACCAAATCAAATATGCTGGGGATGTGGCATATTCAGCAAGTTTCCCTGGAAAATTTTACACACACTACAGTTTGAGAACTGCCACGCCACACTGTGGTCTCCCTCAAAATATTGCTCTGCAAAGTATTATGAATTAGCATCAAAGGTTTGTAGAGCAGCAGGGAGAGAGAATGAAGTTTGTATTTTAGAAAGTTCTATGTCATGGCAGTAAGAATGGATTAGAGGTTGCTAGTGGTAGGAACTTACTTTATAGGATTATTAGAAGTAAAGAATGTTACAATGAGAATCCCATGTGGTATTCTAGGTTCATTTCCTAAGAGACTTGCTCATTGTATGAAATCTCAAATTCTCGTCTCAGAAAAATTCAATTTTAAGAGTTGCATGCAATCTGAACTAGAAATCCTGAACCAATTACTAAGAGGATGATTTAGACAAAATAATTTTTTAAAGATAAAAAAGTCAGAATTGAAGCCTTGAGATGAGTCATCCTTTTAGCAAAATTTTAAGGTCATCTTAGGATATTATTTAGAACCTATTTCAACTTTAAACAGATTATCTCTAAATTCTGACACTTTTCTTTTTTTGAGTTGTTACTATCATTTAAAAATTTTCAGCTTTTAAGTTTCAAACCTTAAAATCCACAGCTATTTTAGCATTGGTTATGCAAGTTATGTTGTGCCCCCTGGTGGCAATATGGATAGGAAGATGAGAAGCATATTTCAATCAAAGGGAGAGTGCCAACTTAATTGAAAAAAGTGGCAGGCCCAGAATTTAAAATGGAATTTCATATAAAACTTTTCTGGTCTTACTAAAAATAGGAAACATCCCGTTAAACTAAAATCAGATGTATTAACTTTAGCCTGCAAGGTGCATATTTCAATTTCCCTTGCTTTGTCATAAAATGAATTAGCTCCTTGAAATATGTCAGTTGAACTTGAAATTAAATATTTGCTCTACATATAGCTAAGTACCTGAACTCATAAATGATAACTAAAGTCTGTGTCTGCACAGCATTTAAGATCAGGATTTGGCACATGCCACATACCGTGAGGCCATTTGCTTCTGCAGAGTATTAATTTTCCCACATTAATAAACTTTAAAAGATTACATGGCCCAGGTAGTTATTTTCAAGGTGCAGGGGAAAATCCTCAGTTTACTCAGTTATTCTTTACTTAAAAGTCAAATGTAGATTATACTGAAGGCCTTTTTTTTTTTTTTTTTTTGCACATTCATTAGCAAATTCATTTATTAGCAAATTTGTTTCAGCATTGTTGATATGTATCTATGCACACACATATCACAAATATCCTATACAAATATATATATATATATATTATATATGTATTACAGACATATGTATACAAACACATACATAGATATAAATTTGATTCTACTTTTAACCAGTTTCAAAACCTTACTGGTTCCTCACTTATACATTGCTGGTGGGATTGTAAACTAGTACAATCACTATGGAAAACAGTGAGGAGATTTCTTTTTTTTTTTATTTTTATTTTTATTGCATTATAGGTTTTGGGGTACATGTGCAGAACGTGCAAGATAGTTGCATAGGTACACACATGGCAGTGTGTTTTGCTGCCTTCCTCCCTTGAATGCCTCTTAAATAAGGCCTTTTCCCTCTTTGGGGGCAAAAACTAAGTGAAAATATCAAACTGCTAAAACATATGTTGTTATTTGGTGTGAAAAGATGCATAAAAGATTGCATTTCTTGCTGGGATAAGATAAACCTGGCCTCAAGGTTATATGCTTTGGTCAAGGGAGAGAGTTGGCTATTGCTTAAGTAAACACTGAAGTGACTACCAGGTGCTCAGTTCTATGCTGGAGTAGAAATACTAAAACAGATTAGTCACCGGCCTTGAAAAATCTGAAGTCCAGCAAGGTGTAACATGTGTAAAAAAAAATACAATATAATGATACCAATTACAGTAAAAAAAAAAAAGAAAAAAGGAAAAGCTGACAGTTTAAAAAGTATTAGACTTGGCTGGGCGTGGTGGCTCATACCTGTAATTCTAGCACTTTGGGAGGCTGAGGTGGGCAGATCACTTGAGGTCAGGAGTTTGAGAACAGACTGGACAACATGGCAAAACAGGCAGCTGTCAGGAGAAATCTGAGGCAGTATAACGATTGTTTGGGGTTTTGGTTAGCTGTCCTTGTTTAAAATATAAAAACACCACTACTTAGTATGGCATAATTTAACTGAACTCATTTAGAGTGGCTTTGTTCTAAAATTACAAAAAACAAAAAACAAAAACAAAAATAAGCTGGGTGTGGTGGCACGCACCTGTAGTCCCAGCCACTCGGGAGGCTAAGACAGGAGTATCACTTGAACCCAGGAGGCGGAAGTTGCAGTTAGTCAAGATCCCACTACTGCACTCCAGCCTGGGCTACAGAGCAAGAACCTGTATTAAAAAAAAAAAATGTATTAGACTTGAAAAACGAGTATTTTCCAGCTGAACAAAGGAAAGACAATATAAACTACGGGGGAAAAAAAAAACACGTGTCAACAAATTAAGTGTTAAATGCTATGGAGGCCAAATAGCTCAGTATTGCTCAAGAACAAAATTCAAGTGAGAACTGGCAAGAGAAAAGATGAGAAAGTCTAGATTATGAATGGTTTTCAAATTCTTGCAGGTTTACTTTATCCTCTAAGGGAATGGTACCAAGAAAAAGACTTAAAAATATTAAGCATTTAGGTCCAGAAAACTTAATAAGCATTTATGTCCTAACATTAAATGTTTAAGCACACACACACACACACACACACACACACACACACTGAAAGAGTATTCTTTATTTTACTCTTAACCAGTTACTAATTGGGCATTTGTGCCTATTGGGCACTGTACAACTTCTCAAACCTTGAAATCAGGTTGAACATTGCCATCTTCATTTCCTATTCTATGATTTTCATGTGATACTTGCTTTTTATCTCAGCAAATGCCCCAGCTCCACAAAGTTATGATGCCATTGAAAGGAATGTAGTACGCTTTAACACTGAAATTCTGAATGACCTTGAACTAGTAGCTGGCGACGGTGTCCCACAGGTATCAAGTATTGTTGTTTCCTTTGGAAATTTAAAATATTCCATAATTCCCCTGTGAGTTCACTATGGCACCCTGGCAGGACAGTTTAAAAAGCTAAAAAACTGCACAGATCACTGACACTATCTAATTTGCATGATAGAATACTTGAATGCTTTTGTAGAAGTGGGTTAGAGACTGAGAGTCCGGTAAGATAAGTACAATAATGATGAGGATGCAAGTTGCAACATAAGCAAATGAGATGTGAAAGGGAGATTTGGTACATTCATCTGTAGTTCTTGCTAACTAAATGGATATAAGGGAGTGAGGTGCAGTGGCATAAGAGAGAAAGTAGATGAGTTCTTTTTCCAACACAGCAAAGTGTAGTTAGTGATACTAGGAACCATAATGTTTAAAAATATTTGATAATCATAGTTGAACCTAACTGGTTTCCCTTTTTATCCTGTATTTTATATCATGTATTAAACACATTATTCTGAAAGGTCCATTATTAGACTTCATCAGAATGCCAGTAAGTTAAATACACCTACTGGCTATTGGATATGCAAGTCTGAAAATCAGGAGAGAGGAGAGGATAAATGTAATAAAAGAAACGTAAATGTAGTAAAAGTTGTATAGGTGTTTAACTTGTGATGGAAGCTGTGGGTATAGATAAATTTTCAAGGAGGAATATGGAGGGTACAATAAAGAGAGGCAAGGGTGGAAGCACCCGAGAACAGCAACACAAGAGGTGAACACACAATGAGGCTCTAGGGCGAAAACATTAACAAGAAACAGACAGGGAATTAAGAGAACCAACAGAGTGATGTTACTGAGACAAAATGAAAAAAAGCACTGGGTGGGTAGAATTTGAGAAAAAATTAAAAAGTATGCATGAAATGTTGGTAACTAGGATTTTTTTGGTGACCTTAGAAAATTCAGAAGATTACGAACAGAAATAACAATGCCATGATGAACAAGGAGTAAAACTGATTCACAAGCATAGATTAGGTTTTCTAGCAATTTGGTTGTGAAAAAAGTGCAGTAGCTAAAAGTGGAGATAGGTCCAAGGGTTCAAACTTTTTAAATATGAGAGCGATTTGGTCATGTTTATACCTGTTACCTAGCCTCAGAGGCAGCCCTTTCTATGAATGAAAATTCATGAATATTTAAAGAGAAGCTAGGAAGAGACAAGGCAATAGCTCAATTCTGTAACACCATTTGTTCTTCCCTGAACACCCAGACTTTGCTGCTCCTCCCATTTCAGGGCTTTGCCTTTCACTGAAAGCCTGATTGCTCCCTAAAGCAACTTTCATTATCTGTGACAAAGAGGAAAGTACCTGGAGCTTCCATGACTTTAGATATTAATAAATAATAGCTATCGAGTGTTTACTATATGCTAGGCACTGTTCTAGTCACTTTACACATTTTAACTCATTTTTCTTGAAAAAAAATACCAGTGGCATCAATGAAGAAATCAACTACTAGACTCCAATTTTGTCTTTCTAATAACAACATTGATAAGTGTGATACATTAAAACATTCTAGACTTCAGTATCATATGGATCGCAGTTCAAGTTTTGCTTCAGCTATTTGATCTTTTAGGACCTTTATAATTACTTCATCTATGAAGCAGTGATAAAAATATCTACCTAGAACTGCTTAAGTAAGTATCAAATGAGATCCCGACCACAACGCTGAGGGTGCAGCCTGGACTGAATGATGCCACAACTCTGTGTCAATGAACAAAACAGCAGCCATGATAGCAACAGAAAAAAACATATATTTAAAAGTTAACAGCTTGTTTTACTCAAACTATTTACAACAAGGGGCAAAGTAGAGACACGAATAGTTGTACAATTATTTTAATTATACATTTTTAAAAGCCTAATTCATCATATTAACTACTTATGAGAGTATATAAAAACTGATGAAGCCAACATTGTTTGGTACTTCTGATACTTCCATTCGCTTCAACTTAACTATTATCCCTCTAAATAGAAAATTTAAAGGTGGCAAGCCATTTACAAAAAGACGTGTAATTTTATTAGTCAGGTTGACATTTTGAACATCTTCCTCTTCAGTTCAGCTGTCTTCTCATCTATCTTAGCATAAGAGTCCTCTGTGGCCTTTTCAATACCTTCGTGGTATTTCTCCAAAGCAGTTTTCAAGTTTAGAAATATTTCCTAAGTAGAAAATAAAACAGAATAATAATTATTCCATGCAACAGCTTAAACTAAAAATGAGTTACAAGAATTCCAAGTTTATTCATATTTATTAATATTTTAAAGCCTAAACTCCTATGCATACACATACAAATGTGCATGTCTATGTCTGCTTTTATAAAAACTTCATTCTGTAAGCTATGCAAACACATCAAAAAAGTCTGCTACTTAAAAAAAACAAAGCAGAGACATAAGACAATGGTTAGGATTCTAATACATTAAGAACAAACATATTTATAATCATCAAGGAATAATTTTATGTTAGAGCTTTCATATTAATCATGGAAAATAACTATATTACTGTAAATAATTATACTCTCTGTATTTGACCCTGATTACCATTTAAAAGGTATGCAAACAGATTTAATAAGCAATCTATAGGACTGAAAAATATATTAATACCTTTTAGAGTTTGAATAAACTGAGCAGATAGTTCAAGACCATACTGATGTGCTAAGAATTTAAAAACATAAAAGAAGAATTTTTATAAATAAATTCATCTCTACACCTTTTCTTCTATATCATGCTTGCCAAATATAATATTGACCCTCCTTTCATTATTCATTTCTCTTAGACAAAACAATTCTCGAACTATAATATACATAATACCACAAGAAACTGGTAGTTTATTTACAAGGTTACAGGCCGTGTTTTGCCACTGAAATAAAATAGCCACCTTTTTCCAATGGGGGAAGAAAAGCAGTAAATGAATACAGTGTTCTCAATTTTAAGTCTCTCTCCCACTAACTTGTTCTTGAGCCTATAATTTTGGCTACTACTTATCTTAGTTTAAATTCTATTAAAGATACTATCTGATTTTGAATAAATTACATAGATTATAATTTGATATAGTATAAATCCAAAAAAGAACACTATTCCAGCAACTCTGCCACCTATATAAGTTTGAGAACTATTACTACAGATTAAGTGAATGTAAATATATGCTTAAGACTAAACATTCTCCAAAAATCCAAACACAGTTTTTAAATCCTAACACAAAAATAGAAAAGTGGTGTTTAGATTTCTGAGATCGAAGCAGGTATCAAATTACTACAACTATGATAGAATAGGAACCATTAGGAAAATAAATCAAAATGTTTGAAGGCTTTATTTCTTAAATCTTGTAGGAAAAATAAGGTGAATTACTTGCTAGCTTGTGTGAATGCCATTATAAAAAAAAATCAACACATTCAGCAGCTACAGATCAATTTAACTTTCTAGTTCTATAGGGGTGTATGTTTACTCATATTAAAAAGAAAGCGAATAAATTTGGTAGAAAGATATTACTCATGAGAAACTATCAAAACGAAGTGTGACTAAATTAAGATATACAATCTGTACGTATCTGAACCAACCATTTCAAAATACCGAAAGGAACACTTTCCTTTTGAGAACAAATATACTCTCACAGAGGAGAAAAATCCTGCTGGTAGAGCCACAACAACTGAATGACACATTAAGGCCCAATTCCAGTGGCACACGCACAGAAGCAAAAATATTTGAAGTTCTAAGCCAACCCTCACAAGATGTTTAATGGTGACAGAACATAGCCCTGACAAATATTATGTATTTTTGCATTTTCAATTAAATTCTACATCAAAGTGGAATTTTATAATATTAATCCACCCCAATTCACATGTAATAAGTAAGTCTTACTGTGATAGCCTTATCGAAGTTAAATATTTTTAAACTCAAAGGCTAGTTTTGTGCTGTCTAATATAGCAACCACTAGACACACGTGGCTACTTAAGTTTAATATAATTTAATCAAATGAAATTAAACATTCAGTTCCTCAGTTACACTAGCCACATGTCAAGGACTCAACAGCCACATGTGCCTACTGGCTATAGTACTAAGCAATACAGAAGAACATTCTCATTATAGCAGAAAGTTCTGTTGGATAGTGTCAGTCCAGGTAACTATCTCACTTTTCAAATCATAAATTTTTAACATTATACACTATCAATGGAGTCTTATGGCCACTATAGCCATTTATCATATAAGTATAAATTAATCAACCAAATATATTACTGAGTGCTTTGTATAAGTAGCACTGTAAATAGTACAATAGTACAATGAAATATACCAATTATGCTTTCTTTTCTAAATGAACATACAACCAGACCAGATTGGATATTGAGCACCTAGTGCAAAAACAGGAACAAAATTTTTTACTTCATTTCATTGTAATTAATTTAAATGTAAATGTAAATAGCCATATATCTAAAGCTCCTCATTGGACAGCACAGATTCAGATTATTTGGAATAGATTGAAAGTGCTATAGTATTTAAGAGAGGAGAGAAACATACTTGGAAGAAGTCAAAGTTATGTGAAAGACATAATTTCTACTAGACCTTAAATAGTGGAAATGATTAGCTTAGATATAAGATTTTTAAAGTCCTAGAGGTAAAAATCTGTCCTGCCTTGTTTACAACTTACTCCCTGAATCAAGTGTGAAGCCTGACAGTCAGTAGATACATAGGCCATTTGTTGAAATACTGACTGGATGAATGAATGAACTGAAAGAAAATGGCTCTTGATTTAAGCAAGAAAGTGTAGTATTGAGAATAATATTTTAGCAGGATGAATGTGGCGGTACTTAATATTCAAGGCATATTTGATGCAGAAGAATTTAAAGTCAAGGAAACTTAGCAAATGTGGCTACAATCCATGACTACTACAAAATTAGGTGATGTATAATAGTAAGAGCTCTGTATGTATAAAGGGCTATGCACATGTATGAAGAGTAGTACCATCATGTAAAAGCAATCATGAAATTAACTTGGTGATTATCTGAATGTCAGGATTATCTAAAGCCCCCAAGTCCAAAATTTCAATTTTGTGATAGAAAATGATGATGCCATTGAGAAATATAAAGAAATTTAAGAAGTTGAGCAAAAGAGAGAAAAAGAAAAGGGAAAGACAGAAAGTGAAGAAGAGGTCAGATGTGGGAAAATGTTGAATACAATTTAAAAATATTATTTTTGTTGTGAGTGGCCAGAACAAGAAACATAGATTTTTGAAAGCTATACAAATGAAGATAGTAATTGAAACTAGAAGAGATAAATTATCTATGGAAAAGAACATTTAACGAAAAAAAAGACTATGACGATCACAAAATGCAAAAGAACTGCACAAAGAACAATTCGGCAATCATAACATATCCAGTTCTTCTTTTCATGAAGGATGATTATGAAGTAAGCTAAGGAGAGTTCTTTAACAATAAGTATTTGATTTTACCAAAGTATTTGGATACCTTCCCATTTGTGTAACAAATGGATTATCCCAATGTAGCCTGAATCAAGGTAGGTAAGAACAACTTAACAAGTTGAACAACTGTACCCAGAGTTTTCATCAATAGTTCTATGCCTCTCTGTGGAAAGAGTTACAATGCAGCAAAGGGCCTTGTTCTAGTAAACATTTTTATTTTGAATAAAAAGGCATGCTGATCAAATCTGCAGGTGACACTAAGCAATGAGAAATAGTTAAAGGTGGAAGACTGACTGATAGATTTAAACTGACCTTGACATTTTTGAAATCTAGGTTGAAATAAATAAAATAAAACCAAAAATAGTAAAATTCTGAATTAAAAGTACCAGTTGCACTAAAGTATGGTGAAAAACTTTTAACATGGGAGAACTGTATGTGGAAAAGACAGGAGTCCTTTCATTGATCACAAGGTCAGTAAGAGTCAAGGGCAAGATGCTGCTGCTAAAAATCTAACCCAATATTATGCTTCATTAAAAGCGTGCTTTGTGTCTGGCTGGTTACACGATTATTTTGGAAGACTGTGTTTAGCACTGGGATCTAAATCTTATAAATAATGACAGGTAGGAAACAGAGATGACAGTAAACAAGATAGTAATAAATCTGAAAATGAAGCTACATGAAGAATGGTGGAAATCTGGTACTAATTATCCTGAATATGAGAAGGCTGAAAGAAACCATGATCATTATCCTCAAATGTCCAAGGATTAGTAAGCAGAAAAGGGTACACATTTGCTCCAGAGAGAAGATCCAGGCTGACTATAGAGTACAGAAATAAATATCTTAAACCCAAAATAAGAGACAGAATTTCAACAATTAAAATTGCTCTAGCAGAAGAGCTTGAGTAGCCACGAGCACTAAACCACTGAAAACAATTAAGCAAAACCTATCAGTGGTTCTCAAATGCCACATTAAAAAAGCATGGGCCCCATTGCTGGAGTTTCTAATCAGTGTGTTTGGGTGAGGATTTTGTTCATTTTAAAATTCCTCACTGAATTCTAATATATAAGCTAGTTTAAATAAACACTATGCTAGATAACCTTTCAATTTTATAAATATTTATAGAAAGCATTCAATACATAAGGCCATTCTAGGCATGGTTTGACATGATATACTCAGGTTAACAATACACAATTACTACTGTGAAGAAATGGAAAATATAACTGGCAAGACATACCTGCGCAAAACTCAAAGTAATATAAGATGGCATGGGCATCTCTTATGACTGATAGACAAAGGTACCTTGAATTTGAATTACTAACTAGTTACTAATTTGTTAGTAACTGGTTCACTAAATGTTCCTAGACCACGTGATAACACATAAATACTTTTTGATTTGCTTTCGTTAAGAAGCAGAATTAGGCCGGGCGTGGTGGCTCACTCCTGTAATCCCAGCACTTTGGGAGGCCAAGGCAGGCGGATCACAGGGTCAGGAGTTCAAGACTAGCCTGACCAACATGGAGAAACCCTGTCTCTACTAAAAATATATTTAAAAAAAAATTAGCTGGGTATGGTGGCACATCCCTGTAATCTCAGCTACTTGGGAGACTGAGGCAGGAGAACTGCTTGTACCCTGGAGGTGGAGGTTACAGTGAGCTGAGATCACACCATTGCACTCCAGCCTGGGCAACAAGGGCAAAACTCTGTCTCCAAAAAAAAAAAGAAAGAAAAGCAAAATTCAATATCTACTAAGTCTTTCTAATCACCAAGCCAGAGAGACTGAATCTTGGTGAATATCCAGTTAAGAGGTAGAAAAAGAAAAGTAGTTAAGTATAGAAAAAAAAAAAAAAACCCCAAAAAACAAAACAAAACAGAAAAAAAGCAGCCCCGTATATTGGGAAGATCATGGAAAGGAAATCACAACCATTTTATTTTCTTTTACTTTCTGTTTCCTTCTTCCTTTCCTTGCTCCATTCCTTTTTCTTTCCTTCCTTTTTAAAGTAGCCTTGAGATAATGCTCAGGTGCAAGTTTTAACAACATAATCTTTTAGGGGGGATAAGGTACTGAAAATAGATAAGGGAATTGTCAATTGTGGCTCTAAGAATTATTACAAATTGGGTGTGGATGGCAGAAAGTAATGACAGCAAATGTTTAAATATTTATCAGGTATCAGAGGTTTTGGAAACCTTTATCTAAGGAGTCAATGTAGACAAGACAAAGGATAAAAAAAAGGGTAAGGGAATTTGCATAATAAATAGTGATTTTTTTGGTAATTTCTGACAGAGCAGTTTGAACAATTGTTCTGGTAGAACAATCTTGAAGATATAAATCAAACTTCAAAAGTTAAGGAGAGAATAAATATATAATTAATATATCAGGAATAGACTACTTGTTAGAGATATTGGCAGTTAAAAGGAATAACAGGTAAACATTTTATGTTTAGCATTGTACTAGCATTTTTAAAGATAAAAGCATAGGAGACAAGATGCCTGGTCTCATTAAACTTAGGACTATTTATGAAGCTTTACTTAATATATTCAAAACAAAAATAAAGAGTAAAAAATTTTAGGTATCATTAAAAGTCTCATTACACAGAGACCAAGTAAGCTGTTTTGTTTTAGTTAACAACTCAAATACATATGAGATAATCTGAAATTAACTTTTTATGAACACGTATTTACCTGGAACTTCAGTTTCTCCCTTTCCGTAGCATCTTTTAGTTGTTGAATTTCAAATTTGTGTTTCTGGATTTCTTGATTAATTGTGGTTACTTGCTTACAGACAGCACCTCTTTTTTCTTGAACTTTATTGCAATCCCTAAAAGAAAATAGAGACAGCTAATATTTAATCCTCTTTAGCAATTAAAAAGGCAAACACAATTCTAGTTTTGATTCAAAGCGACCACATGTCAGTATTTGACAAATCTAAAACTCTTCTCAAGATATAAAAGCAAATGCACGAAAACCCCAAAGTATGATGATATAATCACATCATAACATAGAGTGAACTCTTTCTCCTAATATATTGAGATTTTTTTTCTCATTGGTGGGTTAGCGAATGAGTAAATAAATAAATTTTTAAAATGAAGATTTTTAAGTTACATTTCTCCAGTTGTACACACTTAGGTACTGTTGGTGGGAATGTGAATCAGTTTAACTTTTCTACAAGGCAGTTTGGCAACAAATACAAAATCCTCAGGTTCTGTCCTTTTTCATCTCCATAAGAAAGTTTGAAGGAAATACTCAGATAATCGCTAACACACCTTTTAGGAACTGAAGGATTGACATCAGACGTATCTGGGGCAGATATTTTAAAAACACATTCTTAGAATGAATGGGTACTTTACCAATAAAGTACCCCAACATACCAGCTAAATACATACTTACATACTTAGTAAAGTATTACTTCTTACCTGAATATAAGACTTTTTGTCAAAACACAAATGCTGTAACTCTACAGACCAGCTGGACTAGAAGATAGGCCAGTTAGTTCATTCTGATGCAAGTCTAGACCACTATCTCTAAAGTGCACTGAAATAATCAGTAGCATCAGAACCATTCTGAAGAACGATGCAAAGGAATTGGAACTGTGTATCTAGGAAAAAAATAGCTATGATACCTCGAAATCTAACTTGGAAGTATAAGTTTCATAATTAACTCATCTGTTTTAGTCAACTAAAGGTGACATAAAGATAAAACTGTTTAAACTCTTTGAAAATACAGAAGTTTTGAAATCCTGGGGGGTGAGGGGGAATGTATTTAGTTTTCATAATCGCTTTCTAATATACTAAAATTGAAAACAACTTCATACTCAATTACTGTGCGTTTGTATTGCTTAACGTCTTCATGCTTCTTATTTATTTTGAACTGCACTGTGGCAAGTTTTTCCTTCTTCACAATCATCAGTCTTTTGAACGAATTTTCTTCAGTCTTCAGTTTCTTCAGTTCTGACTCACCACTCTCAATTTGGTCCTCCAAGTTCAGGCTCTGTGTTTTATAAGAAGTATTAAAAGCCAATATAACAAATTAGGATTTATAAATACAAAGAGAGAGTATTTTCTAGGATGAACTATAATTAAACACAATTTTAAAAAGAGATAAAACTCTTTAAAGCCTGAAAACCCAGCAGAAAAATGCAGATGAACCAAAGGAGACAGCAGGGAGGCACTGGAGATACTGAGAAAGGACATGACAACGAGAGAGGTGTTTTCACCATGTTATTGTAGCAGCACCGACTGAAAGGGAGACACACGAAGATTAGCTAAGAGACTAGAGTTGAGGGGCTTAGGTTCTGAACTAAAGTAGTAAAAATAAAGGGAAAAGGGTAGGTGCTAGAAGCAATTCAAAGCAGTAATCATTTTTGGGTGACTCGATGTAGGATGAGGGGACTGTGTAGTTAGGAAAGAATGCCTGGGGCAATCTCACCTTCTCATTCCTACTTATCTCAAAAAAGAAATTGTTTATCAAATGTAATGTTAGTGATCCTGGACGCACAGTCTGGATGAGGATGAGCAAGTTAAGAAGTGAAAAAGTGGCCGGGCACGGTGGCTCACGCCTGTAATCCCAGCACTTTGGGAGGCCAAGGCAGGTGGATCATGAGGTCAAGAGATTGACACCATCTTGGTCAACATGGTGAAACCCCATCTCTACTAAAAATACAAAAACTAGCTGGGCATGGTGGTGCGCACCTGTAGTCCCAGCTACTCGGGAGGCTGAGGCAGGAGAATTGCTTGAACCCCGGAGCGGAGGTTGCGGTGAGCTGAGATCGTGCCTTTGCACTCCAGCCTGGGTAACAGAAGCAAAGCTCCGTCTCAAAAAAAAAAAAAAAAAAAAAGTGAAAAAGGATTTTCAAGCTTGTAGCCTGTGAATCTGCCATCAGCTCTCATTTCTTGAGGGTAGAAGACTATGTCGTAAACTTTAAATTTCTCTATAAGTCCTACATTCAGTGTTGGACACTAAGTTGGAACTTTCTCATGCTAATATCATTTCCAACTGGTAGAACAAATTTAAAATCCCATGTCAGTAGTTTCCCTTATCCATGGCTTCGTTTTCCATGGTCATAGTTACCCGTGGTCAACTGTGGTCCAAAAATATTAAATGGAAAACATCAGAAATAAACAATTCATCAGTTTTAAATTGTGTGCTGTTCTGAGTAGTGTGATTAAATCTTGCACCATCATACTCCATCCCACTCTAGGGGTGTGTGTGTGTGTGTGTGTGTGTGTGTGTGTGTGTGTGCTTTTGAGATGGAGCCTCACTCTGTCACCCAGACTGGAGTGCAGTGGAATGATCAGAGCTCATTGCAGTCTTGATTTCCTGAGTTTAAGTGATCCTCAAACCTCAGACTCCCAAGTGACTGGGATTACAGACATGCACCATCATAGCTGGCTTTTTAAATTATTTGTAGAGATAGCATCTTGCTATGTTGCTCAAGGTGGTCTCCAACTCTTGGCCTCAATGGTCCTCCTGCCTCAACCTCCCTAAGTGTTGGGATTACAGGCTTGAGTCACCATGACCAGCCCTGACCGAGGAAGTGACTCATTGCTTTGCCCAACACATTCATGCACATACACTACTTGCTCTTTAATCATCAACATCCAACTGTCGACATCATAGTGCCTTGAGGATCTAGGATCACCTGAAGCAGATGATCCTTACTCTGATGTATGTATGGTCAGAAGACTAACAGTAGCCTAACAATAACTCACTTCAATTTTTTATGCAGGCATTTTATCATCTCATATCACCACAAGAAGAAGGGTGAGTACAGCACAATAAGATATTTTGAGAGAGAGACCACATAACTTTTATTACAGTATATTGCTATAAATGTTCTTTCATTACTAATTATTGATAATCTCTTACTGTACCTAAGTTTTAAATTAAACTTTATTATAGGTATAGATGTATAAGAAAAAAACATATATATAGGGTTTGTTACTATCCACAGTTTTAGGCATCCCCTGGGGGTCTTGAAATGAATCCCCTGAGGATAAGGAGGAGCTACTGTACTATTTTCCAAAATACACATGGCAATGTGCTAAGTTAGTTATTATTAATTTCATCTGAAGGTTAAAAATTGGGTCTTGTAACTGCTGTGTTTAAAAAGAAAAGTGTCTTTTTTGTGGCATACACCGCCACATCTATCATATTGTAGAATGACCCTGCTATTCTTTAGGAAAAAAGTAACAAAAGGTGAAAGCAAAATCCAAGGAACTATAGTAAGCTGTTATATAATGAAGACATTAAAAATTCCACATAATACAAACCTCCTTTAAGATACTGGCTAATTTTTCCTTATTATCTGAAAGGTCCTGTATTTTCTTTCGATATAACTGTACTTCCAACTGACATGAAGGCAGGCAGTCAACTGAATCTCCATAGAGTTCATATTTCTCTACCACTTCTTGCTTTGAAAGACAAAAAACAAAGACAATAGTTTGATATTCTTTATGAAGCTGCAGTAATATCAATTTGTTTGCTCTTAAATAATTTCTGCATTTAATACCGAAACCTTAAGAGCATGGAACAATTAAATTTCTAGGTCAGTAATACAGCACTATTACTGGCATGTGTTTAAGCACAAATAATTGTTTTTTAATTGCCAAGTATCTTCAATCAAAGGAAAATTGCCACAATTTTACTAAATTACTCAACCTTCCAAAAGTTATTCATGATGATATTAAAATAGTTTATTTTGCTAATACTCAAACTATTTCTGATTACTACTGGGCAATCAACAGTAGTATTCGTTTATAATCTTCCTATTCATTTGTAAAATAACTACCACTACTACAGCTAATTCTTTTAAAAAGATTAACTCCTCTTCTACAATTGCAAAATGAACATATATTTACCACAACCATGGTAACAATACAAAGACTCCTTCCCTTATCCCCACTAGCCTGCTCCTTGTTCTACCTTATTTTTTACCTTTTTCTTACTAATTTGTAAATACTCTTTGCAAATCATGGATATAATCACTCTACCTTTCATATGCACTGTAATTGTGTTCTAACGTGTCTACTTTTCTGCATAGATTTTGTTTCTAATCTTAATTTAAAAAATCTATCCCAGTCCAAGATTATAGAAATGTTCTCCTAAAATCTGTAAAACTTAAAATTTTTAATGTAAATTTTTAAACCATATAAAATTTATTTTTGTAAAAGAGCGAAGTGTAGGCCCAACTCCCTTTTCTTCTAGATGAACAGCTAATTGAGCCAGAACTGTTTCCTAAATAAATCATCCTTTTCTCATTAATACTCAAACCTATTTCTGGGTTCTCATTTCTGTTCTGGTGATCTTTGTCAATTCTTGTGTGATAATCTTAACTTTCAAGAATGAATTAGATAACAAATTCAAAGATAAACCACAAATGTTTTTAAAATTAGTAATTTCAAAACCTTGTTTCACAAAAGATGCTAAATTGTCTACCCACTTCTAAATTTGTTTTGCACCACGCCAATCCATCTCCTACAGTAACCCATAATCTTGAACACACCTTACTCCCTACTGCCCCACAGAATTCACACAGGCTATTTCCTCTGCCTTGAATGTTCTTCCATACACAATGAATTGGGCCTTGGTACTGCTATGTTTAAAAAGAAGAGTCTTTTTTTTTAATGCTATCATCTGAAGAATGGTAGCAGTCTTCCGTCCCTCTTCCACCTGTACTTCCAGTCCAAGACTAAACTGGGCTCCCCTTATTACATTATTTCAAAGCACGCTATACCTTCTTTCTTTTTGATACTATTAATAGATTTTAATTTTTCAAGCAGTTTGACATTCACAGCAAAATTAATCAGAAGATACAGAGATTTCTCATCTGCACACATGTATACCTTATATTTTGTTATATACTGTAATTTCTAATTGTTTGCAAAATTATTTAATACTTTTCTCCCTTGTAATAAAGTAATTAAGTCTCACAAGGACACAGCATTTCTGTTTTGATCTCCCAGAGCAAAGACTCAAAAACCTGTTGCATAATTGAACAAATGTCTTGAAATTATATTTATTTTCACCACATCCACTCTAGAGAAAAGCTACAGATTAGAAATGTCAAAAAAGTTTAAGAGGAAGAGAAGTATACATAACTCAGAAATCCAAACACTAACAAATAAATTAAACAAGAACTTGCTAAAATTTTGTTTTTAAAAAGATACAAAAGCATTAACATAAAAAGAAAACTCACCCTGGCATTTTTAAGCTTCTGGACTGTATCTTTCATTTTTTCTTTATAATTCTTTAGCTTCTCTGGAGAATCCACAATTTTTGTTTTCAAATTCTCTTGTATTTCTTTCAGAGAAACAACTGACAATTTTAGTTCATTCTGTTGAGAAAAAATTTTTATATATTGGATATAAGAATAAACTTGGCAATTTACCATTCTTCTAATGAAAAAGAACAAATTAGGTCCATGTTCTCTGTAATGGAAGTAAAATTAAATTCTGAACACATCACTTACCTACTTCATTGCTCACATTTGTCTACAGGCCGAAGATCAAACTCTTTAACAGCACAGTCAAAGCCTTTCATTACATGGCTCTTACTCTCTTCCTGTCTCGTCGCATCTCCCACCAGTTCTGTACTGCACCCTATAATCTGGTAATACTAATCTTATGTTTAGACAAATATAAGTGATCTTTCTTTGACCAGTAGGGTCCTCCTAGAATATCATCATTCCACTCCTGTCCGCCTGCTAAATTTCTATTGATCCCTCAAAATCCTGCTCCCATTTTCTCTACATTTCTTCTTTAAATAGTACAATTATTGTACCTGCAACTCTATAATTATATATTTAACATGTCTTTCAAAATTGAGCAAACTGGAGTTGTGAAAGGTTATTTTGATTCTCCCAGTACCCAGACGAAGTTACAGCACTGAAAACGTGCAGAATACATGCTTGCTGAATCAAAACAATTCCCTTCTCCTGAATTTCCGAATTCAATGTAACTATTCAAAGAATCAAAGTGAAGGATAACTGGAAATCCTCTTGAAAATCTGCTGTATGTCTGAAACTATGTCAAAAAAAATTTCTATGAATTTTCTTTCCAGATATTTGTTGGTAAGTTGTATTTACATTGTTTTTGGACCCGCTATGACTCTATGTACTGACAAGAAAGATTTTCCAGAAATATTCGAAAGTGAAAGAACAAATTTACAGATCAACATATAACACAAATACATTTCTATAAAAACAGAGGAACAAAACAGTGACACATGATTATGTGCATCTATAAGTGTATGCATACAATGTTATGAGAAAAGGGCATAGTATTATCTCACGGTAAAATGGGCTGAGAGAAGAAAACCTTTCACATTTTGTATCCTTCTCTCTCTACATATATATATATGTATACTCCCCTCTCTAGATATACATATATATGTATGTACATGTCTATGTAAAGAGAGACTATTTCATAACAGGAATGTATTACTGTATGGTTTGTGTAATTTGCCTAAGTATTTTTAAGTTAAAAAAAAAAGATTCTTTTTGATCAGCTAACTCAGAGGCCAAAACTGAATGTTAGATATTAATGCATTCTTATAATTTCTGTATATTTTGTTATTTTATTCTTAGAGTTCTGAAAACCACCACACTATTCTCTTTTAATGCTCTACAAGATTAGAGGTTATTTACTTTACAATACTGTTAACTTTCATCACTTTTCTCCCTAAGAGGTCTAAACTTGATTAAGTACAAAGTGTTTAGTTTAAGTTGGATTTAAATGGGACAGAAAGAAGTAAATAATAAAAATGAGCCATAGTAAGTACTATTCAGATGAAAGCATTTGCCAATTTAAAAAAATGGTAGAAAAATAAGAAAAATACAATACCAGAGTAAGTTTCTCAAGGATCTAAAGTATACATGTTAAAATAATACCAAAACTATAAAAATACAATGAGAAAATATAGTATTAAAAAAATAATCTGATGAACGGGGCAGGACTTTCCATATACAGAATAAAGCCAAAAACCATAAAGGCCATATCTACAAATTTTACTACATAAAAACATAAAACTTTTAATGGGAAAAAATTATAAATTTGAAAGAAAAATAAAGAGAGAACTAAAATCCCTAATTCATGGAGTTTCTTAAAAAATAAATAAGCGGCCAGTCGCTGTGGTTCACACCTGTAATCCTAGCACTTTGGGAAGCCGAGGAGGGCGGATCACTTGAGGTCAGAAGTTCAAAACCAGCCTGGCCAACATGGTGAAACCCCACTTCTACTAAAAATACAAAAAAATTAGCTGGGCGTAGTGCTGGATGCCTGTAATCCCAGCTACTCTGGAGGCTGAGGCAAGAGAATCACTTAAACTCAGGAGGTGGAGGTTACAGTGAGCTGAGACTGAGCCACTGCACTCCAACCTAGGCAAAAGAGTGAGACTCCATTTCAAAAGTATTAAATAAATAAATAAGCAAGGTACACAAACAAGTAATTTACAAAATAAGAAATACAAGAAATCACTGAGCAAGATGGCTAAAATCACTAGAATTAAAAGAATTAAATTAAAACAAAATTTTTTTTCAATATAAAAGTAACAAAGATTTTAAAAACCTGAAAATATCCAATTTTGGCAAGAGTGTAGAAAAAGCGCCAGTCTCATGTTCTAATGGCAGGAATATAAACTGGTATCTTTCTAGAAATCAATTTGGCTGCATCGGTCAGTTTTACATGTGTATTCCCTATGACCCAGAAATCCTAAACAAAAAATATATTTTAAATAAAAGCAGCCTATTGCAGATATGTGTATGTACCTATGTATGCATATAATACACATATACATATATTTCTATTTAATGGCAAAAAATTAGAAACAATGTAGAAGTCTATCAATAGGGAATTAAAGGATCTATATGATAGCACATACATATAATGCACAACTAGATGCAAGCATTAATATAATGAGGATCTATTTAAAACTCTTAACTGTGCTATATTACTAAGTGAGGAAAAAAGCGGGTAAGATGTATTGAGCATAATATCATTTATGTAAAATTACACATGTATATTTACATTTGCATGGGAAATACAGTCTTTGATATATATCAGATTGTATAGTGAGCTTTCAGGTGACTTACTTTCTTCTACATTTCTGTGTTTTGATATTTTATAAAACAATAGTCAGCTATTATATTTAAGTTGAAAAAGACTTAAGTTTCATTTTCAGGGGGAAAAGGGAGAAACATTTGACTATAATAACACACACAGCTAAAATACTCCTCCACACAATATATATTCAAACTCTAAATGCTAGTGAAAAGAAAAAATGTTTACCAAACGCTTGGTTTTCTCTGAAATATTTGACTTCTTTTGGGAATTTCCCTCTTGCAGCACTATCTAAGGGAAAAAACAAACAAATGTTTTATAATGATTCAAAACGTTTAGATTTGGCCACTCACTGTTGTCTCATAATACTAAGGTAAGAAAGGAGTCAAATGTGTTAGATCAGATATTCTTCAAATTTTCTCTGTTCATGATGCTCCTAAGCCAAAAGAAAAATAGAAGACTTCCTTTACTAAGTAGTTAAGTCCAAATAATGGCATAAGTATTTATGTCCTAACGTTGTAGCCCTTTGAAAAATAATACATATATAAGTTGAAAGAAAAAATTTTAATTTTGTTCTTAAATAACCTCAAGTTCTTAATTAGATGTATGTACCTACTGGGCACTGCATAAATTCAAATACCTTGGAGTGTATATTTCAGATTGGATATAGATATTCTCATTTACTGTGCTACAATGATTTTTACATTGCACTTGCTTTTATCACAGCAAATGGCAACACCCAGCTTCACAAGGGTATGAAAAAAATGTGACCAAATAATGAAACTGAACTACCTTGAATTCAAGAAGGATATGACAGATGCTGACTACTACAGTGGTTCTCTTGAAAATTTAAGGTATTTGGAGGCATTTTTTACTGCAGTATCGAGGGTGCCACAACGCATGGTTTGGAAGCAGTGAAATTAGACCTAGAAGAACGCTAAAAAATTCTATACAATAAGATAACAAAAAACTTTGGCAACAAAAAACATCATGGTTCTAGATGGTTGAGAGAAGTATGTATCCATTATAAGGGGCACAGAAATATATTCTTTTTCTTTAGTAATAGAGAATGCAGTGTTCCTTTACCTCCACTATATGTCCCACCACATCTACAAACAAATTTTATTTTTTTAATTTTAAGGTGCCTCACAAGAGATACCGTTTTTTGATGAAAATCCTGATTTAGTGATTGCTGCAGCTCCTGAATATCATCTGAAAGTTGCTTGAACTCTTCTTGCTCTTCAACTGGAACAGAACTTAAGACAGCAAAATAGATTAAAATACTGTTTATTGAGTTCTTCACTTTTGAAAGGCTAAAATGAAATACCTGTCCTCAAATAACTTAGATGAAAAAATTGTCTACTTTTGTTTCTGAATTACACCCTTTCATGTGGCAACCATTTAAACTGAATGACCTGGCCTCTACTGCAGGGCGAAAATAAAAATCAAATGAGCTTCTTCAGTTTTCTATCATAAAATCTAGGGATCCATCCACATACATACCTACTTTTTCTAACTTCACTCCTAATAAAATGAATATAGTATTCCTTCCGGTAATGCTGATTTCCCTACCTCTACACTGGCTATCATCGCCTTACATCTCTTACTCCCATATCATCCATTCTTCTGCCACTAGTCCTTCCTTACAACACTTACACATGTTCAAGTCTCTTCTACATGAATGTTTTCAAATAGTTTTGCCTATCTGATATAGTAGCTGTTTTTATATAAACTCCCTGTTTATAGCCGTTGTCTCTTTTTTTAAAGTAATCCTTTTCCTATCAGTTTGTAGGGCAGCTTTGTATATTAGAAATATTACAACTCGAATTTATCACAGTTGTAATATTTGCTTTGTGGCATGTACTGAAAATATTCTCTCCACCTTGTCATTCTTCTTTTGATTGAGTTTGTGGTATCTTTTACCCTTTTGGAGTCTAATGTCTGCCTGTCCCCAGTCTTTCCAGCTTACTGCTGCCTGTAAAGGCAATGTTAACCAGGGGCAGGTTAGAAAAATCTCTCACCTGAAATAGATAACCTCAGAGACATCTACAGATTAGAAGACATTTTTAAAATCCTGCTCAAAATCAATATACATAAGGAAGGCCAAGAAATCAGAACTGTTGAGTGATTCTTTCCCCTACATTACCTATAAGTCAAAACCAACACAAATAAACAAAAAATTCTGTTGTAGAAGTAAACATTTGGTGGAATCAACTGATCTGAAGGAAGACAGTTCAGTTATTGCTCACCTACATAAGACAATATTCCAGATCCAAATTAGGAGAGTAAGCTAATGGCTTTAAACAAGTCAGGCTAACACATTAACAACAAAAAAAAAAGGTAAAGAATGTGTTACATAGCTAAGAGTTAGACAGAAGAAAAACTAGTTTTTTTTTTTTTTTTTTTTTTTAGAAAAGGCAAACTCAAATACTCTGCTATTTATTATGGAAGATAACAGAGACTTAAGGTGAACTATAGGGTTACAATACTACTTACAATTCATTTTGCATTGTGAAATTGCATTTATCTCACTTGTAAATCTCCCACTTACTCAAGTCTCTCCAGTTTCATTAATGCCTCCTGGTGTGCAGCGTTTAACTGTTGCATTTTGTCTGCAGAGGATTTCTATTAAAGCAATTGTAATCATCTCGTATTAATACATTTCAACAAAATCAGTGTGTCCAAAATGCTTACTCACACTATAGTTTTAACCATCAGAAATAAGAAATTTAAGATAGAGTTAGGCCTTCATGACAAATGAATTAGGAATTTCTTTACTTAACACAAATGTTGAGTTTTCATCATAGGCCCTGAGCTCAGTACTGAGAATTCTCAAGAAGACTAACTTATAGGTCTTGAACTTAAATAGCTAAGTCTCCTTGAAGAGTCAGATACATGAATAAAAACCCACAAAATAGCTTGTTATTTTTAATATAATGGGAACAAACAAGAGTGACATCTTGGGTAATGTCTGGGAAGAAGGGTGATAGGGCTTTGTAGAGGTCATACATGTCTGAGCTGTGTGTTTTAAAGAGTTTCTGTCTGTTAAAGTGATTGCCTTGGACTGAATCTTATAATTCAATACTGGGCAAGCATGATAAACACCACGACAAGCGGTCCAATTAGGCCATTATTTAAAAGGCAAATATAAACCTCAAATATGTAATGAAAGCTACACTATCTATGCAAACTGCAAAGAAAAAAATGTAAACAGCAATATTCTCTTCTCTAACAATTCCTAACAGAGGAAACGAAGCCTCTACTACAAGATTTTAAAACCAACAAAACTCAGCCTCTCATAATGTTACCAAATTTCAAAGAAAATCCCACTCTGATATGCTTTCCAGTAACTAAAATCTGCAAGTTTATATAAATATAAAAATAAATTCAATTCTAAAGGCAATACAGCAATTTGCTATCTGTGACAATCATTTCAAAACAGATTAAAATTTAATAAATAATGTTACTGATCTGGCATGTAATCTAAAAACATATTTAAATCTTACATATTGCCAAAGAAATTCCATATACGTCTCACGGCATGCTTCTCTGAAGTGAATAAAGTTGATAATGCCACTTAAAAACCGACTTGTCCGTTTTGCCTCTAAAATAGAAAGCAAGACTCTTTAAAAATATCTTTGAACCAACATAATATGAAAATGAAAATTCATCCTCTTTCACCATATACTCTGCTCACAATATGTAACTGTATAGGATATAATGAAGTGTAGAAAATATGCTCTAACTTAAAGGTAAGAAATATCTTTGTATTAGTAACTTTAAAAAAAAAAAGGCAAACCACTTTTGGTCATGTAGGAATAATAGAAACCAGAATTACCCTCCCATATTAAAAAACTAGAAAAACAAAAATTTTAGGTGCTGAACAACAGGCAATATAGGACAGCAATCTCAAAGAGAAACAAATGAGGTTAACCCTATTAATGTACCAGCCCATGACTGAAGAGTTTTCAGGCTGTACTCCAGAGAAAAAGAACACAAACAAAACTTGCATGTCTTGCTGGGTGAAGAAGATAGAGTTTAGAGTTTGCAGAAGCAAAGCAACTAGGATTTGTGGAATTGAGTATAGAGAGGAGGAAGCTGCAAAGAGAAAGAGTTTTGGAACTCTGTAGAGGAATCCCCCCAAGCTCTCAGTTGAGTACTAAATTAGTTCATGAATGTTTAGAAACTACTAAGGCCAGGAAAACAACCAAAAATATTTGAAGGTATAAAAAAAAATCCAGCAATCAAAAATGTAAAATTCACAATGTCTGCCATCTGCTAAAAATAATCAGACATGCAAAGAAAAAGGACAACATGACCCATAATAAGAAAATGAAATCAATCAACAGAAACATATTAAAAAATAACAAAAATAACATAGATAATAGATTTAGTAGATAAGAATATAAAAACAGCCTTTATAACTATATAAAAAGGGCAGAGAAAATCAGCCCTACGAAGAAATAAAAGACTTTTCTAAAAAAGATCTGAATTAAAATTTTAGAGTTGAAAAATACTTGAAATAAAAATTACACTGATGGGAATAACGGTAGATGAGACCTAAAATAAAGGATTCATGAAATTGAAGACACAATAGAAGTTATTTAAATAAAGGCCTGAGAGAAAAAAATGAATACAGTATCTGTGAGCTGGGAGACAATATCAAGCAGCAAAACTAATGTGTAATTGGAATCCTACAAAAAGAGGGGACAAAAAAACTATTAGAGAATAGTTGAATATTTTCCATATTTTATAAAAACGATAACCAAATCCAAGGAAGTGAACATATCTAAATGGGGGGCAAGGGCGGAGGGGGAGGGAAGAAAGAAGAGAAAAACAGACAAAAAAACAAAAAACACCCAAAAGTCACATTATACTAAAACTGCAAATAGCTATAAGGCAAAAAAAAAAAAAAAAAAAACTTACAAGCAGCCACAGAAGAAAACAAAACACATTATGTAGAGAGAAACAAAGAAAAGAAAAGCAATAGACTTCTCATCAGAAGCAATGCAAGCCCAAGACAATGGAGCAATATCTTTAAAGCACTGAAAAATTGTCAGCTAAGAATTCTATAGTGTACTACCTCAGTATCTGCTGGACACTGGTTTCAGGATGCCTAGAGAACCCAAGTCTATGGATGCATCAGTCCCTTACATAAAATGGCACAGTGGCTCATGCCTATAATCCCAGCACTTTGGAAGGCCAAGGTGGGCGGATCACAAGGTCAAGGGATTGAGACCATCCTAGCCAACATAGTGAAAGTCCTTCTCTACTAAAAATACAAAAATTAGCTTGGTGTGGTGGCACACACCCGTCATCCCAGCTACTTGGGAGGCTGAGGTAGGAGAATTGCTTGAACCCAGGAGGTGGAGGTTGCAGTAAGCCAAGATTGTGCCACTGCACTCCAGCCTAGAGACTGAGTGAGACTCCATCTGAAAAAAAAAAAAAAAAAAAAAGGCATAGTACAGTCAGCCCTCCATATCTGTGCATTCTGCATCTGCAGATTCAACTGACTGTGGATTGGAAAGTTAACTCTTCCTATCCACTGAGTGCTCAAGAAAAATACCTTTATTTATCTATTTTTCTTTCTCAAAAAGATGTTGGTCTCACTCTGTTGCTCAGGCTGGGGTGTAGTGGCACAATCACAGCTCACTGCAGCCTCGAACTCCTGAACTCAAGGGATTCTCCCATCTAAGCTGCTGGAACAGCTAGGACTACAGGTATGTACCACCACACCTGGCTCATTTTTTTAAATTATTTGTAGAAAAAGGACCTTGCTATATTGCCCAAGCTGGTCTCAAACTCTTGGCTTCGAGCAATTCTCCCACCTTGGCCTCACAAAGTGATGGAATTATAGGTAAGAGCCACTGCACCTGACCTCAAGGAAAATATCTTTCAAAAATTAAAGTGAAATAAAGGCTTTTAAACAGCACTACAAGAAGTATCAAATAGAATCCCTATGTGTAAGGAAAATCATACCAGATAGAAATTTTGTGTACTTAAAACATGAGTTAAAAGAGATTTTTCCTCATATAAAAAATCCCTTTGAAAAAGAAATCATTATATCAAAAAGATAAATGCTCTTGTATGTTTATTGTAGCACTATGCACAATAGCAAACATATGGAATGAACCTGTGTCAATCAATGGAGAACTGGATTTAAAAAATATAGTATGCAGGCTGGGCGCGGTGGCTCAAGCCTGTAATCCCAGCACTTTGGGAGGCCGAGGCGGGTGGATCACGAAGTCGAGATCAAGACCATCCTGGTCAAAATGGTGAAACCCCGTCTCTACTAAAAATACAAAAGATTAGTTGGGCATGGTGCTGCACGCCTGTAATCCCAGCTACTCGGGAGTCTGAGGTGGGAGAATTGCCTGAACCCAGGAGGCGGAGGTTGCGGTGAGCCGAGATCACGCCACTGTACTCTAGCCTAGGTAACAAGAGTGAAACTCCGTCTCAAAAAAAAAAAAAAAAAATATATATATATATAGTATGCATATACCATAGAACACTACTCAACCACTAAAAAGAAGAAATGTCTTTTGCAGCAATATGATTGGAACTTGACGCCATTATCCTAAGTGAAATAACTCAGAAACAGAAAGTCAAATACTGCACATTATCACTTATAAGTGGGAGCTAAACAAGGGTACACATGGACATACAAAGTAGAACAGACATTGGAGACCACAAAATGTGGGAGGGTAGGAGAGGGATGAGGGTTGGAAAATTACTGATTCGGTACAATGTTCACTACTTAGGTGATAAGTGCACTAAAAGCCTAGATTTCACCACTATGCAATAGATGTATGTAAGAAATCTGAACTTGTACCCTCTACATATATTTTTTAAATGTTAAAATAGAAAATCCTTTAAAAGATAACTGTTTCATGCAAATCTAATATCAAGTAAGGTGTATATGATATCTGCAAAAGTAAAATTTATGACACAAAAGCACAAAAACCAGTAGTAGAGAAAATAAAGATATTTTATTGCAAGGTATATTTGAAGACAGACAATGATACGTTAAAGATATATACATATATACTAAGCCTTGGAGCAAATACAATTTAAAAAATACATTAGCTGATAAACCAATAATACAGACAAGATAGAATATAGTTTTCACATACAGTATTATATAAAAAAATTTATTTTAATAAACCAAAATAAGGTAGGAAATAGGGAAAACAGGACTAAAGAACAGGACAAAGAGAAAACAAACAGCATAAGGGGATTTAAGCCCAATCGTATCAATAACAACACTAAATGTAAATGGTCTAAGACTGATTAAAAGATAGAAATAGCAAGGTGGAATTTAAAAAGCAAGACCTAATCATATGCTGCCTATAAGAAACTCATTTTGAATATAAAGACACAAGTTACAAGAATGATATAGCATGGTAATACTAATCAAAAGAAACCTGAAGTAGCTATGTTAATACCAAATCAAGTATATTTCAGAGCAAAGAATATGTCATCAAGAAGATATAGCAATTCTAAATGTGTATGCTTCTAAAACTAGAGCTTCAAGGTACATAAAATAAAAATGAAAAGAACAGGCAAAACAGACTAACTCACAATCTCAGTTGAAGATGTTAACAACTGTCTATCAATAGTTCAATAGAACCACCAGTTTAAAAAAAAAAAAAAAAAAAAGGCTGTAAGGATTCAGTAGGCTTGAACAACACTATTAGCCAACTGGATCCAACTAACATGTTTAAAACACTCCACTCATCAACAGCAGTGCTCATGGAACGTTTACAAGGGTAGACCATGTGATAGGCTGAATAACAGTACCCAAAGATGTTCAAGTCCTATTCCTTGGAATTTGTGCATGTTACCTTATTGGTAAAGTAGCTTTATAAGTATAATTAAAGATCTTGAAAATTATTTTAGAATATCTAGGTGGGCCCTAAATGCAATCACAAGTGTCCTTATTAGAGGAAAGCAGAGAAAGATTGAACTTTAGGCAGAAAATAGAAAGCAATGTGATCATGAAAGCAGAGAGAGATTTAAATATGCTATACTACTGGATTTGAAGAAAGAAAGAGGTCATGAGCTGAGAAATGCAATCTTAGAAGCTACAAAAGGCAAAGACACTGACTCCCTCCTAGAGCCATCTGAAAAAAGGCAGCTTTAGTAACACCTTGGTTTTGGCCCAGTGAAGCCAATTTTGAACTTCTGACCACTAGAACTATAGAAGAATAAATGTATGTTATCTTATGTCACCAAGTTTGTAGTAATTTATTACAGTCACCATAGCGAACAAATACAGACCATATTCTTGGTCATAAAATAAGTCTGAAGAATACATTTAAATGAATTCAAATGATACAAAGTATATTCTCTGATTACAAAAAAATTTTAACAAATCAGTAAAAGGAAAAATATCCAAATATTTGGAAAGTAGGACAACATACTTATAAATAACCCATACATGAAAAAAGAAATCAAAAGGGAAATTAGAAAATATCTTGAACTTAATAAAAACAAAAACACAACATCCCCTTTTAGCTGGAGCATGCAGCCAAAGCAGTGTTAGAGGAAAATTTACAGCACTAAATACCTATATTAGGAAAGAAGAAAGGTATCTAATTAATGGACTCAGCTTCTGCCTTAAAAAAAAAGAAAAGAGTAAATTAAACCCAAAATAACCATGAAGAAAAACAGTAAGCTCAAAATTCAGTAATAATAATAATAATAATAATAATAATAATCCAGAAATGACATATAGAAAAGTCAATGAAGTCAAAAGCTAATTCTTTGAAAAGTGATAATCTGATAACCAGACTGGTTAGGAAAAAAAAAGAGTAAAGAAACAAATTATTAATGACAGAAATGAGAGAGAAGATGTTATTACCTACCCCAATGACATTAAAATAATAGGGAATATCATAAACAATTTTATGTTAGTAAATTCATCAACCTAAATTCCATTTAAAAAGATAAATGACCAAAGCTCACTCAGGAGTTTTGACAATAAACAACCAGAATAACCCTTAACATATTAAAGAAATTAAATTCTTAACCTATTCCACAGAGAAAACTCCAATCCAAGATGGAGTCACTGGTAAATTCTACCAAATATTAATAAACAATAATAATAATAATACAAATTTTAAAAAGATTCCCAAAAGTGGAATAGGGCATCTTTCCAAATGTATTGTAAGAGACTAGTATATCCTGACATTCGGATCAGTCACTGCAGTGTCATTGTAAGAAAACTACAGAACAATATCTATCACGAACAGAGACCAAAAAAAAAACAATAAAATATTAGCAAATCAAATCTAGCAATATATTAAAAATATATCATAACCAAATGGCACATCCTGAATGCAAGGTTGTCTTGATATTCAAAAATCAAATAATGTAATTTGCTAGATTAAAAGAGAAAAGTCATGATTATCTCACTAGAGGCAGAAAAGGTATTTAATACCCTTCATGATAAAAAAAAAAAACTCTCAGTGAAATAAAGTAAAAGTTGTATATTCTAATAAAAAACATCTGGCTAGGTGCGGTGGCTCACATCTGTAATTCCAACACTTTGGGAGCCTGAGGCAGGTGGATCATGAGGTCAGGAGTTTGAGACCAGCCTGACTAACATGGTGAAACCCCATCTCTACTAAAAATACAAAAATTAGCTGGGCGTGGGAGCATGCACCTATAATCCCAGCTACTCAGGAGGCTGAGGCAGGAGAATTGCTTGAACCTGGGAGGCAGAGACTGCAGTGAACCAAGATCATGTCACTGTACTCCACCTAGGTGACAGAATGAAACTCTGTCTCAAAAAAAAAAAAAAAAAAAAAAAAAAAAAAAAAAAAAAATTTAAGAAAATCTTACAACTAATACTTAATAATGAAAGACTAAATGGTTTCCCCCTAAGTTCAGGAAAAAGGCAATGATGAATGCTCTCATCATTTCAATTCAACATTATACTAGAAATCCTAGCCAGTGCAGAAATGAAATAAAAAAAAAAAAAAGAAAGAAAAGGCATCTCGATTAGAAAAGAAGTAAAACTTTGTTCTCAAATAATATGATTGTCAATAGTGAAAATCCTAAGGAATCTACAAAAAAAAAAATCTACTAAAATAATAATTGATTTTAGCAAGGTCAATATATAAAAATCATTTATATTTGTCCACACTAACAATGACTAACCAGAAAATTTAAATTAAATTTACAGAAGCTAAAAATTTGACTTAGGCATAAATGTAACAAAATTTATTATGCAACGCTTGCACTATTAAATTTATAGAACATCATTATGAGAAATTTAAGAGCCTTAATAAATGCAGAGATATACTATGCACATGGACCAGAAAACCCAATATTATTAAATTGTCAAGTATCCTCAAAATGAATAATACATTCAAAGTAATCTCAATCGAAATGGCTTTTTCAGAGGAAGAAGGGAAAAAAGTGATAAGCTGAAAATACTAAGATACATACAGAGATGCAAAGGACCAGAATAACCAAAATATCTTGAAAAAGATGAAGAAAGTTAGAGGAGTAACACTAATTTCAAAATTTACTATAAAGCTAAAGTAATCAAAGTACTGCTTGACGTAAAGATACACATACAGATCAATGGAGTAGAATAGCAAGCTCAAAAGTAGACTCATATAAGTATACAATTAATTTTTAATATACTTCCTTTTTTAAAGGAGTTTTAAGTTCAAAGTAAATCTGAACAGGAAAGATAGTTCCCATATATCTTGGATCCCAACACATGTACAAACTCCTCTCCACCAACTTCCTTCACCTGAGTGGTATATATTTGTTACAACTGATGAACTTGCACTGACATATCATTATCAAGCCAAATCCACAGTTTACATTAGAGTTCACTCTTGGTACTGTACATTCTGAGTTTTGACACATGGATGACATGTATCTACCATTAGAGTAGCATACAGAGTATTGTTACTGTCCTAAAAATCCTTAGTGCTACAGGGATCCTATTCATCCCTCCCTCACCCCTATCCCCTGGAATCCACTGATTGTCTCCACAATATTGCCCTTTACAGAATGATATACAGCTGTGTAGGCTTTGCAGACTAGTTTCTTTCACTTAGTAATATGCATTTAAGGTTCCTCTATGTCTTCTCACAGCTTGCTAGCAATTTCTTTGTAGTGTTGAATAATATTCTCTTCTTTAGATATACTACAGTTTATTCATTCACCAAGGTTACTTTGAAGTTTTGGTAATTATGAATAAAGTTGCTCTAAACATCTGTGTGAAAGTTTTTGTGTGAATATAAGTTTTCAATTCATTTGTGTAAATACCAAGGAGCATGATTGCTGGATTGTATAGTAAGAGTATGGCTGGTGCTGTCCTCTCTACAGTGAGTGAGTTCTCACAAGACCTGATCATTTAAAAGTGTGTGGCAGCTTCTCCCATGTGCTATTGGTCTACTCTGGCTATGTGACATGCCTGCTCCCCCTTTGCCTTCTGTCATGACTGTAAGCTTCCAGAGGCCTCCCCAGAAGCAAGCAGATGCCAGCATCATGCTTCCTATATAGCCTGCATAACTGTGAGCCAATTAAACCCCTTTTCTTTATAAATTACCCAGTCTTGGGTATTTCTTGATAGCAATGCAAGAACAGCCTAATACACACACCAAATTTCTTAACTTACAATAACTTGATGGATAAAAATCACAGTCGAATTAAGGGACAATTAAAGCTAGAGTTTTACATTCTAATATAATGTCATGACTATTCTTATTAATGCTAAAATAATTTCTTTATGGTAAACAGTAATTGTTACATTTGATAAAATTGGTATGATGAATCCACTATGCAAAAACAGATTTGCATATTATTTGTACTCATATTCCCAAATTTATAGAATATTTTTTTAAATGGAAGGAGTTTAAAAACAAACAGAAAAAGTTTTTCTGTAGCTCCTAAAAAGAAAAAAATCCAACAAGATATTAAAAATGCATCCTTAAAAATGGGATATACTTTCTAAAGCCAATTTCCTTGAAGTTTTTGTTTTTTACATTTACTGATGGAAAGATGAACTGAAGCCAGATATTAAAATTGTTTTAAATTCTCACTTACTTGGACATAGAATATCAGCAGTCTCAAAGTCATGCACCCGGCAGATAGGCAAAAATGAGTCCCTTGAAGATAAAGTACAGAAAGACTACTGAAAAGTATTTTGCACATTAAATACTAAGCCATAGGATATAAACATCTTATTTTCAAAAGAGATTTCTGCATATATTTCTCAAGGTCAGTGGACAAAGCCGGAAGTCTACTATAATATATAACCCTACAGCACTGAAATATATTTTTTCTGTATATTAATCATGTAGTTCTGTAATATTAAAGTATAGTTACAGATTCTAATAAACAGTACATAATTTTAGTGACACCAAGACATTTTTAAAAGATGGTAAACAATTTTAGACTTACAGTATCTTAGAATTTCAATTAAAAATATGCTGAGAAAGTGCCACAGTTAGAGGCAGTTCTGTTTGGTGGAAGTCTACAATTTTGAAATTTTTAATGTATATGGGATGGAATGAAGAGAAAAATAGTAGGTATTCCTTACCAAAGAAAATCATGTTATTAAGAAAGCTTAATGTAATACAAATATGAATGTAGACTAAGATAATAAAATCACTCTTTACTCACAGGCGAGTAACTAAATTGCTGAATGGTAAGAAGCCTTCCATTAAATGTGGATACATGACTTCAGAGTTCACTGGCATCTAAATGCAATAAACCAGGAAATCGATATTACACATTCATTAGACAAAATGAGAAAAATCTTCAACCATAAGAAACCATAACAATAGATTAAGATCAAAATATATTAACTTATCATCATTAAATTAAAAACCTTAATATACATCCTATTATAAATCCTGAGTTTCATTATTAATTCTAGGTTAATAGTAGGTGCTTAATAAAGATTTTTAAATGAATTTTAAAAAATGCAATAAGGTTAGCATTTAGTAAACATCAAGTACTTTGCAAACACCTAATATGCTAAAAGCTCAGTGGCCTCATTTCAATGGTTTCAATCTTACTGCATATCTTCTACTCTAATTTTGGAGTTCTTCCTGAGAAGAGAACAATATGAAGACTTTGCTATTGTTTATTACAGTCTCTGAAGACAAAGCTATAAATCTTTAACAATTGCATAGCGTCAATAATCTGTGTCATTTAAGTCTTTTAGTATGGTTTTCATCTTACTAAAGCTATCAATATAAACCATTATTAAGCCTAAGATCCCATTGTAAGTGACATTAATTTTATATGTCTTTGAATTTGTTAAAAATAAAGTCAAGAACTTCCTATCCTAAAAGACAGTAATGCATTGTAAGCAGAACTGCAACGACAAAAAAAAAACCCATAATTTTGCCTCAACTTAAACTCACCATGTAAAAATGCTCCAGTCGAATTCCGTATACTATTTGTAAGGCTCTCATGTAGATCATGTGCAAGACTTCAGGCTACAGCAAAAAATAACTTTTAATACTCTGATGCATAACTCTAAAGCTATGTCACTATCATTATTACCATACATTATTATAGTCAATGAAAGAAAATAAAAGGCAACAAACTTATATCATTTCCCTTGAAATATTCCTTATTTTTTCCAAATTTTAAAACATCTTCTGATGCTTAACTGTGCTCATTCATAAGTGGTCAATGGGATGGATCAGCTGTTTAAGAATGAGAGCAAGTATATCCAAATCAAGTAACCCATCCACCTTAGAAAATGGAAGAAGAGTTAGTCTTTCAGAACAGGCTGACAGGCATGTGGCAGAAATAATGGCATACTGAAAGTGTGTGTGTGTGTGTGTGTGTGTGTGTGTGTGTGTGTTTTAAAGAACACAGGAAACCTTGTTTGCTGCCATAGACATTAAGGTTCCCTTAGATTTGAAGTTTAAGGGAACCCTTGATCAGGAGGTATAAATGGTTATATGGGATTTAAAAAATATGATCTTTTAAAACAGCAGTTACCAAAAGCTGGCCTGCGAATCTATTCTGATTCATATATTAATACAAGTTTATTGGGTGAGCAGTAAGATGAGAAATATAGGAAAAATGTGCTAATCTTTTAAGAAAGCTAAACTTACTCAGTTTGAAGACATCATTTATTCTGAGTATTTCTTCCATTTTAAAGAATCAAAGCGGGTAATGAGATTGAAAAGTTTCAGTTCTACATCATTAAACCAGGTTTTATAATGTTATCACTTCAAGTCCAACACAAGAAACTGGAGGGAGACTTTGGGATTTTCTGTGACACATAAATAGTTCACTTTGTATTTAATAACTAAAGATATAAAAAAACGATACCTGTCAAAACAAGTCAATTCCCCCGGGGCACAATGCATGAAAATTAATCTGTAAGCTTCCAAAGAGGATTATTTCTAAGCATTTTTTGTGGTTCAAAACCACTTGGAATAAGTTCCTTCAAGCCCTACCAATAAATGATACTCTCAGACCACCATTCCAATAATAATAATAAAAAATTTAATATACTTTAATATGGTTTAGAAGCTTTTTTTTTTTTTTAAGAACACAACCATATTAAAGAATTGAATCCTAATGGGAATGTAGAAGTCACCACACATATAAGCTTAGTTTTATTTTTAAATTACGCTAGGTGAGAGATTCCTTCTTGATGAAAATGACTGGTCTCTATCAAATAGGAGGGAATATCCTTTACTTGCCATACTATAGAGCTAGTAGGTTACTTTTTTCTTAAATACCGTTATCCACATGCAAACATAACCACCTTTTACCTTTGGATTTGGATAAAGATCATTCTTCGTGAGGTTTTTACCATCAGCTCCTGTTAAGATCTTATTGCGAATATGAATCACAATCTCAGCTACATTATATCTGGGGAAAGACAAAGTTTCCATCTTGGAAGTTTCCTGTTAATCTGAAAGAAGAAAAAATATATTAGAAATACCACATAATCAGTAGCTCTCACTATCTGGAAACCGATAAATATAAGGACAAAATGAATGAGCCAAAGTTGAACTATTCATAGTAGTATTAACTATCATAAAACAGTAAGATAAAGACAAGTATTTATATATGTATCCTAAAATGACTTTTATTCTAAAGTGACACAGTTATTTTCTGCTAGTTTTCTTAGTGCTGTTCTCTTTTATGTGGAAAGGAGGGCTTTGGTTGAATAGGTAGATGAGAAACCATGTGGTTCTCTTTTACATTTGAGGGCCAGGGAGCTTAACAAGACCGATCCTGATAATTCTCAAAGCAAGGCATATAGGCAACATTATGAGCAGAAGTTATATATAAACAACAAGGGCATAAAAAATTGTATTCTGATTTGACATCCTATTAAATATAAATAGTGAGATACTTAATAAGGTTTTAGATGCAAATAGAAGAGAGAAAAACACCAGGGTAAGAACAGACAATATAATTGGTAGGATTTCCTATCACCAGAGTGAGAACTTTAAGAGAAATGAATAACCATTTCTTCTAACGTCTTCACATAGCAAGTTATTCCCACTTGTGTCTCCCTAGAGTAGTAGTTCTCTAACTTTAGCCCCCAAGGGCATATCTGGCAATGGCCGGAGACATTTTTGGTTGTCTGCACAGGAGTGTGGGTGCAACTAGAATCTAGTGGCTAAAGAGCAGGGATGCTACCAAACATCTTATGATGTATAGGGTGGCCCCACAGCAAAGAATTATCCAGTTCAAAGGTCAATAGATGTAGGAAAAGATGGCCAGGGACAGAACTGTGTCACTTATAGTTAAATGATTACAAACTAACTTTGCTTTTTATACACTGAGATTTGTGCCATGGATCAAATATTCTTATGCAAGAACTCTGGGAAGGAATGCAACCTCTGCTCACAAGATTTGGGAGGGTCTTTGCAGATGGGAGCTTGCAGGACAGAAAAGTTTTGCCTATGTTCTCAGAATATGGAGTAATTCTGATTGCTCTGTGCCCTCAATGCGGAGATAAAAACCCCTTGATTTATTATGTGTGGTCAGACCTTAGGTAGCCACTGTGCCTCTTTTGCAAATGCACCTGGATAGACAATGTGTGGTAAAAACTCAGTGTCTTAGTTAGCATTTCTTAGAAGAACCACACAGACACAAGCTCTTCCCCTGGCCATCTTCCTTCTCAACCCCCCACGCCACAGCCCAGCCTCCAAGACTGACAAGATAATGCACCCAACAAAAAGCATGTGGAGTCCAGAGCTCAAGGGCATCCCAGTTCACTCTGGACCCCTAGACCCATGCTGTGAACTTCTACCTTTGTCTCTGTCTTATTTCTTTTCTCACTCCCTCGTCACCGCTGGTACATGGGCACCCACATACAGCGGTGATGTTAAAAAAACTTGTAACTGTAATCTCAGCACTTTGGGAGGCCAAAGCAGGTGAATCACTTAAGCCCAAGGGAAAGGAAGAGAAAAGAGAAGGGAAAAGGGAAGGGAATACTGTTATCATACTTGTTGCAATGTACTGGAATTATGTTTAAAGAACTCTGACACTACATTGTGACATTACAGTAAGCTAGGATCTTTTCATTTTCTTCATATCTCTCACTATAACCACAAAAATAGCAAGGTAACAGCAAGAGGAAAATGAGCAGCATTGGCAGCCATTGCTATTGCTCTCAGCCACTCACTTAAACCTATTATGTTACCTTCAGATCCCCTACTCTCTAGTGAAACAGAATGATCTCAGAGACCCAAGGTGAATATATTCAATTCTGCAAACAAATTGAAATGGCCCACGATTCTGGAAATCTATTTCTTTAGGCACCTAATGTTTTTAGAATCTTAGGGTTAAAAAGCAGCTTTGGCAACTTGCCTAACCTCTAATGAATGGAAACCATTCTAAGCAACAATTAACAAATAACTTCCCAATTCAGCTTGAACATGTGACAACATCACAGAACTCACTAACTCTCAATTTAACTTTTTCCCACTTTATTATGGTTCCAAATTACATAACTCTTCTTCATAGTGTGCGGAAATATGTTTTGTTGTAATTTTACCTCCTGGTCCTATGTATAGTCACTGCAACTAAATAGAATAATAATAATAGAATTAATCTGTTTACATGACACCATTTTCAAAAATGTAAAGAAAGCTATTACATCTCCGCTAAGCCCTCCCTTCTCTAAAGTATGTATAATTTCTTCAGGTATGGCTATATGTAACTTCAAAATATTCCTTTTATGACATTGTTTTAGAAACCACCAACTTACTCACCTTCCTCTAAAACACACTATTTTGTAAATGTCTTCTTAAAATGTAATGCCCAAACTGAACATGACCCTTTAAATATGGTCTGCACAGTATTAATGGCCTCTGCTGTAGCACTTACTTATCAACCGAAACTCCAATAACTTCATCATGACCCACTTATATCAAGCTCTGGCTTCTCCCTGTTCCTGTTTTCCCCTTTTTTTCTCTCTCTCTTCCTTTTTGGTCACATCTGCTGTGTCACTTGTGTTGTTTTTGTATACACTGATTATTTAAACCCTAGGCAAGGCTTTGTACTTTCTACCACCAAATTTCATGATTGCAAGCTTTCCTTTTAGAGCTAGGACCTTTTGTTTGTTTGTTTGTTTTCTTTGAGACAGGGTCTCAGTTTGTCACCCAAGCTGGAGTGCAGAGTGGCACAATCAGAGCTCACTGCAGCCTCGAACTCCTCCCAGGCTCAAGCTATCCTACTGCTTCAGCCTCGCAAGTAGCCAGGACTACAGCAGGCACACACCACCAGGCCCTGCTAATTAATGTATGTGTGGAGATGTGGTCTCACTATGTTGCCCAGGCTGGTCTTAAACTCCTGGGCTCAAGTGATCCTCCCACCTCAGCCTCCCAAAGACAAGTGTGAGACACTTTGCCAGGCCACAGAGCTAGGATCTTTTGGAATCTTCTGATGCATCACCTATTAGATGTCCCCTTGGTCATAAATATGCATTCTACATTTTCATCTAAGTCATAGACTTAAAAACTGTTCATTAAAGAATCAAACCAAAGAAAGACTTCAGAGAAAGTCACTTTTCCAAATCAAGCTGCATCTGAATTAGAGAATATTGCAATAGAAAGTGTAGGTATAAAAGAGCTTCATAATTATTATTACTCATTCCTCTCTTCTCAAATGTTTGGCACTGTGCCATCAGATTAATCCTTATAAAAACACAATGCATCATATAACATTTGTATGAAAGTACTTCAATTACCTTACCCACCACATTAAATTCAAATTTTTCTGCTAGTCTTCTAAAACCTTTAGTAATTGAATGAAATTTCTGCTCCAAGTTAGTCTCTTAACTTTCCCAAACTTCCAATATTTCCTTTTGGAACCTCTTCCAAAATCCAAATTCTATCATTCTTTCAAAGTGCAGTTTCAGTTACAATTTATTCGTTAACGTGTGTGTATGGAGAGTGAGAGATGAAGACAGACACCTTCCAACTACATAGTTTGAGGTTCCAGGTGGGATAAAGTACATAAATGACTTAATATATATGCAGCAATCCTCTAACGAGTAGAGTAGCAGAGATTAATTACTAATTACTCCTCTGGTTTCTCATTTATTTGCAGCACTACGATGCCGAGCAGAATAGGTACCAAAAGTTTACCTGTTAAATTTTACACACTTTGTTTTGTTAAAATAAATTATTTATGGGCATCACAGTTCCAGAAGGCAGAGATTAAAACAAACAAAAATGACTCCCAATTTCAATAAAGTAAGTAAAACGTTCCTTGAACTTTTAAAGAGGGGCGGGGGAAATGATCGCGTTACGCATGCGTAGTGCTGTATGTGCGCTGCTCTCTTCCTTTGAATTTTGGATTAAATGTGAAATTTTTGCCATTTCATTAATGGTTTTTAATTTGCTTAGGAGACGTTTGGCAACGGAGAGCTATAAAAAGCTGACAACATCTGCAGCCAAACAAGCCACATTACCATCACCTTTCCAAAAATCACACATAAATGTAAACCTAAGTTGAAGAATTTCAGCTCAAGCTCGTCTTCTTCAGTCTATGCTGCACCAGAAAACGTTCATTAGTTTCGGAGGAACTAAGCTCTGGTTGTTTCTGGTACTAAAATTAAATAAAAAGTAACGATGGGCCCGCCCCTCACCTCCCAAGCGCTGGTTTCTTCAGCCTCCTCCCACCGCTGAGTACAACGAAAACATCTCCAGGCCCGGCGTCCCGACCCACACCACAGCGTTCTGCCCGCGCGTTGGGATGGAGAAGGCGCCCGCAGGCTCCCTTCCTCCATCCTCTCGCACTCACCTGCAGCGCCGGCCGCCCACAGGAAGGCGGTGAGTTTGGGGAGAAGCTACAAGCAAAGCCAAAAATCAGCGAACGTCTACCGTTGTCACTTTTCAAACTTGCCGCCTCCTACTGGAAGTCCCGCCCCGTTCCGCCAAGCCCACTTCCACCCGCGACGGATGCCGATTGGGCTCAAGAGATTCCAGGCGGGTGGGGCTGGAGTTGCCATGGACGGGAAAGGGCGCAAGGCGGAACCATTGCTCGCGGAGCTGGCGTCGAGTCGGAATCTGAATTCCGCAGGACGTGGGAGAGCCGCGGTTTCGGGGAGCAGTCTGGGGTTGAACCCAGCTCTGCGTGACTTCCGGCAGCGCTTGGAGCGTTTTGGTGTCCGAGTTGAAGAGCAAAACCAAGTGGAGGAAACTTCACTAAATTCAGGGTGACAAGGTAGTAAGGACAGGGTTAATTTATAGAATTCCAGAGTAATAATAACTTGTTGAACATTGATTATGTGCCGGGTTCTATTAGATGCTTTAACCATCATCTCAGACTTCATTAAAGAGGAGAAAGGGCGAGTGGAGAGATACTATCATTATCTCCTCAGATGAGGGCTCTGAATCAGAGAATGCAGTTCTCTGCATACAGTAGTTCACAAGTAGCATATCTTGAATATGAACACAGGTTGTCTGATTCTGTGCTCATAAGCACGACTTCAAGAGGTGGAAGGAACATAACAGTTCATCTTATCAAATCCTCTCCTTTTTACAGATAAGAAAACGACTCAGAGAGAAGTGATTTGTTAGAAGTTACATAGAAAGTGGAACTGTCTAAAGTAAAAACCAGTTCTGATTTTTAGCTTCTCCCTCTTCGATCAGCCCTCAGCAGGAGTCAGGCACACCGGGTGCTTTCCACCAATGAACTGTTCCCTAAACTTGTACATTCCTGAGTGAGTTGGATTCTTCAGATGAGGAGCTCTGAAATTTGTATTTTTTACATGGTATTTTGTTTGTTTGTTTGTTTTGGCAAGAGTGGGAACACTGCACTTAATACAAGTTAGGAAGACACGGAGGGCCTGGTTGTCAGGGGAGAAAACCATTACGTTTTATTGAGGTTTGGGTCACGAGAGGATGTAATCAGACTTATATCTGGTCACAGAGTAGAGCGTCATCTGGTGACAGTTGTGTGTTGAATGGGGAGCCTGAACTGAATTATGTGAAAGAAAACTGCCAGAAAGGTTGTGTTGAATGCAGACACAACTACCAGTGCTTTGTCGTGTGGGTTGAAGGAGTAAACCTACTGATATAATAGTCTATGCCAATTCTAAATAAAAATACATTTCAGATTCAGTAGTTCAGGGCCTTCGTTTTTCCTTTCTATGTCTATTTACTGATGTAAGTCTCAAAGTCAGAATCTAGTAAAATGCAAAAGAAGATTAAGAAAATAGATTTTTTAAAAATATCAGAGTCAGTGAGAAAAGCAGAAAAAAAAACGATTTCATTGAAACTTGCCAAATCAAATCGATTACTTATATATGCATATCCACCAAATCATATGTCCTTAGAGGCAAGGAAGGGAATCATAGCTTAGTGGCTGAGAGCACATCTCTACTGTTGAAGGGAGTTGGATTGAAATTCCTGATTACACCATTTACTACCTAGGTGGACTGGGCAAGCTGTTTAACCTAACTGATCTGGTTTCTGCATCTTTAAAATAGGGGTGGCATTTCTATCTGCTTTATAGGATTAAGTGAATTAGTTCCTGTAGAGTGCTTAATTAAGTGCCTGGAAAAATTGTGAGTACTTGGTAAATATTAGCTGTTATTTTGACTATTATTATTTATACATGGTCCCTGGTAAAATATCTTGCAAGTGGTGAGTGCTCAACAAATGTCTAAATTGTTGCTGAGAGTCTAGACAAAAGAAAACAAGCGATTTATGTGAAAGCCAAGATCAGAATGGACCGAGGAGAAAGAGAAAAATGAGACAAAAGAAGAAAGAGCAAGACAACCATTTTGTTGTATCTATAATAAATATTGTTTATTTTGGGGGGGTTAATATTACTATTGATGTGATAAATTGATAGTCATATTAGTAGTAAATTATTTATTGAAAAATTGAGTGTTTATTCAAATGTTCTTAATTAGAAGGTTAAATCTGACTTTTTAAAACTTTTCATTGAGATACCATCTCACGCCAGTTAGAATGGCGATCACTAAAAAATCTGGAGACAACAGATGCTGGAGAGGATGTGGAGAAATAGGAACACTCTTACACTGTTGGTGGGAGTGTAAATTAGTTCAACCATTGTGGAAGACAGTGTGGCGATTCCTCAAGGACCTAGAAATAGAAATTCCATTTGACCCAGCAATCCCATTACTGGGTATATATCCAAAGGACTATAAATTGTTCTACTATAAGGACACATGCACACGAATGTTCATTGCAGCACTGTTTACAATAGCAAAGACCTGGAACCAACCCAAATGCCCATCGATGATAGACTGGACTGGGAAAATGTGGCATATATACACCATGGAATATTATGCAGCAATCAAAAATGATGAGTTTTTGTCCTTTGTAAGGACATGGATGAATCTGGAGAACATCATTCTCAGCAAACTGACACAAGAACAGAAAAGGAAATACCGCATATACTCACTCATAGGCGGGTGAGAAAAACGAGAATACATGGACACAGGGAGGGGGTCTACTACACACTGGGGTCTATTGGGGGGAATGGGGGAGGGACAGCGGGTGGGGGGAGCTGGGGAGGGATAGCCTGGGGAGAAATGCCAAGTGTGGGTGAAGGGGAGGAAGGCAGCAAAACACACTGCCATGTGTGTACCTATGCAACTATCTTGCACGTTCTGCACATGTACCCCAAAACCTAAAATACAATAAAAATTTTAAATAAATAAATAAATAAAAATAAAAAGCATTACTTCACCAAAAATAAATAAATAAATAAATAAATAAAACTTTTAGTTGCCTGATACTGGTCACTATAAGGTAGAAGATGGACCAGCAGAATTCTCACCCTTGACATTAGTCTAAGGGTTTTGTTATCATCCATAAAAACACTGACTACTGCAGAAAACTTAACTCTAGTATTCTTTCTGATTGTGGCATCGTAATTTTATACCCACACATGCGCTACATCTGCCCTTCTATTTCGTTTACCCTGTGAGCCCTCCTGCCAATACCACCCTTCCCAGACTAGACTGTATGGTTTATCAGCATCCAAACTCCCTTTGTCTGATGCCTCTGACACAGGTGCCTGTCAAAGTCTTATCCCTGAATCTTGTCTATAAATCCTTAGCTGGAAACACTGGAGAAAATGATACAAAGTGACATATAACAGATTGTCAGTCTCCATCTTCAGCTCTTTCTTTGATTCCTGACAATCCTTTAATTTATCATCAGCAATTTCCTGTCTTGT
Organism: Saguinus oedipus; assembly: GCA_031835075.1. Taxonomy (NCBI): domain Eukaryota; kingdom Metazoa; phylum Chordata; class Mammalia; order Primates; family Cebidae; genus Saguinus; species Saguinus oedipus. Next base: position 30,814,238 of record CM063190.1, on the reverse strand, counting down.
AACTTTCAGCAATTTCTCACAAACTTTACCCTTTCGTCATTCCTCTTCCCAACCTAAATTTCTCTCTTTAATAGAAAGTGACTAGAGTAGTCCTAAAGGTGTGTTTCAAGCACAACACATTCATATGCATCTGCAATTAGTTGTGCCTATTGCCTTTCTAATTTTGATTTCATGTTCCTTTTCTAGACTGCACTTTAAATTCTGGATGACATGCCTGTAAGGACTGAACAGACCTTTGAGTGACAAGATGGGGATGTTCCAGAGAGAGTGTGACAGTCTGCAGCTAGGACTATCTTTAATGCAATTGGTGATGCTGTGATATTTAGTGCTTTAAACAAATCTCTGTTTTTAAGTGACAGGGGTTCCAAATTGGTATTTCTACTTTGTTTAATAGATCAAAAGGGACAAAAAGTTGATTCACTTGGTCTAATGTGGTAGGAATAAGTGAAATACTAAGATTGGGTCCTACACTTTACTTGCCATCAGGCACCCATTTTTATGAATAGAGATTCCATAGGGGCCACAGGCAATCCCAGTACTTTTTTCCCAATTAATTGAGAAAATTAAACCCATCATACAACATATAATATCCTGCCTTTCTACTTCTGTCAGTGCCACATATACCCACCTGTCTTATTTGTCTATCTCAGAAAACGAAATGTACTTCCTCCACCAATGTATGACCACTATTTCCTCCACCAATGTATGACCACTGTTTCTTCTTCTAGACCTTGCTTCTGCATTTGGTATCATGATCAAACCCTCCTTGAAACTCCTTTTGCATCTCTCCCGTCTTTTTCTACCTGCCTCATGCTTCTTTGGGGTCCTTTGTCCTCTGCCTCCCCATTAAATAGTATTTCCCAAAGTTCCAACCTTGAGTTGTTTTCTGTCTGTATCTTCCCTGTGGGCATTATCCACTCATTGTTTTAACCTATTTGCTCATGGACCCTATTCTGACCTCTTCCTTGACGTTCAGACTTTTGGGAGGCTCACAAGCCCTTCAAACTCTACTTCGTCCTTTCCTTTCACTTGTACTCCCAATTCTATCTCATCTCACTGCCTTCAGCCATAACTACTATCACCCCTACCTATACCACCAAATCCATCTAGTGAGTAGCAGCCAGAATGACCAGTCTCAAATGTAAATCTATTTCACTTGCCTCCTTAAAGTTCTAATCCCCCTCTGCAGTCGCCTTCAAGGTAATTCAGCTCCATGGCTGGTGTGCTAGGGTCTTCGTCATGTTGCCACTGTTTTTCTTTCCAGTCTCGTTTCCCTTTCCAGTACCATCTTCCCTTCTACCCACTTCACATTCATGAGGCTGTTTTACACCTGAGACCTTTTCGCATTCTTGTTGACTTTGTCTGGACTCTCTTTATTTTCTTTGTCTGACTCTTTCTTTCCTTAGTAATGTTTTAAGGTTCTTCCAAGAAGCCTTTCCTTATTCCATAGTTGGAGTTGGTTGAATTTTCTCTGTGCTTTCTTGACATTCATGGATTCATTCAGAAAATATTCATTGAACCCTTATTTTTTGCCAGATACTGAGCTAGATACTGTAAATATAATAATGAACAAGCAAATATGGCAATAACCAATCTAATAATTTCCTCACAGAGTTTACATTCTCACAGGGGAAATAAAAAAGGCAGTTCCATCTGATTGGCTCCATGTTTGAGAATAGCCAGGAATTGAAAGGGTAAAAGACAAGTGTTTTAGATAGAGGTTAACAATGTTTATTGCTAGATAGAGTCTAGCAATGTTTATAAAGAACACAGTCTAGGAACTGAGAGATTCTAGACAAGGGTGGAGAGGTAAACAGAGACCAGATCATGAAGAGCATTAGTGAATATGTAACAAAGTTGGGACTTCTTCTTAAGGCTAATAGTAAGTTTAAATGGTTTCAACAGGATTAGGTTAGTATTTAGATGATGATTCTGGCTACTCTGAGATAAAGGACTCAAAGAGTGGCAATACCAGCAGGAAGGAAAACAGGAGATAATTGTAGTAATTCAGAGAAAGAAAGATGGCAGTTTATACTGGGGTATTGCCAGTGTGATAGAAATAGATTTCAGAAGAATTTTAGGTAGTAGAAGTGGCAAAACTTGGTGACTGACTGAACTGTGAGGGCAGAAGTGGGAGAAATCAAGGATAGTTTTTTTTTTCCTGAGACGGAGTTGCCCCATCCCAGGCTAGAGTACAGTGGTGCCATCTCGGCTCACTGCAACCTCTGCCTCCTGTATTCAGCAATTCTCCTGCCTCAGCCTGCCAAGTAACTGGGATTACAGGGGCGTGATCACGCCGGCTAATTTTTTGTATCTTTAGTTGAGATGGGGTTTCGCCATGCTGGCCAGGCTTGGTCTCGAACTCCTGACCTTGTAATACACCCTCCTAGGCCTCCCAAAATGCTGGGATTATAGGTGTGAGCCACCATGCCTGGTCCATAGAGTTTCTTAAACAAGTTTTAGTGAAGACAGGGACTACCCTGTTTGCTGTTATGTATCCACAGCTTAGCATAAATCTTTATACATTGGAGATGCTTGATAAATATGAATGAAATTTTCTGGCTTGAGTACTCAGATAAATGGGATGCCAGTCTCTGATTTAGTTAACAGGGAGGCAGACTCACTTGGGAGGTAACTGGTGATTCAGTTTTGGATATACCTAGCTCAACATGCCTGTGAAACATACACATGACAGTGTCCAGATACATGGCATTGGATGAACGATTCTGAAACTCAAGAAGAGAGGTCTGAGATAGATAATTTGCATACTTAAAAAGAAATAAAAGTTTATGTTATATTGAAATGATCTGTTTTGTGTCTGTCTCCACTATTACATAGGGCTGGTTCTTAATGACCTTTGATGTTCTAACGCCTAACACCATGCCTGGTACAAAGCTGCACACCCAATCAGTGTTTGTTGTTGAACTGTACTCCTTTTGAGACATGATGCATCTAACAAAGTAATAGTAGTAGCCTCTGAGGAGGGAAACTAGCAGGTCAGAGTGAAAAAGAAATTTTCTTTTAGTTGAATATAGTAGAGTTCTTTTTGCCTTTTCCTCCAATGTATTTATATTTCCTGAGATATAAAAAGATGATAAAAAACGTGTTCTATTTGATTTATGTGGACTTAATTCTAAAAGCAATACTCCAACTATGTTCTAGTCAATATCATATAGTGTGGAATATTAAAATGCTATCTGATATTATATCATATTGGCTTTTCTTTTGAGACAGAGTCTCTATTGCCCAGGCTGGTGTCATCATGGCTCACTGCAGCCTCAAACTCCTGTGCTAAAGCATCACATTACATTATTGATTGATTTACAAATTCTGTGGTTGTATTTTTGATGCCATAATTCAATTCACTTCTATGAATCATGAATAGTAATTGATGTTTTACAAATAACTAACCATGAATAGCAAGATGAAATGAAATGATGACCACAGCTTATTTTAAGGGTATGAGACAGAAAATCTTTGAAACTATGTACTGTATTATGAGATATATACAAAATCTACAAAAGCAAACAAGTATCATTGTTTTATATCTGCCTAACATTTCCTATGAGGAAATAATGGTATGTCTCTCCTATCAGCCAACATTTCTAGCTTGCTGACATTATAGGTAACATTTAATATGCAAAACCCTTTCATCACAAGTGTCAGAAAGCACATCTTAACTGTAGTTATAAATGGATAAGTAAAAATGTATAATGCTTTTATATATTTTTGAGTTGTAGTGTATAATTTTACATAAATGGTTAAGGCCATAGATACTCTGAAAGTACACTAGTATTTAAAGAAAATGGTGAATTCTAGTAACACTTGAATATACAGCATATTCACTGGGTGGAGCTGTTGCATTAATGTTAATGTTACATACCAGAAAGTTTTATTTCATTTTCCTTTATAAAAGTAAACAATTAGAGTGATAAACGTTGAACACAATGTTCTGGAAGAAAAAAAATTAGATTCTAAATTTATTGGCATTAGAATACATGTTTAGAGTCCAGGCTTAAGAAGAAAAATAGCATTGAATTTGAAATAGCTATCCGCTTTTTATTAACCTTTAATCAACCCAAGTTGTTAATCTGCTTGACTTCTCAGCTGTGTTCGTCTTTATTAGTGGGTTTGAGAACTGAGCTGTACATTTGCAATACAGTATCTTGGTTAAGGACTCACAGGGAATTCTTAGTTTGAAACTATAAAGTACCTATTTCTTAGCTAATTTGTGATGAGCTCTAAACAAGATCTGAGGAAGCAAAAAGTTGCTGTTTTATGCTCTACCCCTCTAGTATCATTTCTCCAACTTTCACAGCAAGCTGTGTTATTTTAATATAGTTAGTATAGAGGACCTTGGGAATATCAGCTGAAACAAATTGGATATTCTTAAAAATTTTTGTTCAATGTGACTTTTTAAAATTCAATTTTCTTTGTAGAGATGGGGTCTCACTATGTTGGCCATGCTGATCTCGAACTCCTGGCCTCAAGCAGTCCTCCTGTCTTGGCCTCCCAAAGTGCTGGAATTACAGGAATGAGCCAACATACCCAACCTAAATTCAATTTTTATATTCTGGATGTCTTTAGTATTGGTATTACAGTATCCAGTGCTATTTTCCAGTTATTTCAAAGGAGTTAATTATATTCTCAGGAAAAATACTGATATTAATGTATTCTAATTTTTTATTTGAGTAGTTTTTGGGATATAGGTGGTTTTTGGTTACGTGATTGAGTATTTTAGTAGGGATTTCTGAGATTTTAGTGCGCCTGTCACTCAAGCAGTGATTGTACTCTAATTTTTAGATTAGTCATTTATGACACACATTTTAGAAGGGTGTCTTAGTTTGTTCAGGCTGCTACAACAAACTACCACAAACTGGGTGCCTTAGAAGCAACAGAAATGTATTTCTCAGTTCTGGAGGCTAGGAAGATCAGGACTCTGGCAGATTTGATGTCTGGTGAGGGCTTGCTTTCTGGTACATACATGGTATCTTGTAGCTGTGCCCTCGCATAGTGAAGGCATGAATGAGTTTTGTTGGACCTCTTTTTTTAAGGGCACTAATCCCATTTATGAGGGCTCCACTGTCATGAATTAATCATTTCTCAGAGGCCCCACCTCCTAATGTCACCCTGGGAGTTGGAATTTCAAAATATGAATTTTGGGGAGGCACAAACATTCACACCATAGCAGAAGAGAAACTTTTTAAAAATGAAACCCACAGTAACTGCCACAAATCAGAAAAGTTTGGGGATCAGTAGTTTGTGTGGTGGTTGTTTTGTTTTGTTGTTTTTTCACAGTTCTGGAGCCATGTTATCACCATGAAATCTTTATGATAGTGATTTATACTGTGTAGAGTAAATTTTCTAACATAGACCTTTAGGAGAAAATCACTTCTAAGTTTTCTATATTGTTTTCTAATCTTGTTCTCTCAAAAAGGGGATTGAGTCTATGCATTTGTATATAAGTACCAAGTAATATTATTTCATCTTTAGTCTTTGGAAAATTCACCTGCCAGTTTTTCTTTATTCTTTATTAAGCATATTCAATCTGATAGACATAGGTTGACCATATATATTTAAAATTAAATACCTGAATATTGTTCCTAGGACAATCCACTGAGATAATTTTTATTTATATAACTTGTATACAATACTTTATAATAATGATAGCTCATATTTGCAGAAGATATACCAAGTGCCAAATCTTCATGTATTACCTCATTTAATTATCACAAAAACTGCATGAAGTAGTTTCTATTCCCATTCCATTTATATGTATCTGTGTGTGTCCATATATAGATATATATCTATCTAATCTATCTATATATATAGATATATATGTGTCCAGATATAGATATAGATATATATGTCTATGGACACACACATAAACATACACACACACACACACACACACATACACATACATCTTATTTACTCTAAGAAAACTTGAACAACTAGCTCAAGGTCATATGTCTACGAATACAGGAAGACAAAAGTCGAACCCAAGTAATTAATGTTAGAAGCTCTGTCCCTATCTCCTCTACTGTGCTTCCTAATCTCAAACCCTTACACTGGTGGAGGCAGTATAAATTTTATCCCTAAATCCTAGCAAGGATTGTATCCCTTGATGCCTTCTATTCTACCACTTCTCTACAGTACAAATACAAAACATATTGACCTATGAAGGGTTCATCAGTTTCTTGGGGAAGGGTTTAGTTGATTGGACACTTTGATTGAATTTCTTTGCTATGCTTTCTTTTTCAAAGGATTATGTGTCTCTCTCCCTTCATAAGCCTTTGGGTGGGTTGGCAGCCTTACACAGACCTCTTCTAGGCCTTCAGAGATGTCCTACATATGTATTTTCTCATTCCTGACTCTTTCATTCTTCTGGCAACTTCTAGGGTTTCTCCCATCCCTTTCTTTCCTAGAACCTCCCATCACTCCAAAGAGAGAATAAAGTTCTCTCTCAGTTTCTTCCTTTGCCTTAAACATTTCACAGCTCAGTGATTTGTTGATTGCTGGTTGCCTCTGGTTCTGTTCATTGACTAGGGCTCTTCTGAAGATTTTCTCCTAGAGTTAACATCAACTAAAAACATATTTAACCGTCATTCTCAGCAAACTGACACAAGAACAGGAAATGAAATACCACATATTCTCACTCATAGGCGGGTGAGGAAAAATGAGAACACATGGACACAGGGAAGGGGGTACTACACACTGGGGTCTATAAGGGAGGGACAGCGTAGGGGGGAGCTGGGGAGGGATAGCCTGGGGAGAAATGCCAAATGTGGGTGAAGGGGAGGAAGGCAGCAAAACACACTGCCATGTATGTACCTATGCAACTATCTTGCACGTTCTGCACATGTACCCCAAAACCTAAAATGCAATAAAAAAAACCACATTTAACCATTTATTCTACCCTGAGGATTAATTTTTTAAAGAAAGTAATATTTTTATACATGAGGAATTTATAATTAGAATAACACAATTGTAACATTATTTCTTTAGAATAAACCAGACAATATTGTGTTAAGAGAACATTTCTACCCTGATTGAGATTGATCTATTTATCTGAAGTCACAGTTTCTCCCCTTACCACAGCCCAGATGTAATAGTGTATGGGGAATTAGTACATTTTATTTCACTATGTTACATTTTATTTTAGATTTAAAGACAGAAAGCAGAATGGCAAACCATGATGGTGGTTAGCTAAGTAGAAAGTAGAAATTTAAACTAAGATTCTAATCTCAAGATAAATCAGACTTGGCAGGTATTGCAGAGATTTTGTATGAGTTACAAATACAGTGGCCATCAAGCAATCAACCAGAATTCATTGAATACTTACACATGTCAGACCCTATGTTTTCACAACCAAAAGTTAGGAAAGATTACTGACCAGTACAATATAATGTTTCCATGTGTAAGAAACTATAGTACTCTTATATCTGCTTGAGTCCAGATTCCTGTCTAGCAGTCCATTTTTTACATCATCACAATCTATCTTTTTATCTAACCTAATCATCCAGTACTGTTTAAAATGTATTCTCTGCTTTCATCAGGCTAGTTTCCTTAAACAATTCTGGTTAATATCACTGTCGCTTTCAGTAGCCTACTTCTACCCTATGTGCCTTTCTCCATTTCCCTTTAGGATTCCCTTTGCCCTCTTTCAACCTAGCCAAATTGGATTTGGCTACCACTTCTTTCACCAGTCTTTTAGTTTCTACTTCAGTTCATACATACTTTTTTTATTTAGTCTCCCATTATATATAACTACTAACTGTCCCCCATGATTGTTGTATTAGTCTGTTCTCACAGTGCTATACAGAACTTCCCAAAACTTGGTAATTAATTTATAAAGAAAAGAAGTTTAATTGGCTCACAGTTCAACATGGCTGAGGAGGCCTCTGGAAACTTACAATCATGGTGGAAGAGGAAGCAGGTATGTCTTACATGGCAGCAGGTGAGAGAGCAAGTGAAAGAAGCCAAGGGGGAAGAGCCCCTTATAAAACCATCAGATCTCATGAGAACTCACTATCATGAGAACAGCATGGGGGAAACTGCCCCCATGATCCAATCACCTCCCACCAGGTCTCTCCCTCAACATTTGTGGATTACATTTCAAGATGAGATTTGGGTGGAAACACAAAACCAAGCCATATCAATTATATATAGACATATCTTGTTTTATTGCACTTCACTTTATTATGCTTTGAAGATACTGTGTTTTTGACAAATTAAAGGTTTGTGGCAACCCTGCATTGAGCAAGTCTATTAATGCCATTGCTAAGAGTGTCATCTGCTCAATTTGTGTCTCTGTCACATTTTGGTAATTCTCTCGATATTTTAAACTTTTTAATTGGATATATGTTATAGTGATCTGTAATCAGTAATCTTTGATGGTACTATTGTAATTGTTTTGGGGCACCAAGAACCACACTCATATAAGACAACAAACTTAATAAGTAAATGTTGAGTATGTTCTAACTGCTCTATTGGCCAGCCATTTTTTCATCTCTCTCCTTCTCCTTGACCCTCCCTATTTCCTGAGATACAACAATATTTGAATTAGGCCAATTAATAACCATATAATGGCATCCAAGCCTTCAAGTGAAAGAAAGAGTCGAAGTCTCACTTAAAATAAAAACTAGAAATGATTCCATTTAGTGAGGAAAGCATATCAAAAGCTAAGACAGGCCAAAGGCTAGGTCTCTTGCGCCTAACAGCCAATCTGTGAATGCAAAGGAAAAGTTCTTGAAGGAAATTTCAAGTGCTATTACAGTGAACATACAAATAATAAGAAAGCAGAGTAGCCATATTGCTGATAGGGAGAAAGTTTGAGTGGTCTGGATAGATCAAATTAGCCATAACATTTTCTTAAACCAAAGCCTAATCTAGAGCAAGGCACTAGTTCTCTGTAATTATATGAAGGCTGAAAGAAGGCTGAAAGAAGCAAAGTTTGAAGCTAGCAGAGGTTGGTTTATGAGGCTTATGGAAGGAAGCCATCTTCATAAGGTAAAAGTGTGATATGGTTAGGCTTTGTATCTCCACCCAAATCTCATCTTGAATTATAATCCCCATAATTCCCAAGTGTCAAGGGAGAGACCAGGTGGAGGTAACTGGATTATAGGGTGATTTCCCCCATCTGTTCTTGTGATAGTGCATTCTCATGAGATCTGATAGTTTTATAAGGGGCTCTTCCCACTTTGCTCAATATTTCTCTTTCCTGCCACCTTGTAAAGAAGATGCCTTGCTTCCCCTTCACTTTCCACCATGATTGTAAGTTTCCTGAGGCCTCCTTAGCCAAGCTGAACTGTGAGTCAGTGAAACCTCTTTCCTTTATAAATTATCCAGTCTTGCACAGTTCTTTATAGCAGAATGAAAATGGACTAATTCAAAGTATAAAGTGAAACAGCAAGTGCTGATGTAGAAGCTACAACAGGTTATGCAGAAAATCTAGCTAAGATAATTGATGAAAGTGACTATACTAAACAACAGATTTTCAGTGTAAATACCTTCTTTTGGAAGAAGATGCCATCTAGGACTTTCATAGCTAGAGAAGAGATGTCAGTGCCTGGCTGCAAATCTTTAAAGGCAGACTGACTCTTGCTACGGAATAAAGCAACTGGTGACTTTAAGTTGAGGCCATTGCTTACTTACCATTCTGAAAATTCTACAGCCCTTAAGAATTATGCTGAATCTATTTTGCCTGCACTCTCAATGGAACAACAAATCCTAGATGACAGCACATCTATTTAGAGCATGGTTTACTGAATATTTTAAGCCCCCTATTAAGACTCTGTTGAGACCAGAAAAAACATTTATTTCATAATATTACTGCTTATTAATAATGTACCTAGTCATCCAAGAGGCCTGATTGAGATTTACAAGGAGATTAATATTGCTTTCTTGCCTGCTAATACAATACCTATTCTGCAGCTCATGGATCAAGGAATAATTTCAAACTTCAATTCTTATTATTTAAGAAGTATATTTCATAAGGCTAGACCTGCTTCAGTGATACCTCCTAGATCTGGCAAAGTAAACTGAAAACCTTCTGGAAAGGATTCACCATTCTAGTTGCCATTAAGAACATTTGTGGTTCATGGAAGGAGGTCAAAATGTCAACTTATTATGACAGGCATTTGGAAGAAGTTAATTCCAAGCCTCATGGATGACTTCAAGACTTTAGTGGAGGAAGCACCTGAAGACGTGATGAAAATAGCAAGAGAACTAGAAGTAGAAGTGAGACCTGAAGATGTGATTGAATTGCTACAATATTATAATAAAACTTGAATGGATGAGGAGTTGCTTCTTGCAGATAAGCAAACAAACAAACAAAAAAAGGTTTCCTGAGATGGAATCTAGTGCTGGTAAAGATTCTCTGAATATTGTTGAAATGACAGCAAAGGATTTAAAATATTACAAAACTTTGTTGATAAAGCAATGGCAGGGTTTGAGAGTACTGACTCCAAATTTGCAAGAAGTTCTGTGGGTAAAATGCTATAAAATACCATCACATGCTATAGAGAAATCTTTCATGAAAGGCAAAGTCAATTGATGTGGCCAACTTCATTGTTGTCTTATTTTAAGAAATTACTGCAGCGGCCTAAACCTTCAGCAACCATCACTCTTCCTTTTTTTTTTTTTCCTGTCACCAAGGTGGGAGTGCAGTGGCACCACCATAGCTCACTGTAACCTCTGTCTCCCTGGCTCAAGGGATCCTCTGGCCTAAGCCCCTGAGTAGTTGAAACTACAGACAAACACCACTATGCCCAGCTAATGTTTTTGAACTTTAGTTGAGATGAGGTCTTACTATGTTACCCAGGCAGTCTCAAACTCTTGAGCTCAAGCGATCCTCCTGCCTCAGCCTCCCAAAGTGCTGGGATTGCAGGCATAAGCCACTGCACCCGGCCCGTCAGCCACCACCCTGATCAGTCAGTAGCCATTAATACCAAGGCAAGACCCTCTATAAGCAAAAATATTATGACTTACTAGAAGCTCATATGATCATTTTTAGCAATAAAGTATTTTTAAATTAAGATTTATATAGTTTTAGACATATTATTATTATAACTTAACAGACTATAGTGTAAACAGAACTCTTTAGAAACCAAAATATTTGTATAATTCCCTTTATTTTGATACTCACTTTATTGCAGTGTAAAACTGAACCTATGATATCTCTGAGGTATGCCTATAAGTAATTATATAAAATTTTTTATTAGTTTTGAGTCATTTTATGCAGGTATATTTGATTATCTTAATTAAATTGCAATACCTTTAAAGTCAAAGACTGAGTCTTCTTTGAACTTTTTATTTTCATAACAGTGAACTATGGGTATGGCTCAATCTGTTGACCCGTTTTGGTTCCTGATAGAGTTTTGTTAATTTAAAGGAGAAAAATAAGGACAGCGAAGTAAGTTTTTTATAAAACTAAATTTATTTGGTTTATAAAACAGTTTAATATTATGTCCTTCCTATTTTTTTTAATGTCAAGTTATCTCTTTTTCTAGATGATTATAATAGATGAAAAATTTTTAAATGTTTCTATTTGTCACAGTACAACGTTGTCAGTCCTGTGTCAATGTCTAAATTTTCCTTATACTCATCTAAATAATCTCAAAGTTGGAGCTTATTAAATACTTATTTTGTCACACAGACTATTGTGTCACACAATAAGTATTTAATGACTTTCTTGATAACTAATTGGTGTTGCATGGCTCATTTATTCCACAAGTTTCAGTTGACTATCAACTCAATTTAAGTTGCTATAAATATTATTTGTATTGAAAACATACTGGTAAACACTGAAATGGGGAGGGGTAATTTTTATGCTGTTTTAGAGTGGCATAATTTCTATGGTAAAGTGACTAATCTGAACTAATATGTAAAAGATTAAGAATCACTTGAGAATCATTTTCAAAGAATAACTTTTTAAAATATAGTGCACTGCTGATGTGTAAAAATTATGTGTGATGCTGATCTTGTTTGAAACTCAAATTTTTGGACCCCCCCCCCCCCACCCCCGCAACAGACCAACTGAATCAGGATCTCTGGGTTTAGGAACTTTGAACTCACACTTTAAAGTAGCTCTGCAAGTGATTAGGATGCAGATGGTTCATGGAGTTAAAAACAACTGCTATCCTAGCAGATGGATACAGATGTAAGTTTCTATTTCAGTTCTGCCAGTTGCTTGTCATTGTTTTCTGGATAAGGTTTCTAAGCATCTTTAAGTCTCAGCTTATTTTTCTATAAAATATGGTTACCAGTAAGACTGCTGTGGTTAAATGAGATAATGGATATAAAGTAATGTACAATGAAGGTGGTCAATAAATATTAATTTACTTCTTTTCCTTCCTTTGAAATTTCCTTGTACTTCAGTGTTGAGTAGTATAAAGAATTTTTTATTTATGTACTAGACATTGCTTTGGCTGCAGACCTCATTACTGAACCAATCATATGTTACTAAAGCTCCTTTTTTTTTTTTTTAACTCTTGAAGCCAAAATCCTCTCACTTGCCATTAAGTTGCAGAAGTACAGTGCTTTCCTAATCCCCAGGCTTCTGCTTCTCCCATTCTTAACCAGCATGGGACCAAATGGAAGGATTAATGGGCTAGAAATCATTTGGGTATTGATTTCCCACTTAGTAAAATTAGGTACTTTTTCTACATGATTTCATAGTTCTTTAATGTTAAAAAAAAGTCTCATTTTTATGTCACACATAAAATTGAGAAGACATTATTAAGTTCTCCAACTATTTTACCACTTGCCAATGTAGACTCCTAGATTTATGTGGAAGAAAATTATTTCATTTCAGGGAAGAAAATAAGTAAAGGATCTACTAGAAACAATTTTTACTTGGCAATGTCATCTCTTTGACTTAGAAAAGGGATGTGGTAGAGAGAGATAGCAGCTAGAGATCTAAGGACAGGAAAACCACGCTTTGAGGAGCCTTATCCCATATCAGAATATCAGTAACTCTTCCCTCTGTTTCAGCCTCACCCCTTATAAGAGTTGTTCCCCAGTGGAAGTGAGCCCTCTTTATATATTCAGAATATATATAATTCAGAAATTGGGAGATTAGAAGTAAGATATAATGCATGAGTTCGCTAGGGCTGCCATAACAAGTACCACAAACTAGGTGACTTAAACAACAAAAATTTACTGTCTCGTAGTCCTGGAGGCTAGAAGTACTAGATCAAGATATCAGTGAGGTTGATTCCCTCTGAGAGTGGTGAGGATGAGTCTGTTCCATGCCACTCCCTTGCTTCTGGTGGTTTGCTGGAAATCTTTGGCATTCCTTGGCCTGCAGATGTATCAACCCAATATCCTTCTTTATCTTTGCATGGCATTCTTGTGTGTGTGTGTGTATCCAAATTTCCTTTTTTTTTTTTTCAAGTAAGGACATTGATCATATTATTTTAGAGTAAGACCCACCCTAATGACCTGATTTTAACTTGATTACCTCTACAAAGACCCTATTTCTAAGTAAGGTCACATTCTTAAGTATTGGGGATTAGGATTTTAATGTATCTGTTTGGGAGGACAAAATTAAACCCATAAAACATGGTTCACAGCATCATGAGCCAGAGGCCTTGCTGCGCAGGATCTATATAAATAGCCTGAGGGCTGAAACCAGGACAAATATACCAGCTTCCCTCAGAGCAAAATGCAATTCCTGGATTTTTACCTCCTTTGAAAACTGAGTACTGATTACTTATTTTTATATTACCAATGCTCTTTGAGTGCAACATGCTGAGTACCTGTGATTCATTTTATTTTTCTTAGGAACAGAGCTCTTGAAAAACACTGTCTGGGTATCTTCAGAGGAAAAAAGGAGAATCTTAATTGAATTGGTGACACTGTGGGTCTCTCACAGAGGAAGGTAAGGTTTTAGTCAACAGCACACAGAGGATTATCCTCATTTACCCAGGACTGACAGTGTTTATGAATTCTAAAGCTGTGTATGTAGTGAATATACAAGATTAAATTGAAATCAGAATAACAAAATAGCAGTTTAGAAATGATTAAAATGTGCCCAAGTCCCAGGTTTTCTGATAACATGATAGTTTTCTAATGGTAACAATGCTTAAGATGTATAGCCATAAAAAAAGACAAAAAATAAGAAATATATATAGCCAACTTTTAATAATCTGCATTATAGATCCATAGCAGACCTGAAGTTGGCTATATACCAGTATCAGGAGTTGCACCCTGGAGCACAGTTTTGTAGCAGCACTCCCAGCTCACCAGCTAAGGACTAGTGACCCTACTTAAGAACAGCTGGCTAAAAGGGTAGTCAAGTGAGGGGGATGTGCTGCAAGAGAATCTTGGTAAATAGAGATGCCAACAAAAGGGAGAGTCTGTCTTCTTGTTCCTTTCTGATCTGTAGAAACTGCAGGCCCACTGTAGAACTCCCATTGGAACACAGTGGAATATGATGAGAGAATCCTTAGGAGACCTTGTCAAGGAATTTGGGGGAAGAGTATGTTTGCAAACATGAGGGAACGTGCTTATTTCTCCTTTAGATATTCTGCAGACAGAAAGCTTACTAGTGTAGCCTGTAGTAGGGCTTTAAGCCACCAAAGTAAAGAATACTTGGAAGAAATCCAATCATTTCCGAAGCTGTGTGTGAAAAGATACAGTGGTTGGGATGGGGTGGAAAATCTCTAGAGCAGCTCATACAGCCACAGGGAAAAGAGAGGGAACCCCTACACAGAAAAAAAGATTGCAGCAGGGCTGGATGGCTACTAGCTTTAGGACAACTAGACACTTCTGAAAGTGAATACTCTGTCCTTACAGAGACCACCAAACCAACAGAAGCCCCCAGGACAGCACACAGCCATTCCAAAATTCCAAACCAGACTCATTCCAGGAAAGCCTTACATCTCAGTCTAGTATGTGGATGGTTTTGTAGGATGGCCTGTGACTCTCCTGTTCCTGCTTTCTGCCCCTAATTTTAGAGAAACAGACTTAGAAAGAGGGAGGGGAGGAGTGAAAGAGCGTGCCATATTTTACCTTCTCCCCTCCTATTTTAAACTGGACAAATCTGTTTTAATTACTAAAAGTAACTACAAAGTTAAACAGCCTGTCCAGGATGGCATTAAAGAAAATGAGAAAGAAAGGTTTAAGATAGCAGTAATTCGAAGAAACCAAGTAGTTTAATTTTTATAATGCTCTGTCTGATAAACACTCTTGAACCAAAAATCATCCTATTATTGGAAGAGATCATCAGGGTTGAAATGCTACACATAATTGAAGACTACTTGTTAGACCAAGGAGTGACTACTTGATAGACCTTAAACACTTCTTTACTGACTGTTCCCAATATTTAGCACTGGTAATCATTAAAGAATCATTGTATTGACTATTTAACATCTAGGGATCCCCTGTTGTAAATCAAGTTAACAAAACATTTATTTAACAAATATATATTGATTGCCTATTATGAGGTAGATGCTATAGTAGGTGTTGGCAGTATAAATATGAAGAAGACATTGTGTGTGTGTATTTATATACAGCTAATTAAACCTCAGCCAGAGAAGTACTATACTAGAGGGTTGATGGAAGTTAGATGGTGTCTCCCAGGAGGAAGCAGTTAGCCTCCTTGGAAATGAGTAGTCTTCACAGAAAGTGTGACATTTGACCTACTTCTTGAGGAGATGCATATTAAGCCTATTAAATCCATGTCAGCCTTTAACACCGTTGCTCTGATTAGTGTCTTGGGCTGTTTTTCTACCTGGTGAGCAGATAAGAGTAGCACAGGAAAGTTCTGATGAAAGGAAGAAGTGCCAGAGAGAGAAGGCCTTGTAAGAAAAGAAGCCTGTAAGACAGAACTCCCTGAGTATCCTAAGTACCAGCAATTTAGGGGCGAAAATTGCTGCAAGAAGTGCAGGAAATCAAAATTCTGACCTAGATCATTTTACTTATGTCTTCCCTGGTTCCGTGACTACATCTCGGGGGTCCTTTTATAATCACATTTCATTTACCAGGCAAGATTAATCAGGGACCAGATGAGACAGTCACTGACTCTTAAGATTTTACGTTTTGAAACAATTTATACAAATGTGTAGAGAGACAGGTAGACCAGTGGTCTCCAACCTTTTTGGCACCAGAGACTCATTTTTTGGAAGACAAGTTTTCCACAGGTTGGGATGAGGGAACGGGAGTTGGATGTCATGGGGGTTGGATGCGTTGGGGGGTTGGTTTCAGGATGAAACTATTCCACCTCAGATCATCAGGCATTAGTCAGATTCTCATAAGTAGTGTGCAACCTAGATCCCTTACATGAGCAGTTCACAATAGGGTTCACACTCCTATGAGAATCAAATGTGTGGCTGATCTGATGGGAGGAAGAGCTCAGGCAGGTGGTAATGCCCACTAACCACCACTCACTTCCTGCTGTGTGGCCTGGTTCCAAACAGGCCACAGACCAGTACCTGTCTGCAGCCGGGGGGCTGGGGACCCCCAGTTGTAGATCAGTAAAACAAGGGCTGATAGAGCTACTAATGCAAGCCTCAAAATGAGTAAATAAGCAAATACAGAAGTGCAGTTCAGGTATACAGATGTTCTCTTTATCCTGTAGCTCTCCGAGGTTTTGATGATTCTACTTTGTATTTTTAACGGTTCCAAATTTAATGAGGTGTGTAATTGAGTGTTAGTTGTGAGATTTGTAGCAAGTCTCTGAGAGATCCCTTTTTAAAAAAATAATCCAAAAACTAGAAGATTGGACTAAATTACCACTATGATTCTTTTCAAAGCTATCTTAATTTACAACTTTTGAAGTTACTTCAATCGGTGTTAATGATACCATAGTTGCAGATTTGAAGCACTGAGATGCAGTTCACTTATTTAAAAACTACTTGGTAAGGGTTTATTGGGAGGATTGTAAGATAAAATACGGGATACCTAGTTAAATTTAAATTTCACATAAAGAGTGAAGATTTTTAATGTAAGTATGTTTCATAAAATATTTGAATATACACAAATATCTAAATATACTTAAAATATTTGTTCTCCATTTGAAGTTAAAATTTAACTATGTGTTCTAAAGTGTATTACAAAATCTAGCATTCTTACATCTATGTTAGTTTCAATATAGTAACTAGGCTCTGTGGAAGACAAAATGGTGAATCAATCATATAGATCCTTCATTCAGTCTAGAGTGGCAAATAAGAGTCAAATATTAATAATTATATTGCAAAGTAAAAAGTGATGAGTTCATAAGAAATACACTAAGAGAGTGCTATAAAATTTGCAGGAGAGAGAAATTACTTTCAGTCACAAGAGCAAGAGAAGAACTTGAGCTGGGCTGAGGAAGACGGCAGGATCAAGGTTTGTGAATATGGAGGGAGGGAGGAGTAAGAGCATTTCCAGCAGAGCAAATGGCTTGAATAAAAGCATGGAGGGAAGGTACAGAGGAAGAGAGGACAGCTAGTCATTTGGTTTGCCTGTGGCCTGATTGGGTAAATAGAAATTAAAGCAGAAAATACTACAAAGGGAAGGCAGAGCCATACCACAGGAGCTAGAGGTAGGAGGGATGAAGGCTAGAAATCTGAATAAGCTAAAGGATTTGATTTGATGCTTGAAGGTTTTTGATCCAGGGTGACACTGCATACCAATAGCGACAAGGGAGAGTGTTAAGAATCATCCCAAATGAGTCACTTCTAAGAAAAACTTGGGCTGTTAGTGTTGTTTTTAACACATAGCTTAAGAAACATATTAGGTGAAAAGGAAATACGGATAAGTGGGAAAATCACAAGTTTAGGTATGAAAAGATTCTGGGTTCAAATCCACATTCTCCTTCTGTATGACGTTATTTCCTATCTGAAACTCAGTTTCCTTGTATATAAAAAAGACTACAGATGCTCTCATTGTGCTTGGAAGTTATAAGTACCACTGTTTACCTGGCACATATTAGGAGCTCACTAAATACTAATTGCCATGAATTATTATTTACTTATTACTTATTTTCCTCTAGTCTTCAGAATATCATATTTTATTGTAACAGGTGAAGATGCTCCCAATAAATTAAAAATTTTTTTTCAAAATATTTTTCTCTATATGAAGAAAATCTTTTCCTTAAAAAAATATGAGCATATCTATCGGAACTTAAAAAAAAAAGAACAAGGAAAAATTAAGAAGCCAATATTTGGAATATTTTGTCCAAATACTTACTGTAAATTGATTTCCTCGATATAGAGAAAGCTAGATTTTCTTCCTAAATTCCACATGGTTAAACTAGAAATCCTGAGAAAAAGCTGAGGTATCTTTCTATAATTATGAAATGAATGCAAGAATTTCTATTTAATTATTTACAGCCTCACCAAATAGTATAGAGTTTAGGTCAGCAAGTGAACCAAAGAGTCTCACAGATCCTGTGTACTTACAGGAATAACAAAGCATGTGGGCTCATGACCTGTGAAGCCAGAGTGAATGGGAGAATTGAGCAGTAATAGGATCTTTTTGTTTCTGTACAAAGACTCATTCTGGGCCTGGCATGGTGGCTCATGCCTATAAACTCAGCACTCTGGGAGGCCAAGGTAGGAGGACTAGTTAAGCTCAGGAGTTTGAGACCAGCCTAGACAACATGGTGAAACTCTATCTCTACAAAAAAATACAAAACTTAGCTGGGTATGGTAGCATGCACCTGTAGTTCCAGATACTCAGGAAGCTAAAGTGGGACTATCTCCTGAGCCCAGGAGGCCTGGCATGCAGTGAGCCAATATGGTGCCACTACACTTCAGCCTCGGTGACTGAGTGAGACCCTGTCTCAAAAAATAAAAAATAAAAAAAGACTGATTCTGGGTCATTGCCCTTGTTTCTGATTTTTATTTCTCTAGAATTCTATCTCAGTTGTCTCTTTGTCCATTAAAATAGGCCACAATGATTGATGATAAATTTGTTCTTTGAGATAGCACCTAGAGGAACAGTTATCCAAAATGTTCTGTGCCCTGTCAAAGGCTGAAATAGCTACCATTGCTGAAATTATGTGTTTATAGATAATGCCTTCCTATTTTGGCATTTTTCTTTCAAAAATGAATTATCACCACCTATACCTGCTTTTATTCATATCTTTTTTGCTCGACCTCATTTTTGAGTATCTAAAATAGATTTGCAACTGAAGAACTACTCATTCCTTTGTCTTGCCATTCCAGGCCTGTAGCTTTCTTTCAAACGTATTCCTATGCACAGCACAACACGAGCTGTATCTTAGGTTTATTCTCATACTTTGTATTTGGAGTCAATAAACATGGTAAGTGCACAGCTGTGACACAGTAGGATTCCTACAGGCTTTAAGCAAACATACGTGATTTTATCAGTCCCAGAAGACTAGCCCTTGAGTGATTTGCTTGGGTAACATTTTTGGCAGTGTTTCTTTCTTTGTTTTTATTAATATTCTGGATTCATGTTTGTGAGACCCTCAAATTTATTTCAAACTAGATAAAGGTGACCTTCCCCTTCGCCAAGCAGAACCTCCCATGAGACTCATGAATCCTGTTGAGGCCAATTATAGCTATCACTTGTTAACTATTGGAGTACCTTCAGTCTTAAAATAGCTACTAGAAAATTAAGACTGCAACATGAAGGAAAAACAAAATGGTCAGGCATATCACCCATTTTTAATCAAATGATTTGGTTTAGGACTTGATAACCTGGTTAGAACTTGAGCACTGAGAGACATTTTGAATTTAAAGTAAGTTGGAAAAATGAAGGAAGTTAAATCACAGAGCATAGAAGTAAAATCAGTTATATTCGGAACAGAAGCATCTTGGGCTCAATGTCTGGGAACAGTGAGAAGATTAGGCTGCTTGAGAACTTAGCTCTCACTGGGTTCCGTGGCCTCCACCTGCAAGAGGACACTCTTGTCCCAGTGAGACTGACATGAGAATCGCAAGACCACTGCCCTCTATCTCATCTTTTCTCCAAGCCTTAGACCATCATGGGATTCACTAACATCATTCACACTTCAGAAATAATATATCAGAGTGATCCCTCTTTTCTGCTCATCTTTCTGCCTCTGTAGAAAAGGGAGAATTTTACTGTTTACCTCAGGAAACATGAAAGTCAATGATAAATATAAATGATGGATGAAGCAAGCATTGAAAGCTATAAAGTTGAAAGTAGGACCCAATACCCTGTAGTAACATGTGCTCCTTTTTAAAAGAAAACAAACGTGAGTCATTTTAGAAAGGTTAATTTCTGCTACCTCTTGAAAATATTCTCAGAATAATTACAGAAAAAAATTGTAACAAAACACTGGAGGCACCATTGGTGAAAGAAAACTGTATATTCTTGTCTTTCAGTCAGGAAAGAATAATATCTTCTTGATCAAAATGACTTTTTTCCTCAGAAACTGTAGTACTGGCTCCTAGAAAACAGAGAATTTAAACTACTATTTCTCAGAATGTTTCTTTGCATGACCCAAAGATAGTTTCCCTCCATGAGAAGACATCCCAGTGTTTGTTTTCAAGCTGTCGTCAACACGAAGCAATAGTACATTCGCATATAATGTGTTTCCAGCTTTTCCAAGCATTTTCACTTGTTTCTCAATTGTTTATTACAATAATAACCTTGTGTTGGCATTATTACCTTCATTTTATAAATGAGGCAACTCAGATTCAGACATTAAGGGACTTTCTTAATATACTTAGCTTATAGTGACAGAACCAAGGCAAAACCAAAAGTCCTTGCCAAAGACCACCTCCATTTATCTTCAGTGGACTCCCTGAGTTTTGTATGTTGCTTTTCTGTGGTATGGCAGAAGCCCTCCAAATTTGGAAAAGCAAGCAAGTACAAGGTAGGCACTTATATGATCATTCCTCAACTGGCTTCTCCACAGCCTTTTCCTCCCAATATATAAAATACAGTGATAAAGGACAGAAGACTAACATTTTAAACACTGAATGGTTGCTCAAATTTACTTTTCCTATATAATAGTATAATTTGTTCTTCTAATGCTGTACAACTGCACTGACTACTTAAATTGCATGTTTCACATGTCTCTACTATTCAGCTCCTCTTCTCAGCTCTGCAGTGCCTAACCACAACATACTATTGGCTTAGCAATTCCCATGGAAGACTCTTTGAATTTAAGAGACAGATTTGAGGGAAATACAAATGGCCATCCTTTCATTTATCTGCTTCTATCACAGAAATTTGATTGTTCTCTAAAGGCAAGCATGGATTTTTTTTCTTCCAGCAGCTTCAAGGTAATTTTCTACTTAACTTGCATAGTAGCAGTTATTGGGGCTCAGAAAACCTCAAAATGTGCCATTTTGATATGCTAATTATTTCAAACTGAGGGCACTTTGGAAACAGCAAATACAGGAAAGGGCTCCACCTGAACTCCTCTAAGTGCCTGAAGATGGAGCCTTCAAAAAGTAACAAAATTGTCATTGGTATCCTCCTTGGGAATCTCATCAGTGAGGGATGATTCACTCATAGGAGACACCACACTCCAGATAGACTTTGTCACAAACTATCCATCACCTCTTCTTCTGATGAGGTCCTTGGAGACAACTTTTATTACCTGAGAGATGTTACTTGCATAATAAGACAACCTTTGTTCTCCATGCATTCCCTCCTCTTATTCTCCTACAACTTGTATAGACACCACCACCACCCCCGCCCCCCAAATAAACCACCAACCCCCACTCCTTTCTTTAGCTCGGGATGCTATAGAAACTTCTATCATCTGGCCCCTCTTCAAGTCCTCTACTTTGTGGGACTCCTATGTGTAATTAAAATAGCTTTTCTACTACTGATCTGTCTGCTGTCGGTTTATTTCATAGATTCAATTATTGAACCTTCAGAGGATAGAAAGTTTTATCTCCCCTACACAGTTATGAATAATTTGGAATTTTACTCATTGTTTCGTATCATTAGTTACCTTTATTTATATACATGCATATGTCCTCTCACTCCATCAATCCAAATGAAGTGATATGCACATATATATATAAAATACATATTTCATATTTCTATGTCCTGTTTTCCCTCCATTCCTTGCATTTTTCCTTGTATATTGTTAGTGTTCAAATAAATATTTGTCAGATCAAACGAAAAGGAAATGAAAGAATGAATAGTCCTATAAACCTATCAATAGTAAACAATAGTGGCTGTACTTTTCTTTCAGAGAAGCAAGTCAACAGTTTTCACACAAAATATTTTGGAAATATTCCCTAATGACTTGGCAATCAACAATTCCCAGCTTAAAAAATTTAAAAAGATAAAACAATACGTTACCTTTATTGTTATGAATGTCTTCAAAAATAATTTGTCATAAATTTAGTTATGATTTGTTTTGTGAAACTATTGGGAATTTATTTCATTTTGCTTACTGTTCTTATAGAGAAGAAAAACTAATTTTCGCTCTACTCTGTAGTTCTTAAATGAAACTTCCTGTAACAAAAGACAGATTAACAAGAAGAAGCTTATTAAAATATATACTTAATTGTTACACATTATATGGGAGAAGATCTAGAGAAATGAGTAAATCTATAGAGCAAATCTCAAAGGAAGTTTAAACTTCAGGCTAAATGCCACTGTTTTTTGAAACAAGAAAGAAAGATGTAGGAAAAGATCCAGCTAAGAGGAGATGGCTAGGAAAAGTATCTTAAACAAAGGTAATGGGAAGTTCTAATTAGGGAAAGGGAGTCAGGCTGGTTGGACCAAGGGAAAGAAAAAAGAAAAAGCAGATATGCTGTAAGTCCTTTCTTCATGGTTCAGTACACATAGCCCTCCTATACAAATAACTCACAATCTTCCTGTGTCCAGTCTCTAGACCCTTGGCTGATCAAAAAATGCAGGGTAGCTCACTGCAATCTTGGTGTTATCTGTACTGCACAAATGCCTCTTCAGCACACAGCAAGCACAAGCACTATGCTAGAAAATCACCAACAAGCCTTTGTCTCTTTGTAGTCAGCTCATCTCTTGCTGATTTGCCCATTGCTTTCTCACAATGTATCTTCCTACTTTCTCTAATAAATCTGTCTTTATCTCCAACTGTCTTAGTAAATTCTTTTTATCACCCATCTGACACTGGCCCCT
This sequence comes from Saguinus oedipus, assembly GCA_031835075.1. Lineage (NCBI taxonomy): Eukaryota > Metazoa > Chordata > Mammalia > Primates > Cebidae > Saguinus > Saguinus oedipus. The sequence goes on along the minus strand of CM063190.1, from coordinate 30,791,186 downwards.
GAGAGTCACCATCTGCAACAGAGGGATGATTATGCAAATGTAAGTCAAAACCTTTTCCATTTTGTGTAGGAGTCATTAGTGATTTAGTGGCCTTTTCTCCTGATACAGGGAGAAAGACTCTTACAAATAAAGATTTCTTTTACAGATATAAATTTCTCTCTCTAAAAAAGTAACTTTTTAGGGCCAATCCTGTGTCTGGTGTTTCTCAAAATAATATGCCAAAGATTTTGAGGTGGTATATTCTGTTCTTCTACAGTCATGTTTTGGGGTATTGTACCTTGAGCACTACCATATTCCTGTTTAAAACTTTCCCAAGCAGTTTCACAATCCAGAAACTGAGTTGGTGGATTATCCCCTGACCCAGGGCATTTTTATAAAAACAAAAGGAAAAGGTTAATACTTAGAACTAATTATAACCTAGTTTTTTAGTTTGGAAAGCAGCAAATCAAGAAGGTTTTTAAATGCTTGTCTTAAAGCTGCTGCAGTCTGAATACCTCCAGTGATGGCTGAGTGGCCCACACAGCAACAATCATGAAGGTTGTCCATACATGAGCCGTTACTATGATTTCTCTGCAATTTATATCAAGTTGTCCAGTTTTAGCTCATAGGGCTTTAGTAAAGAGGAATTCTTTATTTTTAGTGATTCCATGTCGGAAAGGTAGAAGAAAATTTGAAATGTTAGTTTTAAGAGTTTTAGCAAAGTATCAGCCAAATATTAGAATTCAGGGTCAGTTGAAGTTTACAGTTAGATAGCAAAACCTCAAAGACAATAAACAGTAGAGTCTAATAACAAGTATACTATAGTTTTCTATTGGAACATAATTTTTCTCTCCATAGTCACCCCTACTTGTGCAAAAGTTCGTTGCAGTAAGAATAATTTGTTTACAAACTAAGTCTGTTGTCATCATGTCCTGATTATTTACATAAGTGTACCAAGAGTAGTGAGTGATTAACCATAAAGGCTCTTTTTAAGTTAGCTTCACTGGAACTTTAATAAGAAATCTGAGATTGGACTTTTTAAGCATCATAAGGGTAAGATGCCAACCCAAGAACTTGTCATCAGATACTGTAACAGGATAAAAAAATGTTTTCTCTCTTATTCCTTTTTCTCTACTTTCCCCATTTCTGTGAAAAGATTTTTTTTTTAAATAAAAGATTGACACTTAGCATAATAGGCAATCAATATTAGCAAGAATAAAAAATTTTAATCTTAGAAATACCATATTTTGAAGAAATTAAGGCTTTGAAGCCTCACTTGAAGATTCACAATATCAGTCTGATGTCACCCATCAGACTGAAGCCAGGATATTTGCTTAAAACCTTGATGCCTTTGAAGATTCCACTTCAGGATGCATTCAAGTACTTGGCTTTGGGTATGGGGATAAACCGATAGTAGAAAAAGTATGAACAATGTTGGAAAGAGAAAGAGAGAGGGAGACAAGAGGGAGAAAGAACAATTTGCATGTACTCATCTGGGAACCAATATTGTGTTGTGGTTAATGTCAGCTTCTCTGGAATCAGATGGCCAAGTTTAAAATCAGCCATCTTGTTAAATGAGGATTATAATAGTCATAACTTCAAATAATTATTCTAAGGGTATGTCTTTAGTAGCAGTGTGAGAACAGACTAATACAGTAAATTGGTAATGGTAGACTGGGGTGCTGCTATAGAGATACCCGAAAATGTGGAAGCTACTTTGGAAGTAGGAAACAGAGATTAGAAGAGTTTGGAGGGCTCAGAAGAAGTCAGGAAGATGTAGCAAAGTTTGGAACTTCCTAAAGACTTGTTGAATGACTTCGACCAAAATGCTGACAGTGATATGGACAATAAAGTCCAGGCTGAGGTGGTCTCAGGTGGAGATGAGGAACTTACTGGGAACTGAAGCAAAGGTGACTCTTGCTATGTGTTAGCAAAGAATCTGGCAGCATTTTGCCCCTGTCCTAGAGATCTGTGGAACTTTGAACTTGAAAGAGCTGATTTAAGGTATCTGGCGGAAGAAATTTTTAAGCAGCAAAGCATTCAAGAGGTGACCTGTTTTTTTATGAAAGTGTACAGTTATATACACTCACAAAGAGATGGTTTGAAATTGGAACTTAAGTTTAAAAAAGAAGCAGAGCATAAAGGTTTGGAATATTTGCAGCCTTACCATACATAGAAAAGAAAAACCCATTTTCTGGGGAGAAATTCAAGTCTGCTACTGAAATTTGCATAAGTAATTAGGAGTCAAATGTTAATAGCCAAGACAAATGGGAAAATATCTCCAGGGCATGCCAAAGATCTTCATGGAAGTCCCTCCCATCACAGAGCCAGAAGCCTAGGAGGGAAAAATGGTTTTGTGAGCCAACCCCAGGTCCTTGCTTCTCTGTGCAGTCTCAGGACTTGATGTCTTACATCTCAGCTGCTCCAGCTCTAGTCGTGACTAAAAGGAACCAACATACAGCTTGGGCCATGCCTCAGAAGGTACGAACCCCTAGCCTTGGCAGCTCCCATGTGGTGGTGGGCCTATGGGTGTGCAGAAGACAAGAGTTGAGCTCTGGGAGCCTCTGCCTAGATTTCAAAGGATGTGTGGAAATACCTGGATGTTCTGGCAGAAGTTTGATGCAGGGGCAGAACCCTCATGGAGAACCTCTAGTAGGGCAATGCAGAGGGGGATTGTGGGGTTGGAGGCCCTACACAAAGTCCTCACTGGGGCACTGCCTAGTGGAGTTGTGAGAAGAAGGCCACCATCCACCAGACCCCAGAATGGTGGATCCACTGACAGCTTGCCTCATGCATCTGGAAAAGCCACAGGCACTCAATGACAGCCCGTGAGAGCAGCTGTGGGGGCTATACCCTGCAGAGCCATAGAGGCAGAGCTGCCCAAGGCCTTGGGAGCCTACTCCTTGTATCAATGTGCACTAGATGTGAGACATGGAGCCAAAGGAAGTTATTTTGAAGTGTTAAGCTTAATGAGTGTCCTCTGGTTTCAGACTTGAAAACAAAGAACCTGTTGCCCCTTTGTTTTGACCAGTTTTACCCATTTGGAACAGAAATATTTACCCAATGTTTGTACCCTCATTGTATCTTGGAAGTAACTAACTTGCTTTTGATTTTATAGGCTCATAAGTGGAAGGGACTTGCCTTGTCTCTGATGAGACTTTGGATTTTGACTTTTGTGTTATTGCTGGGATGAGTTAAAAGTTTGGCGGACTGTTGGAAAGGCATAATTGTGTTTTGAAATGTGGAAAGGATATGAGATTTGGGAGGTGCCAGGGACAGAATGATATGGTTTGGCTCTGTGTTCCCACCCAAATCTCATCTCAAATTGTAATTCAAATTGTAATCCCCAGGTGTCAAGGAAGGGACCTGGTGGGAGGTGAATGGATCCTAGGGACAATGTCCCCTTTTCTGTTCTCATGGTAGTGAGTCTCACAAGATCTGATGATTTAAAAGTGTGACACTCTTTCCCTTGCTCTCTCTCCTGCCACCATGTCAGATGTGTCTTGCTTCTCCTTCACCTTCTGCCAGGATTGTAAGTTTCCTGAGGTCTGCTCTGCCATGTGGAACTGTGAATCAATTAAGCCTCTTTTGTTTATAAATTACCCAGTCTCAGGTAGTTCTTTATAGCAGTGTGAAAATGAACAAATACACCTTTCTTACACCATACACAAAACTCAACTCAAGATGGATTAAAGACTTAAATGTAAAACTCCAACTATAAAAACCTTAAAAGACAACACAGAAAAAATACCATTCAGGGCATAGGCATTGGCAAAGATTTCTTGATGAGGATACCAAAAGCAATTATAACAAAGCAAAAATTGACAGATGGGGATCTAATTAAATGAAAGAGCTTCTGCACAGCAAGGAAACTATCAATAGAATAAACAGACAACCTACAGAATGGGAGAAAATTTTTGCAATCTATCCATTTGACAAAGGCCAAATGTTCAGCAGCCATAAGGAACTTAAACAAATTTACCAGAAAACCAAAAAAAAACTTATTAAAAAGTGGGCAAAGTACATGAACAGAAATTTCTCAAAAGAAGACATACATGCAGCTGACAAATATATGAAGAAAAGCTCATCATCACTGATCATTAGAGAAATGCCAATCAAAAGCACAGTGAGATACCATTTCACACCAGTCAGACTGGGTATTACTAAAAAAGCCAATAAAACAACAGATGCTGGTGAGGTTGTGGAGAAAAATTAATGCTTTTACACTGTTGTTGGGAGTGCAAATTAATTCAACCATTGTGGAAAATAGTGTGGTGACTTTTTAAAGACCCAAAGGCATAAATACCATTTGACCCAGCAATTCCTTTACTGGTATATACACAAAGGAATATAAATCATTCTGTTATAAAGACACATGCATATGTATGTTCACTGCAGCACTATTCACAATAGCAAAAACATGGAAGCAACCTAAATGCCCATCAATGATAGACTGGATAAAGAAAATGTGGTACATATACACCATGGAATACTATGCAGCCAGAAAAACGAATGAGCTCATGTCTTTTGCAGGGACCTGGATAGAGTTGGAGGCCATTATCCTTAGCAAACTAACACAGGAACAGAAAACCAAATACCACATGTTCTCACTTATAAGTGGGAGCTACATGATGAGAACACATGGACTCATGTTGGAGAACAATACACACTGGGGCTTGTCATAGGGTTGGGGGTAGAGGAGAGAGAGGATAAGGCAGAATAGCTAATGGATGCTTCGCTTAATACCTGGGTGATGGGATGATCTGTGCTGCAAAGCACCATGGTACATGTTTACCGAGGTAACAAACCTGCACATCCTTCACATATGCCTCTGAACTTAAAACAAAAGTTAGAAATTTAAAAAATTATTTCTATTTGGGCTTGAAAAATAATGTGTTGGCACATATATGCCTTTTAGCCTAATGGGGTCTTCCTGCCCACTGCACAGACAAAATCAATTGCCACAGAGACCATGTCATTGCAGTGAAGAAAGAATTTAATTAACACAGGACTGGCCACACCACTCAGGAAATGGAGTTATTACTCAAATCAGTCTCCTCAAAGACTTAGAGAGTTTTTCAAAGACAGCTTGGTGAGCAGGTGGCTAGGGTATGGGGAGTCCTGATTGGTTGGGTCAGAGATAAAATCACAGGGAGTCTAAGCTGGCTTCTTTCACTGAGTTACTTCTGGGTGGGGCCTCAGGAGTCATTGTTGCATCCAGATGGACCCATTGGTTGTCAGACATGCAAAAAACCTGAAGTGATATCTCAAAAGGCCAAACTTAGGTTCTCTAATAGTGATATTACCTGTGGAAGTAATGGAGGAAGTTGCATATCTTGTGACCTCTAGAATCATGGCTGGCTATCATTTATATCTACACATTAGCAGAATTCTGGCTCCTCTATCCTCCTAGCCTGGTGGTCTGTCATTAACTTCACAAAGGTTGTTGAGTTTGGGGTAAGGACTATTCCCACTTAAACTATCAACTAAATGTCTCCCAAAGTTAGCTTGGCATAAGCCCAAGAGTACTTAAGGGCAGCTTGAAGTCTAATGGCATGATGGGGATTGGCTAGATTAGATCTCCCCCTCTGCCATAATTTTCTCACTGTTATAATTTTTGCAAAGGCAAAAATTAACAACACATTAAATAAAATAATGAACCTTTACTAGAGATTTGACGTGAGGTAGGATAGTGTTTATGATTCTATAGAGAACCTTTTTTTTAAAGTGGGCTTGTTTATCTTTCTCAGAATGGATGCCCTGAAATGATTAAACACTATCTGCAGTACTGGGGATTCACATGATATAAAAAAAATCTTTTGATTCAGTTAATTAAAACAGCAAAGTCTATGTAGTAGGAGAACAGTTTGACTGAACTGTTCTGTTACCTTAAATTATTAAACTCTTGAGTTTGGCATTTACAAGCAATGTTTGCCTTTCTCTCTCTAATGCTAAATCCAAAGAATTTAATTCAAATAGTATTTCTTATTATAAACACCAATTTTAGGATTGTATTGGTTGTATTTAGATTGGTTGATCTCATATAATATCAAATGTATCCTCTATTTAGTGAAGATATGAAAGAGGAATCAAGAGAGCACATATTCTGATATTTGAAATCCGATCTTTTTTTCTTCCAACTACAGAAGCCCTAAAGTGTGAGATCTTTGAAGAATTCATTGATTTTTCTTGGCATGAGCTGCAGGTGTCTTCTGGAGAAGATGCCTAAATATGGACTTGTTGCCATGAGAGAGAAGAATATAATATTAATGTGGAATTTATTATAACAGAATAAATAAACCTCTGCTGGCAACAAATGAAGGCATAATTAGATTATTCTAAAGAAACTTCTCTATAAACACACTGAGATGGGTTAGTAAACAATGAAGAAATTTTATGCAATAGTTTTGGCAAGAATTATACAAAAGGCAATAACGGTCAGATATTGTTTGTAAGATTACATATTGAAGAGGCATCATTTGTCTTGGGTAATACCCAAGGTTTGTTCCCTCACACCAAGGAAGTCGAGGATATGGACACAATCAAGATTCAGAGCAGAGGCTTAATAGGCAAAAGCAAAAAGAGAAAAGCTCTCTCTCCTGCGGAGACAGAATGGTTCCTGAGTGTGTCTTCTGGTTCTGTGGTGAAATGCATGGGGTTTTATAGAGGAGCTTGAAGAGGTGGTGTCTGATTTACATAGGGCATGAGAGATTGGTCAGACCAGGTGTGCTGTCTGCATAGCTTCCAAAGAAGCTGGCCATCCCACCCTAATCTTTTATGATGCAGATGGAGGTCTCACATAGCCTGCTTTTTTACTGCATATGTGTGTTATAATTAGAATTTTTGATGCCACAAAAGAAGTAGCACTTGAATATAAATTTTCTCAGCAAGGCAACTTGCTTCTATAGCAGGGTGCAGCTCACAGATGGAACAATGGCAAGTGCACATCTGGACGAGGAGGGGAAGAGGTACTTAAGCCTGATGGAGATCACCTCTACTGCTGTGTTATTCCCCTGTTGGCTAGGGTTAGAACACACAGTCTAGTCTAATTCTGACTGGCTATTTTAATGGGAGTACGAGTATGAGCCAGAGTGGTGGGGTGGGTAGTTTGACGGGAAGGATGGTTATAGGTAGGTCAGAGCAGGTAAGTAGGGGTAGTAAGTAGGGGTCAAAGCAGGTGACCAGAGCAGTTGACCAGGATGAGTCAGGACGGGGAAGGGGACTGGGGAACAGATGTGGACTATGGATTAGAACTGGTGGAAAAGGTTGTTTACTGAAACTACAAGGAAGTTAAACTTTAAAATAAAGAATAAGTCAGCTGAACATACTGACATATTGATTCTTTGAAGAGAAATTTGGGGTTCACTATATCTAACAAGTGCAACAAAGAATAGGGAAGAGGGAACCTCCATGTTGAATATACCTGGCTTACAGGTATTCCTTTTCTATTGGCATAGCTCTCAGCATTTACCTATGCAAGCTTTTACCTTGCTTATCTATGCTTGCAGCTTGATTTTTCAGACTGCTTTTTGTTAGAAAAGAAATGATTTGGGGCTGCTTTTTATAAAATGAAAACCTTACTGAGGACTTTCTTACCCTATCTGCCTGGGTAATTTCTAGCTCCTGTATCAATATGAAATGGCTTATAGTTGCACTGAGCCAGAAGATAATGAAATTATGTAATCAGAATTTTATATTAGGAAGGGACCTAAAAGACAAATTAGCCCTAACATAGCATTTTAAACTATAAAATATAAGATTCAGAAAAATTGACTTTTCAAAGTCACATTAGTTTGGGTCATAGTCAATATCACAATTCAGTTTAATGGAACAGAAATATATTAAGCACTTACTATGTGTCAGGTTCTTAGAAATTCAGGGAACAAAGATTTTTACAAGGGTGAATCCTACCTTTGATCTTACTATCTCATCAGAGAGCCATACATTTCATGCCTTCCCTCAATTTGAAGATTTAGCATGGGCCCCATCCTGTTCAGCCCTGTCCTGCTGCAGTACCCACCAGCCATGGGCTCCAAGTGGTTCAACAAGGGCCCCTGGTACCAGCTGTCGGCCAGGTCAGGAACCGGCTCCGGTCCAAGTATGACCCCCAGAAGGAGGCAGAGCTCCACAGCTGGATCGAGGGATTCACTGGCCTTTCCATCCTCCCCGACTTCCAGAAGGGCCTGAAGGATGGGATTATCTTATGCACACTCATAAACAAGCTATAGCCGGGCTCAGTCCCCAAGATCAACCACTCCATGCAGAACTGGCACCAGCTAGAAAACCTCTCCAACTTCATCAAGGCCATGGTCAGCTATGGCATGAACCTCTTGGACCTGTTCAAGGCCAACAACCTGTTTGACAGTGGGAACATGATGCAGGTGCAGGTGTCTCTTCTTGCCCTGGCGGAGAAGGCCAAGACTAAGGGGCTGCAGAGCAGGGTGGACATTGGCGTCAAGTACCTGGAGAAGCAGGAGTGGAACTTCGACGACGCCACCATGAAGGCCAGCCAGTGCATCATAGGGCTGCAGATGGGCACCAACAAATGCGCCAGCCAGTCAGGCATGATGGCGTATGGCACAAGGAGGCATCTCTACGACCTCAAGAATCACATTGTGCCCCCCATGGACCACTCGACCATCAGCTTCCAGATGGGTACCATCAAGTGTGCCAGCCAGGTGGGCATGACGGCTCCTGGGACACGGCAGCACGCCTGACACCAAGCTGGGAACCGACAAGTGAGACAGCTCCTCCATGTCCCAGCAGATGGGCTACAGCAGGGCACCAAACAAAGTGGCCAGGTCTTTGGCCTGGGCTGGCAGATACACAACCCCAAATACTGCCTGCAAGGCACAGTGGCCAATGGGGCTCCCTCTGATGCTGGCGACTGCCCGGGCGCAAGGAGGTCCCTGAATATTCCCCTTACTACAGGAGGAGGCCGCTACTGAGGCTCCCAGCATGCTCTCTCTCTACATCATCTTCCCGTCTGGATGTTTGGGTTTTTCTCTGTTTTCATCTTTTATTTCTTAACCTGTTCAGTGCTGCGAAACAACCGAGGGTCTGTGAATGGCTTGTGGGATCAGCAGGGCTTTTTTCCCCTTGCCTTGGTCTTTTGCAAGACTGAGCCCCCAGGCTTCAGGGTAAGGGGTCAAGGTTGTATCCCAATCTGTGTAGGGTGCAGGTCCCTGATGGCACGTCCAGCATGTGGGCAGAGCTGGGGAGAAGGGACCTGGGCTTGGAAGAAACCAGCCTCTGAAGTTTTCCGGTTGCCTCGCCTCTTCCCACTTTTGTCACCCAATCAGTTTGTGGTTTCTGTACCCGCAAAAGTTTCAGGAAGTATTAACCAAAGAAAAAACTTTTCTCCCTGAGGAATGGGGCAGGGACTGTGGAGGGGGTATTGGGAAATGGGTCCCCTGGGAAAGGGGGCCTGGCCACAATGCTAAATATTTCAGGCTCCCAAGTGGCTGGATTTTCCTGTGACCTTCAGAGCAACAGACCTCAGACTCTCAGACCTGCCCTGGGGCCCTGTGGGGTAAGTGAGGCCTGTACAAGGAAGTGGAATTCTGAGTTGTTGGGGGTAAGCTTGACCCCATCTCTATACTACTCTGCCCTCCCCATAGCCTCATTGTTTGTTTTGTTTTGTTTTGTTTTGTTTCACTTGTTGCTCTTGCCCAGGCTGGAGTGCAGGGGCGTGTTCTTGGCTTACTGCACCTCCACCTCCCTGGCTCAAGGGATTCCCCTGCCTCAGCTTCCTAAGTAGCTGGGACTGCAGGTGCTCCACCACACTAGCTAATTTTTGTATTTTTAGTAGAGACAGAGTTTCACTATGGTGGCCAGGCTGGTCTCGAACTCCTGGCCTCAGGTGATCCACCCACCTCGGCCTCCTCAAGTGCTGGGATTACAGGCAGGAGCCATGGCATGGGCCCCTCAGTAGGTTTTAAGGAGCTCTCAGCCCTCTTTCTCCCCTTCTGGGCCTGACCAGCTATACTGCTCGATATCCCCCCGCCACACACCCCACCAAGTACTGCACAGGGACTCCCACCCAGGGGCCCTGCTCCATGAGATAATGTGAAATCTGACTGTAGACCATGCTCAATAAAACCTCTGTTTGTAAGAAAAAGAAAGTAAAGTAAAGTAAAGTAAAAAGGAAAGGAAAGGAAGAAAGAAAGAAAGAGAAAAGGAAAGGAAGAAAGAAAGGAAAGAAAGAAAAAGAAAAAAAGAAAATTTAGTATTGTATTGTAATTCTATGATACAGTATACAAAGTGTCTGATTTGCTGTTTCTGAAAAGCCTTTTTGGAGAAGATGGCACATGAGTTGGACACATCAAGAAGGGTAGGAAGGGCATTCCAGAGAAAGATAACTGGAAGAGCAAAGGCGTAGGGGTATTGTATATATATGAACAAAGAAGCTGAAAAAGGTGGAGGCAGAAAATGGCAAGAGCTTTGCTAGGTAGGAACTAAGTCTTATAGGGCAACATTGACGGGTACTTAGGTTTTATTTTGTAGAACAGCAGTATGTAGCATTCAAAGGATTTTAAAACTGAAAATATAAATGTAAATTTATTTGATATTCTGGTCGCAATATGGGGAAAAGGTGACTACTTAGGAAGTAATTAGAGTAGCCCAGGAAAGAGGTGATGAGGCCATGATCTAGAATGGTGGTCATACTGGAATATAACAACATAAAAATGCCAAGGAGGTGAAAATTCAAGGAAGTTGAGAATTGTTAGTGTTGAGGAGTCTACGATTACTTTTAGGTTTCTAATTGAGTGGCTGTATCGTTGATGTTGCCTAAGTATTGGAGCAAAATACTTAGCGAATTGTTTTATTGCATTTGTAATAAAACAGTAAATTTCATTTTGAACACAGTGAGATTGAGGTTCCTGTGTGGCAACCAAGTTGATGTGTCCAGAAGGACATGTGAGGCTAAAGTTCGTAATAGAGTCAGACTAGGGTGATACACGTGGGAGTCCTCAATTTGCTTGAAATGATGAGAGTAGATGAGATCACTAAAAATACTATATAAATAATGAAGACTATTGGTCCTGCTAAAAGCTTGTAAAATACACACCAACACATACTTACTGAGAAACGATCAGAGAGGAAAAAAAGAATCAATAGAGCATTTATATACGTGCTGAAGGAGAGAACTGAATTTCAAGAAGTGAGTGGTTAACGTCAAATGCTTCAGAGAGATCCAAAAAGATACGGTTTGAAAAATCATAGTTGGGTTTGATCATAGGGGCGTGTTTGGTAATCCCTGCAGAACCATGTGCTGAACGTCAGGCTGCACGGTGGAACAACAGAAGACTGGCAGTGACTCCCAGTCAAGAGCTCTTTCCACTATACCACATTGTCAAAACTTTATCTTCAGCTCTCTTCCTTCTCCACTATCTCCCAACTACCCGAAGCCCATTTGCAGATGATGATTATGTCTTTTTGTTTAAATACAGTAGAGAATTATTGAATGTAATTTTAGAGCTTTATGTTCAGTCCTGTTTTTGGATCTAAATTTGTAGGTTCTACAGTATCCATTACTTAGGAAAAAAAAGTAAAAAGTACCAGAGACAAGAAGGGCCTTCTAAAAACTAACATGCACTTTTAAATTTATCTAATTTTGAGAAAAAATTTAATATATTTTCTGGCCATATATTTTACAAGATGCTCAACTGTCAAGATTATCATAAATATTAAAAATCAGTTTTGACACTTCCAAGTTATGATGACAGACTAAAAGCCTCCCTTCAGGAAATACAGTGCAAATTACAACTAAATTTTAGCATAAAACTCTACCTTTATTAATAATAAACTGAAGAGAACGCTGTAAGAAAACTTTAAAATATAAAGGCAATCCACTCAATGCTGTAACATTAGGACAAATTAATGAGAAGGCTGTGGTGAAATATTCTAAAGTTCATGCAGAGTGGCTGCCTAAATATGACATCACCAGCAGAATTACTCAAAGATGTAAATAGGGTGACTGACTATTCTGTTAATTTGGGTAGTATTGGATGAATCATATTAAAAAGAAACATAATATCTTGCCCATCCAGAAAGCATATGGAAGAAATTCGGCAGGGGGCTCTTTGGTCCAAAAGAACTAAGAAGTTTATCTCAGATAATGGCAATTATCAATGGCAATCAAATGGCATGGGCCAAACAAGTTCATTGCACAGGCCAAGCGTGGAGAACCATTATTTTAGACATCTGCCAGTGTATACATTTATTTAGGAAATGAATGGCATGGTCCTAAAAGCTAATGGTGATTTTTTAGTGAACTAGTGAGAGCCAAGAGTGTAAGTGCATGAAAGAGCATGACTGGCAGGGCTAGGAGAATAGGTGAAGGCCTGGGAGTACCTCTATAAAGCTGTTTCCAGATAAAGTCAATAAGAGAGTAAGGCTCAAAGGGGAACTGTTCTGTTATTTTCTTTGCCCTAGCATTCTACATAGAGAAACTGTCTGGTGTTAAGGCAGAGTAAAGGTAAGAAGAGAAACACAAAGAATTTTGCAGTTGTTGACCAAAAATCGGAAAATTTCTCCACAGGAAAACTTCGGCATGCATAGTTTCAGTATGAACCATATTATTAATTTTTTACTTATTGCACAGGAAAGAATTGCAAACTGAGAGATATGTTCCAAGAGCAGAGGATCTTGTGAAAAAGAGCTCTGAAATAGCACCTACATTTAAGCTTTTATCTTCCCCAGATTTACCCCACTTCACACACTTTGTTTTTACAAAATGGATTTCCTGTTCAAAGATAAGCTATAAACAGCACAGGGAATAGATATAATAACGATGTACAAAGAAATGAAAGTAAAGGATAGAATAACATTGTCCCCCCCTCAAAGGAGCAAAAACTTAAAAAACATTTTTTCTAAATGTTCCAAAAAATTTGCATATGGTACTGCAAATGTGAGGGCTAAAAATAAGAGGTTAAAAACAAAGAGTATTGAGCTGGCAGAGATTAGATTAAAAATGGAAGATAAAATAAAACATCACCAAAAAGAAAGTCAGTTAAGAAGCATCAAAAAGCATCCAAATTATTTTTGAAAATATGATCATTGATAAAAAGTATGCTTGATAAAAACAATAAAAGGAAAATGAGATTAGAGAGATAATCATTTTATAAAATAGACAAATGACATTGAGTATAAATAATAAGAAAAAGACAAAACAGGAAAAAATAGAGGAAGAATTTATATATACATGTATACTGTACATTATATATGTATGTAAATTAATTTACATACATAATTAAATCGTGTGTGTGTGTGTGTGTGTGTGTGTGTGTGTATGGTCATCCTCAGTATTTGTGGGAGATTGGTTCCAGGACTCTCCCCACTCCCCGCTTCCCATGGATACCAAAATCTACTAAATTACCAAATGTATTTGTCCATTTTCATGCTGCTGATAAAAACCTATTTCAGAATAGGCAATCTACAAAAGAAAGAGGTTTATTGGACGTACAGTTCCACATGGTTGGGGAGGCCTCACAATCAATGTTAGAAAGCAAGGAGAAGCAAGCCACATTTCATGTGGATGGCGGCAGGCAAAGAGAGGGTTGCACAGAGAAACTCCTGTTTTTAAAACCATCAGATCTCATGGGACTTATTCACTATTGCAGGGATAGCAGAGGAAGGCCTCACCCCCATGATTCAATCATTTTTTACCTGCTCCCTCCCACAACACATGGGAATATGAACTACGAGATTAGATTTGGGTGGGGGACGCAAAGCCAAACAATACCATCTAATCGCAGGTATTTTTTTATAGTAATGCAAATGTACTAACAGTTCTGTAATATATTTTAAAGTCAGGTAGTGTGATGCCTACCATTTTGTTCTTTTTGTTCAAAATTGCTTTGACTATTCATGTTCTTTTTCAGTTTGATATAAATTTTAGGATTTTTTTTTCTATTTTTGTGAAGAATGCATTGAATCTATAGATTACTTTGGGTAGGGATTGCATTGAATCTACAGATTGCTTTGGGTAGTATGATCATTTTAATGATGTTGAGTCTTCTAATCCATAATCCTGGGAAATTTTTTTCACTTTTTTTGTGCTTTTATTTCAACAGTGTTTCATAGTTTTCCTTGTAGAGATCATTCACATCTTTAGTTGTCTATTTCTTGGTATTTTTTCAAGCTATTATGAATGAGATTCCTTTAATTTCTATAGCTAATTTTTGAGAGTTTTTAACATGAAATGGTATTTGAATTTTATGAAAATTTTTTTTATATCTACTAAGATAATTACATGGGTTTTGGCCTTCATCCTGTTGATGTGATTTATCATATTTATTGATTTACATGTGTTGAAACATCCTTGCATCCATGGGATAAATTCCATTTGGTCCTGGTGTATAACCTTTTGATGTTATTGGGTTTGGTTTGTTAGTCATTTGTTGAGGATTTTTACATCTATATTCCTCAGGAATATTGGCCTGTAGTTTTCTTTTTTCTTAATTTGTGCTTGTCTGGTTTTGATATTAGGATAATGCTGGCCTCCTAAAATGATTTAGGAAGAATTATCTCCTTTCAATTTTAGGGAATAATTTGAGAAATAATTCATATTAGTTCTTCTTTAAAAGTTCAGTAGAATTCATCAATAAAGCCATCCAGTCTTGGACTTTTGCAGGGAGAAGGGAAATTTTTTATTACTGATTCAATCTTATTATTCATAATTGTTCTTCACAATTTCTACTTTTACCTGGTTCAATCTTGGTAGGTTATATATATCCAGGAATTTATTTCCTCCAGGTTTTTGTATTTTTTGGTGTGGTTGTTTATAATACTCTCTAATAATCCTTTGTATTTCTCTGGTGTCAAGTTGCAATTCCTCCTTTTTCATTTCTGATTTTATTAATATGTGCCTTCTCTTTTTTTCTCAGTCAAGCTAATGGTTCATCTATTTTCTTTATATTATCAAAAATACAACTTTTCATTTTATCTTTTGTGTTATATTTTAAATCTCCTATTTTATTTAGCTCTGCTCTGAACTTATTATTTCTTTTCTTCTACAAATTTTGGGGATGGCTATTTCTTGCTTTTCTAATTCCTTGAGGTACCTTGTTTATTGAAAATGTTTCAATATTTTTGGTGTAGTTGTTTATTGCTATAAGCTTTCCTCTTAGGACTGCTTTTGCTATGTCCCATAGGTTTTTGGTATATTGTGTTTTTATTTTCATTTGTTTCAATACATTTTTTAAATTTTCTTTTTAATTTCTTATTTGACTCAATGGTTACTTAGGATCATTTTTTTTTTCTGTTTCTATTATTTGTGCAGTTTCCAAAGCTGCTTTTCTCATTGATTGCTAGTTTTATTTCATTGTGATCTGAGAAGATACGTGACATTATTTCAGTTTCTTATATTTGTTAATATTTGTTTGGTGGCCTAATGTGGTTTATTCTGTAGAATGTTCCATGTGCTGATGAGAAGAATGTCTGTTCTGCAGCTGTTGGATGAAGTGTTTTGTAAATGCCAACTAAATTCATTTTGTGTATATTAGACTTTAAGTCTAATGTTTCTTTGTTGATCTCTGTCTAGATGATCTGTCAAATGCTGAAAGTGAGCTGTTGAAGTCCCTAATTATTATTGTTTGGGGGTCTAGCTCTGTCTTTAGCTCGAATAATACCTGCTTTATATGTCTGGATGCAAGTATTTACAATGTTATAGCCTCTTGCTGAATTACTACCTTTATCATTATATAATGACCTTCTTTGTCTCTTTTTATGTTTTTTTTGTTGTTGTTGTTGTTTTTTAACCTGAAGTCTGTTTTATCTGATATAAGTATGGCCACTGCTGGGTAGTTCTGGTTTCTATTACATGACATATTTTTTTCTATTTCTTCACTTTCAGTCTATGTATGTATTTACAAGTGAAGTGAATTTCTTGTAGGCAACATATATTTGAATATTGTTTTTCAATTCACTCAGCCCATCTGTATCTTTTAATTGGAGAATTTAAGCCACTTACATTCCAGGTTGTAACTGATAGATGAGGACTTACTCCTGTCACTTGGTTAACTTGTTTCTAATTATTTGGTATATTTTTTATTCCTTTCTTACTCCCTAATTTTTTGTCTTTGTGATTCTTCTTTTGTTTTCAGGTTTAGACCTCCCTTAAGCATTTTTTTAGTGGCCAGTCAAATGCATGTTCTCAGTTTTTACTTGTCTAATAGATATTTTATCTCTACAAATCTGAAGGATAGATTTGTTGGGTATAGTATTTTATAGTATAGCATTTTTTTCTTTCAGCCCTTTTCACGGCCTATAAGGTGAGAACTCTGTTAGTCTGATGGAAATCCCCTTATATGTGTCTTTTCTCTCACTGTTTTTAGAATTTTCTCTTTGTCTTTGACTCTAATATGCCTCAGACAGGAAAATTCCCAAATTTAATCATTTGGGAATTTTCAAGCTTCCTGTATCTGAATGTTTCTATTTTTTTCAAGAGTCAGGAAGTTTTCTGCTGTTATTTTATTAAATAGGTTTTCCGTGTCCTTTTCCACCTCTTCTTTTTCTAAAATTCTAAACATTTGCATAGTTGTTTGCTTGATGGTGTCAAGCAAACAACTATGCAAATGTTTAGAATTTCAGACATGTAGGCTTTCTCTATTGTTTTTATTTATTTTTTCATTTTGTCTGTCTGGGTTATTTCAATAGATCTCTCTTTGAATATAGAAATTCTTTCTACTGCTAAATCTAATCTATTGTGAAACTCTCAATTGAATTTTTAATTTCATTTATTGAATTATTTAGTTCCTGGATTTCTGATTGATTCTTTTAGTGATATCTGTCTTTTCATGGAATTTCTCCTTCAGGTCATGAATTATTTTCTTGATTTCTTTGAATTATCTATTTGTGTTCATGTCATGTTCAACCCCTGTTGATTCCAATAGGGATGGCACCATAGCTGATGCTTCAAAGAAGAGACCCAGAGACAGTGAATGAGACACAGGACGTATTAAGTTGGACTTTATTGATGATACAGTACTGATGGGCTTGACAGAAGAACGACTACCATTTGTAAAAATCATGCAGTTTATATAGTATTTTCACCTAGCATTCTTTACCTAGCAACACTCATTTGACCCAAAACAAAGGGCCTTAACTCCCTGTATGTCCTGCATTTTAAAGGATGAGCCAGGGGTTTAGTTGTCATTTATCATGTGAACCCAAAGGTATCTGATAAAAGTACCAATCAATTTAGAAAGTTTATTTTGCCAAGGTTAAGGATGCACTGGTGACACAACCTTCAGGAGGTCCTGACATATGTCCCAGGTGGTTGGAGCACAGCTTGCTTTTACACATTTTAGAGAGACATAATGCATCAATCAATACATGTAAAATGTACATGGGTTTTTATCTGAAAATGTGGGGCAACTCAAAGCAGGGCCAGGTCATAGGTAAATTTAAAGATTTTCTGATTGGCAGTTGGTTGAAAGAGTTAAATTATTATCTAAAGACCTGGAATCAATAGAAAGAAACGTCTTGGTTAAGATAAGGAGTTGTGAGACCAAAGTTTATCATACAGATGAAGCCTCCTGGTAGCAGGCTTCAGAGAGAATAGATTGTAAATGTTTCTTGTCAGACTTAAGGTCTGTGTTGATGTTAATGCTGGTCAGCTTTTCCTGAATTACAAAAGGGAAGAGGATATAATGAGTATGTCTGACTCCCAATTCCCATATTAACCTGAACTATTTTTTCAGGTTAACTTTGGAATGCCCTTGGCTGAAAGGAGGGGTAGGTTCAAATGGCTGGAGGCTTAGAATTTTATTTTTGGTTTATAGTCTTCTCCTTCTCCTTCTGGCCAAGATTTGCCAGAGGCAACATTAATGGTCATGATATTTTTATTTTGTTCCATAGTATTTGCCAGGGTGACATAGTTGCTGGCCTCAAGTCCATTTTGTCCCTTGTTGGGATGCTTATGGCCAAGAGACTTAGAGTCAAAAGACTTATAGCCAATTTAAATGTCCTAGGTCAGACAGGAATGGACATGGACAGCCATTTATTAGCCTTTAAAATTGTTTAAGTAATATAAAAGCCAACAAACAAAAGTCAAAAGCAAAGCTACAAAATTGACTTATCTTTAACTTCTATTTGTTGAACTACTATAACCTTGGTTTTAGTTATAGATTTATAGTAATTAACTATATAAACATAAGCATCATTATGAAAAAATTTTTTGAATATATATCTATATGCACAACTCATAACTGGGAGTATTATACCCAGGAGGCATTGTCATTAGGTACCTTTATCCTCTAAGTAATTATTTTGTTGTAATTCTACAGGAAGCAGGAAATCCTTTATAGTTGGGATGGATAAAAATGTGCACATTATAATTCAGGAGATAAACTCTTATTTTACCAGCTATTTAGGCATCTGTGTACCCATTCTTGTTTTGAAGGGGCTTAAGGGTCTGAACTAATTCTATATCTCAAAACCAGCCCTTACAATCTCCATATGTATGGTTTGAAAATTCTATTTATTTATTTCCTTTCTTCCTCCCTCCATTGCTTATTATATATCCTAAGCATTTATTTTCTACTTCCTTTAAAGTAATCTTTATTCAAATTACCCCTATGTCTGCAATGATGTAGTGAGGAGATTAACATATCCTCTCCTGAAAAAGCAATTATAATGCTAAAAAGAAATGTAAAAAAATAACCATTTCAGTTCTCTGGAAATAACCCAAGTCTTCAATAAACCGAATAACATTTAGTCTTGACATTTATTCTTGAAAATTACTGTATCAGTTTGTTGGCATAGTATTTCAACCAGAGCAAGACAGGCTGTGAAAAATCAGCAATTTAGCTGCCACTGCTAGAAGGTGTCCTTGTTAATCTGGACTTTAATCGTTTAAAGTGTCCATCTCATATTCATAAGAGTGAACAGGATGAGCCAGCATCTTTACTAGCCTGAGGTTATAGCCCTGTTTGGGGAGCACGCAATGGACTAGCAAATTTGCCCACAAAAGGACTTAAATGCAAATGTTTATAGCAGCAGTATTCATAATAGGCTAAAACTAGAAACAATCCAAATGTCCATCAATTGGTGAATGATTAACATGTTGTGTCTAAACAATGGAATACTATTCAGGAATAAAAGTAAGATTGACACATGATACAACATGGATGTGTTAGTTAATTGGGCTGATTTAATAAGATACCATAGACTGGGTGGCTTAAACAACAGAAATTTATTTCTCATGGCTCTAGAGGCTGCAAAGTTCAAGATCAGGATGTCAGCAGATTCTCTACCTGGTGAGGGCCTTCTTACTGGTTTGCAGATGGCCATCAACTAGTATCCTTACATGGGAGAGACAGTGGGCTCTAGTCTCTTTTTTTCATTATTAAGAACACTAATTCCATCATGGGGGCTCTATCTTCATGACACCATCTAAATCTAATTAGCTCCCAAAGGCCCCACCTTCTAGTACTGTTCTACTGGGGGTTATTTTGCAGGAAACAAAAACATGCAGTACAAAACAATTAATTAATCTTAAAAATATTATGTGAAAGGTGCCAGATAGAAAAGACTATGTATTCTATGTTCCATTTTCATAAAATGGGCAGAAAAGGCAACTTTATAGAGGCAGAAAGAAATGCTCGATTGGAGACAGAGCTAATGAGGCACTGCAAATGGGCTTTAGGAAAATTTGGAGACAATAACAAATGTTCTAAAACTGGATGGTAGTGATGAAGAAAAACTATGACTCTACTAAAAATCATTGCATTGTATACTTACAGTGGATAACATATTTAAATTATACATCAACACAGCTATATATTCTTTAAAAAGCTTTAAAAACACCCAAGGAATGGGAAAAACCAAGATCTCTGATGAGGTCTGGCTCTGCATATTTAGATAAAGACTGAGCTGCACAGTGATTATTTTTCTTTCTCATTGTCTGACTGGGTTAACTCTACTTTCAGAAGCAAAGTTCATGGGAAATTTAGATGCCTAACTCCCTAGAGGATTTTGAATTTTCTGTTGTCGCTGGAGGAGAAACATCCAAATAACAGATGCATGAATTTCATTAATAATGAAAACTGTAGAATTTAAAAGAAACTTTTGCAGGAAAGATTGTCAGTAGTTTTGTTTATTTTCCCAATAATGTCTCTTCTCAACAGGTAAATTCATTTTCTGGCTTCCACAGATTGAATTAACTACAGAGTTATAAGGTCCCTGTGAACTCTTTTTTATATTTTTCCTTTTTAAAGACAGGGTCTCTCTTGCCCAGGCTGGAATGCAGTGGTGCAATTGTGGCTTCTTGCAGCCTTGACCTTTTGGGTTCAAGCAGTACTCCTACCTCAGCCTCCCAAGTAACTGGAATCACAGATGTGCATCACCAGACCTGGCTTTTTTTTTTTCCAATAGAGATGAGTTCTGCCCACGTTGCTCAGGCTAGTCTCTCACTCTTGGGCTCAAGTGAGCCTCCTGCTTCAGTCTCCCAAAGTGCTGGGATTATAGGTGTGAGCCACCATGCCCAGCCTCTTGTGAACTCTTCAGGCAACAAAAAGAACTGTGTCAAGAATTCAAACATCTCTAAGTGGTTAGGGGAAGTGACCCCAAGTACATACATCCTGGTCCTCTGAATGCTTTCAATTTGGATGACATGTAAATGTGAGAGAAAAGGCACAAGAGGGTTGCATAGGATGGATAAATAACTTCTGATTGAAAATTACCAAAGAAGCTCAATGTTCAAATCACAATCCTCACGGGTCTTTATCTGCTTGTGCTGCCATAACAAAACACTATCAACTGAGTGGCTTAAACAACATTTCTTACATTTCTGGAATCTGGGAAGTGAAGTTCTCTGGTGTCTCTTTTTCTTAGGGCTCTATTCTCATGGCTTCATCTAACCCCAGTATCTTCCAAAGACCATGCCTCCAAATACTATTACATTGAGGGTTAGGGCTTCAACATATAAATTTGGATGGGACACAAACATTCAATCCATAACACCACATAAATAGCATTTCATGAAATTATGAAGTGTATAATTTTTACAACTATTCTTCCCCTCTTTCTCTCTGGAGCACCTTCATCCATATTTTTTATAATATGATATTATTCCTCTCACCTTTCAAGGCCCACCTTTCAAGTTTCCAACTCCTTTACTATTTCTTTAAAAATGCTTATTGAAAACTAGGTATTTCCCAGGCACTATAGTGGGCATTAAGCCTATAAAATATGCCTCTGCTTTCTCTTGCCATGCAATCAAGAGGGGGAGATAAATTCTAAATGCATTGAAGCATCAAAGATGTAGTGAAATAAGAGACAAGGAAAACTAGTAGTACAAAAAAATAAAATGATTCATTGTACCTGAGGAAGCTGAAAGAGGCTGTGTGGTAGATGGAGTGACATAAGAATTCACAGAGAAAAGTGAATTTTAAGCTGAATGTCTTGAAGAATGAATAAGCATTTAATTGGCAGAGTTAAGGGGTATGGGCATTGAAACATTGAGGCAAGGCATGGAGATAGATTATGAAAGCTCTTTATAAACTAAAGGGTGAGAACTTTATCTATAAAAAGTAGGGAGCTGTTGAAGAAAAACATGGTGTTTTAGAAACATCATTCTTGTAATGATTTGAGAGATGCAAGTCCAGAGTAATACAGACAAATTAGGTGACAATTGCAAGGATCAAAAAAGAGATGATGAGGCCTAAACTAAGTAGGTAGCAGTGGAATGAATGTGCAGGTGAATGTGAGAAATATTAAACAGAGAATATATGTAGGATTTGATGAATGAGTGAATGGTGAGGGGATAAGTGGGAGGGAGGAGATTAGAGTGACTCCTTCGTTTTCTAACTTAAATGCCTGGATCTGGGTCTTGCCATGAATTGGGATTGTGATAAAAATAGAGAGGCAGATCCCTTTGAGGTTGATGGGGTGGCAGGGCTGTAGGAGATTAGTTCAACACTGGACTGACGCTGGCCTGGATGTTGAGACTGTTGCAGCCTCCACCTGGAGTCCGGTAGGCAGTTGGGTTGATGACTCTAGGGCACAGGGACAAGTTTAAGCTGAATGTAATCTGCACAGGTATATTTATTTGGGGGTTGATTGAAACCCAAGAGAACATAAAGAATAAAAATAAATGAGTGCCAGGGATGGAAAACCTTGGAATGACTAACTTTTAGCAAGTAGGCAAGAACATGAGAAGCCAGAAAAGGAAAAGAAATGGTTATTGAGGTAGGGAAAAATCAACCATAGCAGAACAAAAAAATGGTTATGTGGAAGAGTTTTAGAGGAAGAGTGAGGATGAGTAAGCTGAAACCTGAAAGGATCCTTTCAGTTTTAAATGAGTCACAGTTTCTGAAGGGTAATGGAAACAGAACCCTGAAGAGTGATTGAGAGGTTGAGATGCATTGACAAAATAATACATAATCTTTTTTTTTTTTGAGACAGAGTTTCGCTCTTGTTACCCAGGCTGGAGTGCAATGGCGCAATCTAGGCTCACCGCAACCTCCGCCTCCTGTGTTCAGGCAATTCTCCTGCCTCAGCCTCATGAGTAGCTGGGGAATACATAATCTTTAGAACGGTTGAGTAAAAGGAAGGAGAGATACAGGGGTTTAGTTAGAGAAGGATGCAAGGTTCAAAAGAAGTCCTGCCTTAGAGGATTAGGAGATCAGATGTAGGAAATATGGAAATAAATTAACATTGAAGTAAAAAGAGAAACCTCTTCCTTTGATATAGAAGTGAAAATAGCGGGGATGAATATATATTTAAGTAAATGGTAGGTTTGTAGGCTCAAAGTTAAGATGGTAGAGGAGTTCATGTCTACTAGCCTTTTTTTCCCCTATAAACTTAAGGGATATGATTGTCATTGAAGTGGCAGCAGAGATGGAGTAGAGATCCATCTCTACACTTAGCAGTTTACAAAGTGTAAAGAAACTATGGACTAACCTTTGTGAGAGACAGAAGAGACACTGGAGCAGTGATGGTGAAAGGTTTGTAAAACAGTATAGGGCATACTACTGAGTTGTGGTCCACAAATTTCCAATGGCAATAATACACACAAGTATGTAACATGCTTTTGCAATGCTCAGCATTCCAAGTGCGCAAGTGGAGAAGGCGTGTGGCTGGTTTTACTATGGAGATAAATTCACAAGGTGGATTCAGAGTGGGTAAGCATCTATGGATTTTGAAGTGCTGGTGAGAGTAAGAGATTCACCATGGATCTAGATTGGTTAGGAAAAGAAGAGAAGCCCTCAGGAGAGTGATGAACTGGGAGAAAATAGGAGGATTTAAAGAACTAAGTCTCAATGAAGTTAAAAAGCATGTGGACATATGGAAATATAATTAAGGATGGGAGATCATAATCAGATATGGAAATATTAGAATTTACCATTTCAGAGATGAGGATACTCTAAGGTCTAGATTCAGCCATGTGTTTAAATTATTAAAGTGGAAGAAGGACTTTGGGGTTAAAAAGTTTAAGATCAGTTTGTTGGATAGTCATCCATGTGCATGATACAATTATGAATGATTTTGGCAGGAGTTGGGGCAGAAATAAAAATTGAGTCATACCAGAATGCTCAAGGAGGAAATGTGTGGGGTGTAGGATAGAGGGTAAATAATGAACAAATGAGCTTTTATTCAACTTAGAGTTTATAGTGTGGTATTCACAGATATGATTTCACTTAATGTTCACGATCTATCAAGTAGACATGACTATTAATCTAGTTTTATAGATAAGGAAGCTGAGAGAGAAGTTGGAACTTGCCAAACAAACATCACTCAAGCTAGTAAGTAACAGAGCTGGAATTCAAGCCCATATTATCTAACTGCAGGTCTCATGTTCTTTCCAAGATAACATACTATCTTAGCTAAGACGAAATCATACCCTTTGGGACACACATTTAACACAGGGTAATCTAAAGCTATAATCCTGTAAACCAAACAAAAAAAATAATATGAATGTGAAATTTAAGACCTCTTAGTAGGTAAGGGGTGATTTCCCTGAAGCAATGGTTGAAGAAAAGAATTTCCCCCAGTTCGTGTCAACGAAAATGAAAGACTTATGTACATGTATCAGTCAAAACCCCTCCTCAGCTGCTTCAAGGTAAAGAGCAGAACCAACTCTCAGCCATACACCACAGGTGCTTCTTAATATTAAATTTAACTCAGTTACACCTGGACAAAAAATGTCAGGTGAAGGGGTCAGGAAATAAAGCATGGAGCATCTAGTATCCTACTTAAAAACAACATAAAAAATGGATGGTTCAGGTCTTATTGTTCACATCTCTTTCATGAGTCTCATTTCCTCTCAAAGACATAAGTACTGATAATAATTTAAACAAAATATTTCGAAAGCACCAAATCTCTCTGGGAGCAAGAATCAGAGTCCCTGCTTTTAGACAACATTATGGTAATTTATTTCTTCTGTTTGATTTAATATAATTATCAAGGCAGGAAAAAAGATTTAATTCTCTTTCCCACTTTCCTATAATTTTTGCTACAAGAGTTCATCCATGACAAAAACAGTGAAAGAATGGGATTAGTCTTTGTGAGTTGTTAGGGCTGCTTTCCTACCCAGTAATAATGGTTAGAATTTGGCAGGTATTAACAAATGATAACTAAGTTATGCTTAGCCTAACAATTAGCTGAGGGCACTGCCCATTAGGAGAGAAAACATTCCAACAATGGGAGATTCAAATACCCAAAAATATTTTTAGAAAGCTTTGAAAGGGAAAAGTATCTAGTTCAGGAATCTGACAGATTCAAGAATCCTTCCTGAATATGAAAAGGAGTCAATATTTGGAAGACCCAGGAAAGGATCCTCTTTTACGGAAATGCCTAGTGGGCATATTACCGTGAGTTTAGATAGAGTGGGCCCACAGATGGCAAGCCAGAAGAAAATTGAAATTACAAAAATAAGATGCAAAAATTTCAAGCAAGTTACAGCTGTCCAGACTGCATGAAAAGGATTTGAGCTGTAAAGCCCAGGCAATGAGGACCCTGAGGTTCTTTATTTCATAAGATGTGGGTTTGGTTGGGGGTAGGAAGTGGGTTTAGCTGAGAGGTGAGCTTCAGTCAAATGCAGCCCAGACCAGTTTACAAAATTAATTTCTCCCCCATGCCCAGTAGAGAATTTACCACTACACAAACAGATGCAGGAATCTCCAGCCCATGGAGATACCTATGGTCAGAGAGAACTTTGATGTGAGTAACAGTAACGTAAAAAATTTCAAAAATTAGCGAGATCAGCTCTTCTCTCAGAACATAGACTGGATTCTCAATTCCAGTACTAACCATGTCATCCAGTTTGACTACTGCCTCCTTGCCTCTAGATTGTTACCTCCATTTTGGAGTAGATTATCTGATATTGTGTGGATTGCTTTGCTCCAGAATATCATTGTCCTAGGTGCTAATTTGTGACACAGACCCAGATCATCCCACCTTGAGGAGTGAGGAAAGGTTGAACAACTGTATGAGACATACTTTTTAAAAAATGCAAAGATTTAATACAAGAATATAATAACATTTTTGAAATATTAACCTTCCCCTCCACCATGTGTCCCCATTTTCTTTACAAGCTAATAGTTCTATATAATTCAACAGTTTATCATTCTACGAAAGGGCTCATGAGCCTCTTGATCCTGGTTTGTTTTCCAAAGACTTTCAGGAAAGAATGGAGGAAATCCAAAACAATTGGGAAATACATAGATTGCCCCCATTGCTAGCCACTCTGGATTTGCTGAGGCCATGTTCTTTCCCCTTTCCAGCTCTTGAGACGTTTTTTTCCCCTAATGTCTTTTTTTCTGATCAGGCTATTTGCAGTTTCTTAATAGATTCCTAGAAAATTATGTAATTCTAGTGAGTGATGAAAAGCTTCTGTAGCAGCCAGAAATCATATAATAATAACTCCTACTGGCTTTTAAGAGTTACATATCATATGGCTTCTCCCTGTGTCCAGCTGTACTGATGGTCTTTCAACATACCCCTGGTTCCTTCTCTTAAAATTGTTTACCATACTGTATTTGTGAGTGTGTTTATCAATCTGTCTTTCCTCAGAGACTGTGAGACCTTTAAAGACTAAGACTATGTCTTATTTTAACTACAAGCTTGATGTAAACTGGTACCTTGTTTGACAAAATGAAAAAATAAACTAGCATCATCATCATGTGATATACGTGGAACACCTTGGCTTTTTGCCTAGCATTATGCTAGTGATTTTACATGTCTTAAAATATTCATCTTGGGAGGCCATGGTGGCTCACACCTATAATCCCAGCACTTTGGGAGGTCAACATAGGAGGATCACAAGAGCTTAGGTGTTCAAGATCAGCCTGGGCAACATAATGAGACCTTGTCTTTACTAAAAATAAAAATAAAATTAAAAAAAAACTAGCCAAGCATGGTGGCACACCTGTTGTCACAGCTACTAGGGAGGCTGCAGCAAGGGTATTGCTTGAATTGGTAGATGGAGGCTGTAGTGAGCAATGATTGCACCACTGCACTCCAACCCATGCAAGAGAGAGAGACACTGGCTCAAAAAAAATTGTACACACACACACACACAGACACACGCACACACACACACTCTCTAGCATTTTTCTCTTGAAGATAAGGGTGTGGATGTTTTGGCTAAATAACTTAAGGTGAACATCTAATAGATAAAATTATCAGGCCAAACCACAGGAAGGTTCAGTGGAGAGAGAAACTTTATAGCAGATTTGTTTTTTTTAGCTTTTAGCTTCCCCAAATCACATATAAATGTTTCTGTCTCTGTGTACAACACCAGTTTTGGCTTTGGGATCCTGAATGAGTCATTGTACAAAGACAAAGACACAGAAGGGGAAAGGGCTTTGCCATATTTAAACCTTTCTATTTACTCTGGATTTATATTCATATTCCATCCACCCACAACTAAATTCTGAAAAGGGCCTTGTTTTGATAAGTTGTTTCCTTGAGACAATCTGGAATACTATCTTCATGAAGCTGAAGTTTTCCCAGAAAAATGCCCTGAGAAACTAATTGGAGTTCTTGTCTAATGACATTCAAAACCACCAAATAATTCTTCTGTGAACATATTCAAGCCACAAAGCTTGTAAATGGCATTGAAAGAAACCAGACCAGCTACAGGCATTCATATTTGTTTCAATGCAGGATGAACCTTGCTTGCAACCTAGCTGTGCTGAGAGGGCCTGGGCTGGTGGGAACGCAGCAGCTGGGGCGCAGCAATCCTGAGGCCTTCATCTCCCAGGGGAGCACTGTCTTTTAAGGTGCCACAGGGATCAGTTAATTAGGCCAGGCTGAGGTTCTCGGGTCATGTCTGAAAGAGGAAATGACAAAATCTTCATGGGAAAATTATGCAAAAATGAAAATAGCTGGAATATACAAGTATTATCTAGCACCCTAGGGAGATTGTAAGTATAGCCTGAAAAAGAAGTAGACAGGAGAGATAATGGAAAAAAGAAAAAGGAACTGGATTAGAAGTTTAGTCTCAGCTGTGTTACAGTATTCCAGTGTGTGCTGCTAATTTCTCTAGGCCTCAGTTTTCTTCTAGGAAATCTCACTTCGAGTTACATTCTATGAGGTACTTTCCAGTGCTAAAGTTCTGTGGTGCTGTTTTCAACTAAGTCCCCTGGATTAAAAGCAAAATACATACGAAAGAGAACATTAAAAAGATGAATTTTAAATGTGTGAAAAAAGTAGTAACACAGAAATAGAAAGAAGGGAAAATTTTGGTATTTGATTGCAGGCTGGAAGTCTGGGGATCTCTAACCACCCCACCTCCCATCCTACCTCTGAGCTTTATATCTCAGAAAAAACAAAACTGGTGATGTTAGATCCCTAAATGGGACCCTTAAAAATCCTTTTTGACTATGAAGACCCCAAAGAGGGCCCTGGACTTAAAGAATCCTCTTTGACTATGATGCCTTTTCTGATCTCACCCTTCCAAACCCCAGATCCCCTCCTGTGGGTTTTTCACTTGCCCATATAGAAATAACAATTCTTCCTTTTTGCTTTAAATTGCCCCTAGAACATAGCTCCAAAAAAACCACATCTCATTCTTTAATAACTATTTCTTTAGTTCTACTAACTAGATTAGCCTGGACTAATGTCAGCTCCTTGATGAAAAGGATGCTGACTGAATCACCTTGATATTCTCCAGACCCATGAAGTATGGGGCCCATAATAAAATCTCCAAAAATATATGTGCTGAGTTAATGGGAAAGTGAACGATTATGATGAAAAGGAAATTTGAGCACAGATAAAAGGGAAAGGTGTTTGGCAACAGATTACCTTTCAAAGCCTTTCCAATTCTGAGATTGTTAAACTTTTATTGATTCAACTAACCAAGTGGTTTTCTAAACATCAGTGTGATTTTGTGACTATGATCTTCCCTACCCTCCCTCATCACTGTGTTCTCAGACTTGCTCTTACCTCTTTCTTGCACTTACATTTCTGCCTCTCTCTCCTCCCGCACCATGATATCAGCATTCTTTGGCTGAGTACTGTATTCATTCTTCTCTTCCCTCTGTATCTATAGATTATTGCTTGTTCCCTAGTCTTAGGATGACAGGTTAGGAGAAAAGCATCTTTTAAACTGGTTACCAAACTGCCTAGGAGAGGTACTTTTCTTTGTGAAGTTCCTTTTAAGCAAGGGTGCTGTTGCAATTAATTATAACCCAGTTTTAATGATATTCTTCTTACTGGATGAATGAGTATCTGCCAACAGATTAATAAATCATCACAGGCCTATACATTAGCTTCTTCCTCCTTCTCTCTCACTCCTGATCCCTTCCAACCCCCAAATCTCACTTGACTTTAAGAAAAAACAGTCTTGGCTGGGTGTGGTGGCTTATGCCTGTAATCCTAGCACTTTGGGGGGCCAAGGTGGGTAGATCACCTGAGGTCAGGGGTTCAGGACCAGGCTGGCCAACATAATGAAAACCCATTTCTGCTAAAAATAAAAAAAATAAAAAATAAATTAGCTGGGCATGGTGGCGGGCACCTGTAATCCCAGATACTCGGGAGGCTGAGGCAGGAGCTGAGGCAGGAGAATTGATTGAGCCCGAGAGATGGAGGTTACAGTGAGCCAAGATCATGCCACTGCACTCCAGCCTGGGCAACAGAGTGAGACGTCTCAAAAAAAAGAGGAAAGAAAAAGAAATATGGTCTTATCTGTCTTAGTTTATTCCTAATCATGATCATTGATTTTCAGTTTTGATTGAGAGCAGAAAGAAAATGATCAGAGAACCGAATATAGATTTCAAAGTTCTCTGACACAGGAAAGCTAGAGCAGTGGAGGACTGCTTCAACACTCTGATTCCAGAAAAAAACAGAAAGCATATTGTGTTTTTATTAGGAAGATGTTGCAAAAAAATTGGTTCTTCCTGGTGAAATTTTAGGCATAATTTAAACACACCCAGTACTCAAATCATAACTATTGTTAAATGTTCGCAGTCAGAATCATGCAACACTTTCATCACAGATGAGATTCCCATCTGCAACTGGAGGGAGTATTGGTGTGAGTTAGAGTATAAGATGTTAAACATGCTCCAGATTCTTCACTTTTACAGATGAGGAAATTCAGGCTCAGAATAGAGTGGTCTATCCAAAGTTACACAACAATTAATGGTAAATACAAGACTAGTGGTCATCTGGATATCACTAGACACTCCGTGTCTAGTGGCCATCTGTTAGCAATATAATGACTTTTTCCAAACAGCTCCCATAAAGACTAAAATTCCCCCTTTAACATCACTTCTTGTTTGTTTTACATTTGTTTCCAGAAAGCCCCAAGCAAAGCCCCAGTATGCAAGTCGGTAGAATGGTGCAGTCTTACAGCATTCATTGCCATAAATTCGGTTCTCAGAGTAGTTTCTGATTCTTAATAGAAAGTAGAACTCTGAGAGAATTGAGAACACTTGTTCTCAATTGGGATGTTGGGAGTAAAAGTCAGGAACTTTCTGGAACAACATTTTCAAGCATGTGTTTTGCAGAACATTCTATCAGATATGAATTATGGACCAAAAAGAGATAATCTTGGTAAAATTGAGAAATGTTGAAACACAGTTAAATTAATTTCTTAAAGACTTTTGCTCTGCAAAAGACCCTGTAAAGAGGATGAATGAACAAGATCGGATGGAGAACATCTTTGCAAACCAAATATCTAACAAAAGATTTTTATGTAGAATATATAAAGAACTCTCAAAATTCAACAGCAAAATTTGGAAAATGGGCAAAAGACATGAAAGACATTTCATCAAGAATATAGAGATGCAAAAATTATTAATGATGTTCAACATGCTCACTAGAATGGCTGTAATCAGAGAGACATGCAATACCAAGTGTTTGCAAGGATATGGAGAAGCTAGATCTTTCATACATTGCTGATGGGACTGTCAAATGTATAGCTGCTCTGGAAAATAATTTGGCAGTTACTTAGTAAACTAAATATATACTTAAGATACAACCCAGCAATCATGTTCCTGAGTGTTAATCGCAGAAAAACGAAAACATACATCCACAAAAATATATGCACATAAGTATTCATAGAAGCTTCATTTGTAATAGCCAAGAATTGGAAACAACTCAAATGCTTTTCAATGAGTGAATGTTTAAATAAATGGTGGTACATACATAGCACAGAAAATGAGTCAACAATTGATACATGCAGCAAGATGGATGTCTCAAAGGAATTCTGCTGAATGAAAAAAGTCAATCTCAAAAGATTATACATGATTGTATGTATGATTCCATTTATATAACATTTTCAATGCAACAAAATTACAGAGCTAGAGATAGTGGTTGCTGAAGACTAAGGACACAGGTCAGTATAACTACAAAGGAGCTACAATATTTATTTAGGTTGGAGTTATAAATCTGGGAGCCATCAGTATACAGATGGCATTTAAAACAATCGCTTTGGGATAAGTGAAGATAGAAAAGATGAGAACTCTAAGGACCAAACCCCTGGTTTCTGAAACATGAGGAATCCACAAGAAAAGGAAGGACCAGCAAAAGAAATTAAAAGACATGGCCACAGGGTGTTAGAGTGGTGGGATTTGGGGGTGATTTTTCTCTTTTCTTTACATTTTCTTCACTGTGGCTTTATAACTTTAAAAAAAATTTTAAAGGTTCAAATACATCTTCTCTTCTTTAATGTGTTTGTAAACTGTTTGAAGACAGGGCAAATCTATGTCTTTATTTGGGATTGTTTATTTACTTTAACTCCAAGGAGAAACTAATATTCTTCACAAAGAAAAAAATTGTTAATTCAAGGAATACATTAGCCCAAAGCATTCAGTAGGCATGATAGAGGATCGAGTTCATCTTGTATAAGTTTGTGTTGTCTTACATAAATGTAACTTGAGGAAAAAAGAAAAATTATAAAATATATTATCAGATAATCTTCAGGGTTGAATTTTCCCTCTTCCAGATTCTAAGCTACATAAGGTCAGGAATAGTATCTACCCAGTTCTTTTCACAGTGCTTTCCATTTAGTAAGGTTCCATAAAATTTGAAACATTTATGTCTGCTAAAATCTCCCAAAACCCAAATGCTACATTTAGGAAAAACTCTTTTGCCAATAACTAAGCTCTGTGCAGAACTTGTCTATAATTTTTATATGTTCAAATTTTTTCCCTTTTATGGATGGAGTTTTATAGATCATAAATTCAACTGCTCAGACAACCCTAGAAGTTATTCTTACCCTCTCTTACCAATCCTCTTTTGTTGAATTACTGACTCAACAGAGCTTAGCTGAAACTGGCACTTTTCTAACACTAATAATATTTTCTATTTTTTTCAGGGTTTTTCTGCCAAGAGCTTAAAAGAGTAGTGAGGTAAGCAGTAAAAGGAATTTCCTCTCTGAAGGCCAAATCCTGAAAGTTCACATCGAGATTTGCATTAGTCAATGTAAGACTATCTCCATTCCCACCATACCTGACTTCAGTAGCTTTTCTTTAGCAGAGATTTAAGGGTTCTGTTTGTAGGCAAGTCATTTAATCTCAAAGCTGTAATGACCCAACTATAATGCTATAATCACCACATCACCTTCACATCTCATAATTTTGCTGTGGGAACATTTGAGACAATATTCCTAAGTGGGTTCAAGATATATTGATGCTTAAAGGCCACTGTCCTAAATACAGATGTTCTTTACATATTTGTCTTTGGCTCTCTTTTTTCTTTGTACTCATTTATGGTAATTGCAGTGATTGCTTCCAAAAGATTAAATCTGCTATTTGTATCTCCGGTCCTCCTCTCTCTCTAATGCTCAGTTCTGGATAATCAGCAAGTAGCTCTGTACCAACGTAGTCTAAGTCATGTTTTAAGAAAAGCTTAGGGCCCAATTGGAGAACCCAGTGATCATCTTTGGGGCCTTGTGTTCTGAGTCAGCACAGATTCATTAGGTGGTATTAAGTTAAATGAAGCTGCTGAGTACTCCCAGCCTCAAGCCCATATTAGTCTAAGAACTGTGGCAGTGATGCACCTAACAACAGGAATACCACGTACTGAGCCAGGGCAGCTGAGAGAAGGCAGAGAAAGAGAAATAGAGAGACAAGAGTTATAACTAGCAATTATTAGTGCTTTGTGATGTTAATTCATCTATCCCCAAAAGCTTGCATGGTAATTACCATTTTATTTATTTATTTGAGACAGAGTCTTGATCTGTCACTCAGGTTGGAGTGCAGTGGTGCATTCTTGGCTCACTGCGACCTCCACCTCCCAAGTACAAGCGATTTTCCTGCCTCAGTTTTTTGAGTACCTGGGATTACAGGTGCCTGCCACAACGCCTGACCAATTTTTGTATTTTTAGTAGAGACAGGTTTTCACCATGTTGGCCAGGCTAGTCTCCAACTCCTGACCTCAGGCCTGACCAATTTTTGTATTTTTAGTAGAGACAGGTTTTCGCCATGTTGGCCAGGCTAGTCTCCAACTCCTGACCTCAGGTGATCTGCCCACCTTGGCCTCCCAAAGTGCTGAGATTACAGGCATGAGCCATTGCGCCTGGCCTTCCCCATTTTGTTTAAAAGGAAACAGCGTCAGGAAAAGTGTGGGTGATTTTCTCAAAGAAGTATTAAGGGTTTGGCAGAAGGTTGGAGTCACAGTCTAATCTTCTAAAAGAAAGATCAAGGCCGGGCGCGGTGGCTCAAGCCTGTAATCCCAGCACTGTGGGAGGCCGAGGCGGGTGGATCACAAGGTCAAGAGATCGAGACCATCCTGGTCAACATGGTGAAACCCTGTCTCTACTAAAGATACAAAAAATTAGCTGGGTATGGTGGCACGTGCCTGTAATCCCAGCTACTCAGGAGGCTGAGGCAGGAGAATTGCCTGAACCCAGGAGGCGGAGGTTGCGGTGAGCCGAGATCGCGCCATTGCACGCCAGCCTGGGTAACAAGAGCGAAACTCCATCTCAAAAAAAAAAAAAAAAAAGGTCATCTTTCATGT
Source organism: Saguinus oedipus (assembly GCA_031835075.1). NCBI lineage: Eukaryota > Metazoa > Chordata > Mammalia > Primates > Cebidae > Saguinus > Saguinus oedipus. The sequence continues at coordinate 30,757,793 of CM063190.1, read as the reverse complement.
TGTCAAAAACATAAATGAAAAGAATGATGGCAAACATACTAATTGAGAGACTGTTGCCATAGTGCAGGTGGGAAGATGATGAAGACCTGAACTAAAAGCTTCCATAAGGAAGAACTTATTCTTCCTTCCTTACATTTTCATAAAACAGACACTTTTATGATACTCCTCATAGAGCAGATAATATTGAAATGGATATGTCTAATCTCTCCATCTTCACTTATATTTATTCCAACTCAGGGGGCAGAGATAGATTATTTGAAATTTGAGCACCTCATGCCTTATAGGGTAACTTCACTTAAGGAATGTTTATTCAATTGAATGGCAATATAAGCACATTTCTTTCCCTCCTTTTTATGTTTTCTGCCATGTTTTATAAGAGGGAACAGAACTTTCTCCCTTTTCCTCCCATCATGAAGCAGCCAAAGGGGCAGTTGTTCTCCACTTGGTTGAGGTGGGCTATTCTTCAGCTTCCTCCTTGACATTTGGACGAGTAAATTGGACTCAAATGTTCCCGCCTATTGGTACCAATGTCCCCATTTAGTGTGAGGTATAAAGAGGTTCACGGCTTGGGTCCAGCCACAATCTCAAATCCAGCTTCACTGAGAAGCTCTGTATTTTGTTTTACTGAACAGCCATCAATAAAGCTGACCTCTTTCTTCCTTCTATCTTTCTAGACCTGTTAGTATGCTAAGGAGAAGAAGAGTTATTAGTACCCAAGAGAAGCACCAGTGGGGATGAAAATACAAGGTTCACATTCACTGAGCCGTGTTTTTTCCAGGGAAATGGGTATTCTTGGTATTTTGAGGAAATTCTGCTTCCCTGTTTAATCAGTGCCCAGAACAAGAAAATGGGTTAGTCTCTCTGAGCTTTAGATTCCTGATCTGTAAAATAGGGATTAAGGATAGCTCATTTTAAACAGGTAATGCTATTTTCTACCTGCTTATGTCCATAAGAGGATATGTACAGAGCCTGGTGAGTTTTCTATCATCTCATCTTGAATGGCAATCAAAACTCCTTCTGGGCCTCCAGCACACACTGATGGAGTGTCAGCAGTTATTAAAGTAAAAGAGCAAAGATAAACAACAGGAGTCTTTGATCCCTGTGCCTGGTTGATCAGTCCATTAAAAAAAATAGAGGATGAGATCTCGTTATGCTCTCTAACCCTATTAAAACCTAGGCAGATCTGACTCTGCATGTTTCCAGGGTCTGCTGGCCTTACCCAGATTTAATAAAGAGAGTGGTTTTATCTTTGCTCTTACTAACATTGTCACTCTCTGTACTAAGGGAGGTTATATGGGTGAGAAGAAAGTGGTATCTGGAAAGCAGAGCACCAGCTGTCCTAACTACATATTTATGAGATACTCTTTGTGTCTAATGTCTCTTTTCCATGGAAGAAACAGAGTCAAGGCCCATAGAGACTGATGATATTCTCAAAGTTATAGAGCAAGTTGGAGTAGGAAAAACTGAGAAAATGTGTTAATTGATTGAAAGAACATTCATTGATCATCTACCATGAGCCAACATTATGGTAGACTGTAAGAATCATATTAAAAACATGAATAAATGTAAGTTCTTTCTCATCCCTTAGGAGCAACAAAATATTGGTGGTTCTATGAGAGAACATTGTAACAGATACAACAAGATCACTGAGGGGGGAGTGTCCATTTTTCTACAAGAGAAGATTCAGAATATCTTTATCAAAAAAGTTATATGTAATATAAATCATATCAAAAAGGTTATATATAAACCTATACATATCCTATGTATGTCATATATATACATATATATGTACATATAAATCAATTTCTACCCAATTCAATTGCAGTGTAATTTCCATAACTAAAGTGGCACATATGGGTGATTTGAAAATGTTATTAATAGAGTTAAATGCAATTTAATTGGATTTGTTTGCCTGATAGTGAATCTTAATAGTTACTGATTCCATATTAAGTTAATCTAAATTAGCAGGTTACCCCTGTCACAGATAATATGGTTAGAAATATACACCCTAAAAATCGCACCATATCTCTGGGCTGAGAAAAATCATGAGAACTCAACAATTCACTTAACTAGAACAAAAATCACATTTTCTTATCAGTTCTTTTCTTATAATTATTCAGATGATTATTTTATCTTTTGTTTAATGATATTAGGTATGGGTTTTTCTTTCCAGCTTTTATTTTAGGTCCAGGGAGACATGTACAGATATGTTACATGGGTAAATTGTGTGTTGCTGGGGTTTGGTATACAGATTATTTTGTCACCTAGGTAATGAGCATAGCGGTATCCAATAGATAGTTTTTTAATCCTCACCCTTCTCCTACTTTCCAGTCTCAAGTAGGCCCTGGTGTCTATTATTCTCTTCTTTGTGTTCATGTGTAGTTAATGTTTAGCTCTCACTTATAAGTGAGAACATGCAGTATTTGGTTTTCTGTTCCTGCGTTAATTCTCTTAGGGTAATGGACTCCAGCTGCATCCATGTTGCTGCAAAGGACATGATTTCATTCTTTTTATGGCTGTATAGTATTCCATGGTGTGTATATATACCGCATTTTCTTTATCCAGTCCACTGTTGATGAGAATCTAGGTTGATTTCACAAAGATGACTATTTTATGTATATTGGAGTGACTTTCTAATTTTTGGAAAGTTTATCATTGCAGTAAATCCCAGAGAAATCAGCAGGTAAATATAGACTCATTATAGACTGCTTGCCGACACTAGTGGGTTTTGTAACAATATATTACTGTAAGAAAAGCTGTTTTTCCCAATGATTAGAGTTGTCATAAAGTGCTTGGGTATCCTTTCTCACAAATGGCTGCTTGATTTTAATTGATGGCCAACTTGAAGGCATAATCTGAGGGATGTATCTGGAGAAGATTATTGTACCTCAACTCTACAGAACAGAGTTTGTTTTTAAGCAACTATTTATTGAGCACACACAATGGGTCAAGTGCCATTTTAGATGCTTTTTATATATTGTCATAGGTAAACCTCATAACCTTTGAAGTTGGTATTATTATACCCATTTTCACAAATGCATAATCAGAAATTCTAAGAGGTAAAATAATACAACTAAATTCACACAGGTACTAAGTGGTAAAAGTAGGATTTCCTTTTGCATTTTCAACTGTGATGCAATAATCACCATGCCAGGCATTTCAGATGATGTGGCAATACAAGTCTTGGTTCCTGATTTTTAAGATCTTATAATATGCTTGGAGAATCAGATAATCATGAAAGCAAAATGATGTCAATGTTAAAGTTTTAGAAGCAAAGTCTTATAGCAATATTTAAAAAGAAAACATATCGAAAGTTCTCTTGGAGTTTTGTGAAACTTCAAAAGAAAATGTTTTTAACAAGTTATCATGGGGAAAAGAGAATTCTGGGCAAGCATTCTTGCACAAGTATATGAGCTTTGCTCAGATGTCAGTGGGTAAGTGGCTGAATAGAGTTCATGGGGCAGTACCTGAGGGATATAGGGGAGGATTAAGCTGGAAAAGTAGAAGTCAATGAAAAGAGCAGGATCACGGACTACCCTTCCTGCAACACACACACACATAAATGGAAGAATTTTAAAGCTATTAAAATTCTGGTGTGTTTCAGGATTTCTTAGTGGGAAAAAGTCTTTTTCAGTGTTGTTTTGAGGAAATTTACCGAGCAGACTATATTCAATAATGTAACCTAAGGTTTTATTTATCAGATCTTCTCTCTCCAGTACCTCCTGTCTAAATAATATGGAAGCCAGAGTGAGGAATGGGAAATCAAGATCTATGAGCCCTTTATGGTATATGAAAAGTGGGTGTTATCTGAGAAATAGAACTCTAGATGAAACCAGGCCTTTCCCAACAATAGAGCCCAGGACAATGCTGTTTTCAATGACCATGTCATTGGACTTGTTATAGATGAGCAGCTATAATGATGGCTTTCTGGTTAATTAAACCCTCTGAATGATTCTGTGTAATGCCGACTTCCGTGATTCATCACAGAACAAGTCTTCAGTCTTTCATGGATTATTACTGTTTTCAGTGAATATATTTGGTTGTTTACTCTGCTTGGCACCAATCACCCAGTGAGTCAACAACCAGATTTGTGAACAAATTACCCTCATTGTCTTTTCTGAAACCCTTAATTTACTTTATATTTTATATGTTGCAAATGTTATTGTTTCTGCTAATGTTGTTTTATAGCATCTGCCAAGATAAAAAATAAAAAAAATCACTTGTAATCCTTGTAGCTTGTTTTCTTCATGAGTCATAGAAGCTATTGTAAGATAAACTTCAAGCAGTTGGGAACAATATCTGATAAACTTTGCTGTGTTAAATGCTTTGGAATCACTCCTGAGCAAGAGTAGCATAATGCATTAGTAAGTGTATACTGAAACTTCAGGAACGATGGAAAGTGTTTACTCATTGAAGTCATTTCTCGGAAAGAAACTTGGAACATGATTTAGAAGATTCTGTGTTCTGTTTCTGGGTCTTCGTTTGTTAAAACAGCAAGACCATAGCTTTGGAGATGATGGGCTTTATCTTCTTGACTCTGTAGACCTCAAGCTGTTTCCAGCAAATGCTATTACCAATTACTCATTGACTTGAAGTACCTCTAAAACTGACAACAATAGTGAAAATGGCAGTAGTAATGTTAGCTCTCAGCTATTGTGTACATACAATAGGTAGAACTATATTAAATCCTTCTCATAGTTATTACATTTAATGTTTAACAAGACTTAAAAGTAAACATTTTAACTCCATTTTATATCAGAGTTTAATTATCTTAAGCAAAGTTACACGGTGAAGGAGCCAGGCTTTTGTTTGATTCTAAGGCCTATGTCCTTAACTACAGCAGTATTCTACCTCTCAGATTCACTGACTTTGTCAATCCAACATGTGTATGTATGTGTGTTGTGTGTATGTATGTAAATGCTTCTTTTTTTAAAATTTTACTTCAGGTTCTGGGATACATGTGCTGAATGTGCAGGTTTGTTACGTAGGTATACATGTGCCATCGTGGTTTGCTGTACCTATCAATCTTTCATCTAGGTTTTAAGCCCCACATGCATTAGGTATTTGTCCTAATGCTCTTCCCCCTCTTTACTCCCACTCCCCAACAGGCTTCAGTGTGTGATGTTCCCCTCCCTGTGTCCATGAGTTCTCATTGGTCATCTCCCACTTATGAGTGAGAACATGCGGTATTTGGTTTTCTGTTTCTATGTTTGCTGAGGATGATGGTTTCCAGCTTCATTCATGTCCCTGTAAAGGACATGAACTCATTCTTTTTCATGGCTGCATAGTAATATATTCCATAGTGTATATATGCCACATTTTCTTTATCAAGTCTATCATCGATGGGCAGTAAATACCTTCTTCTATGTATAAAAACACCTATACAAATGTATCTCTGCACTTCTGAGTATAGAATGTTTGCAGACACATAGTAGAACTATTACCCCTCATAGTGAGCTGCAGCTATAGAGACTCCTTTTATTCTCTATTCCCCTCAGTCCAACTAATGCAATTTTGCAGAAGTAACTTATTTTAAACAAATCTAACCATGTCACTACTGCCCTCAGAAAACTTTAGAGGTTCCCTATAGAAAATGTAATAAAGTCTAAACTCCTCAGCCCTCTGTCAACATTTCCCCTGCAGAACTTTCCAATCCTATATTTCATTACATCTTCCCTCCAATTCTAAGCTCTTCTCATAGTAGGGTACCACCAATTCCACCAACATACACACAATTTTTTGACCGTGCACCTTTTTACATGCTCTCCATTCTGACTGACATATAATACTTGTCCTAAGCCTTAAACATCTTTTAAGTCCAAGATGAAAACAAGAACAGAATCTGCCTTATTTTCTCATTGAATATTACATTGGATGATGGTGTGTTTCGAAGTTTGCCTTAGAGCATAATACTTATTTGTGTATGCATCTATCTTATAACTCTTCCACCTGTGCTCCTTTCAAGCACAAGAACACCTGGGGGTTTATTTTGCATTTACAATTTCTTACATAATGCTTTACACATGCTCAAAAAATGTTGGTTAACTTGAAGCAAATATTCACTAACGTTATTTATTTTTATAACTACTTTATTCCATTAGTGCAAAGAATGCACCTATGCTATGAAATGGCCAAAATGTAAATATTTTTTCTGACATATTTAAAAAATATGCCACGTTTGATCTATTATCTCTCTGTCTTCAAGGAGCCACTAACTCAGAGGTTTAGGTCAAAACTTTTATAGATCTCCTCTGTAAGACATGAATCAAACATTTAAACAAGTTATTATTTTCAAGAAAGATCTTTTCACATAGTGAAGTGGTTTACTTCAAGGCTCCACTTCCTTTATTCCAGTGCTAGCTATGTGAAGTAGCCTGAGGTGCTTGAGATTAATAATCTTGGACAATTAATCTAGTTCAATCTTGAGCATAAATACTTAATACAAGTACTATACTTATGCAGCCATTAATTTTCCTAATGAAGACTGATTATATTCCCAGGAAGTCAACCACAGTTCTCCATCTCTCATAGCCACTGGCTGACACTTTATTGCCAGTGAAAATATTGGGTCTTTTTCCATTTTTAAATATTTGTATCTTATTTTTATATGTGAGTGTCTGTTTATGTCAGTGTTCTCTATCTTAAACTAAACATTTAAGAATGGAATGGCCATACCGAAGTCTGGTCAGCCTGATAATTTCAGTCATTTTAATTGAAAGAATGAATTGGATCAGCAACTTAATGATCTGATTTAAGATGGTTTGGAAATAAGATAATATGAGAATAAGTGACCGTGGGCTGCATAAATATGATCCATACCTATCTGGAAGGATACCATAAATCAGAATAACCATAGTCTGAAACATGGGGTGGAAAAACAACTTTATTACAAGAAAATGTTTTACTCCCAGTTTCTTCAGGTAGCAGAGGCCCTTCTAGAGAGCCGCAAAATGCAATTACACATAACAAGAGTTTAGAGCACTGGAAGGGAATCTCCTAGCTATGTTCAGACCAGAAGATAATATATTTCAAGAGATCTTCATTCATTCATTTAACGAGGCCTGCTCTGTGCCAGACACCATTTTAAGAATTGGGGATACAGCTAAGAACAACAATAAAAATCTGCCATTATTAAACTTACATTCTAATCTGAGGAGAAAATAAATAACCAAATGGACACATAATACAATATCAGTTATTACAGAAGAAAAGCAAAGTGGGGTAAAGACATGTAGCATTTGGGGATAAGTCACAGAATTTCAGAGAGAGTGGTCGGGGATCTCTTACTCGAGGACAGGTGAGCAGAAACCCAAGGAGGCAAGGAAGCAAGCCATAGAGAGATCTTGGGAAGAGTATCTCAGACAAAGAGAACAAGTACAACTACTGGGAGAGAGTAGTTGATGCGTTCGAGGAACAACAAGAAAGTCATTGTGTCTGGGTGTGAGCTCAGGGTAGAGTGGTTGAATATGAGATCAGAGACGTAGCCAAGAGGAAGAACATGTTAGACCCAAGCACAGACTCTTTTTTAATTGAGGTAAAATGTATGTACAGTGAAATACATAGATTTTTTAAATTTTTATTTTAGGAATAGGATCTCGCTTTGTTGCCCAGGCCAGAGAGCAGTGGCTTTTCCTAGGAATAATTGTAGAGAACTATACCCTTGATCTCCTGGGCTCAAGAGATTCTCCTGCCTCAGCCTCCTGAGTAGCTGAGGCTATAGGTATGTGCCATCACACCTGGCTTAGATACGTTTTGAAAAATATATTCACCCATGTTACCATCACGTCAAACAAGATACAGAGTATTTCCATTTTGGCCTGGAGCACTGGCTCACACCTGTGACCTGAGCACTTTGAAAGGCAGAGACTGGAGGATCACTTGAGTCCAGAAGTTCAAGATCAGCCTGGGCAGCATAGCAAGACACTGTCTACAAAAAATTTAAAAATTAGCCAGATGCAGTGGCATGCACTTGTGGTCCCAGCTCCTTGAGAGACTGAGGTAGGAGGATCACTCAAGGCCTAGAGTTTGAGGCTGCAGTGAGCTGTGATCACAACACTGCAGCCTGGGTGAGCGAGTGAAACCCTGTCTCTCTCTCTCTCTCTCTAAAAAAAAATTATTTTTTCCAATTATCCCTAAAAGTTCCTTCCATCTCCACTTCCAGTAAGTTTCTGCCCTGTCTCCTGATGCATATGGTCTAGTCTTCTTTCTCACCATGGATTAGTCCCACTCATTTTAGAACTTCATATGAATGAAACCACTTTTTTCCACTGTTCTTGCAACTGTTTTAACAGAGCCCAAATTTCTTTTCCTGAAGAGATCCCCACTTTCCTGATGTTTTCCTTTCGGAGACAGTTCTCTCCTTGACACCTCAGGAGCTCACATACACAAGGAGTCGCATTGTGTTCCCTGGAATCTATAATGAAGGCTTGATAAAGTTTCAATGATTCTGAACTATCTGTTGCTTTAATTAAATCTTTCCTATTTTTACCTATAAATAATCCAATGTTTTTCTCTCTTTGTGCAGGCTTTAACCTCAAATCCACTTTGATAACATCATCATGTTATTTGAATAATGAGTCAAAAAAAGTCATTGATTTTGATGAAAAACCTTCAACATTTTTACTGACCTTGTTAAAGTCATCTAAACTTTAATTAGCAAGTAAACCTACATAAGGAGCAATGCCAAGATCACAGATAAGGATAATCAAATGATTTACAGGATTACCAACAAAAATTCTTCAGTTCCAACCAAATCCTCCTTCCTGATGTTCCAGCCAAGCCTCTGGCATTTTCCACAATCGTTTACAAAGTCTCAAGACCATGGTCACCATGTTGCTCTACGATTTTCCCTAAGAGTGTGGGAAGTGTAGCTAAGTGGAAACGAATATTAAGAGGAAAGTTCAACTTGTGTTCCGTGGAAGTTCATGAGTTTCTTATTTTAATTTAGTAATCAATACTCTGAGAGTTTTTTCAACTCCCAGAGCATTTTGGAAATTTGAACTTGAATATTGCAGCCATTTCCATTTTTACTTAAAAGAAAACATTTGGATTTTCTTCTAACATCCTATTCAGATTGTGGCAATTAATATGATTTTGACACTGAATTCCCTAAGGTGCTTGGACCTTTCCAAATAATGTTACTTGCTGTTCCTCTTATTATTTGCAAGGATATATGTAAATAATTATAACATTTAAGTAGTAAGAATATTTTATCAGCCAGTCATGATCTGTACAAGTATTTTTAAAAAGCCAATACTCCCAGAAAACCTGAAATATCTTAAAATTATAAGATAATCCTCTTTTATTTCTGTTTGGCATGTCCAACAAATCTAACATTCTTATTTTTTAAATCATAACCATTAAAGTAGTCAAATAAGATGCCATTAAAATCTAAAAACATAGAATTTAAATGAAGAGCCCAGTGTTCAGCATCTTTCTGGCAGTCAGTTGTGAATTCGACTTCAGCATATCTTCCATTCAGTAGTATAGTGATTTCAACATTTTCTTGGTGAAGCCTGGCAGTAACTCTTCCATGCTTTCTTCCTTTGTTCTTTATCATCTGAATCCTGGCCGACTGAAACATCATCATCATCTGAGTAGGGGTGGCAGTGTTGGCAAAACTGATATCTCCAGGCTTTACTCCATTGCATAAACCCCTCACTGCTCCTGCCCTCCTGCTTTTTTTTTTTCTTTGAGACAGGGTCTCTGTCACCCAGGCTGGAGTGCAGTGGTGCTATCTCAGCTCACTGTAACCTTTACCTGCTGGGCTCAAGTGATTCTCCTGCCTCAGCCTCCCAAGTATCTGGGACTACAGACGTGCGCCACTGTGCCTCGCTAATTTTTGTATTTTTTTTTGTACAGACGGGGTCTTACTGTGTTGCCCAGGCTGTTCACGAACTCCTCAGCTCAAGCAATTTGTCTACCGTCTCAGCCTTCCGAAGTGCCAGGTTTACAGGGTGAGCCACCACACCTGCCCCACTCTGCTATTCTTAATTAATCACTCTCTTTCACAAGTAAATTGTCAAATTCTTCAATCTTTCTGAGAAAAGTGACAGGAATTCTGAAGACTGCCACTTCATTGTAAATAGATGTTGCTTTGGAAGGCAGCCTACTCCACCTACAGCTCAATGCTGGCCTGTGCCAAGGATGCACGGGTCTCAGCATCTGGGGAGAACATCAGCAGCCTCACATGGACCCCGCTGCCACTGCACCCATGTTTTATTCCCTTCAACAATGTTCCAGAGTTCTGGTTCTTCCACATCCTCCCCATCATTTGCTGTCATTAGTCTTTCTAAATTTTAACCTTTTTTTTTTGTAAGTGCATAGAACCATCTCATTGTGGTTTCAATGAGCATTTTTTTTGACATCTAATGATGTTGAACACTTTTTCCTATGTTCATTGGCCATTTTTATATCATTCTTTGTAGAGAGTCTATTCAACAGTTTGGCCTATTACATTACTGGTTTGTATGAGGTATTTATATATTCTATATAGATTATAGGTTATACTGTTTTCTAACTGTGAAGGAAAGTCATCAGAAGGTTTGGAGCAAGGCAAACCCAGTAGTTTAGTTATGCAGAATTTGCACTGTGCAATTTTAGGGGCTGCCATTCACATTTATAGTCATCATAGGTATGTATATTTGTTACAGTTTTCCTGGATGTAACATTATATTTTGAGGAAGAAACAATTTTTTTTTCTAATTCACTCAGAAACACCACTTGAGGTAATGTTGGACCACTGCCATAGATCTGTACAAGGCTCATTCTATCTTCTGTGTGGATAATTAACTGTGAGGAGGCAAGGAGAAGAGGTCATCCAAACAGAAGGTTGAAAGTGTCAATGAGGTGTTTTAGGAAATTTTGTTGTAGTTATTGTTTTTAGCTGTGTAAGGTATGAGAAGGAAGAGGCAATTGAAAGTGGTAGCTATTCAGTGTCTAAACAAAATTTAGAAGAAATATGAAGGGCCCCAATTATGCTAGATTGGAAGATGAAACTTTTTATTTTATTTTATTTTATTTTATTTTATTTTTTAAGACGGAGTTTCGCTCTTGTTACCCAGGCTGGAGTGCAATGGCGCGATCTCGGCTCACCGCAACCTCCGCCTCCTGGGTTCAGGCAATTCTCCTGCCTCAGCCTCCTGAGTAGCTGGGATTACAGGCACACGCCACCATGCCCAGCTATTTTTTTGTATTTTTAGTAGGGACGGGGTTTCACCATGTTGACCAGGATGGTCTTGATCTCTTGACCTCGTGATCCACCCGCCTTGGTTTCCCAAAGTGCTGGGATTACAGGAGTGAGCCACAGTGCCCAGCCGGAAGATGAAACTTTTTAACATCTCTGTCTCTCTAACTGATGTGATGTTCCCAAGTAAGAAATAGCTTCCAACTTTAGATCAAATCAAGGGCAAGACTATAAGCCTTATGTTAAAATCTTTGAAAAGATTCATAACTATGCTTGCTACACCCTCTTAGCTTAGCAGAAACACTCCTGAGAATTTTAAAGGCATTGTCCCAACGTGATGTCTAAAGTAGAGAGAAACCTGCCTGAAAAATGAATTGTTGGGATGGGTTTTGTCTTGTAAAATGAACTGTAACTTGATAGATAATAGAAAGCTCACAAAGTTTTAAGAGAGTTGTATTATATTAGACTAAAAAAATAGATACTACAGAATGAAAGAGACCTCTTGGCTTCTAACTTTCTACAGGCTGAAAGTTTGCTGAGAGAGCTAATCAGCTGTCAACACAGCCATTGCTTACGAAAAAAGATGTTCTAGAGGGTAGAACCGAGACCCAGACTGAGAAAGACCTGGAGGGGGAAAAACCAAGAGAAGAGAAGAACTGTGAGTTAGGGAACTATTAATACTTTCAGGAATTAGAACTGAGCCCTAATCAAGAAATAGTCTCTGCTTCTGTGGAAGGCGAAATTAACAACATGTGTGTAGCTGGAGGTAAGAATTGCTATAGAACACTACTTCCATGAATTTCTTGTCCTTCTCCTTTTGAACGGGAGTGTCTGTAGCCAATATCCCACTATTTTTTCAACATTATATATTGTATGTGTTGGAGGAGATGATGTCATTTTTGTTCAGAGGTATCTGGATTAAGAGGAGTGGTATCAGAGAAGATGTGTTTGAGAAACCACATCCAAAGTGCCTCATCAGTATCTGGACCAGATTTATATGATGAGATCAAGAATTTTAAGCCTGATGCTCTGACTGAATGAGAATTTGGGGGTATGAAGGAGGGATTGTGTAAATTTTGCATGTAGAAGAGATATGAATTACTCTGGCCTGAACTGTTTGTGGTAGATTTCTTGCAAAGCTGGCTGCAACAACTTCTCATATTCTGCATGCCCCTCCTCCTACTTGGAGGGAGAATCTTTATCCCCTCTCCTGAATCTGGGATGTCCCCGTGGTTTTCTTTGATCCACAAAATGTGGCAGAAGTGGTGGTGTACAATTTCTGAAGCCTGGCACAGTGATACCTTGTAGCTTCTACCTCCAATTTCTTGGAACAGTTTCCTGAGGCTGCCTAGGATGAAAGAAAACACGTTAGCGCCATTAGCCACAGCTGACTGACAGACTTAAGAGTGGGGCCATCTTGGGGCTTATGGCCCCCAGAAGCCAACCCTTCAGGTGAATGCAGCCCAGACAAAACCAGCCAATTCACAGAAGTGTGAAAAGATAATAAACTGTGATTGTTTTAGGCCACTAAGTTTTTGTGTGTTTTATGACACCATAATAAACAACCAAAGCTGAGACTGACTTTGTTATAAAAGAAAATCTTTCATCAAAGAAAACTGGCTGGAGGAATAAAGCCATCCCATATGAACACTTCCTAAACTAAAAGAAGAAGAAATCCTTCAAATCTAGTTTTATGAGATCAGCAAAACTGTGACATAAATAATGAACTAGTACATTTGTTATTAGGAAAAAAGCATTAGATTACTATTCCTCATAACTATAGGTACAAATATTCCTAAGAAAATATTGAAAAATTGAATCACAATATATAAAATGGGAAATATTTCAGTACCAAGTGGGTTTTATTCTAAGAATGCAAGGTTGTTCTAAGGGGAAAAATATGATCATCGCAATAGATACATAAAAATTTGAAAATCCAATGCCCACTGGTGATTAAGAAGTAGTAAGAAAAATGGAAACAGAAAGGAACTTTCTCTGCTAAAGAGATGTTATAAAAATTCTATAAAAATTCTACAGCTAATAGAATGCATTCTCTCTAAAATCCAAAACGAGGCAAAGATATGTGATCTTATCCCTTCTATTCAGCATTATGTTCGAGGTCCTTGCCAGCAGTAGGTCAAGAATCAGAAACAAAGGTTCAGGGATTGGAAATGAATAAGTACTGATTGATTGACTAAAGTATTTATTTTTAAAATAATGTGGTTGTTTACATAGACATTTCCAAAGGATCCTACTCCCACTGGAAATTTTTAAAGCAAAGGAATAGCCTGCTCAATGAATGGCAAAGGTATTTGGGGAAAGTTTAATGAGGAACCGGATTCTTCTATCATTTCAAAACATCTCTTATTACAGAGCACATTAATTACAAAGAGAAAAAATGGGAAATCCCCATAAATCTCATTTTAATCAGGTGGTCAAAGTAATGCCATCATTGACCGGACACACAATGACATAAAGTTAATGTCATTCATCATGTACCTTCTGATATGATGCACAGAGAAGAAAAAATATCACTCAAGTAGTGCTCCTGTTCAGGATTCATAATTAAATCTAACTATGGAGAAATATTTTTTAAAAATCCAAATTAAAGGAAATTCTAAAAATTGACCTTTATTCTCCAAAAATGTCAAGATCATAAAGGTTGAGGAATTAAAGTCATGAAAATAATAAAATGGATCTTGGATTGGATCTTGAATAAGAGGAAAAAAATGATATAGAAGAGATAAAATTTGAACATCGGCTGAATAGTAAACAGCATTACAGTATTGATGTTAAGTTTTCTGAATTTGATCAATATACAATGGTTTCAAAAGAGACACTGTGTTTTTCACTTGGGCCTATGCTATCCTTCATATTGGAAACATTGTTCTTATTTTCTCCATCTACGCATTTTCTGCTCATCTTCAAACTCCTGTAGAATTCTCTCTTCTCTGAAACCTGTTCTGATGACCCCAGCCCACGTCCATGTCCCCCTACTCAGGACTCCTATAGTAACACACTGTTATATTGATAGGTAAATTAATGAAATAGAAGGCAAAGCGTATTAACAAATTGAAGAGATAGGATTCCGTACCTCGGCATGTCTTCTGTTTAATGATATTCATTTTTACCTGTTACTTGATTCCCTTTTTACCTTGAGACATTTCCTCCTTGAGAAAGTTCCCAATTTCTCAAGAAGGAATCTATAATAATATACATACAAACTTTAAACCACAGCCAATATTTTACCCAGACTTAATGTGTATATAACTACATTGCCTACAAAAAGTTTATACTTATTTTTAAGAGCTTGGTGAACATAATACCAGAAATATATCAGATATACATTATTTGCTTTAGAAGGCACAGGAAACGTTCAGTGAGTATGAACAGTGAATAAAATCAAATACCGCATGTTCTCACTCATAGGCGGGTGATGAACAGTGAGAACACATGGACACAAGGAGGGGAGCACTACACGCTAGGGTCTACTGGGGGGAATAGGGGAGGGACAGTGGTGGGGGGGAGTTGGGGAGAGATAGCATGGGGAGAAATGCCACATATGGGTGAAGGGGATGAAGGCAGCAAATCACACAGCCATGTGTGTACCTATGCAACTATCTTGCATGTTCTTCACATGTACCCCAAAACCTAAAATGCAAAAAAAAAAAAAAAAACACAAAACTTGGATGTTTCAGAGATGAAAAATAAAGAGAGACATTAAGGTTGTGTGTCTCTGCTCATCGCAAGTAAGCAGTTCAGAAAATTGCTTCTACTTTAAATGGACAATTGGACAATCTCCATCCCATAGCGTTCTAGAAAAAAACTATCAAGAAATTAGAGTGCTATACCTTAAGTCTAAGCAACCACTTAGTTCAACACCCATCCCTCCTCGCTCCCGCCATCTTTGCATTTCACAAGAAAACCAAACGAAGAAAATGGAGTCCTAATAAAATAAAATTAATCGCCCAAGGATGTACAATTAAAGGGAAAAAATGGTCTAGAATCCAGTTCTCAGAACTTCTGTTCTTTTCTTGTTTTCTTTGCGTATCAGCCTCTCTGATTTTACTCTTAAATACAGAAACTATGTAGGTGATAGCAACTACTGTAGTTGTGGGAATACTTTACTTCTGTGCATATAGTGATAACAAGGAAAGGTGGAAGGACTGCTATTTCCAAATTGCTTTGAATGAATGAAGTAATTTTAACCCTGAAGATAAGAATATGTCCTATTTAGCCTTTTTAAAAAAAATTTTAACACGTTTCTTCCCAGTACACCAGATAAAGGAGGCCTAATAAGCATAAAAGGTCCTGGGGACTCTAGGGCAAGGGGACAAAAGGCAACAGTAAGTTCAGTTTATTCTCCATCACACAAAACATTCCTTCAGGCTTACTCTTGCCCTGTGCATACCACTGGACTAAAAATAGACCCAATGTTTTTTCTTGGAACATTGTTTAGTTTACTATTGTTAAATTCTCCAGGCAAAGTGTTTTTCCTAGGAGATTACTTCTGGGGATCACAAAAGCTAAGGTTCTCCCGGATTACTCTTAACAAAACACACTGCTCTCCTGGTCCCTTGTAACATGAACACAAACGCTTGTCTTTTTCCATTACACAAATTTAACAAGTCAGCTGTCATCTCCATGCCTCTGTTTTCTTGCCTGTAAAATGGGAACAACTGGTTATTTCATGGGTTTTGTATGGCTCTAAGTTCATAAATGTGTGCAAATGCACAGGATTATTATAGTTGTCAGAGACCCATAAGAGGCATTTTTTTTTCAATAGTACCTATTACTTAAAAAGAGAAAAATGTTGGAAAAGTTTCTCTAAATGTTATCTTTGTACATTTCACCTGTCCCTCAGGTATCCCACAGCTTCTAACATGCATGCAGTTTCTCGCATTCCACCTCTACTTTGCTGTATTGGCCAGAGAATGGATCCTGACTTGATTTTGCCAGTCAGACAAATGTCAATCACTGTGCAAAGCCATTTAAAATCTAGAGTGGCCATCTTATAATCAATAATGGGACAGGTGATTACAAATGGGATTGAATTTTTTTGTAATATGTCTTTATGGATTTTTTAAAAAAGATATCTGATGAACATATCCTGTTATGCCTCTTACATGGTATATAGAAACTTGTTACAAATAATCAGACAACTGTCTTAAAAGGACCCTATTCTAACTAGTCATTGTACTATAGACTTCTTTTTATATAAATCCAATATGCCATGAGATCCCGAAGGTTAATGATCAGGTGTTATAAATCTTTTATCCTTTACAGAGTTAATTAATGGTAAAAGTAATATAGTGCCAGTATAGTGTCACTGAATGAATTGTCATTAGAGACTGAACTTTAGGCTGTTTTTAAAAGTAGTACAAGAAAGGCATGAGTTGACACAGCCTTCATTGATAGTCAGGTATGGCCAACGTGTAGATAGAGTCAACAAAGTAAAACTGAGTTAAACAAATCAGCCTATGTGGACCAAATACACCAAAAGCTTAGTATCTTACAACTAAGGTAACCACCCAGAGACAAAGTAATAATAGCTCCTATTGGTGTCGTTAGCATTATCACTATAACTCTTTTTTTTGGTCTGGCTAATAGGAGAGAAAATAGGATTGAAACAAATATTGACTGTATACCTACTATGCTCCCTGCTCTCCTTTCAAAGCTCACAACAATCTTATGAGGTAGAGAGGGAGATTATGGTTATGTTAATATGAAGTACAAAGATCTCTTTTCTAGTCTTCAACCCAGGTCTTTTGACCCCCAGATCAAAATTTTGAATTTTACCTCTGATTATAAACATCTCCTCTCTCAATGCTTTTGATAAGAAATGTGAAGTTCTTTGTAAACATGAATTCACAATCAATGGTGAAAGCAATGACTTTGATGGAGTACTATGACCTTTATTTTACAGAGGAATAAATTCAAGTAAAAAGAGATAAATTGTTTCTAATTAGCCAACCATTAGATATAAAGCCCAGGTTTATTTTATTTATATCATTCATTCGTGTAGTTATTAATTTGGTGAATATTTGTTAATCATCTACTATGAGCCAGGTATCTGGAAAATGCTGAGAATCCAGAAATGAATAAAAGGAATGAAAATCCTTGCCCTTAGGGAACCCAAATGTTAGTGGGAGGAATCAGACAGTAAAGCACTAAGGACGTAAGGAGAGTATAGTATAGGTGTTGAAATTTTAATTAAAACCATAGGAAAAGTCTCACCAAAAAGATAATATTTGAGTAAAAGTCTGAAGGAGATGAGAGAGACAGCCATGCAGCTATCTGAGGAAAGCATTCCAGGGAAATGGAACTTCAAGGGCAAATGCCCTGAGTTACAGGAAAGACACCAGTATGGTGAGGACAAAGTGAGAGGGAGGAGAGTGGAAGACAGGGTCAGAGAGGTGGCAGTCATTGGGCCTAGGGATGCAGGGAACATGTCAATCTTGAGAACTTGAATGTTATTGCTCCAACTTTGCCTGATGATATGATTTGGCTCTGTGTCCCCACCCACATCTCAACTTGAATTGTAATAATCTCCACATGTCAAGGGTGGAACCAGGTGGGGTAATTGGATCAAAGAGGGGGGTTCCCCATGCTGTTTTCATAATGAGTAAGTCTGACATTACTCTTACATGAGTAAGAGATCTGATGGTTCTGTAAGAGTCTGACATTTCCCCTACTTGTACTCCTTTTCTCTCTTGCTGCCCTGTGAAGAGATGCCTTCCATCATGATTGTAAGTTTCATGAGGCTCCCCAGTGATGTGGAACTGTGAGTCAATTAAACCTCTTTCTTTTATAAATTACCCAGTTTGGGGCAGTTTTCTTTATAGTGGCATGAAAAAGGACAAATACAGTAAATTGGTACTGATAGAATGGGGTGCTGCTGTAAAGATACTCAAAAATGTGGAAGCAACTTTGGAACTGGGTAACAGGCAGAGGTTGGAACAGTTTGGAGGGCTCAGAAGAAGGCAGGAAGATGTGGGAAAAATTGGAACTTCCTAGAAACGTGTTGAATGGTTTTGACCAAAATGCTGATAGTGATATGGACAATAAGGTTCAGACTGAGGTGGTTTCAGATGGAGATGAGGAACTTCTTGGGAAGTGGAGCAAAGGTAACTCTTGCTATACTTTAGCAGAGACTGGTGGCATTTTGTCCCTGCCCTAGAGATCTGTGGAACTTTGAACTTAAAAGAGATGATGAAGGGTATCTAGTGGAAGAAATTTCTAAGTGGCAAAGCATTCAAGAAGAAGTGGAGGATAAAAGTTTGAAAAATTTGCAGCCTGATGAAAAGAAAAATCCATTTTCTGGGGAGAAATTCAAGCTAGCTGCACAAATTTACATAAGTGATTAGGAGCCAAACATTAATCACCAAGTCAATGGGGAAAATGTTTCTAGGGCATATCAGAGACTCTCATGGCAGGTCCCTCCCATCACAGGCCTAGAGGCCTATGAGGGAAAAATGGTGTCCTGGGCCAGGTCCAGGGTCCCCTTGCCGTGTGTAGCCTTGAGACTTGCTGCCCTGCATCCGAGCCACTCCAACCATGGCTAAAGAGGGCAGACTACAACTCAGTCTGTTGTTTCAGCGGGTGCAAGCCCCAAGCCTTGGCAACTTCCACATTGTATTGGGCCTGCAGGTGCACAGAAGTCAAGAACTGAGGTTTGGGAACCTCCACCTAGATTTCAGAGGATGTGTGGAAATGCCTGGATGTACAGACAGAAGTCTGCTGCAGGGGCAGAACCATGATGGAGAACCTCTGCTAGGGCAGTGCAGATGAGAAATGTTGGGTTGCAGACCCCACACAGAGTCCCTACTAGGGCACTGCCTAATAGAGCTGCGAGGAGAGGGCCATCATCCTTCACACCCCAGACCCCGGAATGGTAGATCCACCCATAGCCTGTGCACCTAGAAAAGCTGCAGGCATGCAATGCCCCCCTGTGAAAGCATCCTAGAAAGGGGCTGTACCCTGCAAAGTCACAGGGGCAGAGCTGCCTAAGGCTGTGCGAGCTCACTTCTTGCATCAGTGTGACTTGGATGTGAGACATAAAACCAGGAGAGATCATTTTGGAAGTTTAAGTTTTAATGACTGCCCTACTGGATTTCAGACTTGCGTGGGGGCTGTAGCTCCTTTGTTTTGACCTATTTCTCCCATTTGGAATGGGAAGATTTGCCCAATGCCTGTACCCCCATTGTGTCTTAGAATTGACTACGTTGCTTTTGATTTTACAGGCTCATGAGTGGAAGGGACTTGCCTTGTCTCAAGTGAGACTTTGGACTTGGACTTTTGGGTGAATGCTAGAATGAGTTAAGACTTTGGGGACTGTTGGAAGGGCATGATTGTGTTTTGAAATAGGACGACATGAGATTTGGGAGGGGCAAGGGTGGGATGGTATGATTTGACTGTGTGTCTCCTCCCAATTCTCACCTTGAATTGTAATAATTTCCATGTGTTAAGGATGGGATGAGGTAGAGGTAACTGAATCACAGGGGTGGTTCCCCCATTCTCTTCTCATGATAATAAGCAAGTTCCACAAGATCTGATGGTTGTATAAACATCTGGCATTTCCCCTGCTTGCACTCATTCTCTCCCCGCCACCTGGTGAGGAGGTACCTTATGCCATGATTATAAGTTTCCTGAGGCCTCCTCAACCATGTGGAACTGTGAGTCAATTAAACCTCTTTTCTTTACAAATTACCTAGTCTTGTGTGTTTCTTCATAGAAGCATGAGAACAGCAAATACACCTTATATTCAGCAAGACAGAAAGCCATCAGGATGTTTTGAGCAAAGATGTGACCATACTGTGACTTAGCTCTTCCCATAACATGATCACTCTGATGGCTGTGTTAAGAATAGACTAATAAATACAAGTATATAAAAATGGCAAACATTTAAGAGGGTAAATCATTAATTCAAGCAAAAGATGGTGATAGCTCAGGCCATGCTACAAGCATTGGTGGTTGTGAGAGTATTTTTTTCTAATTATCACTTAGGACTATCACTCCTCTTATTTTGTTATGTCACTTAAAAAAATGCCCAATGTTTAGAATGATAATCCTTAAAAACTGAAGTGGAGGAGAAATGCAAAACAACTTTTGGTCTTTAAGGGTAGTTATGGAGTAAAGAAGTTGGGCACAGATAACAGTGAAATGCTAATTACTTGAAACTGTTTTTTCCCACTAGATATAATAGCAATAGTCTCCAAAGATTCACACATCACATAAAACTTAGCCCTATTTGTAATCACACTTCTATTGTTGATTAGAAAAGATAATTCTGTAGGTTAGTTCTTCTTTGTACCCATAGTTGGCATTTGCTTTACGAACAAAGTCAAGTTCTGGAACATTCTTTGGCTAATATATTGAGCATACTTATTAGGGTGGTGGCACTTCTCAGAAACTACAACAGATTTATGGAACAAATTTATTCCTCAGAGGTTTTGGTTGCTGTCCCAATGTGCTCCTTTTTGGAGACCAGAGACTCCAGCATCAGTTGAGCAGTGCTTCCTCCTCAAAGGCGTGGGCTACAGGTCCAAGGGGCCACTAATTCAAACTTTTAAGTTTAACTTCAACAGGATCCCTTTGTTTCCCCGACTCTAGAGGTGGCAGCTGTTTCCTGCAGTTTCTACCCTAGTGATAATTTTGTCTTTGCTTTTTTGCTTTTAAATGTATCCAGTGAACAATTTTTATACCTAATTAACAGTTTTTCATATTAAATCCTTTCTTTTAAAATTACTTATGATTTTGACCTCCTAACTGAATTGAATCATAAATTGGAATCAATATTGTCCCAGGAAATAGTTCTTTGAAGATGGAATTTTGGCATTGGTTTGGTAATTCCTTGGACTTGAGTTCAGTGCTGAGATTCTGGCCTTGAGAAATGAGATGCTGGTAATTTATGAAATGCGGTGGTATTATAGTCAAATTATTATTCATGATTGATTGGACTGGTGCATCTAGGTGCAGCAAGTGCCTCAGGATGCCAAGTGTCTCATACACTTAACTCTGTGGCAGATATATAGTAATAAGTCCTGCAAGGACTTTGATATATGAGTGTGTCTGTGTGTGTAGGGGGGGTGTAGGTGGGTGTACACAAGCCCTTCAAGAGAATGACAAACTCAGATCTTTAAACACTAAGCCTGACTCATGGTTAGAGAGCCCTAAAAGAGCCTCTGATTTTGTAACCAGAAGGTCAACATTGTTTGTCAGAAACCAAACACAAGATTCAATTCTGTAGGTTGCAGAAGGGTCATAGCCTCCCCAAATTTCTCATGTGAAACTTTGAGCCCCCATGGATCCACTGGGAAGTAAAGGATCCATGAAGATGGGTAAACCTGGATGGACTCAGCTATCTCAGCATATTGAAACCTGACTCACTGTGACTTTTCCTTGACAGTGGGACCAATCTTCCCTTTTATATCTGAGGAAGCTAGTCTTCTCTTGCTTGAAGACCTACTAATAACGTTAATTAGATGTTCATTATTCTCAAAACCCACACCAATGGAAGTTACAAAACATAGAGGGAAAAAACCAGGGGAAACACTTTGTTACTTTGATCAGGGCAAGGAGGTTTTGAACAAGACGTCAAAAGCATAGACAGCAAAAGTACTAATAGACAAATGGGATGTCATCAAATAAAGAGCTTCTGCACAGCAAAGAAAACAGTCAACAGAATAAAGAGACAACCTCTAGAATGGGTGAAAATGTTTACAAACTACGTATCTGATAAGGCATTAGTATCCAGAGTGTAAAAGAAACTCAAAAACCTCAATAGCAAAAAAAACAAAATAAAATAAATCTGACTGGCAAAATATCTGAATATACATTTCTCAAAACAAGGCATACAAATGGCCAAACGATATATGAAAAAAGTGTCCCACATCACTAATCATCAGGGAAATGCAAATCAAAACCAGAATGAGATAACCCCTCACCTCAGTTAGAATGGCTGTTGTCAAAAATAAAAAATAACAAATGCTGATGAGGACGTGGAGAAGGGAGAACTCTTATACACTGTTAGTGGAAATATAAATTAGTATAGCCATTACAGAACAACAGTATGGAGGTTCTTTTTTATAGAACTACCATATGACTCAACAATCCCACTACTGGGTATATATGTCCAAAGGAAATGAAATCAGCATATCTAGGAGATATCTACACGCTCATATTTATTACAGCATTGTTTGTAACAGCCAAGATAGGGAACCTATGTGTCTATCAACAAATGGATAAAATAATGTGATATATATACACAATGGAATACTATTCAGAAATTAAAAGGAGGAAATCCTGTTATTTGCAACAACACAGATGAACATAGAGGATATTATGTTAAGTGAAATACGCCAAACACAGAAAAAGAAATACAACATGGACTCACACCTGTGGAATCTAAGAAGTTGATCTCGTAGAAGTAGAGAGTAGAACAGTGGTTACTGGAGGCTGCAGAGGTAGGAAGGAAGAGGGAATGGCAAGAGGTTGGTTAATAGGAGGAATAAGTTCTGGTGTTCTGTTGCACAGTAGGGTGACTATAGTTAACAATTATGTATTGCATACTTCAAAATAGCTAGAAGAAAGGATTTTGCATGTTCTCGACACAAGGAAAGGACAAGTGTTTGAGGTGACGGACATGCTAATTACCATAACTGGATCATTACACAATGTGTACAGGTACCAAAACATTACACTACATTATATAAATATGTGCAATTATTATGTATTCATTAAAAACAAAATAAAACTCAAAAAAACCTTACCACAACGACTTTATGTTGCTCCCAGACCTGTAACTAGATTTTAATCCCAGCAAATTTGGATGGGGCAAGTATGAAGTCTGACCTGGGAGGAAATAGCTTATACACTAAGATAATTGCAAGGTTTTGATAATTTATGAATTCAAACTGGTGGGATGTGTAGATCAAGGAATATGGAATATAACCTTGGGTTGTGTCTAATTTACTGATATGAGTTCTCCTGCCAGATACTCTAGATTACAGCTGGAAGTAGTGCTAAAAATGTATTTGGTGGATTGATTAAAACTTGGGCTATGTCTAATGAGGGTAAGATGTTAGATCTTTTCTAGCTTAAAGAGAAAGAAAGCCAAAGGCTTGGAGATATAGGAATGCTGAAGAAGATTTATCATTTGTGCTCTACACACCCACCAACCCCTATGCTTCATTCCTTAATGGGGTCTAGATAGCAATTTCTTCTTCCCCAAGGTATTAACAAATATGTTAGTGAAAGGAGCAGCAGCATCCTTAAAAGGTTGAACTATATCTATACCCTATCACCTCCACCATTAAGATGGGCTCTCTTATTTCATTGAGATTGAAGAGGCCTGGGATAGAAGTGGCCAATTGGCAATGCCTTATCACATATGACAAGATGGGTGCTTTTATTGTAATGCATAACAGGACACAGTGATAGTCAGAATTATTCTGACTTTGTAGTGGTCAGTTAAAGAAGACTACAAAGTCTTCTCTCAAAGAAGACTTTGTAGTGGCCAGTTAATCTTTAAGAAATAGATGCACTGGGGTCTATTGGGGGTAGGGGGGAGGGACAGTGGGGAGGGGCTGGGGAGGGATAGCCTGGGGATAAATGCCAAGTGTGGGAGAAGGGGAGGAAGGCAGCAAAGCACACTGACATGTGTGTACCTATGCAACTATCTTGCACGTTCTGCACATGTACCCCAAAACCTATAATGCAATAAAAATTAAAAAAAAAAAAAAAAGAAATAGATGCTGGGTACGGTGGCTCACACGTTTATTCCCAGCACTTTGAGAGGCCAAGGTGTGAGGATCACCTATGATCAGGAATTTGAGACCAGTCTGACCAACATGGTAAAACCCCACCTCTATTAAATATCCAAAATATAGCTGGATGTGGTAGAGCATGCCTGCAATCACAGCTACTTGGGAGGCTGAGGCACCTGGGAGGCGGAGGTTGCAGTAAGTCAAGATTCTAGCCTGGGTGACAGAGTGAGACTCTGTCTCAATAAATAAATAAATAAATAAATAAATAAATAAATAAAAATTAAAAATAAATAGAGAAGCAGCTTACTAAAATTTTGCTTCACATAACAAGAAAAACTCCATTCTGGTGGTCAGAAACCTGACTTCAGTCATCTCAACAAAGAATCCCTGTCTCTTACCTAGTTTCCACACCTAAGCCAGTTCACAGTTCAAGTCTTTTGAGTGCTGAGAGGTCAGGTCTCCTTGAGAATCTTCTCTGTCACTCTGTCCCAAGTATACACTGTAAAGATTCTTCTAAGCTTTCCATGAAGGAACCTGTGGCCATTTAATAAGATGTCTATACATGGAGAAAAGGAGAACCCAGATCTTTTAGGAATGACTAAATACTGCCTGTTGAGGATCTGATCACCACTTTTGTCCACCAGTCAAGGTGAAGGCTTATGGAGGTCAGGTGATACAATGGCCCCCAACCTCTTTGGCACCAGGGACCAGTTTTGTGGAAGACAATTCTTCCATGTAGGTGGGGTGGGGAGTTGGTGGCTTTGGGATGAAACTGTTCCACCTCAGATCATTAGGCATTAGATTCTCATAAGGCGTGTGTAACCTGGAATC
Organism: Saguinus oedipus; assembly: GCA_031835075.1. NCBI lineage: Eukaryota > Metazoa > Chordata > Mammalia > Primates > Cebidae > Saguinus > Saguinus oedipus. The sequence goes on along the minus strand of CM063190.1, from coordinate 30,733,010 downwards.
CTTGAATGCATGGTTCACAATAGGTTCACACTCCTATGAGAATCTAATGCTGCTGTTGATCTGACAGGAGGTGGAGCTCAAGTGATAATGCTCACTCACCTGCCACTCACCTTCTGCTCTGTGGCCCAGTTCCTAACAGGTCATGACCTGATATTGATCAGGCGGCCTGAGGGTTGGAGACCCCTTAGGTAATACACTGAATTTTGGCCAAGTAAGTCCATCATTATTTCTCCGGTTCCCGAATAAAAAATTGAAAAAAGATGTATTGGCAACAGACAGATACCCCACATTGGATATCTGACTGATTGAGTCAAGATCATTATTATAGGAAGGGCCAAATGAAAACCTATGGAATCTTTATTTTCTGCTATGATAGTAAACCATAAAAATACTAGATTCCTGGGAGAAGTAAAGATGTTAGTCTCATCATAAAAGTCTTAAAAGATGTAGAGATATTGACCGCTCTCTTATTCTAATTTAAGTCACATGGTTGGCCTATGCAAAAGGATTCTAGAGAATGACTGTAAATTATAAACTTGATAAGGAAACAACTCCAATGGCAGCTGCTGTTCTAGATATAGCAACTTCACTAAAATAAACCAGCGTAACTTCCTGACAAGTAGCATGCAGCTATTGAGCTGGCAAATATTTTTTCTCTATACTAATTTGCAATAAACATCAGAAGCAAATTCTTTTTATCTGGTATGACTAACAGTAAAACTTCACAGTTTGCCTCAAGCCTACATCAATTTGTCTGCTTTCTGCCATATTGCAACCTACGGAGTTTTTTTTTTTTTTAGACGGAGTCTTGCTCTGTCACCCAGGCTGGAGTTCAGTGGTGTGATCTCAGCTCACTGCGGGCTCTGCCTCCTGGGTTCAAGTGAATTTTCTACCTCAGCCTCTCAAGTAGCTAGGACTACAGGTACACACCACCATGCCCAGCTAATATTTGTATTTAATAGAGATGGAGTTTCACCATGTTGGTCAGGCTGGTCTCAAACTCCTGACCTCAAGTGATCTGCCCTCCTTGCCCTCTCAAAGTGCTGGGATTACAGGAGTGAGCCACCGTGCCAGGTCCCTACAGAGATCTTAATTGTCTTTCCCATACAACATTACACTGGGGAAAGAAGTTGGCTGATATCCATAAAAGGTCTCATTTTACATACATATATACAAATGGTGGGAAGGGCTGACACAGAGCGTCTCCTGATACAATTCACTAAAAAGAACCTATTAGTTTCCTGCTACTGCTATAACAAATTACCCAAAACTTAGTGCCTGAAACAATACAGATTTATTCTCAGAAGTCTAAAGCGAACATCACAACAGGGCTGCGTTCCTTTCAGAGGCATCTGGAAGAGTGTTTCCTGGACTTTTTCATCATGTGGAGGCTCCCTGCTTTTCATGACCCCTTCCTTGCATCACATCAAACTTGTCCTTTCATCATCAGGTCTCCTTCTACTAATTCTGATCCTCCTACCTTCATCTTATGAGGACATTCTGATGACATTGGACCCACTGAGATAATCCAGATTGATTTCCCCATCTCAAGATTCTTATTCTTAACTTAATCACCTTTCCAAAATCCCTTATACCATGTAAGCTGATATATTTACAGGTTCTGTGAATTTGGACATGGACATCTTTGAGAGAGGGGGGCATTATTCAGAGTACCACAAGACCACAGCATCAATTCTCTGGTTTGCTATAGAATTTGTCATGTGAAAATAGTTATAGAATTGGTCATGTGAAAATATCAGGTGGACTAAGTTTGAAAGTCACCATAAAGAATCCAAGAGCTGAAACTGTCAAAGACATAAAAGAGAGGGAAAGAGGAGCTACTGCAGATTGAAGGAGATTCATAAAATATGATGGCTAATGCAACACACACATGATTCTTAGGTAGAAAGTTTGGATACTTAGTAAAAGTTGAATGGAGTCTGGTTTGGATGAGTGCTATTTCAATATTGAGAGAAAAACATATGATTATTTTAATGGATGGAGAAAAACCATATATATAACTCCTACAACTCAGTAAGAAAAAGGTACACAACCCAGAAGAAAAATATACAGAATAACTGAATAATTTGCACAAGACTATTTAAATGGTCATATAAAGGTACTCAACTTTACTTGTTTCAGAGAAATGCAAAATAACACCCTGATATGATGCCACTAAACAAGCAAAAGAATAGCTAAAATTATAAACAGTGCCTAGTGTTGGTTAGAATATAGAACAACTGAAAGTTTTGTTTTGTTTTGTTTTGTTTTGTTTTGAGACGGAGTTTCGCTCATATTACCCAGGCAGGAGTGCAATGGCGCATCTTGGCTCACCGCAATCTCCGCCTCCTGGGTTCAGGCAATTCTCCTGCCTCAGCCTCCTGAGTAGCTGGGATTACAGGCACGCGCCACCATGTCCAGCTAATTTTTTGTATTTTTTAGTAGAGACGGGGTTTCACCATGTTGACCAGGATGGTCTCGATCTCTTGACCTTGCGATCCACCCTCCTCGGCCTCCGAAAGTGCTGGGACCGCGCCAGGCCCAAGTGAAGGTTTTATAGATTGCTGATGGGAGTGTAAATTGGTACAGATATTCTGAAAACCTGGTGGTATTTACTAGAAACTAAATATATACTCCATGTCCCAGCAATACCAACCCTAGGTATATATAGCCAACAGAAATGAGTCCTTACATTCACCAAAAGACATGTTCATAGAAGCAGTATTCGTAATAGCCAAAAATTAGAAAAACCCAATGCTCATCAACAATGTAATGAAAAATAAATTGTGGTATGGTCAAAAAATTACAGTAATGGTTTTCAAGGTTTTTGGTCTCAGGACAGCTTTACTTTAAAAAAAAATTATGGCAGAACTCAAGGAGCTTTTGTTTATGTATTTTATATTTTGTTATATCTACATCATTTATCATATTGAAAATTAAAACAGAAAATTTTGAAAACAGGAATGCATGAACACCATCATGTACATTGTAGCCTCTGTGCAACTCCACTGTACACTCATGAGAGAATGAGAATGAGGAGACATATTATATCTTAGTGTTTTATAAAAATGTTTTAGATCTTGTGAATGCACTGGAAAGGTTGCAGGCACCCCAGAAGTCCCCAGATCACATTTTCGAAAATCTCTGCCTATACAACAATGAAACTGAACAAACTACAACATTCAAAAGTATGGATTAGTTTCCCAAGCTTCATGACACAAAACTGTACATACTATATGATACCATCTATATAAAAATAACAAGAACCAGCAAAACTATGCTTTTAACAGTCAGAATACAAGACTAGGACAAAGAGGGAGAACAGGCAGGGCTTCTGGCGTGCTCTTAGAGCTCTTTCCTTAATCTGGGTGCTGGTTGTATGAATGTGTTCAATTTGTGAAAATCCATAGAGCTCTACACTTACAATACTTTCCTGCTTCTTGATTCCCAGCTGTTTCCCAACTACATTTTCACAATATGTACATTTGTTCCTTTTGTGAGGTAGAGAACACCTCTTAGGTAATGCTGGAGAATATCCTGAGGCAATCTGTCTTTTGCCAAAATCCCATTCCTAAATCTCCTGTTTTCCCATAGTTTCTCTCACTAATTTTACCTTGGATAAAGGTTCCTAACCTTTTTTATGCCACAGACACCAAGGAACTTAGGTAAAGCCTATAGACTCTTTCTCAGAATAATATTTTTACATAAAATTTTTAACATATTTTTAATTTTTACATATTTTATTTTTCATAAAATGCATAATGTATAGAAAAAATAAATCGAAATATAGTTGTGAAACTATTAAAAACATATGATATAATATAGGTATCTATAATTCATGTAAATTAATATTTAAGATATGCAAAATTAATATCTAGCAGTGAATCTTCTAAAATTTAAAAAATAGTTTTGACTGTAAATGATATTTTAAGATATTTGTAACAGCTATAATGTGATATGAAAATATCTGTGAGTTCTATTGGTGACAAATTATAAATAACTACCTGTGGGTTTGTTGGTTCTACATTTATAATTATAGGAAATGCAAAATTTCAGTTAGAGGTTAATGAGAAGAAAGAGATCATGTTTTCCTCCATTCAAGTTCATGTATGCTTTTGATTTTATCAACAGGCTCTCAAAGCACTTGAGACACGTGGAGCCCTGATTAAGAACTCGTGGATCATGCTCAACTTTTCAAACCTGCATGGCTCCAAATTATCAGATGCTTAGTTTACTTGGGCTGCAGGGTATGGCAAAGCCATATTTCCGACTTCTTTTTTTTTTTTTTCAGACAAGTCACTTTTAGCCCAAGCTTGTCTCTATTTCTATAGAGGGGCATGTTAAATGATCAACACAATTGACATTATAAATAACGGGTTCCTCATGGTTCCATATCCTACCTCTTGGGTTTGATGAATTCTGCAATTTAAAATCCGTTATTCATAGTACCATAATCTGTGCACCAATTTTCTCTCTGTCAGTTCACATTTCAAATAATATAAACCCAAATTCAAACACTGTTAACCAATGAGAAGATTTAATAAAACACATACCAGAAGTTTTGCACAATGGTGGAATTCAGGTTCAGGATACTTTTAATCAGTAGCTCAACAATATCAAGAGGATTCCAGGTTATCTGCTTTTCTCTCAGCTTGATTTCCCAAAATAAATTCTAAGGAACCCTAGCCCAGGAAAGAAGTGCCTGACAAAACAAAGAAGCCAAACCTCAGTGAAAAGTATACCCAGGAAATATTTCATAGGATAGTCTCATCGTACAGATGCACAGTGCTCATTGGCATATTCATGTATGTACAAATATTGGTCTTAAATAATGATTTTGCTTAATGTTATAATTTATAGGAAAGAATGTACATAGTCATTTTGTGGAAGGATGCCAATAGCGCTCCGTTTTAGGCCCCAGATTCCTTCTCTTTGATGGGAGGAAAAGTGCCAATGCTGATGTTTTTCAGAGACCATTCTTCAACCGTTAGTGTTCCTTCATGCAAAAGACCCAGAGTAAAGGCATGATTGTTTCTGTTCAGTTCCATAGGGAAGGTGCATTGAAGAGTTGAGTCTTTTTCTTTTAACCTTTATTTTAGATTCAGGGATACATGCACAAGTTTATGGGTAAACTTGTGTCACAGAGGTTTGTCGTACAAACGATTTCACCACCCAGGTCCCAAGCCTAGTACTAAATAGTTATTGTTATTCTTTTGATCCTCTCTCTCTTTCTACCCTCCTCCCTCAAGTAGACTCCTGTGTCTGTTGTTCCCCTCTTTGTGTTTACGCATTCTCATCATTTAGCCTCTACTTATATGTGAGAACATGCAGTATTTGGTTTCCTGTTTCTGTGTTAGTTAGCTAAGGACCACACTTTGAGTTATTATTAAAAACCCAGTGGGGTTTATGAAGCCAACTGTAATGTGAGTATTTGGGGGTTGTGAGGTTTAGTTAGCAAGGTCTCTGTTAATCAAAATTTATTTCAAATTTAATTTCATTTAGAATTACTTTAAAGTAACATTATCCACCCTTTCTCAGGGCCAGTCACAAGCTGAGAACCCTGGAGCCCCTAGCTATGCTCACAATGGTTCTACAAAGTTATCAGCAAAATACTTGACACTTATTTGAGTCTTAAATAATAATATCTTCAGTGAATCCAGTATTAGAGTAACTGTTCTTATATTCAGCATACTTTTTGTGATTGCAAATGATGACCTGCTAAAAATCTCCTAAAAGTAGTTTGCTGACAGGTTATAAATCTCTATTGTGCTAGTTATAGTTGATGTTAATCTGCCTAGTTATTATACACCATAGAGTTGATCTCTGATGAGACAAAATTAAAACTGTTTATTAATGGATCTTATTGATTTGTTTGCTCCACAAGACAGTGAGGGAAATCTGTGAGGGCTGGAGTCCATCTGGTTTGTGAGTCTTTGCACTGTCACTTTTCACATGGTTAAAATTTCCCCAGCCAAGAGGTTTCACTAGGCCCACTAGGCTGCAAGGGAGTTGAGGCTGAAATGGTCCCTCATGTCCCTCTCTCCTGATTTTGGAAGTCTTCAAGATACCAAATCCTCCCTGCCCCCCAAGCACTTGGCAGTCTTCGACAAGGGGATGAGGCAGGATAAAGAGTGCTCTTCATGGGTTCCTTCCTGACTCCCACTTTAGCACAGGCAAAGCTCTAAAATGTCCTGGTGAAAAGAATTGTTTAATTCTATTTTAAACACTATTCCTAAGCTTATTTGGCAAGAAACCCACTAACATTCTACAGGATTAGTTCTCCACTGAACATGCCTTTGGAAGGCCTTCATTATCTGACTTCTGTCTGGCTCTGGCAACCTTTTTCTCTAAAAAGGTTTAGGTGTCTGCATATAGGAGTGTGTATAAAATTTTTATTTTACCTTAATTATTATTATTATTTAAATGAACAGATACAAGTTCTCACTATGTTGCCCAGGCTGTTCTCAAACTTCTGGCCTCTAATGATCCTCCCACCTCGACCTTCCACAGTGCTGGGAATACAGGTGTGAGCCACTGTGCCTGGCCTAAAAACTTTTAAATATAGTTTGGATATAACCCGAATGCCTAATAATTCCCTTAGGAAATGGAGGGAAAGAAGACTGGAGAAGAGATTTCAATTAATTTATAAGACTAATTTGTTTTCTAATGTTTGCTTTTATTCTGGCGTAGAAACGTTAACAGCTCCCTCTTCCAGCTGCTGTCATGGGTAAAGAAGGTACTATTCTTTGGTCCTCCTATTCTCTGAATACACTTTTGTTTTTCGCTCCTTTATAAGTAAACCTTCTTCCAATTATCCTAATTGAGTGTGCCATCTGTTTTCCTACTGACACACTCGCACTGCATGTTTACTGTGAGACAGAAAGGGTCTAGGTACTTTAGATAATTTAAATCATTTAATCCAAAAATGTAGCTACATCCATCAACTATATTTTATAGATGAAGTGACGGACGTCAGAGAGTTTGGATAACTTGCCTAAGGTCACACAGCTAGTTAGCAACATGGGTTTGGAGTAAACCCAAGCAGCATGGCTCCAGAATACCTGCTTTTAACCAGTATACTATGCACTCTCTCGAATAAATGATTTTGACTATAAAGATGAGATACACACAGAATTTCCAATGAATGCAATAGATAAATATAAATCAACATGGGCAGATCTCGAAAATCTAAGATTGAGGCAAAAAGAAAGTTTCGGAATCATTCCATTTTAATATTTTTAAATAAATACACAAAACTAGCTTTAGATTGCTTATGGATACATGTGTGTATGTGTTGATAGTAAATTATAAAAGGTTACTGGAAAGCAAACTAAGTGCATCATATTGGTTTTCTTGATAATGGAAGAAAATGTGTCTAGGGAAGAGAAAACAGGAGATTTCAACTTCACCTACAATGATTTATTTGTTTAAAACCACAAAGTAATGAAGAATCTGGGGAAAAAAAAACAGATAAAATTAGGCAATTTTTGGTTCTAGGTCATGAGTATATGAATGTTTGCTATATTACCCATTGCATGAAAAAAACACTTTTTATAGCTCAATTCCAAAAAGCAAACAGCAACAACAACAACAAAAAAAATTAAAGACATACAAATGTGAATAGTAACTAGAAGGTGAAGGCATGGAGATTAGATATGGAAAAAAATTCTTTTTTTTTTTTTTTTTGAGATGGAGTTTCGCTGTTACCCAGGCTAGAGTGCAATGGCGCGATCTCGGCTCACCACAACCTCCACCTCCTGGGTTCAGGCAATTCTCCTGCCTCAGTCTCCTGAGTAGCTGTGATTACAGGTACGCGCCACCATGCCCAGCTAATTTTTTGTATTTTTAGTAGAGACAGGGTTTCACCATGTTGACCAGGATGGTCTCGATCTCTCGACCTCGTGATCCACCCGCCTCGGCCTCCCAAAGTGCTGGGATTACAGGCTTGAGCCACCGCACCCGGCCCTGGAAAAAAATTCTTTAAAGAACTTTGGCCATAAAGGGGAGGAGAGAGAGAGAGGGAGCTGTGTTTGGTGGTAGGGGTGAGATTAAGGGTGGGTTTTTGAAGAGAGACTGGATCATGGTCCTATGATTATAGAGAGTGAGCCAGAATGAAGGGAGAAATTGATGATGAAGTAGATAGAAGGGGATTACATAGAAAGGAGAAAGGCCTTATATCTGTGAGCAAGGTTATATGTATACAGTAATAGAAATGTGAAGGTGTTTGCTTCTGAAGGATTCTCCCTGAATTGAAATGTGGTACAAGGCTTTGAGGAGAAGGTATGACACAGTCATTTCATCAAGTGAGAACATGAACTTAGTAGAGCAACCTGGTGGAATTGCTGGGGAGGGCCAAGACCCACTTGAAGTTACTGATCACAGATTTAACATGAAATCTGTCTCTCCTGTGTGAGAACCTATATGATTCTCTTTAAGAATGTTTAGTCACTTGGTGAGATTAGACTCAGGTTTTGCTGTAAGAACACATTGGAGGAATCAGGAGTCAAGGGAGTATTTGCAAGAGTAATCATACTTTAGTCCAACGGAGCCCAACTATGGGACTAAAGCAGGGAAATAAATAGAAGAGGGATTTGAAGACTAGTGAGAAAGTAGAGTTCAACTGATTCGCTATGTGATGAGGTCAACAGTTTATTTTAATGGGCCTACTTGATCAGTTCATCTCAAAGAATAGGAGATGGTGTCAGAAAATGGAAGGTTTGGATTTGAGATCTTGGCAGGTGGAGAAGTTTCTGGTAATGATAAAATTCTGAGTGAATCTCTGGTGGAGTGACACAAAACTAATTAGAAATTAGTGTTTTTAAATCCATGGTGGAAATGTTGACTGAAGGGAGATTCAGAGGGGTTCCCCCTGAATACAGATGACACAGTGAATGGAAGAATGTGATACAGCAGTTGAAGTTCTGGAAACGCAGGAGGAAAAACTAGGAGGGAGAAGTTCGTTTTATTTATCTTTAAACATGGATTAAATAAACAAAATGTTTTGTTTTCATTGCATAACCAGAAGCCTGGATGTAGGCTCTCCAGGCTGATAACAGCAGCCACATAATGCCAACAGCCTCCTTTCATCCTTCCTCTAAACCATCTTTAGCTTGTGGCTTTTGCCCCCATGATTACTGCCTCATGGTTACCAAGATCCATCACCAAGTTGTCATTACAGTCAGCTAGAAGGGAGAGGAGGAGGACAAAATGAGAGAGCCAGCTGACTCTTCCCCTATTTCAAGTGCGTTCTCACAAATTCTGTCCAGTATTTTCTGTTTACACCACATTAGCTGAAATCATGTGATGTGGCTAATCTTCCCTTCAAGGGAAATTTAAGTTTTAATTTTTCCCTTAAAGCTGAGCATATTGTTGCTCCATATAAAATTAGTTTTGTTTTTTTGGAAAAAAGCAAGTAATGTGTAGCAACTAGTCGTATCTGCCATGTGTTATATTCAGGGCATGAGTTTTAATGGATAAATTAATTCTGTGAAAGAAAGGGGGCTTGTTAATCTGAAAATAACTATGTATAGCAAAAGGGAAGACTAAATTACTTTTTGGTCCTGAGATCCACAGGATACAAGGAAACAAAATTGGATTTATTTTTTCTTATTTGAGGGACAGTTCAATTTCAGTTGAGTCCAGGAAGTGGTAGAAATGAAAAGAGAAGAAAAAGATAGGGAGAGTCAGCTAATTCATAAAGACAGAGATATAGAAGGGCCAGTGATACGGATATGACAGAAAAAGGAATTGGAGAAAAATAGTGTGAGATTAATAGTTGATGAATAGTGAGGTTTTACTTCTGCAGGTGCCAGAGGTAAACAGAGACAAAATGCAGGATGGTGTTGATCCCTATAGTATATTGGAGGAGCTAAGATGCTGTGTGTCAGTGCCAGGCATGCCCAGCAGAGTTATGGAGGTAGTGTTCTGCACAACAGCACATGGGCAAGAGAGGTGGGTTATTTGATGAGCCAGTGCCTGTGTCTTGTTGCTTTGAGAATCAAGCCATGTACTTAGATGTTTTGTCCACCTGGAAGAACCTTTCCTTTCTAGTTCTCATTAAGACAATGTTTCTAGGCAATGCTATTATATTTGTGGGTATTCCCATTTATTTAATTAACTCATGTATTTTTTCAGTAACAGAGATTTAATTATACAGGCACTCCAGCCTGCATGTTTTGAGGAACCCAAAGGCAAATAAAACATGTTCCCTATTTATCCTCAAGGAGCTTAGTGTATACCAAGGAAATAAGATGCAATAGCTGTAATCACCCAGACTCAAAAAACTCCAGCATGTTAGAAATGGAAGGGAACTTAGAGGTCATCTATTCAAATCCCTCATTCAGACACTGGAATCAAAACGAAATAAAAACATTTGTGAAGAAGGAGATTAGGAATTGCAAGACTAATCCTCAATCCAAAAGATCTTTCTTATTTTGTGGAAAAGGAATTAAGTCTAAGACATTTTGGCTCAGAAAGATCAAAAAGGACTTTGTTTTGAAAATGTCCTTCAGTGCTACATTGGATAATATTTGTAGTGAGAACATGGACTTACAGAATGTTCTTCCAACAGAAATTATTTGTCAGGGGAGAATGCCATTCTCCAGGGAAAGGGACAGCTTTTTAAATGGCCACTACTGACCTTGAGGATAAATACAACATTAGAGTAATTATACCAGAAAAGCAGCTCTCACAAAACTAGGATGACTGTTCTCTTTAGAAACAGAGTAGGACTCCTTGTTTTTAAATATTATCTAGAGGCCAAAAGCATGGAGCCTGAACCCAACTCCGTCCTGCTTCTCATATATCCTACGTGGTGAGAGATTCCTGGGATTTCCATTAGAATCATCTTATTCTACAGTTGTGTGGGGTTTAGGTACAGTGAGGCCACCCCCCAGGGAAAATTCTATCAAAACATTTAATAATAGAATATGGGTTTTCCAGTCACAACTGTTTCATAAACCAAGCAAAAAGAGCTAGTGAGAATCCTTCTAAAACTTCTATGGCTTTACCACCGCCTCAACTAAGAAGATTGGAGTTACCAAAGAATCCCACAGCCCACTCACCTTTTGTTCCCTTAATAAGTTTTCTTAGAATCATCATTTTATTCACTTTATTTTCCCTGTGTCCCAGAACAGACCTACACATTTGCAAACTTCAGCCTTCCACTCCAGGCACTCTGCTCACATCTCATTCTCCTATTAGAAATAAACTTATGGCTCCGTAAGTTAACATATCATTTCACTCCTTCCAATCACCCTTAACCTCCTGAAAAAAAAAAAAATCTTTTATCATTGCTTTATCTACCTCAACTCCTATTCACTAGCAAATTTCTTACAAATGGAGTTCTGTACCCATAACTTTTCTGACATCATTATCTTCAAGGTATTTTTTTCAGTCAACTAGCTTAGATAAATCTGAATCAAACAGTACCCATCTCATTGTTGTTTACTCCTGGCTTAATTCATGATTCCTAAATGCTCTTAGCTTGGGTGTTCCATATACATTTCACCATTCCATTCTCCAGATTCCCACCAAGACACCAACATAAGACCAGCTTTAAAAACCCAGTGTATACAGTAGAGCCAGGCATAGCCAATGTAGACTAGAGCCAACCATGGTCTCGTGCAGTCTACCTTGGGAAAAAACTCTTACAGGAGGTAATTCCATGAAAGATTAAATCCTAGGCAGAAATTAAAAGCCATGAGTAAATTCAGGGTCATCGGGAAAAAAATTAAAAATATAAGACAGATAATTTCGATAGCAAATCTTTATTGAGTGTTGACTGTGTGTAAGTCACTACTGTTATAAACGCTTTTAAGCACTGTCTCCTTTAACTTCACTTTATAGAAAATACCAAGGTGCTCAAATTGTAAGTAATTTGCCCAGTGTCAGTTAGAAAGTGACAGAACTACAGTGTGAGTTGAGACACTTTCTCTCTTTCTTCAGTTCATACTTTTAACCTCTGTACTATATTGCCTCCTATAAAGTCACTGGAATCCTTTAAAAGTGTTTAAAAATATTTCAAGGCAATTAAGCATGGCTATTATATCCATAAAACTAGAACAAGAATAGTTACTCAAAAGAATCAAATAGAAATCTTAGAAGTAAAATGTATAGTCATTAAAATGTTTAATTCAGGGCCAGATGCGGTGGCTCACGCCTGTAATCCCAGCACTTTGGGAGGTCGAGGTGGGTGGATCATCAGGTCAAGAGATAGAGACCATTCTGGCCAACATGGTGAAACCGCATCTCTACTAAAAAATACAAAAATTAGCCAGGCGTGGTGGCATGCACTTGTAGTCCCAGCTTCTCAGGAGGCTGAGGCAGGAGAATTGTTTGAACCCAGGAGGCAGAGGTTACAGTGAGCTGAGATTGCGCCACTGCACTCCAGCCTGACACCTGGCGACAGAGCAAGACTCTGTCTCAAAAAAAAATGTTTAATTCAGAAATAATTGATAATTTTTTAATAAGAATAAAGGCATACAGCCTGGCATGGTGGGTGGCTCATGCCTGTAAGCCCGGCATTTTGGGAGGACAAGGTAGGTGGATTGCTTGAGCCCAGGAGTTTGAGACCAGCATGGGCAACATGGTGAAACCCTGTCTCTACTCCGAAAAATTAAAAAAGTAAATAAATAAGAGAAAATTAGTTGGGCATGGTGGTGCATACCTGTAGTCCCAGTTACTTGGGAGGTTGAGGTGGGAGTATGACTTCAACCTGACAGGCAGAAATTGTAGTGATCTGAGATTGGAACCTTGTACTCTAGCCTGGCTGATAGAAAAAGAAAAAAAAAAAGACACACAAAAAAAGAAAAGAAAAAGAAAATCACAGGTGTAATCTTAAAATCAGTATCATATTTAATGGGGAAACACTAGGAAATGTCCACTAATATCAGGAATAAGGCAAAAACATTTCTTTCTCAATATTGTATTATAGATAGTAGATAATATAGTCAAGGAAACTCAATTAGAGGCATAAAATTTAGTAAAGAAAAAAAGCCATTATCTCTTTTTGCAGAAGTCATGACAGCAGTATTCAAATACTCTAGAGAATCGACAATAAAACCAACATGAACAAAAGTATAATTCAGTAAGGTATCATAATATACAATCAATAAGCAATTAATTAGAGGACATATGGTAGAGAAAATCCCATTTATAATAGAAGGGAAGAAGATTAAATACTTAGAGATAAACTTAACCAGAAATGTATAAAACCAACAAAAGGAAAGTTATAAACACTCTTGGCAGATATCCAGTAGACTCAAACAAATAGTAAAATATTCCTTCCTTAGATAGAATGACTCAGTATTATAAAGATGTCAGTTTTCCCTAAATTCATTTATAAATTTAACACAATCCTAATAAAAATTTCAACAAGCTTTTTTTAGGGCATAAAATAACTTGATACTAAGGTTCAACTTGAAAAGAATGAACATACATTAATACCTAGACATTAAACATACTACCGATCTTACATAACTTAAATAGTATTCTACTGGTACATAAACAGACAGATATACTGGTGAAAAGAATAGTCCAGAAATGGACTTAAGTATACATGGAAATTTACTGTAAGATAAAGATATTCTGTAATTTCAATTTGTATTTCTTCTTTTCACTCGTTACTTAGTAGAAAGTTTTTGAATTTCCAGGAGGAAGAGCCTTTTTGGTTCTGTTAATCACATTTAATTTTATTTCATTGCAATCATAGTACATTGTTTGTAACATTTCTACTTAATTGGACTTACTAATTTTCTTTTTGAATTGTTATACCCTCATTTTCTGTGACATTTTCATAGGTATCTGAGAAGAAGTTAGATTCTCTATTAGCAGAGTGTGGACTTCGATAATATAACCATAACAACTGTGTGTGTGTGTGTGTGTGTGTGTGTGTGTGTGTGTGGGTGTGTGTGTGGGGGGGTGTATGGGGGTGTGTGTGTGTGTGTGTGTGTGTGTGTTTGTGTGTGTGTGTGTGTTTGTGTGTGTGTGTGTGTGTGTGTGTGTGTGGTGTTGACCATAGTACTTATTTTTTGTCCTCTTTCTTGTGCTAAAAATAAGTCGTGTCAGTTTCTGATGATTAGAGTGTCTCTATGTACCAGAAAGGTAGTTGCTGTGTTATTTGTGCAGAAATATTTATATTTAATACTTCCATCTTAAGTTGCGGCTTTTAAGCCTGAAAAAGTACTTTCTTTTGTTATGTTTAATACATTTTGGCTTGGATTTGTCTTCTGTCAGGTTTACTTCTCTCGCTTTCTTGTTATGTCGATTTTGCCCTTGCCCTTTTTTAAATTTTTAACCTTTCTAAATAACTTTGTTTTAAGTATGGTCTTTGTGTATCGCTTCTCGGCCTTTTGGCTAAGATCAAGTGAAGTATGGTCTTTGTATACAGAATACAGTTGGGTCTTGTTACTTTTGTTTTTTAATGGAGATGCGATATTGCTCTGTTGCCCAAGGTCAGAGTGTACACTATCATAGCTCCCTGCAGCCTTGAACTCCTGGGCTCACGTAGTCCTCCTGCCTCAGCCTACTGAATAGCTGTGTCTACAGGCATGTATCACCATGCCTGGCTAACTTTCTTAAAAATTGTTTTCATAGAGATGGGGTCTCACTTTGTTACCCAGGTTGTGTTTTATTTGTAAGCCTAACTAAAACTTTTCTTTTAATGAAAAATTTATGCATATCTACATTTATTGATATAACTTATATGTTGGGCCTCAAAATTCTGTCACACAATGTTGTATAATTATGTGTTTTTTCTTGATGTTTTCTATATTTCATTCTCTATGAACTGCTTATTCTTTGCTGTTTAATCTTTTTTTTGGTATTTAGGAGGATTTATATTTCTGTTCTAATGGTTATCTTTGTCATATACTTTACTCCGTGCCTTTCATCTCCTGTTGTCTTATTTAACCTGTTATCTGGTTTATACAACTTTATTGGTATCCTTTAACTGCTCCTACAACAATGATCTAATTCTACTTTTCTTTTCTCCTTTCTCCCACTTTTAGTTTCATTGTTTTTATAAATAATTTTTTAACACAATATTAAAAAGCCAAATAGTAAGATTGTTTAAAAAATGGGAATATACAACTAATGGAAGAAAAATTACAATGGCCATATGTATATGAATAGATGCTCAAATTCCCTAGCAATTAGAAAGGTGCAAATGAAAACGACATGGTATTTTTTGCCTGTCACTGGAAAAAATTAAATCTTGGCAAGTGATGTATACTGGGGAAAATGAGGCTCTCATACATTTCTGTTAGGAGTCTCAATAGGTCTGATCACGTGATAATGTTGTAGTGTTACACCTCTCAGCAGTGGTTCCACTTCATGAACTATATTTTAGATAAACTGCTCCAGGAGACAGATATAGGAATATTAATTTAAGTACTTTTGCCAGAAACAAACAATTAGAAATGACCTAAATATTTAACAATGAATCTGTAAAGAAATGCAATTATATTTGTATATGATAGAATTATCTCCATAAATTAAAAAGCATGAACTAGAGGTATAGACTTTACACTTTCTGTGTCAGTACTGATGCTTTTTAATCCTAAACAATTTTATTTTCATTTATATGATCAGAGGGTTTTCTCTTTGAAATAGCAAAAATAATACCACTTATCTCATGCTTTTGCTGTGAGAATTAAATGTGTAAATATATGAAGTGTTTTGTAAAGTGATGGATACATAGAAAATATTCTATAATGTTAGTTGTCATTATAATCTAAAAACAAAAAACAAAAAAATTTTAATCTTAAATGAAAAAAGATGTGGATTATATTCATATAAATCAAAACACATACAAATAATTGCTATATACTTTTTATGAATCCAAATTATCTTATTTGTGTTGTTATAACAAAATACCTGAGACTCAGTGCTTTATAAACAATAGAAATTTATTACTCACAGTTCTGAAAGCTAGGAAGTTCATGATCAAGGTCCCAGCAGGTTCAGTGTCTGATGAGAGCTGCTCTCTGCTTCTCCAAGATAGCGCCTTGTTGCCGTCTCCTAACATGGCAGAAAAGCAGAAGAAAATGAACCCCCTCCCTGAAGTCCTTTTATAATGGCTCTAATCTTATCCATGAGAGCGTCAACCTCATGGCTTAATCACCTCCCAACAGCCCTACCTCTTAATATTATAACATTGATTATTAAGTTTCACCACATGAATTTTGAGGAAAACATTCAGACTATAGCACATATGAATATGAGGACATTAAAAAATGATCTCTAAGACCACAAACCAAAATCATAACAGGTTCTGAGGGTGCCGAAAGTGGAAAAACAATGGGCATGAGAGTCCTTTTTTTTCTGAGAAATAAAAAGGCAACATTAACTAAATACTTTTAATGACTCTATATTGTCTTAGTTTCTGCTGCTATAACAAAATACCTGAAACTGGGTGCTTTTTAGACAATAGAAATTTATTTCTGACAATTCTGGAAGCTGGGAAATTCAAGATCAAGGTGCCAGCACATTCACCAGGACTATATTTAAAATAAAGTTCAGGGATTTTAGTTTTATCTACTGCCCCTTTATTTCTTTAAATTAAAAAAGCCACGGAAGCAATATCACAACCTATTGACAGTATAAATTTCTGGGTGGTAGAATTATAAATTGAGCTTGCATGTTCTTTAAAACATTTATCAGAAAGAAAGAGAAATCAAGCAACATGAAGGTGAAGACCTTGCCTCTGGTTACTCCATGTGCTCCTAGCTGGCTTTAGGGTGGGACTCTTACTGCTATTAGGGACATTAGTCAGTGAGTAGACACTTGTTCACCATCGATCACCTAGTCCCAGAAGTCCCCACATTGGAAGATATAAAATGCATCACAATAAATACATTGCCAATAATAGTTAAAATAAAGACACACATGATTTAAGGAAATGAATTAGAAATGAATCAGAGCAGTTGTGTGGGCAGGAGACCCTTTCATCTGATGAAAATGTTCCGTGTCTCACTACCTCCCCTTGCACGGCTAACTTCTGCCTTCTGTAGAACCATAGTATCTAGCACTTTGGAGCCCAAACCCCTCTGGCATCCTCCGGGGCAGGTGGATATCTCTTTGAAGCATCTCCTGAATTTCTTCCCCTGTTTCATTAGGTACTACTTCTAATCACTCCTTTTCACATTCCATGAAGAGGTGGTTGAAATCACACAGAATATGATGGCTTGTTTCTCTTTTTCTTTGCCATTATAGATTTATATCTTTTTCATATATTTACTGTCATTTTTGAGGGATTCTCAGGAGGGAAATGAGATTTAAAACTAGTTCAATTTATTTTTTTAAAGACTTCAAATTTATTTTACATAGTATACTCTCTCCTTTTTTTTTTTTTTTTACTGTGATTTAAAAAAAAATCACATAACAGAAACTCTGTCCTCTTTGCAGATTTTTTAAGTGCACCTTACAGTATTGCTAACTATGGGTGCAATGTTGCATCACAGATCCCTAGAAATTTTTCATTTGCCTAACTGAAACTTTATACCTATTGAAACTTTATTGAATAGCAACTCCTTCATTTCTAACCTCTAGCAATCACTGTTTTACTTTCTGCTTCTAGAGCACACTCTTTTACATGCTCTCTGGCGATCCATCCAATCCTTACAAAGTTTTAAAAACAAATAGGTGTTGGATTTAGTATTATTTCCATTGAATTTTACATTTTGGGTTCTAGTCCATCTTCTAGTAAATTGAGATAATTTCTATTCTTGGATAGTCCATCCCATGAACTCCTCTGGGGCAGTCAGAAATATGCTTTGATTTTTAGCCCTTGCCAAGACATTACCCTCCATTGTACTACATCATTCTTGGGGTTTTTGTTTTCTAATTATTATCTCTTCAAGGCCCCTTGATTTAGACTCTTGTCCCAAGGAGTCTCTTCTACAGGTTTTATATTTCCATTATTAGATTTAATGGTCAAGAACAGTGTCCACATCTCTCAAAAACGGTAATTAATTGATTTGCTAATGTTTACTCAGTCAGTAGACGGCAGAACTTGGACAGTTGTGTTTAACTCATTCAGTATTTACAGATGTCTATGTGCCTGACATTAAGCTTAATGCTAGAGGCACAAATGTGACTATATCAGGATTTCATATATATATGGCTGGGCATGGTGGCACACACCTGTAATTCCAGTGCTTTGGAAGTCTGAGGCAGGAGGATTGCTTGAAGCAAAGAGTTCAATACCAACCTGAACAACAAAGCTTGACCCTGTCTATACAAAAAATTTAAAAACTAGCTAGGCACGGTAGCATGAACCTTTAGTACCAGTTACTTAGGAGGCTAAGGTGGGAGGATCACTTGTGCCCAGGAGTCTGATGATGCAGTGAGCTATGATCATGCCACTGCACTCCAGTCTCCGATCTGGGTAACAGAGCTCGACTCTGTCTCAAAAACATGTGGTTGTGTGTGTGTGTGGGGGGGGGGGGGTTAGAGTTACTGCTTTCAATCTTTTCTGATTATGATCCATAGTAAAAAATATAGTATACTTAATGACCCTGTGCATACTTACATATTGATCATTAAAGCCAAAATTTCAAAAAAACAATACTTTCTATATGCAATGTACTTGGATATTTGTCTGTTTTTTTTTTTATTTCATTGAAAACATCAAGTCATAATACACTGCATTGACTTTACAAGCTACTAATAGATGTTGATCAACCATTGTTTAAAAAGGGTAGGCAAAAAAGGGTAAAAAGGGAGTCATTTAAAACAACTAATTTCAAATAATGGAGAAAATTATGAGAATAATATATAATTCCAAATTCAGAGCTTCTCTTACAAATTATGCAGTGCCACTTGTTTTTAGCTTGAACTCATGCCTACCTTTTAGGCAGTTGTATTTACAGATTAATTTGTGAGCACCCTGGGACCTGACAGGACAAGACATAATTCATGTAAATTTTGGTAAATATTCAGGTAAATACTCCTTGAGTGATAGGAGGCAGGAAAAGTTTGAAGGGGAAGGGAAGACAAGCCTAGGGAAGGATGGCTAGGGTGGGGAGGTCCAAAGAATTATAAAGCATTAGTTATCCAAGTAAAGAATAATCAGAAGACCACTTACAGAATTAACAGAGTTCGGGGTAATATCATTATACTCAATCTCTATTCAGATTTTGGTCTATGGTCTCCCAGATCACTTTTTTAGTACCTTCACAGACCTATGGATTCATAAAGAGCATATAGCAATTATTCATATTTGTTTTGATTTATATAAACAGTAATCTTTTCTCTCAGCTCCATAAAACCTTCCCTGGTGCCCCCTGAAGGCTCACAACATCCCAGACCGGCCTCCATCACTCACTTATAATGTATTTTGGGGTCCTGAGGGCAGGGAGCTTTTTCTTTCTTCTCTGAATACCTAGCATCCAACTGAGTGTCTGGCATATGGTAAGTACTCACATACACATTCCTTGAATTCTCTACATCTCAATTTCTTTCACTGTGAAACAAAGTTGGGCTAAACAATCTCCAGGGGCCCTCACGGTCCTAATAATCTATGACTTTGACCGATCTGAAGTGGTGCAAGGCACTTTGCTTCACGAGAAAGCTCACCTCTTCCCTGTCATTGGCCTGAGATTATGAGTTCAAACAAGAAATGGCCTATGCACAGTTTAGGGTCTAACCCTGCCGTGTCCGGTCAGCAAGAGAGTTTTGGGATAAGAGCAGATGAAAGCCTTGTGCCACAGCAGTGCCTGCAGCAGAGAAAGGATTCCCTCCTCCACCTCACGCCCCACTGCTGCTGCTCTCCAGCCTGCAGTTTCCTCTAAGGCTCTGGATTGGCTGGAAGAGCAACAGAGGGCTGGGAAAGAGCTTCTATATATGCCTCAGAAGGAAAGGCATCCCAGACAGTTTTGAAGTTTTCAAAGACTGGTTCTGCTGTTAAGAAGTTGTATTTAAAGCGGAGGAGCTGAGCCACCTGCCAAAATGTGCAAAGGACTTGCAGCTTTGCCCCACTCATGCCTGGAAAGGTGAGAACCAAGTTACTGTGGTTTAAGAGATGTAGATATGGACAGTCTTTACTCACGGGAGCAGAGGTAACAGAGGTATTGTAGTTTGTGGCTAAACTGAGGTGAAACCAGTGCTTGTATACTGGGTATAGTCTCTTCTCTGTAAACAATATAGAGATTTTGAAAGATCTCACCTAGGAGGTTTATACAATTAGAATATTTCATATATCATTTAATATCCAGAACATAATTTCCTTCAAGGAGATGCCTATTCTGTAAGTGCTTATTCTGAATAAAAACTGTATGGTTAAAGATATAGATTCCAACATCAAACTGTCTAGATTAGAATCCTGGCTCTACTACTTACCCCTGTGTAGCTTTGTGCAATTTATTTAACCTCTATGCAGCTCAGTTTCCTTATCTGTAAAATGGAGATACCATGTTCTCTACCTCACAGGCTGGTTATGAGGATTGAATGAACTAATGTATATACAGCACTCAGAAGCATGTCTGCCACCTAGTAGGACTGCATAAATATTAATTTTTATTAATGTACAGGGACCGAAAGAGGGAGGCAGGTTTGCCTTGAGGAAGGAAATTTCCCATTGTTCTTTGTTCTCTGACCTCATTAGATAGAAATAGCTGGATGGCTAGACAAAGAAAAAGCCCTTGGGACACAGGGGTTATTTATTAGCTAGCATTCTTTTTTAGCTAAATGCATCAAAATCTTTGATGCTCCTGGTTGTCCCTAAGCTGGACAATATTCTGGAAGGAATCCTAGGTATCCAAGCCAAGTAAATAGAAGAAGAACAAATATCTTACATGTTAGAAAACTTAACCCAACCATCCTATCTGATGGAGAGAAGTAGGGATGCTTCTCCTCTTATTAAGAATGGATTTGATTAAATTGATTTTGATCCCATATGCATTAGGAATATTTGTCTTGGAATACTTTATTGTTTAATGGGCTGTCTATGACTCTGTCTCTTACAAGCTCAGGTCTTCTTTTTGATAACTTCCACTCTAGAAATAACCTAAAAATAATTTTAAGGTGATAACATAGTAACATATAATTTTTTAACCAATAATACTATCTAGTAACTGAATATGAAACCTCCAGGGAGCCTTACTCTCTGAATTATGGCTTTCAAACTTTTTAAATTATGATCCATAGTAAGAAATATAGTTTACCTAATGACCTTGTGCACACTTACATATTGATAATTAAAGAAAAGCACAGCATATTATTATTGTTTTTAAATTTATATAAAAGAAACTTGTAGCTATTACATTGTAGTAGTTAGATCGTAACTAGGGGGTCAATACTGTCTATTGTACTAACCTGGTAGGGTTGGTTCTAAAGGTGAGGGTTTTAAAGGGGGTAGGTTTTAAAGGTGAATACTATCTATTGCTATCAGCCTGTTCTTTTCTCTTACCTACTGTACAGAAAGCCTAAGAAACAGGGAGAGCACAGAGCACTGAAAGGCACCTAAAACTCCTTGAACATGAGATAATGTATAATGATTTCCTTTTTCATTTTATAACTATGAGAATTGCAACTTGATTTTAATGGATGATTTTAGCCCACTTATTGTTTTGAAATTGTGTACCTCATGTAGTGAATAAATCTTGCCTTATTAATAGGTAAACAGTTGACTTTAGAATGATTGTCATATCAGTTTTCCAAGCATTTTGTGATTCTACAATACATTGCTTGGCATTTGGTGAAAAATCAATAGAATTTCTGTTGAAAATTTACCATGTTAATTATTTTTCTCTATGTGTTCTCTTAACTATGCACAATATTTACGGAGATATACAGATGGAACATTTCTTTCAACGATTCCTATTACTGTATTATATCTGATTCACTAGCGACATTAATATTGGATCATGTCTTTTAATGCACAGTAAATTCTTATGCACCAGGATTAACTCACGTTCATGTATTAAAAAGTGGCAAGTCGTAAAGAAACAAGCTTTTTTCCCCCATGGATTCACTGAATCTTTTATTTACTGGAATGTGGTAGAATACTGCAATTTTTGTGCACTATTATATATTATTTAATAATCTGTTTTCATTATAAATAGGGTAATTGTAATTTCTAATTATAATGCTGTTGAGAAGAATGTTTTGGAGAAATGGAATTGCAGAGCTGAGAAGCTGTTAGCACGTTCCCATGGAAAGGGTCTAACACTGTCTAACCTAAGAAGAAAATGATACTTGAATAAATGCTTCCAAACCTGCTTTCCATGCTCTATTCTCTGACTCCCACCTTCCTCCCCTACACCGGCTCCTGCCTTTGCATTTCTTCTCTCTGAGCCACGAAAGGAACATGGGTATGCTTCAATGCTTAGACAAAAATATTTAAAAATTCATATCAAATAAATTAGGGCAGCAAATACACATTACAAAAAATCTGCTTTAAATGAAAAGCTCTGCTGAAGAGTCCAGTTCTAACTTCTATATGGCTTTAGAATAAGTCACTTTACAAAAAGCTGAATAGCATACCATTATTTATCATAGTGGAAAGAGTATTAGCTAAGGAGTAAGGTGTAGACTCAGTTTTGTCATTATCTGAATTTGTGTCCCTGAGCAAGTTATTTCACTTTCCCAGAACTATATTTTCTTATTTAATAGGCAAAAGTTCAACTGATTGTTCTCTAATATGTTTTCCAGTTCCAACATAATGTAAACAAAGTGAGGTATGCACTTAGTCTCAATGACTACTAAGAGATATAATTACAGGAAATTTTCCTGATTTATTTTTCTGTAAAAGTTTGAGAGCAGGTTGGACATGCTGGCTCATGCCTATAATCCCCTCACTTTGGGAGGCTAAGGCAGGAGGATCCCTTGAGGACAGGAGTTGGAGGCTGCAGTGAACCATATTACACCACTATACCCCAACCTGGGTAACACAGCAAGAGCCTGTCTCTATAAATCAATTCATTAATTAATTAAAATAAGAATAAAGTTTGGGAGCAATGAAGAATCAAATAATGAAAAATAATCAAGGACCCAGTCCTGTGGTGAAACCACTGGGCCATGGCAGAAGCAACATGCTCAGTGATTCTAATGCTGATTCATAAGAAAGCATTTATAAGAATAATTTACTTCATGTAAGGGGAATTTTTTTGACAGCAACTCTTTATTAGTAAAGAATATAAAATAAACTTTTTTTTTTACAACAAAAAAAGAAGTGTTTTCCATAAGATTAAAAGATGGAATATATATAATCGGTGAAGATAACCAAAATCTGCCACATAAGGTAAGAAAAACTTCAATAATTAACAAAGACTCACTTTTCCAAGGCACATAAGGAGAAATTTAATCCTAGAAAATATTCCTTTCTCAATGTCCAGAGAAGCTTTCATACAAAGTCAACTTTAATATATTTGTATAAACTACTCTTTATTTGAATTTTTAAAGAATATTGCTCATTAAAATTTTAAGTAGGCCTCACATATTTTTATATGTGTAAAGATGCAATAATCCAAACACCTGGGTAATGAATAACCATAAGCATACAGTTTCTACCCTCTGGCTTATTGAGACCTGTACTATATGGGTGAGAATCTTACATGGTCAATGAAAAAGAAAAGAGTTGTGTCAATTGAAGATCTTATTTTTACCTATGATTTTCACTTTGAATTTTAGGCTTCTTTTGAAAACTTATTCTCATAGTCTGTTGCATTCCTCTAAACAAGTTTAAATTTTAAAGTCAATATTGCTCTTTGGGGAAATGAAGTATTATGAAACAAAAAGTGTTACTATTAGCCAGGTGCATTACTCATGCCTGCAATCCCAGCACTTTGAGAGGCCAAGGTGGGATGATCACTTGAGGCCAGGAGTTTAAGACAAGCATGGGTGACACAAAGAGACCCTATAAAAAAAAAAAAAAAAAGTCCCACAAAAATTAGCCAGGCACAGCAGATTGCCCCTCTGGTGCCAGCTGTTCAGGAGCTGAGATAGGATTGCTTGAGCCCAGGAGTCTGAGGCTGCAGTGAGCTTTGATCACCACCATTGTGCTCCAGCCCGGATGACAGAGTGAGACTCTGTCTCTGAACAAAGAGTTATTTAAAAAATTAAAATTCTAATAACTGTACTGGTTGCTTTCTATTATGATGCCAACTTTGAACAACTTTGCTATTCATTGCCCAAAAGTCTGGATTATTTGTCTCTTTAAATATACAAAAGTATGTGAGTCCTACTTAAAATTTTAATGAGCAATAGTCTTAAAAATCTAAATATCATTATAACATAAAGCAATCAGTGCAGTTTTTAGTATTTTAAAGAGCTACAAGCCCTCTGCTGCTCTAGGTGATTGGCATAGATCTGATTTCTGTTTCAGACTAAAAAGGCTATTAAGGGTATAACGTGTTTAATCCACAGTTCACACAGGGGCTTTTGTCCATCTCAAGGATGTGTCAATGCTAGGAGTTTCAGAAGCCATAGAAAGTAAATGGGAAAGGTGATTTTCAAACATTTATTATTTTTAAATTTATTTTATATTTTTATTTCTTTTTTAAAATTTTGTTTTTAAAATGTATTATCATTTTACTAAACAATCAGTTTTTCCCCACGTTCTCTGATTTATGTGGGTCAAGTGTGGACAATTTAGAATAGAAAGGCAGCTAATAAGCAGAACTACTAATAAACTAATCTTCTGAGATTGTTAAACCTTTGAAAGTACTAGAGTGAGCCCTGGGTTTGCAGGATAAATAAATACAGCCATTTCCAAAGGGATGAGCATATCCTTGGGCTAATTGTAGAGAAAAGGTAAGCACCAAATGTTCTAAAGACTGGCAGTTAACTTGAACAACTGATAGACCAATTGGAATGAATTGAGGAGCATCAGAGAAGCCTGAGGGAGGTCATAGCAGAGCATCTGGCTGGGTTTCAGATCATGCTTGCTGAGAATAAGTATAAATTTCAAGCTTACTATATAGTTGATATTCTAAAGATGTAATTGAAAACATTGCAGTGAAACTTTAGAATGTTAAGAAAGTGAGTGAATATTTAATAACCTTTGGAGAGGATCACTAAGAAAAAAAGTTTATATTGATTCCTACTGATGAAACAATATCAATTATTTCTGTGGATTGCCTTTCAAACATGTGTACCTGCCTTAGGCATAAGGATGAAAGACCCATGCCCTGCTCCCATGGAAATTTAAGCCCAGTTAAGGAGATAAATAAGAAAAAATTAATGCTCAGTGTTGCAATCTACTACGAAGGAATACATACATAAAGTGCTAAGAAGCACAAAAGCTGAGGTAGTAGATGGGGGTCCTAAGAGCTTTTGGTGGATAGGAAAGAATTTACAAGGTTTCAAGGATGATGCTTGAACCAAGTCTAGGAGGATAGAGGAGTGCGCCAGGTCTGACAGGAAGAGGAGAAAAAAAGAAGACCATCTAGGCCAAGGGGACAGGCCTGTATGAGCAGAGACTCAGAGATGAGAGGGCACAGCCAATTTGGCTGATGTTATGACATCTATGTACAGCCTGTATTCTCTCTCAGAGGTCAGCAAGGAGGGAAAACTCTGAGTTTCTAGCCACTGTTAACCTCCTCCTGAAGGACGTCTCCTGGGCAAGATGTCCTTCATATGGTTCTCCGGGAACTTCTCCAGTGCTCATCTGTTCCCAACACTGAGGATGGAAGAGATTTATTCAGGGGAAAGATGGTCCTCCCCTTTGCCTAAATAATTCAATATTAAAAATATAGACTGTATTTGGCGTATAGTAGGCAACAAATAAACATTTTGTTGAAGGAATGCATGACTGAATTTACAGCAAATAGAGACAGGAGCACTTCCAGGACAGCCTGGTCTTTTCTCTGCTTTCCTTGTGTGTTAGGGAGACGAAGAACAGCATCAGTGGTGACGTTTTAGGCCACAGTGGGAAAAAGAGTGTGTGTTGCTAAATAGAGGTGCCTGCTTTGGGAGAAGGGGAGTGGGGATCAGGAGAAAAAGAAAAGTAAAGTGCATTTCTATCATTTCATGAGGAAAACCGCATTAAAGAGGTGAGTCTTCTTTTGGCTGCAATAACGGTATCCCTTAGGCGAGGTCTAGGAAATTGTACTGCCTGGGCAGTTCCTCATGCAGTTACTGTTGAAGCTTCTTTAGTGAATTACATTCTGTATTCTAGCAAGTTGCCCCTTCTATTCTGTCTTTCATTTAGTCTGGGTTATGCTGAATCATTAGATATCAATTCATAACACTTTCAGATCCCAGAATCTTACATTTTGAAACATCCCTGAAATGTTATCTTCTTCTCTGCAAGGACTACACACTATTACGGGATAGATGACGTCTAGGGACAGAGTTTATTTATGACTCTGGAGCCAGTGTTAATGGTGTTTGTCTGTACGGCTGGCCAGAGAGCAAAGCGGCTAAATTTTAATTAATTTAGTCAGGATCAATCATTAGTAACAGGAACCAGAATATGACTGGAGGCCAGAAGATAACAATTTCCTATCTCTTTCCTCCTTTAAAGTCCCAATCAGTTCTCAGATAACATTGCATCTGCATTACTTTGAAGGCTGAGTCAGCCAGAGGATAAAGACCAGTGAAAGCTTGATTGCTTCTGACCATGGCAGAAAGTTACTCTTAAGATTACAGGATTCAGGAACAGGAAAGACAATGTGCAGAGTAAGGAAGGACATGAGCTCACAGTCTGTCCCCTCCCGCAAAACCAGCGCTTGAACTGCCATGTGGTGGGGTAGAAAGAACAGTGGTTGTAGCTTTACCTCTATTTCTTCCTTACTGTATGAACTTTGGAAAGTCACCAACCCTTTCTGAACTTCATTTTCTCATTGGTAAATGAGGATATTTATCTTGTGGGGAAAAGCGCTATAAGAAATAAATGAAATATTATAGTAAGTTGACTAGTTTTAAGTAGAAGGACCCCTATTAAATAATTATTTTCCTTTCATCTTTCTTATCCCCTTTGTAGATAGTGAAGAAACATAATTTAAGTCAGCCAATCATGTGCCAAGGCCTTTGATGATACTCCTTTTTATCTTTCGTCATCATAACCTCGTCTTTTAAAAAATAAATTTATAAAATTGTACAGTATTTTAAAAATACTTTATAATTTTTCAACATATATAGATTTTAAAGTGTTATTGCTACTTTTGTTTCAGTAGTTTTGGGGTACAGTTGGTGTTTGGTTACATGAATAAGTTCCTTAGTGGTGATTTCTGAGATTTCAGTGCACCCTTCACCCGAGCATTGCACACTGTATCCTATACATGGTCTTTTATCCCTCATCCCCCTTTCAACCTTGCTCCCTGATTCCCCACAGTTCATTATACCACCCTTATGCCTTTGCATCCTCATAGCTGAGCTCCCACTTAAAATTGAGAACATATGATATGTGGTTTTCCATTCCTGAGTTTTACTTAGAATAATAGCCTCCAGCTCCATCCAAGTTGCTGCAAAAGACATTATTCATTTTTATATGCAATATGGCGTATGTATACCACATTTTCTTTATCCCCTCACTAGGTCAGTGGGCACATAGGTTAGTTCTATATCTTTGAAACTGCAAATTGTACTGCTATAAACATGCCTGTACATATGTCTTCATATAATGACTTCTTTTCCTTTGGGCAGACACTGGATTGGGATTGCTGGATCAAATGGTAGTTCTGCTTTTAGTTCTTTAAGGAATCTTCATACTGTTTTCCATAGAGGTTGTACTAATTTACAGTCCCACCAGCAGTGTAAAAGTGTTCCCTTTTAACCACATCCATGCCAACAGCTATTGTCTTTTGACTTTATAATTATCAACGTATGTTTCTTCTTAAAACACATATCAACTCTATTCAAAATAATAAAGACTCATTAAAAACCATGATCATACCTAAAAATTAACAATAATTCTATAATTCACTGAATCTTCAGTAAGTATCAAAATATTTTCAATGCTCTTTTCTCAGTTGGATTGCTTGTATTAGGATCCAAATATGTTCACATACTGAGATTTCTTAATCTTTTATCTCTCTTAGTCAATAGGTTTCCTGTTTATTCTTTCTTGCAATTTATTTGTAAAACACAGTCTTTTTAGACTCAGGTATAAGAGGCTATATAACATGTGGGAAAGGTACTGGACGGAGAATACAGGCATCTGAGCTGTAACATTGTCTTCTACTACCTAGTGGAGGGTAAATTATGAGCCACTTCCCCTCTCCAAGTACCACTATTATATTTGTAATAGGACATAATCTATTATATGGTCCTTTATATTCCTTCTAGCTCTAACACCTTCTTATTCTGAATTGGGACACCATGTATTTTGAGAAAATATTCCATTTATATTCTAATTTCCTATTTCATCTAAGTCATATAGGAAAGGCTGGGAAACAAACTCCTGGATGTGGCTTAAAAGAAGATATCAATTAAATATGTGCAATTTTCTTCCCATAACTTAAAAAAATATCAATGGACTCAGTTAAGAACCTCATGTTTTACCTGGCGTGGTGGCCCACGCCTGTAACACCAGCACTTTGGGAGGCCAAGGTGGGAGGATCACAAGGTCAAGAGATCGAGATCATCCTGGCCAACATGATGAAACCGCGTCTCTACTAAAAATACAAAAATTAGTTGGGCGTGGTGGCATGCACCTGTAGTCCCAGCTACTCGGGAGGCTGAGGCAGGAGAATCGTGTGAATCCAGGAGGCGTGGAGGTTACAGTGAGCTAAGATCATGCCACTGCACTCCAGCCTGGTGACAGAGCAAAACTCCATATCAAAAACAAAAAACCTCATATTTCCTTAAAAGACTTGTGATGACAAGTTCAGAATATACTCCCAGTTTGTGGAAAGTATATATTAACAGGCAGTGGAAAGTGACTCTATTTTGGTGAACTCTATGAAGACAAAGGATGGTCTCAGTTTCTTGTACAATTTGAGGATGAATTAGAATCTGAATATAACAGTTTATGATGGTTGCACTTTATTTAGTTAACTTCATTTTTTCTTCTTCAAATGTGTAAGGTCATTGAGGGCAAGATAAAAAAGTGAACACAAACACATCTGACTTTGGGTGTGTGGCACCACAGACTACATCTATGCTACACTACATTTTCTCCAGTGGGAAAGGGTGGCCCACTCTTGCTCTTCTGAATGCTGCTTAGAGGTAAACTTGTCATTTGCCTTAACAGTGCAGGAGTTTTCCTCCTTGAGGATTGGATAAGAAGGATAAGTCAAGGTTTCTAGGTCTTTACATAATTAACCAATTTTTATCTGCCATCTGGATAGATCATGAAGTACTGACAATTGTTGGAAGTGCTATGAAGACTGCTGACTACATAAATCCAAGTCAGGCATGTATATGCACAGCAACTGCAGTTTTCAACCAGATTAGGAGCATATGGTTTGCCTCCAGACTAGGCATTAGAAATTGGGTCTTTCCTGGAAAATCTGTAGGTGTGGTCAACCTGATTACAGGATGCACCCATTATTAACACAGCTAATCCATGTGTGTTTTTAGGCTTATTTACCCCTACCATAGAGCTCCTGAAAAGTCCAAACAGAGTATTTATTTGCAAGGCATTCCATTCAGTTGTCATGTCTAGGTAAAATAAGTTAACCTGATTTTTTTTCCTCCTTCACAAAGGAAATATTTCAGTGTTTAAAGGAATTGGCCAAGCAGCTTTTGAATACTTTGGACAGTAGGTACTTGATGATCATGTTGGTTTCACAAATAGTAAGTAAGGCTAAGACCTTTATTCTATATTCTCCATGCTTTCCTTCCCAACTGTTTCCCCAGGCACTGCTCAAAACAACACCTAGCCCACACAGACAGATCATTTAGAGCCTTAAAACTCTACATTCTAGAAAGACATTGGAACTATCATATTAGAGTCAGAAGAAGAAAAGCAGCATGAAATAAAGTAACTGTGAAAATGTGAAGTGCTCTCCTCTTCCAACGTTTGTTATTATTAGCAAAGCGTGTGGAGCCGTTTTGGTCAAGCTACCACTTTTTGATATCTTCTTGTGCCGAACATCTGTTTCTTGATGAGGCACTTGTCTATGGGATTCAGGAAGTTTAGAAAGAATCAAGATGTTCCATTAAAAAATAGCCTCCTCTATTTTGGCAAGTTATTTATGTGATAGTTTGTGAGAGATAACCAGTGCATGTTATGTGGCCTCACCAGTGGAGTGTGAGGCCACATAACCTGTGTACTTGGGACAAGGTCAGCAGTGCAGGTCACACTGAAGACTTTCCCGGAGGACCTGGGGGTCTGATGCTTTCTGGATGACAAGCTTCCAGAGTCTAAAATCTTGCTTCTGAATCACCCAAGTGCAAAACAAGATGTCATTTGAACACACACATGCATGTGCTTACACACACACTTACACACATATACCCTCGATATTATCTATGACTTGGATAAAAGATGGATTGTTTGTTGAAATCAGAGATTTGTGCACACAAACTGAAAGTATAGCTAGGCCTAGTAGGAAGAAACATTTTTTCTTACATGAAGATGAACATAGATTGATGGGAATTTTTTCCATCTTAGTCAAATAGGTGTTTCCTATATTCATAGTTCAGATTTCAAACTAAATGGGAAAAACAAATGTTTTTTCTCTCCTCACACAACACTTCATTTCTGACACCCAATGTGTGGGTTTCCAAACCAAGAAATTCCCTAACTTTTTGCAGTCACCAACTGCGTGTTTTACAACTCAACTGAACTCTGACACTGTCTACTTGGAGTTAACATCATATTCCACTG
Source organism: Saguinus oedipus (assembly GCA_031835075.1). NCBI lineage: Eukaryota > Metazoa > Chordata > Mammalia > Primates > Cebidae > Saguinus > Saguinus oedipus. The sequence goes on along the minus strand of CM063190.1, from coordinate 30,702,292 downwards.
GTTGAGGGCTCAGCCCCACAAGACTGCCCCCCGCTTCAGATGGCAATTGTAAGTTCAGCTATAAATTGGGGTTTCCTGTAACCTCTTCCTTAGTTTCAATAATCTGTATGATGGCTCATAAGACACAGAAAAACATGTTTACTTTTACTGATTTATCATAAAGGCTATCGCAAAGATATAGTTGAGCAACCAGATGAGGAGGTACACAGGGCAAAGTATATGGGAAGGGGCACAGAGCTTCTGTGACTTCTCTGGGCACACCACCTCCCAGCACCTTGATGCATTCATTCTTATTCACCAACCAAGAAGCTCTCTGAACTCTGCATTTTAGAGATTTTTATGGGGGCTTCATTACTTAGGCATAATTGATTATTAAGTCAATCTTCAGCTCATCTTTTCTCCCCAGAGGAAGCTTTGTTGAAAGCGCCAAGCTCCTAATCATAGTTTGATTTTTCTAGTGAACAGCCCTTATCCAGGAGGCCACCAAGAGTTGCCTTGTTAGAGCAAAACATGGTCTTCTTACCCAGGAATTCCAAGGGATTTAGGAGCTTTGTGTCAAGAACCAGGGTCAAAGACCAAATACTAAGACAAAATGTGTTCCTAGCACCCTTATCACCCAGAAAATAATAAGAGTTTAGGAACTTTGTGCCAGGAGTTGATGGCCAGAGATCAGGGTTTAGACTATGACATAATAAGAAACACACTCATGAAGGCAGTAAGCTAGCCCTTCATGCCTGCACTGCTCCCGGTTTAGACAACCAATGTTTCAGTCACTTGTTCTACTTGTCCATTAAACTGTTACTCTGAGGAGGATATCTTTCTGCTCATTGTTGGACATTACAGGCTATACAGTGTGTTCCTTGTCTGAATAAATGGTGGCTGGCTACCCAAATTACTGCACTATCTTCCTTTATTTTTTTTATACCACTTTGAGTATTTGCATCTAACACCTCATAAGCAAAGCACACTCCAGGGTCAGTGGCTATTCCTGTCAAGACCCACTTGTAGCCCCTGAAGGCTACTGGCATAAGTCTCACTTGCCAGCTGTGTTCGTGGCCTTCCCACCACGGAATGTGCCACATAGCCATCCGCAGTCTGTCTCTTTTGCTGACAAACAGGACAGTTCTTACTGGCATTTTGTTTTTCAGAGCGTGCAAGAAGAGTATGCCCGATTTAGTTCATCTCTGCCTTACTGTAGTACTCCCCTATCCACTCCTTTCATGGACCCAGGCGGTTGTCACAGGGGAGCACATACAATAAATACATATTATTGATCCAATCACCTTTCGAACCCAAAAGGGACTTCTGATGGCCAGCAGTATGTTCTACTTTAACGAACCCCTTGAATTCCCATAGTTGTCTCCATAGAGCTGGGCCCCCAGGTGGGTAACCCTTTAATGGGCTAGCCTTCCACTAACCGTATGGCCAGGCAATTGGCCACTGACCATGATTCAGTAAAATCTGAGACTCAGGGGCCTTCATCATTGTTAAATTCTTCTATCATTGCTAGGCAAACAGCATGCAATTCAGCCCACTAGGCTGAGCTAGTTTTTATCTTCTTTGATAGGGGTGACAGCCTTCCAACAGGATGCTGTCCATACACTTTGAAACTACTCTCCACAAACCAAGTAACTGTTTGTCAGTTGAGCACTGTTTATAGGGTATTGTCTAAATGATGATAGAGGTTGGCAGTTCCTCACACAGTTCCACAGTCAGTCCTAGGGGAAAAGGGTTCCCTGTTTTGAGATGCTCCTTCTATTCTCCAGGTATTATGATCCTGTATAAGCCATTCTTATTTACTACAGAACTTTTCCAGGCACTGCCATCCCCATTAGAGTGTTTCTCTCATATCACCAAGACACTATGGGCATTTCAGGTTTCAAGATTATTTTATGTCCTTCAGTTACAGAGGCAGTTTCAATTAATGTCCAATAGCAAACTAATAATTGACCCTCAAATGGAGATTCTCTAGTCCAAAGTCCCAGTAGTTGTCACTGGGAGGCACTTACAGGCTTTTGCTATAAGCCTCAGTCTAAGATCTGTATAGGCTTTCAAACAAAGACTATGTGCATTCAGACTCTACTCTGTATTGCTTAGGATTGAGCAATCTTATTGGCTCTAATTTAGCATGCTCAATTAGCATGGTTTGGAGCGTGGATTTACATGTCTTCTGTATTACAATACTAGGTAGGGGAAATACTCCCCAGTCAGATACAATGTTGATTTCCATAATATAACCATTTCACACAGAGCCTGCTTAAACATTCCAACTTTCATAATACTATCACCTTCAAATTTTTGATAATTCTATCAAATTTCAAATTCTGTCAAATCTCAGATTTTTCTATTTTTTCAATCTCATTGTAGCCTAAGTGAGGACTTTGCCAATGGGTTTTGGTACCACAGTGCATGAGACTCCTGTTTCTAGGAGTTCTGGAAACTTTTCTTCTCCACTCTCTGACCATTTACCCACTTATAGCAAAAGGTTTTGGGTTCCCACGAGGGGGTCGAGCTCAGAGACCCTGACCTCATTGTCAATCTTTATCTCAATGGAGTAGCCTAACTTTTGCTCCAAGCAATTGCAGGTCCTCTAACTCCTTGTAATCTTAGTCTTCTTGCTTTTTAAACTTCTCTAAACTGGGGTAGATAGAAGGAACTTGGTTAGGGCCCTTTCATCACCAGAGATCACTTTGACCCACAGAGCCTTTGTCAGTGTTGTGTTAAAACCCTTGTTTTAACCCCATCAATGTTTGTTTTCTTCATTGCACTTCTTAATAACCATCTAAAGATTTTACCATGGTTGCATGAATCCCATTATACATCTCTTTATTTTTCTGTTTGTTTTGCTCCATCAGATCACCTAATGTCTTAACTTTTTAAACATTTTTACCTTGTTGGGAAGAGTTCTTTGATTCTTCCTTCTGCCCTTGGCCATCCTCTTGTTAACTATTTGTACCATTTTTATTAACATCTGTACAACCCATGAGCGGAAGCCAAGACAGGAAATTCAGTAAAACTTCCCAGATTGTCATTTAATTTTGCCACAGTAAAATTATATGGAGCGCCCATGCAAATGGTGCTTGTTTGCCCATGGCACTTACCATATCCTGGGAAAACAGGCATATTCAGTGAGTGAATATCCTGATTTTCACAATTCAATCCCTCATGGCTTGTGCTCTAAGCACAACAGCTGCTTCATCTGGGCTGTTCTACATGGTATTTATATGGGGAAAGGAATGGTTCACCTTCTTGGGATAGACAGAACTTATAGTAGCTTTTATCTAGTTCACCAGGTTGGCTCTTCCCTCAGGAATGACCTCCTGTGTCTCTGGATCATGTTTTACCATCTGTAATCATCTCATAGTAAACTGTGGGTCCAGAATCCACCCCGATTTCATTTTAGTAAAGGTTCTTCAGGAAGCTGATGATACCAATCTACAAAATGAAGGAACTCCTTCACACTGTATGTCCTGGTTTCCATAGTTCCCGGGGTGTGCCCTCTCCCTGTTGACTACCTTTTGGGTGACCAGAGGGCTCGCAGGTAGTTCTGCTGTTCTGCATAATGTTTCCTTTTGTGGGTGCCTTTCAGGATAGCGGCTAACGCTCAATCTCACACCTGAACTTGGTCCGAAGTTGAGGTCTAACCCAGCACTTTGAATTTAGCTACTAAACATAACAATAGCCACAGGACTGTATGCCTAGCATGCCTCTTCTTAGTTTGTATTTCCTTTCACCTCCAATGAACCAGCTCCTCACGAGTCAAATCTACCACCATTTCTAAACTCCACTGGTAACTCTGATCTTTAGTAAGTGAGTGCAGCACAGCTGTAATTTCATATTATGTCAGAAAAACTCTCCTCAGACATGTTTTCCATCTGTTCTCACGCCACCACAACAATCATCAAGAAGACTTCTGTGACTTTTAGAAAAACCCCCACATGCCAAGCAGTGGACACCAGCTGGGTGTCCTCCAATTCAATTTCCGCACTATCTACACAGAGACAGCGTCAACTCCCACAGGTTGAGGCTCAGTCCCACAAGACCGCTCCCCCTGCCAGTAGTAATTTCCCACCTCTGGAACTTCTGACAAACTGGCTTCAAGTTAAGATTCCCAAGATCCCTCTTTGGGTTCGATTCATATGCTGGAGTGGCTCACAGAACTCAGGGAAACACTTAATGTTTACTGGTTTATTGGATATTGCAAAGGATATTGCAAAGGATACAGAGGAAGAGACACTAGGGCAAGGCCTGGGGGACGAGGTGCGGAGCTTCCATGCCCTCCCTGGAGTGCCACCCGCCACCCTCCGGGAACCTCCAGGTGTCCAGCTCCCTGAACCCCCTTCTCTTGGGTTTTTATGGAAGCGTTTCTTCTGCCAGAGTATGAGGCGGGACCTCTCAGGGAAGGGTCTTAAGACCCACAATCGCAAAGGTGGGAGAAGATTAGAGTTCTGCCTGTGATGGGTGAAAGGAAGGCTGGAGAGATTCTGTTTCCTGAGGCCCAACCCACCCATTAACACAAAAGACCATAATAAGGGGGTTATTAACCAGGAACCATGGACAAAAACCAATGTATATTATAACATCACACATATTATAAGTGACTAGGGGGGCATAGCCATTCTCATTTAGCTGGCAAGGTTGAGAAAAATGCAAATAAGATTTTCTCAAATTCTAATCTGAGGGTTAAAACATCTGTTATTTTCAAAAATTTCCCTCTAATCTTTTATCTTCTGGATCTACTAAGTATAGCTCAGCTTTTATCTCTCTTCCTGGTCCAGATGGGGCCCTGATGTTTGTAATTACACTGAAATGTGAGTGCAGATGGCTGAACTGCAGCTGAGAGAAAGGGATAGGTAACTGCCATCAGCCACTATGGAAAACATTTTATTAAATGGATACTGGCTCAAGAGCATGAAAAAGAAAATGTCAAAGACAGTTGACAATTATGACAGACTAGGAATGAGTGCCTAGCACAACTGATCACGCAAAGGCATGTAATAAAAGTCCATTGAATTGAGTTGACAGATTCTGCTCCTTATATGGGATGTGAATATTTTCCCCATTCTCTAATATGACCAGCTTAGAATCAAAGACTGAGAGTTGATTCAGGGTAACAAACCAATTCCTTCTTCTGTAGATGAGAAAACAGATCCAAACTGTTTTGGGGACTTGTCCAAGGTCACATAGTTGTGAGCTGGAGCTCATGCAAGGCCTCTGGATTTACATTTTATCTTCATTTTATTTTATCTGATAAACATTTATTTAGGAATTTTGGTCATATATTCATAATTTTGTCTGTCTTTGCTTTTAAGATATTTATTCTTCCATTAGCACATCTTTTACAAAGTTTTGGTTACTACACTGCAATCTTTAAAAAGAAATGATTTGTTTCCCTATTTCTATTTGCCAGTTACATATAATTGCCAGTTAGAATATCTGAGCAACATGAGAGAAGTGATATTCCATAATAATTAAAAGACCATATGCTGACATGAGACCAGGTTGAATTCTACCTCTATCGTTTACTTGATAAAATTGAGCAACTCATCTAAGTTCTCTGTGAGGTCACAGTAATACCTCCCTCCTAGGATGACTGTGAACACTAAATAAGTTTATGCATTGCATGTGTTGAGTGAGTCATAGAGTTAGCTGAGAAATGCATCGTTAATCTTCATGTTTGCTTTTCCCCAGCTATCTTCAGGTTGGGACAACCTTGCAGCCAAACCTCAGAATGGATCTAAAACAGGGAACTGGAAAGCATCAGGAAATATCTTCATCTCCCTATGGAGGTGTAAGAATGGGACTCCCATGAAAGGGCCCCTTGCAAGGAACATTAGAAAGTAAATGAGACAACTGGATGACAGGAGGAAGGAGAGAAGGGAGGATCGCAGATAACCAAGTTGAGCCTGGGGATTGAGAGGATACTTAGACGATTGATGGAATATGATTATGTGAAACGGAAGCTATTTGTAGTAGGTGATGAGTTCATTCTTCTAAACTCTCACCTTGTCTTTTAGGAATTTTTAGATGATTTCAAGTCAAAAGCCCTGATCTTCCTGGACAATTTTATAGTTGTTAGTTATTAATTTGATTTTAAAAACAGCTGTGACTGCCACACACAAAACTCCAGCAAGTAATTCATAGGTAACATGGCCATAAAAATGAAGCCCACCCTCACCTCTGCATGTGTCTGTGTGTGTAAATGAAGACTATAGGACACTGTCTTGTCTGGTTTGAACTTTGGGACTTAGAAGAGAAGGGAGAATATTGGAACAAATAGCTGGTTCAGGAGAGGAAAGAAGAGAAGGGAGAATGTTGGAACAAACAGCTGGTTCAGGAGAGGAAGATTAGATAAGGCTGAGAAACAGATAATTCAGTAGAGGTTAAAAGAATTAAGATTATCGGTTGGGTGCAGTGGTGCATGCCTGTAATTACAGCACTTTGTGGGGCCAAGGTGGGCAGATCACCTGAGATCAGGAGTTTGAGACCAGCCTGGCCAACATGGGGAAACTGTTTCTACTAAAACTACGAAAACTTAGCCGGGCATGATGGTGCACATCTGTAATCCCAGTTACTTGGGAGGCTGAGGCAGGAGACTCACTTGAACCCAGGAGGCGGAGGTTGCAGTGAGCAGAGATCATACCACTGCACTCCAGCTTAGGCAACAGGAGTGAAACTCCTTCTCAAAAAAAAAAAAATAAATAAGATTATCTATTAAGTGAAAATAGAATGGTAGAATAAAGATGGGAGAACAGTCTGACTGGTTTTAAGTCTATTTCCTATAGTTACCTAAATTTTAAAAACAAAAGCTAAGTGAGATATATTAGCTTCTTATTCGCTGCTATAACAGTTGCCAGACACAAGCTTAGTCACTTAAAGCAACACGAATTCATTCTCATACAGTTCTGCAACTCAGAAATAGAAAATGGATCCCTAGGGCTGCATTCCTCCTGGAGGCTCTCAGGGAAATGGAATTATTTGCCTTTTCTAACATCTAGAGGCCACCTATATTCCTTGACTCGTGTGACAGACAGCAGTACAGAATATTTAAATCTTTCTTTTATTGTCAGATGGCCTTCAGACTTGACCCTTCGGCCTTCCTCTTACAAGGACTCTTGTAATTACATTGGGCCAGCTTAGATAATCCAGGATAAATTCCCACTTCAAGATCCTTAACTTCATCACTTCTGCAAAGTCCTTTCTGCCACCACAGAGGGTGACGTTGGGATGTAACTTTGGCCATCTGACTTGTTCCTCTTTCTCCTCTTGTTTCTGTTTCTATGCCTTGCTAACTGTTGTTCTGTCATCTAGATACCTTTTCATTTAACAGATAGTGTTCTTCCCTTCTTTTTGGAGGATGGGGTGGTCAGGGAATGTTCCCAACACCCCCTATGGTGTCTCCAAGTTCTTAGGTCTTTTTTATTCCTTGATGATGTGTTTCAAAACTGATGGTCTCCTGTCACCTGTGACTTGCATTTGCAGTACATAAAAATACATTTGCATTTGTCTAAGATGGTTCATGTCTATAGTCTAGAGAGGGGTACTCAGCCCAAAGATACCCTGCTGTCTTGTGGCAACAGGGTGACCTTTTGCTTGGTTCCTGGACTTCATTGCTGCACTAAGCCCTGATCTCTAACTTAGTGCCTCCTATTCCAGTAACCCCACAATTTAGGGGAGTTTCTATTCTTTAGTCCTTAATGTGCAAGAACCACAGAGCAGATTGCACTGGTCATTAGGAGGAAAAGGAAAGAATATTCTAAGGATGCTGAGAAGTTTCCAAGAATGTAATTCTGCAACATTTATATGAACCTTGAAAACTTATTTGAAATTTTTAGAAAACTTACTGGGGAAATGTGAACTTTTATATTAAACATTGGAAGGAATCTCTGAAGAGATGAGAGAAAGACAGAAAGAGGACACTTGCTTTGGATCCAAACCAATACCCTTTCCTCCTCTGGCATGCAAGTCCCAGTAAAATAATACGTCCTCAGATGTCCACTCTTCTGGGAATCCTTTTCTAGTTCTCTCTCAGAGAGAAGATAGTGCTTCATTCTATAAACTCTCAGAGAACTTTTCTATTTTTCTTGCAGTTTATACCATTTTTACTCAATTTTCCTCAGTCGACTTTGTCTGTGTATGTGATATTACCTAATTTAATTATTAGCATAATCTTTCAAGATAGATATAACAATATCTATCAACATTATTATTTTACCAGTGAATAAGTTCAATGGCTGGACCAAGGTCAGAAAACACGCTCCATCACCCCGAGTTTAACTTCAGGTTTGCTAATTCAAAACCAAGGGCTCTTTCTACTATATCACAGCTGCACCTCAATAAAAGCATCTATGCATGTCTGCTTTGTAAAATGAAAGCAGTCTGAGGTCAGGAATAATTGTTTATTAGTTTTGTAAAACAACCCCATAGCATCTAGTATAGTGCCTGACAAATGGTGTTTGCTCTACTAAAATCTGACAAGTAAATGAATACAGAATGAATCAATAAATAGATTGTTCTTTACAATGAAAATCTTGGGAATAATAAGCAGCTGTTAAGTTTTGGGGGAAGAAGAAGTGGTTTGAGATTGAATTCAGTGCGTCAGAAATGGTCCTCTTATTCCTCACTGTTACATTATTATTTTGCTCAGCAAACTCAGAAAGCTGGCAGAGATAAATGTTGACCAAGTATGTTGTTTTCAGTGATTCATTTGTATATTTTATGTAAATGTATTGTGAGAGGACACATTAAAGTCCTGGAAACTGTAATTTTATTAAGTGATGTAATACATGTTAATGTTTATTAAGATCTCAATTAATTTTACTTTTCTCCTCTTTCCCTTCTTCTCCAATACCTTTTACTACCCCTTTCATTTATTTTTTATGATATATAAAATGAGTTAAAAATAGAGTCACGTACAGTAAGAAACCTTCCATCTATAAAGTCCCTCTGTGTAATTCAAAGCAGAAGGACATGGAGACACTGAAAGGCTTTGAATGACGGTAGTGTTCAGAGGAGCTCTCGTGGGAATCCCTTTTGACCCTTCCACCTTTGGAACCCAGAATAAACCATAAATGTCTGTCTTCCTTGACTTGAGGACAATTTTCCCACTATTCATTATCTGGCTTCCAAAATGATTTGCCAAAAGTCCAGCAATCTTGCAAACAACATTTTGAATAAGATGAGGGAATTTAAGGCCAAAGGGAAATAAACTGTTTCTGTCCTGTTGGTCTCGTCCCTCCACTGTCTCCTTCCTTACCCCCAGTAACCTACTCTGAGGGATGAGCATGTCAGAGACAGGGCAGAAAAGCATGGGAAATATCTCAATTTCCATGGGAATCATTGAGTAGGGAGTGGCCAGTACTTGGGAAAAAACAATACTCTTTTAAAAACTCAAGTAAAATTATAGCACCGGGGGGTGATATTACAATGTAATTGAGCTGAGCTAGGCAGCAGTAGTGATCACCACACTTACTTTCTTTGTCCCTCCATAGGAGTTACCAATGAAGAGGCCGGCAGTGTGTCTTCTCTTTGCTATCTGAATTGGTTGCATTATTATGAGGTGGAGATCTTCTGAAAGGAGTTTACCTTGAATGTTAGTTAAATAGATCTCTGTTGAGCCTAGCCTAGCCTATGCTATCCATTCACCCATTCAACTAACGTATATCAGTCAACACATATATGCAAGATGCTATGATAGGGTTAGGACAAAATCATAGTGATAATAATAGGTAACAGTTATAGAGTAGTTATAATACTATACACCAAGTGCCACGCTCAACCCCCTAATGCATTAACTTATTTAGCATCACAACATTATCTAGGAGTTAGAAACTCTATTATTACCATTCTTACATAGAAAAATAAAGGCTTGGAATTTAAGTAATTTGCCGTTGTCACTCTGCTGGTAAATAAGAGTTGGAATATATCCCAAGCAGTGTGGACCTGTGCTCTTATCACCTATGCCATCCTAAGAGTTAAAGCAACTTTACAGGGCTTATTTTTAAGATGCTCTGGGGAGACCAAGGAAGTAAGATATGGTGCCCATCCTCAAGGAGCTTGCTATCTCACTGGGAGTGCACACATATGGGACTGTTAGGTAGACATTTACAAAAAGCTAGAGTCATTCTGTGAAAACGTGCTATCCATACCTCGGAAGAAGAAATGCATTCTGTTCTTTGCTCTGTCACTTATTGGCCCTGAGAACTTGGAAACATCTTGTAATTTCTATAACTCTAAGTTTTTCCACTTTTAAAATGGGGAGCGCAAATGAAAAGCTCTTTGAGGTCCCTTAAAAATGCCTCTGTTTTGTGATTTTATAGTGGAAAAGAGAGAAAGCAGTCTGGGAAGGAATACTTACAGAGGTTTCGAGAAAAGAGTGAGGCTTGTTCTGGTCCTGGAGTACTAAATTGGCACAGAGGTGGAGGGAGGAAAAGCTGGTGTGCTTGGGAGATGCTGAGGAGGCCAACAGGACTAGGTGTGCACGTGGTTGTGGGGAATAATGGGAAATAAGGTTAGCAGTTAAGGATGTAGAAGTCAGAAAGTGATGTTTGAAGTAGATATGGTAGATCAGTGGTTCTCAAAGTGTGGTCCTGAACCAGAGATGTGAATCCTCCAGCCTCCCCTCAGACCTCCTGAATGAAAAAACGTCAGAGCAAAGGCTGCATACCATATGATCTTATGTATATGAAAAGAACTAAACTGTAAGGATGGAGAACAGCTCAGTAGTTGCTAGGGATAGGATAGGGTAAGGGCTTTATACAAAGGGGCAGCATGAGAGAATTTCTGGGTTGACAGAACTGTTTTGTATCTTAACTGTAGCAATAATCTGTGTTAAAACTCATAAAATTGTACACCCAAAAAAGGTGGGAAAAAAGAAACTTTAGAGTGGAGCTCAGCTGTCTGTGTTTTAACCAGAGCTCCAAGTAATTTGGGTGCACACTAAAGTCTGAGAATTACTGTGTTTAATATAGAGAACCATTAACAGTGAGGAGGAAATTGTCTTTGAAAGGCTGGTCTGAAGGCACTGCTATTGCTGAAAGCACTGCAATAGGAAGAGGGAAAAGGGCCGGTGGGATGTTACAGTAATTCAGACCTGGAGAAAGGTGGTAATTTAGGTATGAGGAATTAAGAACACATTTAAAAGAGTTTTCTGGGCTGGGTGCAGCAGTTCACCCCTATAATCACAGCATTTTAGGAGGCCAAGTCTAGTGGATCATCTGCACTCAGGAGTTTGAAACTAGCCTGGGCAACGGCAAAATGCGGTCTCTACAAATAAGTACTAAAACAAAAGTTAGCAGAATCGGCTGAGCCCGGGATGTGGTGGCTGCAGTGAGCCAAGATCATGCCACTGCACTCCAGCCTGGGTGACAGAGTGAGACCCTGTCTCAAAAAATAAAAATAAAAGGATTTTCTGGGAAGACAGAAAGACACGTGAGAGATTAGCTCTTGGCAATAAAGAAGACAGTCTAAATAATGTAGATCGGAGAGCTTATAAATTGTGAGAATAAGGAGAATACTATAGTTACATAAAAATGGGGAGCTGGGAAGAAGTGTTGAGTAAAAGGAATACTTTTCACTCAGTACTTCAATGCCATTCATGAAGCATTGAACATCTCAGGTCCTTGATTTTTCTCATTTCTATATTAAATATATTGAATGTGATAATATTGAAATCTTAATTTATGAAAACTAGAGGAGCTGTTAGAGGTTGTTTCACTAAACTTTCTTCCTTCCTTTCTCTTTTTCTTCCTATTCTTTTTCTTTTCTTTCTTTTTTTTGGACAGAAAACAAGAGAGCTCAAATAACATATTCAAGATCACTCAGAAAAGTACTGACTGAGTTGATCATAGGATTTAGTCAAGGGCAAATCTTTTGCTGTTGTACTGTTTTTTGGTTTTTTTCTCTATTTCCAATCGTTATGCTCTATGTTACATTCTATGTTGACAGCTGTCATTTTTTCTGTTAATAAGCTACACATTTTCCTTCACTGGCACAGGACTTTCCCTAAGTAATAATAATAAACCTTGCCGCTTATGGAGTAGCACAGTAAACGTGCTGGGCACTAACATTAGTGTTTCATGTATAGGAACTCACTTAATCACAAAAGGCTTATGAAGTAGTTACCATTTTACAGATGAGAAAACTAAGGCAAGGTAAGGTTTTACAACGTGCCAAAAGTCACACATGAAGTAAGATGAATCTAGCTTGGCTCCAATATCCAAGCCCTTTACCACTATGTTATTGTCTCTTGCTTTAAGAAAAAAAGAGCTTGGTCTTAACTGGATTTTCTAACTTAGAGTTCATTTGTTCCACTCGACTGTCTCTCTAGGAACAGTCTTTTTAACATGTATCCTATTTGCTTTACAAACTTGCAGTTATATAGCATGAGACCAGGATTTTTGCCATGGTTGGGAGTTGGACATAGTCTCTGCCAAGTGTGGGGAAGATTTAATGCAATTTAACATGTTACTTGTGACTGTAGTAATGGAATGGGGATCTGGAAAGTATCTTACGATATTGCTTGGACAGATCCAGGTGGTCATATGACTTAGTTATCTAAAACAGCTGGTTGCTAATCTTTTCTTGATAATTTTTCTTCTGTAATGGAAACTTCGCCACATTTATTGTTCACGATTTCCATGGTTTCATCACCATTACCGTTAGTAAGTTCTCTTGAACACTTCCTGTTTAAATTTAAGCAATCTTGTATGTGTGTGTATGTGTGTTGGGATGGGGACTTTAACAATTATAGATGGCTGGGTTTTGAAAATTTATAAATGCATCATTATTTATCAGTTTCTTGTTCGAAGCTTCACAATCTCTTGAAGCTAGAGCCCTGTGTGTGAGTTTGGGTACCATCTTGGCTAAGGAATCCTGTTGCTTAGGATCAAGTCTCATGAGGGGCACCACATAGTTGTCCCCCTCTGTGATCCTGCCAACTCCCTGGTCTCCTGAAAAGGTGCATGTGGCTGGAGAAGATGAGGATTTGCCTAGTATCGAACCCTAAATCCCCATCCTCTGACATTTTCTCAGAGATTCTCTTTTATTTTTCTGCTTTTTAAATTTTTATATTATTTCATTTCATTTCATTTTGTTGAGACAGAGTCTCTCCTTTGTTTTCCAGGCTGGAGTGCAGTGGTGCGATCTCAGCTCACTGCAACCTCCGCCTCCTGAGTTCAAGCTATTCTTGTGCCTCAGCTTTCCGAGTTGCTGGGAGTACAGGCACATACTACCACACCTGGTAATTTTTTTTGTATTTTTAGCAGAGACAGGGTTTCACCATCTTGGCCAGGCTGTTCTTGAACTTCTGACCTCAGGTGATCCACCTGCCTCGGCCTTCTAAAGTACTGGGATTACAGGCGTGAGCCATGGTGCCCAGGCCTTCTGCTTCTTTTTTTAACCACTCATCAAATGCAGAAATCTTTCAGGAACAAGCTGCCATATCAGTGATTTAGGGTTTTAGAAAACAGATGCCAAAATGCAATACTACTGTCAATTATCATCTGCTTTTGACCTCACAACATGCTCCCTCAGACGCCAGAAAGCACAAAATGCCGGCTACAGCCGTTAAAAAGGAAAAATTGCATGTGGAGGAACAGACAAATTAACACCTGAAACATTAATATGTATTTAAGCTATTATTATCTTTAAGAGTTGCTACCGATCACTTGTTTTCTGCCTATTTGCCATGGAGAGGGGTGACTGCGTGATCATGGGTGGAGTCCTTGCACCTAGATTCAAGAGTTGTATTATTAAATAAAAGTCTGGTGACCTCATGTGGTCCTCCACCCTTGGATATATTAGAGATCCGGGGAGATCAAGTGTGTTTCCCCCACCCCAGGTTACCGAGGAAAAGGATGCCCCACAAGTAGGGCCAGGTTTATGAAAGCAAGACAACCCTACACATAATGAAATCCAATTGTTCCATACTTTTTGGACAAATACTTATTAATAAGCTCAGGTAAAATGTTCATATGACTTATTCTATAATCCCAATAAAGTCCTAGTTCTTTCTGCCTTGACTACACCTTGGATGAAAGGTTTGCTCAGATAAAACAATATTCTAAGCTGGAATTCTAATACCCTTTAGTTGGTATCAGACAAAATAAATCTTAGCATCAATGGCTAGATAGAGGACTATATGGGAATCAAGCCACAGGTTCCATCTCTAAGGGTTAAGAATGAATTACATTTTCAAAATCTTTCTATGGAATTGGTGAGGATTTCCACAATAGCATCACCAGTCCAAGTGACTTGAATATTATTATTGTGACTGGAGACAGCCCATTATCTAATAAACGAGGCTACATGTAAGCACTCCCTTCTAGCATGTGTTCTGCTAGTTGGCAAAGCATCTGATGTCAATCTCGATAGAGATAGCTGAGGCAGCTACTGCAGCCTCCTTTGGAGCATGGTCTTTCTAAAAAGCTTGTTGACCACTGTTGAGATGCGAATGCTTAATTAGGGCAAGTAGCTGAATTAACTATGACATACATAATAGGATACTGTAATTTTTCATCTCATTGTTTTTCATTCCTTGTTTTGTATCTGTCTTACCCAATTTAAACATAAACTCAATGGAAGGACCGTGTCTTTTTTCATTTCATTGAGAATCTCAAAACATATTATAGTGTACAGTATGTGGTAGGTATTCAGTAAATATATGTTAATGTGTTGAATAAACAAAAGGAGAAGCTGCACGGGCTTTTCTTTTTCTTTCTTTCTTTTTTTTTTTTTGGGAGACGGAGTTTCACTCATTGCCCAGGCTGGAGTGCAATGGCGCAATCGCGGCTCACCGCAACCTCCACCTCTCAGGTTCAAGTGATTCTCCTGCCTCAGCCTCCCAAGTAGCTGGGATTACAGGCATGCACCACTGTGCCTGGGTAATTTTGTATTTGTAGTAGAGACCAGGTTTCTCCATATTGGTCAGGCTGGTCTCAAACTCCCAATCTCAGGTGATCTGCCCACCTCAGCCTCCCAAAGTGGGATTAGAGGCATGAGCCACCGAGACCAGCCTGCGCAGGCTTTTTTCTGTCCACCATGGTCCTATGAAACAAAGTCAGCTTATTTAAACAAGAACCCTAGGAAACTTCCTGGTCTGCTACCACAGGCTACCTGTGATGGTCCCTTACTGACAATGAATTAATGTGGGGCAGTTGAGGTAACAGCTTGAACCCAAAAATGAAGAGTTATTATTAAGACAATCTGTTGAAGGGAAACATTAGAACACATCAAGAGTTGAAACAGTATAATAAACGTGCTTTCTGTGAATATATTTGACACGAATGACATTGTCAGTTTCCTCTTCACAGTCATCTTATAGTTTGAAGGGGCTTATTACATAATTAATCACTAATATGAGCAAAAGCCTAAAACACTGCTAGGGAATGATTCACTTGTGTTTAGGAAAAGAGCTGTCGTTTCTGAAGTCATAACACCTTAATACTACTACTGCTATATATTCTTTAGCATGCTCTTCACCTTTTTATCATTTGGAGCACCTGAGAAGCATTTCGTATCAACTAACCATAGAGTCATTTTTATCATCTATCATGTGTTAATGATATAAATCAAATCAATATGTTTTAACATGATATCACACTGCATGACTAAACTTCTCTTTCATATGCTGTTAAAGCACAAGCAATGAATGAATTTTCTGCAGTTCGAACTGAAGCAGGTTAATTCAGAAAAAGGGTAGACGCCAAAGCGATAGATTCTTCCTACCACAATCACCCAGCACTGCCTTTCTGTGCAGCTGAGAGTCAATCTTGACTTTAGGGGCCATGCGGAAGATTCTGGCAAGTTGAGGATTTCAGCCCCAGAAATGAGCTGACTTTCCACTAGCATATCATTATACTCTGCTAAGGGTTTCCAGGATCATCCATTACCCTGTCTCCATGAGTCACCTACGAGGAGCAAACTCCACTGATCTAAAGTCTTAAATGAGCAGCCAGGGAGAAGGCTTTTCCAGCTTTCAACGAAATGCATCCCTCCTGACTGGCCGCGCAGGGACCCTCTGGGCCCCCTTCCCTCTGTCAGTCTCTGCTCGGTTCTGCCTCTGAGATTAGTTTTCAGCTGCACAGAACTCAGAGGAGCTCTTGTCTCTTCTGCTCTCTAATCCGGCAAACGTCTTACTCTCAACTGTGGACATTGACAGCTAGCGAGGGTTTTAGAAGCCTGCGTCGATCTTTCCTGGATATCTACTCTAGACATGTTCTTTTTAGTCCGTGGAAAGAAGCTTCGGAGCGTTTCTTCAGAAGGAAGCATCCTGGAACCGATATGCTCTCAGCTTACATCTTCGCTAATGCTCATGCCTTCCCATGCCCAGCAGGGGGCATCTGCGACACGGATTTAAATTGCATTGAATTTAAATTGGATTATCCCATGTGAGGACACCTCTTTTGGAAATGTGTTGTAAAAATCCTGCGTTATACCTCTCCGCTTTCCTCCATCTCTTCTTCCTTGTCGTTGTTCCTGACATATGTCTGGCATCTACAGAGAAACCTGTTTGTGATTGCCAAGTCTTTCAACCACAGGAATAGCCTCTGCCTCCCAGACACTTCTGTTTATTTTAAATCCTAAAAAATCATGGTCTCATAATTGACTCTTTTCAGATTGCTACTCATTGCAGTTATCCTCCCTGGCTCTTCTCATCAGCATAGTTCTATACAAAATGGGGAACTAAATGCCTCACTTGACCATTCTCAATCTCTTTCAAGGACAGAAACTGAATGCATTTACTTTATAGTGCTTACAGTCATTTAATGGTGTTACCTCTGTCCAGTTAACAAATTAGAGCCATCTTAGTCCTCAATGACTCATTTTAAGCTGCACTCCAATGTTTCACCTATTCCACCCCAAAATGAAGTTGTATTATAACCTAGCAATTCAGTTCTTTTATTCATTTTTTTCATTAATCAATTTACATGGCAAATCTTTATTGAATGCTATTAAATGCCAGGCCCTGTGCTAAGTGCTAAAACTGTAATTGTGAACGAGACACATATTCATCCTGCGCTTGGGGACCTGACACTTCAGTGGGAGAGAGAAATATTCACATATGCACATGGAGATATAAATGCAAATTGAAAAATGCCATGAAAAATGAATACAAAATTCAGAGGGCTCTGAGAATATCTCAGGAGCAGCTTTTGGGTATATAATATCACTAGTTGCACATTGGAAGGTTAGGGCTCCTTGCGGTTAGAGTATACTTATTTTATTATTATACTCCATCTACTTTCATCAATGATTGAAAAAATATCTACTATACAGTTTACATGTATGTTTTATATTCAATTGTTCCAAGTGTCTCTGAAGCAAGAAACAGCTCTGTAACTCTTGAAACACCTAATATTTTTATATAGTTGGTTCTCCATATATGCTGGTAGAATATGATTATATTTCTCAAAATTTCACTATGTTTCTGTTTTTAGTGATTGCTTGTGCTGGTTTTCCATGCTTATGCATCTTAAGGTAATAACCCAATAAATGCATGCACTAGCAGGAAGGACTGAGGTGGGCCGTGGCCGTCTGAGGTTTGACTTCCCAGCCAGCCAGCATACCTACAGAGGGGGCAGTTTTAAAATTGCACAGCCCCAGGATTATTCAAACCGTTTCAGTTTGAAATCACTACTGTGAGTCATCTAGACAAAGAATTATCTTCCTCTGAGCCTTTAATTAAACTTTTACTCAAGCATTTTCAATGGGTTTTATTTCAAAACAAGTTTTTCTTTGTAAAACAAAAGAATAACAAGAGGAAGAGGAGAGATGAGAGGAGGTAAAAATAGTTTCTTGTTAACAAGCCCTAATGTAATGTGGCCAGGAAAAAATGCCTAGTGTGCAGTCAAACAGAGCCCGAGACCAAGCATGAAACTGTAAACAAATTAGAAAATGATCTTCTCTGGAGAGTGTTGTTTTTGATGTGAAATTAATGTCAGATACATTCAAGTTTATAAAGGGAAAACAGTTTGTTAGGCTTGAGCTATTGTTTTGTTTGAATTTTTCATTTGATTTGTTTTACTTTCATATTTATGTCTGCGAGGCTTTGGTACAGAGGAAAGGGAAAGGGGGATGAAATAATATTCCAGGAATTCTTGAGGAGAAAAACAAATCTGCTAACATTATTTAGTCTTGTGAAAACAGTACAATGTTTAAAGTGGTTTGAACTTCAGCATTTGTAAACTCCTTGGCCTTTAAACTGTTACTGTTGTATGAGCAGAAACGCAATACTATTTGTTCCCTGAATGGTCCTGAACTCCTAATTAAATTTAATGGACTTCACAACTTACATACTCTTAACTTTGTAATGCTCTATCCTTGAGCCCATATCAAGCCAGAAATTGAAGCCATAGAAAGACGACTTTTTCAAAGCACTGAATATCTTTTCTCCCTTACATCCCCAGGGCAAGTAAGAGAAAAAGAGTCACCTGATATTCTCTCACGTTTGTCTACTCTGAGGAAATGGAGTATAATTTTCTCTCGGCAATGTTGTAAATGACAGTTGATTTCTAGATCATTCCACAAAGAGTCTAAGCAGTGACATAGACAAAATAGTAATAGGGTTCTGATTCATCCTGGTCTTAAAAGAATTTTGTGGTATGTCTTGAGCATTTAACTACCATTTATAATTGGTGTTTTCACAGAAAATATATCCAGAAATGGTAAGAGAAAATGTGAGATACATTGAGTTCATATGATAAGATGCCACCTCTTTACATACTGAGAGTCTTTGAGAGGCACCTTTCAATAGTTATGTCTCTTGCTTGTTTTCAGACCAACTTTGCTGCCGGGTGGGTACTGTATAGAGGTGCCTCCAACATCCATTCCTCTATCTGGAAGGGAGGCAGAGTAAGCGCATCTAATCGGCTTTTTACTCTCTCACATTTCACCCTCTTGCAGTACAGACTACTTTTACATTCCTTAAAATAACACGTACCCCTTCTCTCTGGAAAGCTCACTCTTTTCTAGTCCAACTGACTGACTGCTGCTCATTCTCTAGTTTCACCTTTGCCTCCTCTGAGAAGTTCCCCCCTGATTTGTCCTTGTGGACATAGGGGCTCCTCCACTGGAGCTCTGCTGCTTTCTGGACAGTCTGTCTCTAAGTACCTGTTTGTAATTGTTTCCATGTCTAAGACCTCTGCAGGCTAAAACACCTTGAAAGCAAGGAGCAAACCTAGTGGTGTTTGTATATTTACTGTGTACTGCCTGACACAGTAAACATAATCAATGAGTAAATCAGTAAGGAATAAATGAATTAAGTCACTAATAATTCTTTTACAAATATTCAACTTCTTTGTTAATTATCCCTTAATCTCCAACTATTATTCTTGCACCAGGCAATCAAACACAAATATTTTTCTGCCTTTTACAAAAGCAAAAGGCTCAAATGGAGCTAAAGATAGAAAAAATAAAAGGAACTAAAGTTGAGAGAGGGGATAAGTTCAAAACCAAAGGAACCAACCAAACAGGAATCTAAACACAGAGACTTTCATTACGTAATTGTTATCTACATATCGGTGAGTGGACTGTTGGGTCAAGACTGAAATTGCAAACAGTTGCAGCATGCATTCCACTGGTGTCCAGGAAGGGAGGGACCTATGGATCCAGAAGGAGATGGATTATGGATGAAGTTTTTCATGGTCTGGGTGGGGTACTGTGTCCTATGCACCTTGCATCGCTGACTGTAATACTGCACATTAGCCAGCAGAGGGTAGCCACAAATATTGCATGCATTTCTCCTCCCCACTTAATGTTTTCTTCATTTTTCAGATAAATATAAAATTGGCAATTCTTGTCCCCAGAGGTAGAATATAGAAAGTGGTGGGTGTAGTAATTCCTTAGTAACTTGCGGGGGATTTTTTGTATGTTTCAATGTGATGCTCGAAGCTAGGGAACACGGGTGGTGGGTTGGAAAAATGATTGTGTAGTTAGAACTAACTTTGAAGAAGCCGCGTTCTATGCCAAATGCTGTGCTAAGTGACTCATATGCATTAGTATATTTAATCATCTCAAAAAGTCTTAGGATATACCATTTTATCAGTCCCACTTTCTGGGCAAAAGAACTAAATATCAGATAATTTAAGTAATTTGCAACCCCTGGAATTAAAGCAATATTATTCTAATTCACAATGTTATATAAGCTCCCTCAGCAGAACAGTCCCAGTTTCTACCCTAGGGCTGTGCTGAGCTTGATCGGAGGTAGTGTGGGACCTGAGATGGCTTTAGTCAGTGACAGGCTTTTAGGGAAAGAATGAAAGCACAGTGAAATGAACAGAAATCATGAGGGTGAATCACAAGGTCAGGAGTTCGAGACAAGTTTGTCCAGCATGAAGAAACTATGTATCTCCTAAAACTACAAAAAATTAGCCAGGCAGGGTGGCATGCACCTGTCATCTCAGCTACTTGTGAGGCTGAGGCAGGAGAATTGCTTGAACCCAGAAAGTGGAGGTTTTAGTGAGCCAAGATTGTGCCACTGTGTTCCAGTCTGAATGACAGAGCAAGGCTCCATCTCAAAAAAAAAAAAACCCAAAAGAAAAAAAGGAAAAAAAAAAGGTAGTTAAGACTAAATTACAAGAAAGTAATTGGAGTAAGCTTTTTACAAAAAAGTATCGGAGTAAGCTTGGCAAATGGATGGGGGCAAGGTGGGGAAAATAAGATACCAGTTACCTTTTAAGCCCATAAGTCACCAAAGGAGCAGAAATGAATAAATTATGAAGAGTTAAACTGGGAAGAACAAAAGCTAAAGGCATCACGTGGACGCATAGTACTAATGCAGTGCATCTCGCAAGCACTCACTGTAGAGATGGCTATTCCGAAAACAGTTTTCAAAACCGTATTTACCAGCTGAAAGGAAAATACGTTATGATAATGAGGAATTTGTGGGGTTTTTATAAGTTACCACAATAGGTTTCCTTAAATTTGTCCTCCTAATATCCGTAACTGAGAATCTTAGGCATTTTATTTACTTAAACTGCCTCATCACTGTCTTCCTGTGAACAAGTGGGGAAAGTATGTGTACAATAGTAAAATCCCACTTGGCCGCCATGTGAACTTCACCACATCTCTTTAAGAGTTTGTTTATGATTAGCATTGACTGGTAGGTAAATGTTAGCAGATTTGTAAAGAACAAAATCAAGATATTTTTAGTTCACTTTGGCAAATATTTTTAAATGTTTACTATGTTACCAAGCATTGTGCTAGGCACAGGGGTTAAAAGGTATTTAAAAGGCTGGGCAATGTGGCTCATGCCTGTAATCCCAGCACTTTGGGAGGCTGGGACAGGTGAATCACGAGGTCAGTAGTTCAAGACCACTCTGTCCATCATGGTGAAACCCCATCTCTACTAAAAATACAAAAAATTAGCCAGGCGTGGTGGCATGCACCTGTAATCTCAGCTACTTGGGAGGCTGAGGCAGGAGAATTGCTTGAACCCAGAAAGCGGAGGTTGCAGTGAGCCAAGATCATGCCACTGTGTTCCAGTCTGAACGACAGAGCAAGACTCTGTCTCATAAAAGAAAAAAGGAAAAAAAAATGTATTTAAGACTAAATTCCTATTATCAAAAAGTTCTCATATTCAAGTGGAAAAACAGAAACGTAATCAATGACCATAATGGAATATGATGAACCCTCTCTGAAAAGCACGAGTAATGTGCTAAAGTCACTAGGAAAGTGTAGCTTTTTGGGTCTCCCAATATTCAACGACTTGTCCTATGGATTAATATGTAAGATTTGCCTGGTGCTTTTCTAGTAATGGATAGATTAGAAGTTTAGTTTTAAAACTGAGCATGAAAATAGTTGCATCCTGTGATGGAGGAGTACCCAGAATTCTGACCATATCTGTTCACTAAAATACTGAAGCTACAAAGAAGTAGTACCTTCTGCTGTGGTTTCCTGTTTGGCAACTAGTACTCATTTATCAAGGCTCACTGCACATAAGAAACTCCAACAGCCATGGGGAACAATGGATAAGAGGTTGGAAACATAAATTTTATAGAGAAATAAATAATTGAGTTGTATGATTTGAATTTATAGCTGGAAATGGCTCAAAAAAACATCTAAAATGATGGCTAACATCATCATTTTACAGACGAGGGAAGGTCTGTAAAAAGTAATCATTTTTCCCAAATGTCATATATCTAATAATAGCGAGGACCAGAGCCCTCAGAAGACTGGTAGATAATGCGTGCATAGTTCCATCTGGGAACTCTAGCATCAGACAGCTTGGGTTCACATCTGTCTCCACCAAATACTGAATGGGTTATCTTAAATTATTTAAACTCCTGTCATTCAGTGACCTCATCTGCAAAATGGAAATAATACTATAGAATCTGCAGATACAAAATGAGTGAACACGTATAAAACAATAATGAGGATTAAAATGTAGTGCAAATTAACAAAGGACATACTAAGAGCTTGGTAAATGCTAATTATTAGAACTTAGGTGGCCTAATTTCTGCATTAGTATTCTTTCTGCCACAAGAGACATAAAAGTGAAATGGGATTTTGTTCATTTGTGTTTCTCTGACACAGGAAGAAATCTCTCTTTGAAATCTGTATGCTCCTGGGATGTCCTCATTCCTCCTTGTGTCTCTTCTTTCAGGGCCAAGGAAATTAAGATCAAGTTGGGAATTCTCCTCCAGAAGCCAGACTCAGCTGGTGACCTTGTCATTCCATACAATGAGAAGCCAGAGAAACCAGCTAAGACCCAGAAGTGAGTCATGAATATGGATTCCACTCATTTCCTCCAGAAGATGGCTATTTTTCAAGTGTTCAGCACCATTCCTCATCTGTAGAACTACCCACTTCAAATACTCATTGAGGATCATAAGGCCCTCAGAGAGCTGGTTTGCAAAGAAGCTTTAAAAAAAAAAAAAAAACTATCTTATGTCTGAATCATCTTATTGAATGCTGGTAGAATATTTTAAAAATGAAAGATAAGGCTCTGCCTTATTTTTGGAGAGACAGACCATACGTATAAAATGACACCAGCCACTTCCTCAGTTACTTACCACACAGTCGTGTGGTAAAAATACCTGTTCATTTACTGTCTTAGTAACCACTCCTGATTCAGTTAATTATGAACCCTGGATGCTTACCTGCTGAGGACCTATCTAAGGCTGCTTCCTCAGCAGGGGCATATGAGAACACTTCCCTCAGAAGGATACTAAGGTCAAGGCAGACAATGTAAGCCTAATTGTTCCTTTCCCAAGATTGTGGCCCTCAAGGTCCAACAGAGGAACAAAATCTGTTACTTAAGAATGAACACTCGACTAGCTATTTCTATTTAATGTACACCAAGTATTGTTTTTCCAATTAGTAAATTAATATTCTTGATTGGATTTCTACAGTCTTCCCTTATCCCCATTCCCCTCTCCCTATATATTCCTCCTGTCAATTCAGACATCCTAGGGAACTATACTTCTAAAGAATCATGATGTTATGACAGTGAATCCTGCTATCATAGCAGGAACAGCGTGCATTGACCCTGGCTTAACTCAGGAACACGACTCCCAGCATTCCCATTGTTCATCATCATCCCTGCTAGCTACAGAGACTGTCACTACCTAGACAGACACACTCCATCTTCCCATTAAAACAGAGATATCCATGAAAATCAAGAAAGGAAAATGCGAAGAAAACACCGAGGTATTCAGACTCCTTCACTCTGCTATCTTAGAGCTTTCAGGATATCACAGAAGTGTGGTAAAAATACAGGAGTCACTTTAACCTCCATTTCTCTTTTTAAATATAACATTTATATAAAGTGGCCGGCCCATCCTTTGTCCAAATGACCTCAACTTAATATAGCTGGATTGATTGGGAGATAAGGAGATAAGTTATTCTTTTTCTTTTTTAAATCTTTTTCCATTAACCTAAGTGAATATTTCCATTCTCCCTTATTTTTTTATTACTTCAAAGTTATTCTAAACAGGAAGTAAGGCATAATTGAATTTTCTGCATTTGAAAAGGAGAAGCTAATTCAGTATGGAGCAGCAGGCACCAAGGGGTAGTGGAGAGTAGGAACCACATTTCAGAGCAGGAACAGATCAAAACATCTAATTTGAAGTAAACAATGTGACAATTGTTATTGATCTGTTGGAATTAACCTTAAAAAATATTACATTTCCTGTTTGAAATCTCTGCTTTAACATTCACTTAGACCTTCAAAATGTTGGGCACACCAGGGACTCAGAGAGAAGCTGTTTTGGAAGAAACCCTGGGGCTGACCATTGATTGGATTATTTGCTTTTCTTGTCTTCCATCTCCTTCCTTCCTCCAGAAGACTAAACTGTTTTGGAAAAATCCTTCATATCCCTAGAGAATAATTCTGTGTCTATTGCATTTTCAACAGTGACCACTAAACAAGTTTCCCACTCTCCTCTGAATCCATAAACCCCATTCCACCTCCTCATATTTGGCAAATTTCTACGCCATTTATCTGACAGGAAATAATGTGTTCTGCATAAGCTCCATCTCTCTCTCTCTCTCTCTCTCTCTCTCTCTCTCTCTCTCTCTCTCTCTCTCTCTTTCTCTCTCTCTCTCTCTCTCTCTCTCTCCTCTCCACTTGAAAATGTCTTGTACTTTTAACTCATATTCTTCTCTCAGAGGAGAAAATAGTCCTTCTCTTGACTGGAGGTATTTTTAACCCCTGTCATATTCTTTGGGTTATTGACATCAGTAGAATCAGTTTTTTAAACAGCATTTTCTATTTTTTAACATGTATTTTTGAGTTCTCATTTTTTTTAAAAAAAAATGGACCATTGAGAAAAAACAGAAAAAAAGCTACTTACGTTCCTGCCCCCTAAAGCCAGCTCTGCTCCCTTTTTCGCATTTTTAGTTGCCGTTTATCCCTGTGGACCCTCTTCACCTAGGAGCAAACAGGTACCCATGCTCCGTGCTGAAACATTCCCTTCCCACCTTTGTCTCCTTCTAACTGTAGAAAACGAAGTGGGTTTTCATGGCTTTCAGTCTTTTCTGTATCATCGCATCCAGCTTCAGCGTTTCTTCCTCACCGGAACTGTGGTCTCTAAGGCCCCATCTGTGACTTGTCGGAAGCGTTTGACGGCTCACCAGTTGACCTACTCTTAAAACTCTCTTCCTTGACTTCTGGTCTTGCGTTCTCCCCCTGCCTTCCCTTTCTCTGAGTACTCCACTGTGGCTCACCCTCTGGACGTGAGCATTTCTTAAGGCTCTGCTATAGCCCCTCCTGATAACGGACAAAATTAGTCTACCACATACGTTTAGTTTGGGATACCTGTTATCACGGCTTACAATATCATCAATTGTAAAATGTTAAGAGCTGATCTAGATATTCATATAGCTGATTTTATATTACAATCGTTTCCCTTTCCCCATGTCAGCAATTTTTAAGCCCTTTATTTGGTTTGTTGTTGTAGCGATCATTTTATACTCAGGAATGACCTCCACACATACACAGTAGCTAGCCTGTGCTAGTCGAAAACAGTTAAAGAAAGTTGTCCTGCACACACTCACCTGGTTAACTTAGAGTGAGCCTGGCTGTAAGGACTAAAGATGTATGAACAATTTCAGGCTCCCATATGGATATCAAAAAATGACATGTTTTGCTTGTTTTTAAGTCTGTATCCCCAACCTTGGTGGCCAGGTCACTGCTGTCCATCGGGTAAGGGCTCAATAGATGCTCATAGACTTGACCCTGGTCATGAGCAGACTGTACTGTGGGGCAGGAAGGGAGAGGGGACCAGGCTTGTCTAATTGCCAGTAAATAACTTGAATTTTCTTTTCCTTGTTAAAAG
Organism: Saguinus oedipus; assembly: GCA_031835075.1. Lineage (NCBI taxonomy): Eukaryota > Metazoa > Chordata > Mammalia > Primates > Cebidae > Saguinus > Saguinus oedipus. Next base: position 30,676,514 of record CM063190.1, on the reverse strand, counting down.
AACCGATGTGTAAGAACATTATTAAGACATTTTAAGTGTGTGCCAGGCACTGTATAGATTAAAAACCAAATCAAACCAAAACAGAAACAAATGAAAAACAAAACCACAGGCACTTTAGAGAGGTTACAGCTAGTAAGAGCCAGCATTGCCAATAGCAGTAATACTGGTTAACGGGACCTGTCATCAAAATCTAAGTTTGGGGTTATTTGTGGCTTTCATCCACCAAGCTAACTCAGAGCATCATTCATTTACTTATTAATCTGACACACATTTATTGCAAGGTGGATTGATGTTGTAAGGCTACACCATGGGATAGGGTGGAATGGGAAAAGCTCTCTGCGCATGACAACCTATACCCTTGGACAGTGAGTACATCATTGCCATGTGAGAGATTCAGTGCGTAAATGTGGTAAGAGTAGAGTGAAAAGAGAGATGACCCTTCTAGCAGAGATGGCTGCTTCCTGGGCCAGGTGGCATTTAGACTAGGCATTATAAAACATGTGGCTAATCATCTCTATAAATGTTTGAGTTTCATTTGAGGTAGCTTCCTCTCTCTCCCACACACACAAACTCCATGCCCATCCTCTGTGGTCAGCTATGACCTAGCATCTGGGACATTTATTGGTCATTTAGATCTGCATCTATCTTGTTTTCAATGAATTTAGACCTAATGAGGACTGGCAAATTCTGAGAATAGGGACAGGATGAACCTCTGTTAGCTCCTAGGCTGGTAATCAAAACACTGGGCTTCATGCTGTGGGGGACGTGTCCTGCTTGATTGTGCCCTTGAATCAATTTGGACCAATTTCACTCCCAAGCGGGCTCTGCACATGTCCTTTTCAGGAATTTAATCTTGGCTGTGATGTGCTGCTGTTATTGACCATTAGCCTAGTTCCAACAAGACCACTGGGACAAATCAGATCGGATAACATGCTTAAGTTTGGTGCACCTGCTCATGTCATTTCTTCTTCCTTTGCTCCTCTATACTAACCAGAGGAAAAGTGGGGCAGGAAAGTGATTTCATTTAATGAGCATATTTATAAAATCAGGAAATCCTGTGAGTAAACCAGCCTTCCTCTTGCTCTGAGCTAGTTTCTTTTGTTCAATAATTTAATGTCCTGCTGCTCTTTCAACAATGAATAGGAACTTGGTGGGTGTCTATTATGTGTCTATTATTGAAACTACTGTAACAAAGAAGGTAAGATGTGTAAGGCCTTGTGACAAACATGTAGATGTGAAATAATAGGTACAAAAACAGTTCTCTACTTGCAATAATATAAAAGAGCCAAGAGGATTTATTGACCTCTAGTAGATAGATCCTTTTCTGGATAGAAGTAAAATGAAACAGAACACTACAGAAAAACAAATAATTTCTGAGGCATTAGTGTGTTTTCCATCTATAATGGCTGGGTTTCTATCCAGGAAAACAGAAATCACCCAAGATTATTTCACAAGGTTTGTTACCCTCACTTTGGTAAGTTTAACTTGCAAAGAATGAACACATAAAACTTTATGAAAAATCATATAATCAGGACTCACAATCTATGCATGTTCTGGAATGAGGATTAGAGAAGGAAAGGAATTTTTCACAATATTTTAGCCCAAAACCTACTGCTGTCTTAGATTCCTTACATAAATAAAGTGAAGCTGATTCTGCACCTGGGACAGCAAAATGAAAAGTAGAATAAGTAGCTGTCATATCAACCAAAGCTGCCTATCTGAATCATTTACCTCTCCTGAAATATCCTTGTATAAAAAGTAGAAGCAGGAATTTTCTTTGATCACCTGGACAGTTGATAAACAAATTAAGAACTAAGGAAATTCCAGTTTAGGAAAAAACACCTCATTTGGCCTTAATATTCTAATAATGCTTTGTCAGTCTGTTTTGATTCGACAATGAAGAACTCACATCATAATGCAAGAGTTCGAGCCGGGTGAGCCGAAGCGTGTGCAGCCAGCCATTTTTCCCAGACAATACCAGCTCCACTTGACACATCCTGCTGTGAGAGAAAAATTGGTGGTTAAAATGAAATAGCTGCAGGGTTTCTGCATATATAAATGTTAAAATAGAAATAGCCTAAGGAGAAATTATGTGTTGGCTATAACCTTCTCCTTTTGAGTCAGCATCTCAAGTATTTGTGTATAACATTCCTATTCAGGATATTAACCACTTTTTTTAATCAGACAGAGTACATCTTTTTTTTTTTAAAGTGTGATCCTGTCCTAAGTAGGTAGAAGAAATGTACCTACAGTTTTCAACATGTAAATTTGCAATGATCACAATCCTAACATAAGGAAAGCATTATACATTCACATCTTCCACTAGCCTTAATTAGATGGCTTTGGGATGTGGATGTAGAACCCCAATTCCTTTTGCTGATTCACTTAGGTAGTTAACATGCAGTAATGGTGAGGCCGAGAACAGGAGTTCAATCCCTGTAACGGAAAAACTGAATTTCATGAAGTTATATTTGGAAAAAAGACCACAATTGGAACAACTTTCATGGGATATGCAAGAATATCAAGTCACAGCTTAACGACAAGTAAACTGTACTTCTAAAAAGAGACAGACCTAACCAAATCATTCAGAAAAGATGAAGATATGCAATAGAGCTGTATGTAAGCAAATCCAACTCATCAAACCCAATTGTTAGAGAGAAAATAACTCAAACTTCTTTGTCCTGAGCATAGACCAACAGTCATATCATTTCCATCTAAGAGAAACAGGGAGGAGTTACTGCTGGAACACGTGGTTCAATCCCTACTGACGCCATACCCTTTCTCTTCTTGTTATCGATGTAGGCCCTCGCTGGATGAGGCCCTGCAGTGGCGTGATTCCCTGGACAAACTCCTGCAGAACAACTGTAAGTTTGCGTTGTTTTTTTAAATAAAGGTCAGGTTAGGGACAGAAAAAAAAAAACACCTTTGTGCTGCCTGTGTTCTTCTTCCCCAATTTGGACACTTCTTCAATTTTTGAAGGTGGTATGAACAACGGAAGGGGGGCCACAGGTATGTGATTGTCCAGTTCACAAGGAAAGAAGAGTCCATGGCACTGTGGGGGAATGTGACCGTAAGGTGTTCTGAAGACTCATGATTGTAGGTTGTTTCCATCTATCCTGCTTACTTGTATGAGCCAGAACAAGTGGGTTGGCCTTCTCAACACTCTCATCAGTAAAACAGAGAAACTACCTTTCCTGACTTAGCCTAAAACAAATTGATAAAGATCAGATATACCAGTGTAAAGATCACTAACAAGTCATGAGTGGTACCTCCTAGTTCAAGCTATTATACTGTCACTGCTCTTGTGACCTGACCTGGGTTGTTATCTCCCCAGCCTCAGTTTCCTCTTCTGGTACCATGCCTTTTACATTTTCATTCACAAAATGACAAAGGTACTAATCAGTGCAGACTCTTTTCCAAGCTAATGCCAGTGGATCTATAAACACTAGGTGCCTTTCTCCAGTCCAAAATCCTTGCTGATTCCCGTGACTTACAGTATCAAGTTCAAATTTCTGGTGTTCAAGATCACCATAACTATATGGCCTGCCTGTAGGCAAAGTGAACTCTTCTCTGTTCCATGCAGGATTTCTACATTTGATTCCCTTGGCTGGAATATCTTTCACTCACATCTCTCTCTGTTGAAATTCTCTCTCACCTATAACAGATAATTCAAATAAGAAATGCCCAGTGTTCCTTGACCATCCAGAACAATTTATCCACCCTGTAAATTTCCAAAGCCATTTGTCTGCACATCTCTAATGCCACTTAATACTTGCTGCCTTGTGTTCTGTTTATAGTTGCCTCCCTTCTACGATAGATTATAAACTCACCAGTGGGCAAGAGTTAGTCTTTTTCATGTAGATAATTTTACAACAGGGCATATATGGCATCAGGAAAACAAATATTTGTTGAATAATTCACTCTAAAATATAATTCAATTTAAAATACCTCATCTATATTTCTCCATCTTTATCACAAGAATGGAATATAAAACTTTGTTACATGCTTTGCAAAAATAAGGATTTACAAAATATTTCTCACAAGACTATCACGATTAATAGGCACAGAGTAGGTAATAAGGAATGTGTGTTGAATTGGATGTGAACATTCTTTATGTCTTGCTTTTGATGTCATAAGCTCCTGCTTACTTGCAATTGAATTAATCTTTTATTTTGGGAGACAGACCACCACAGTCTGTAATTTAAAACTTTCTCTAGCTTATTCATTTCTGATTCTCTCTCCTTTTTTCTTGTGCTAAACAAAGTACCCTGCCCTGACACATACACGATGTTCGGTGAACATTTATGTAGTGAATGAGTGAATGAACTAATTCATTTTGCTTCTTGGACCTAGAAATTCCATGAGGTCAACTAGTAGAAAAATATTTATGTTTTTTAATGGACTTATGTCTTGCTCCAGTGGCTTCTGGGCCAATAGCAGATTCACAGATGACATATTGGTAAATGATGAATGCTAGTACTCTGAACACAGGTACTTATTGCTATTGTCAAAAAACCTGAGAGTTAGCAGAACTATTTCCATGTTTTCAAAACCGTTGAGAAGAATAAATATTTATGTGCCGATATACAATCCTTTTCAGTCACACTAAATCCTTAGGGCCGCATGTCTATATATTTCAGGCTTTTAGGACACAGAGCGCTACTAGAATAAGAAAGGTAGAGTTAAACAGAGTTAGAGTTAGATAGAGTTAAGCCAGAGGCAGTTAGTGCTAACACCTTAGCATTTGTTAAAGGACTGAAGATTTTCAGCTTGCAAACAGATGATTACCATGGTGTGAGATTGAGACCTGAGAGCCTCACAGTAATATTTTCTATCTCTCAGAGGGGAATATATACTTGGACCTGTATGTGTACACATATGTGCATGTATATACACATGTATGTATATATATATAATCACAGTATTTCATTGAATTATATATTTTAAAATTATACATGTGCATTTATGTGTGTATGTATTCTTTTGTGTGTTTGCCTGTGTGTTTATATATAAGTTCCACATAATTATCTTAAGTGATTAATATTCTTAAGTGATTAATATTTTTAAGACCTGGGCAATTAATTTCCCTAAAGCAATAAATAGGAAAGCATTTATAACTATTCTGGTCAATGCTTTCCTTGAAAGGGACACTAATCCATTCAAACTAGCCCAACTAAAAAAGAAGGGTTATGGTATGGGTACAGAGACCTCACAGAAACAAAGGCAAGCCATGGCCCTCTGGGAGGTGAAGCCATCAGTAAGTGAGACAGTCTCTTCCCTCTCTAGTTCTCTATTCTTACTGTCACTGTATAGCTCTCTTCTCCTTTATCTGTCTCTGCTTCTCCCCATGATTCGTCTTTCTCTATGTCTCTCTTGCCACTCTGTCTTTGCTCTTTGTTTCTCTCTGTCTGGCTGTTCCTAGAGAAGAACCAGTGGAATGCCAGGCATACCCAGATAATTCTACTCCAACTCCAACATCACCGATCTGAAGAGACAATATTTGACTATTTTCCCAGACATCAGCTATGGAATACCATGAATAACTGTAAGCCAAACCAATAAATCAGTTCTTATGAGAAGTTCTTTGAATCCATGAAAACTACCAGTCTATGATCAGAAACTACCTAACATTAGCTATAGCTGATGCAAAACAGGTAATGAAGAAAGATACATTTGGGACATATATACATTGAAAACTTCATAACTGGAGCCAGGTGCAGTGGCTCATATCTGTAATCCCAATACTTTGGAAGGCTGTGGCAGGTGGATTGCTTGAGGCCAGGAGTTCAAGACCAGCCTGGGCAACATAAAAATACCCCATCTCTAAAAAAGAAAGAAAGGAAGAAAAATAGCCAGGTGTGAGGCAGGAGGATGGCTTGAGCCCAGGATCGCACCACTGCACTCCAGCTTGGACCACAGAGAGAGACCCTGTTGCTGTAAAATCAAATCAAGACAAACCACTTTACAATCTCTTTTTGCATGTTTGATTTGATAAATTTAAACCATTTAACCCTGAGGAATAGCATCATTGTCAATTTATAAGGGAAATTTGGCAGTTACGTTAATGTAGGATATTGACTTTCACAGTTGCTATGTTAAATAGTTCCCCAAGAATTCCTTACATTCGTATCTTTCTTTTTATTGAGTGAAAATGAAGTTAACTGGTACCAAGCTTCTAAAAAATATGACAGCTGAGCTGCTACTCAATCTTTTCTAACACGGTTCCTCTCATCTTCCTTCATTTTCAAAGTAATTTTTAATCCTCTGGTATATGTGACTATTCTGAAAGTACATCAACTTCCTACATGTTTTGCCTTCAGTTCTTTAGGTGGCACCATCTGTTTTCACTTCACAGGCACGTGGGGCGTATACACGGTGTGTTGTTTTTTAAACACAGAAATAGATTTCACATGGGAGTTTAAATAAGACAGTGACATTTAATAATTCCCCACATAACCATTTTTGAGAGCAGAGGAAGAATGAAACAAGCCAGAAACAGTAAAGTTTTTCTGTGGATCTCCCTTCTGCAGGAGCTCCAGAAGGTCAGAGCGTCTCCTTGAGACCCCCTTGCTATTTAGATTTGTCCATGGGAAATGACGGAGCCTGGATCCAGACACATCTTTTTATTTCTGTCTTTGCACTCTCCTTTCGCTTCTTCCTGTTTGGTTTTCTTCCTTCTCATTTCTGGTTCATTTTTGTCATCATCTTCCTCATGGGCAACCGTAATTTCCTTGAAAATAATTATTATAATAAAAGCAATAGCTCACACTTATTCATCATGTGCCAAGTACTGTTCTAAGCACTTTGCATATATTAGTTAATTTAATGATTGTAATAATTTTAGGACTTGAGTGCCATTACAATTCCTAGTTTTTAGAAAATGAAATTGAGATTAAGGGGGGTTAGGGAACTTGCCCATGAAATAAAATACAGCAAAATCCAATAATAATCTTTTTTTTTAAGTCAGTGTTCTTTGATTCTGTCTCTTGGAAGCAAATGCTTCCCTGAATGTGTCTTATTTCCATGGGAACCTCTGTTAAACGTTAGGTGCACAGATTTAGACTGGGAAGTGGGATTTAGACCAGGGCAAACAGGTGAAACTCAAACCTCGAACTCAAAGAATTAACAACAGCCTTATGGAAAAGATACAAAAGAAAACAAGCCCAACAAAAGAACAGAAAGTGAGTGCTTCTCCTATAATGGTAAAAATCCTCAAGAGCAGGTCAATGGTAGTAGACTGCCTTACAGATGAGGCAACATGGGAGTTGGGTTTTGAATTAATTAAAAGATTAATTTAAAATTTGTAATGAATAATAATGAACGCCAACAAGGATTGCACTACATAATGATAATTATGTTTGGTACCATGTAAGAACTTTATATGCATTATTTATTTCTTAGTAGGTTCCTTTATTATCTCCATTTAACAGATGAGGCAATAGCATCTCAGAGAGATTTGATGACTTGCTCAAGTTATTGCAGTAATATAATTTTGAACCAATAAGCTAGAAATGCTACTTATCAACAACTATCGATGACTTCATTTTTATCTCCCCTGGTTGAAGAGATTTGCATTACTCTAGTTTTGAGATGGAGTCACGCTCTGTCAACCAGGCTGGAATGCAGTGGCACAATCTTAGATCACTGCAACCTCGGCCTCCTGGGTTCAAGTGATTCTTCTGTCTCAGCCTCCTGAGTGGCTGGGATTATAGGTGTACACCACTAAGCCCAGCTCATTTATGTTCTTTTAGTAGAGATGGGGTTTCACAATGTTGGCCAGGATGGTCTCAACCTCTTGACTTCATGACCTGCCTGCCTTGGCCTCCCAAAGTGCTGAGAATACAGGCGTGAGCCACTGCGCCTGGCCTCACTAATTTAGTTTTTAATATTTTTCCTTTATACCAAACTAACTGATTTGTCTAATGCTTCTTTGATTTTCAAAGTGATTTTATAGGTGTTTTCATCTTGTTCTTAGGTAGGGCTGCTAGTTTATATCGATGTCAAAAGTGACACCATTCATTGTAGTGTGGATTACAACTGGGAGTGTTTCCATAAGACCAGATAATCAGGTGTGTTTCATTGGCTATCTAGATAGTGAATGCCTGCAGAGGTGGGTCGAGAGGCACTCTGAGGCTCCATGTAGGCTCAGCAGGGAAGAACGTGGTGATTTGTCAGGGAGGCATGCTGAGACTCTATTGGGGTGTGGAGTGGACAGAGGAATAGTGATAGGGCAAAGAATATGTGTGTTCTTTACAGAATAGAGACATTTGGCCTGGATTGTATTTGACTCTGACCTAATAGGATGTCCGCAGGGGTGACAGAGAGAATCACTGTAGAAGGAACTGATAGACAACCAGAGGCTAAAGAGGAGAAGGGCTCTCGGGGGTGGCTTTAGTGGGACCCTTTAGAGAATGCCTAAAGCCAGGAGAGAGAAGGAATAGCTTTATACATCTCACAGACCAATACAATAGAAAGCCATTTTATGAGTTATACATTAACAAAAAGGTTAAAATAATACTGTGGAATTCAGTGAAAGTTATTAAATTACTATCCAGGAAATGGACTTGCCACACAGGAAAGTTATTTTGCAAGCTTATTCCATGGAAATGCCGTCAGCGGGAACGTGGGGAATCCCAGCATACTTCCTCAGGTCATAAATAGCAGTGTTTGGGAGGACTGAGATTTTGTCTCTACATTTTAAACAGACGCAGAATGGGTGATTCAGAGATAGGTTATAGGATATGCACTAATGAGAATAAACAATGGACATTTTAACCATGACAGAGAGGGAAATAGGACTTATATTTTTCTGTTAGCACTTACGTTGACTCTTGTGTCACTAAATTAAGACAAATAGTGCTGGAAATATAGTAGGAAATATTAGGAGAGAGAAAATACAGTTGATTTTATCCAGTTATAGGTTATGAAATGGTTTCAAAGTGATTCTTCTAGCCAAGTTTCTAGAAAATAATTTTTTTTTCTTTTTCTTTCTTTTCACAAGTGTTGAAAATTGTTTATGATATCTACCATTGCCCCAGAAATATTTTTAGTATAAATCAATGAAAAATATATTTAGGGTAAGTACAGGGAGAAGGGATCAAATTGCAAAGAGTCTTGTCTGAATCCTGAAATCGATGGTGATCCTAATGCAAGTTAATAATCACCCTAGCCATTCTTTTTCTTTAAAATTGGGCATTGTTGCAGGGTACCATGAAGGGTGTGAGGACAGTAGAAATGTACAGGAGGTAAACTGAAAATGGACAACTATAGTGTCTTTTTTATTATTGCATACATTTTGTGCTTGTGTGAAATCAATGTATTGGCAATGACTAATAAATGAAAATTTAGAGCCTATAAAAAGAATAGGGAAAAAGAATACATGGAAATTGGGCCAAAGGAAATGAATTCAGAACATAAATATGATCTCTAAGCAGAACTGATGTATTGCAGACGTGTCTCCAGGCGGGGGCAAATTAGAGAAAACTGGACCCTAAAGTACTGGTGACAGTAATCTTGCCTTCTGCCCTGGGGGGCAAAGTGACATCCAAAACATGTTACTGAGGATAGGTCTGTGATTTTGACACAGCCTCTGGAAAATTAGAATTAGGTCTCTCCTCCCTTTGGAAATCTTTACTTTTCTTAGATAGTAAACGAACATGAATTATCTCCCTATAGATATGTATTTGTTAGAATTTTGGCTTATATATGTGTGTGTGTGTTTCTAATGTATGCTGAATAATATATATATTATACAGTATATATATATATATATATATATAATACAGTATATATATATATATATATATATATATATATATATATATATATATTCAGCATTAAGGAGAAGGAAAATACTGGACCAGGCCCAGGAATCCTTATATATACATAGTTTTATAATTTTAGTCTTATAGCTTTAGTTTATAATTTAAAAACTGTATCTATATAAAATAGGCTATATCTATATTTATAGAAACTATAATCTATATAGACTATAATATCTTTATATTACATATATAGTTTTTAAATTATAAGTCGAAGTTTATTATACATGAGCAATTGTACACTGAAAACAGAATCATAATAGCTATAATTATATTAAATTTAACATGTTAACAAAACCTGATGTATAATTGTTGGACATGGTAAGTACACTGCATAGGGTAACTTCATCTGGCCCTTTCCCATGCATCCTTTGGGTCTCAAATTGAATGTTACTTTCTTGCCTTCCCTTAGCCTAAAATGAAGTCAGGACTCTCCTATGATTCTGTTACTACCTTTCATATAGTTTCCTTTCATTGTGTAAATGTTTCTTCTATTTCTTCATTTTCTTTCTACTCTTTCCAGCATCTATAAGCTGTTAGGACAGGAACCATGTCTATTTTACTTATCATAGTGAGTTATCATAGTGCTTGGAACATAATCTATACAAAGAGAAAATAAAGATTTGTAAGTAGTTCATAGTGATACTTAACATTAACATTACTTATATGAACAAGCCAAGTTTTAAATGTATTATTTTATCCTTTGTGGTTTAAGTGTCCAGAATGGCATTAGTGTTAATAGTGTTACTTAATATATAAGTAGGTAAACATTTGTCACTAAAATAGACATTGCATTCAATTGTTTAGAAAGACAATATGGTAAATCCCTCTGCCTAGTTTCAGAGTTCCCTACAGCTGCATGATGGCCAGGGCTTGAGCGCTGTGTTCTCTTCTGTCTTTCTATCTTCTCTGTCCCATTCCTTTTGCATTCAAATGAAGGGGTAAAGGAAGCTAGATATGAAGGAGCTAAAGCTTGTGCATAGAATAGCATTGGTAAGCCCTTTCCCTCTCCGTCACGGATACAACATTTGTGTTGTCCAAGTGCAGTAAAAAGCAGGCAGCCATTATTGGACAACTTCTTTTCCAAGAAGCTGAATCATGCATCTCTTGAGAAGTAGCTTAGAATAATGGATACATGCATGGACTCTTGAGCCAGACTTCCCTCGGTTTGAAATCTGGCTCTGCCACTTACCAGCTGGTTATTTATGGGAAAATCACTTGATCTCTCTGACCTCATTTACGGAATGGGATATTGATAGCACCTGCCTCTTAGGTTTGTAAGGAAGATTAAATGAGTTAACATTTGTAAGATTCTTACATAAACGACAAAAATAGTAAGTAAATAAGACTAGGCTATATAGTTAAGACTAGGCTGTATAGAAGGGTATGCCATTTGTTAAGTAAATGAATAAATTTCTCCAACTGCCTTTTTTTCCTTGCCAGATGGACTTGCCAGTTTCAAAAGTTTCCTGAAGTCTGAATTCAGTGAGGAAAACCTTGAGTTCTGGATTGCCTGTGAGGATTACAAGAAGATCAAGTCCCCTGCCAAGATGGCTGAGAAGGCAAAGCAAATTTATGAAGAATTCATTCAAACGGAGGCTCCTAAAGAGGTTGGTCTGTGGGTAGGTGGGGCAGTTAAGGGTAGCTCATTAGCTCTCAGGAAGGATTTACATCTGAGACACGGACCTCCTGTTGGGAGGCAAAGCCTATCCCTATTTGTGAGTTGACCACCTTATTAAGCACCTACTGAGTACAAAGGCAGAACGATATGGTCAAGTATTTATGAACATGAATCCTGCTCAGACCGCGTTTAGTTTTATGGGTCTCACTTCAGTAACCTGTAACCTCTAGTGGGAATCACACCAATCTATAATCTCGCATGAATTGTGGAGTCTCTCTGAACCTATTTTTTCCTTTGGGAAAATAAGAATAATGGAGACTACTTTGTAGAAATGTTGTGAGAACTGAATTAAAACGTGGGCATAAAAATTTCTTTACGTTGAACATCTCTGATCTGAAAATTTAAAATCCAAAATGCCTCTAAGTGTGAAACTTTTTCAGCACAATGATGCCGCAAGTGGAAAATTCCACACCTGACCTCATGTGATAGATCCCTGTCAAAATGCAGCCAAAACTTTTTTCATGCACAAAATTATTAAAAATATTACATGAAAGTACCTTCATGTTATGTTTAACGGTATATATGACACGTAAATAAACTTTGTGTTTAGACTTGGATCTCATACTAAGACATCTTGCCTCATTGTGTGTATGCAAATATTTCAAAATCTGAAAAAATTCAAGCTATCTAAAACATTTCTGGTTCCAAGCATTTCGATAAGTGATATTCAACCAGTATATTAGTCCTTTCTCATGCTGCTATGAAGAAATACCTAAGGCTTGGTAATTTATAAAGAAAAGAAGTTTAATTGACTCACAGTTCTGCATGGCTGGGGAAGCCCTCGGGAAACTCACTATCATGGCAGAGAACACTTCACAGGGTGGCAGGAGAGGGAATGAGAGTGGAGTGAAGGGGGAAGCTCCGTATAAAACCATCAGATCTCGTGAGAACTCACTCACTATCACGAGAACAGTATAGGGGAAACTGCCTCCATGATTCAATTATTGCCACCTGGTCCTGCCCTTGAGCTGTGGGAATTTTTACAATTTAAGGTGAGATGTGGGTGGGGACACAGAGTCAAACTCTATCAACCAGGATCTCAGTGGTCTGAACTCGTTAATGCCTAATGAGTATTTCTACAACTTTTCTTTGTTCCTCTTTCCTTTCCCATTCCTATTCTTTTCTCTAAATGCCTCTCTTTTTTCCCCCTCTTTACTCTTCTTTATCCTTTATTTTCCCACTTGGACTTAGCCATTTACACTGTAGTTGGGACAATGGTACATTTACTCATAAAAATCAAAATATTACAAGAAAACGGTGCTAGAGATGTTAAAAGTCAATATACCACTGATTGACTACTAAAGACCAGATTTTTGTTGATTTCAAAGAAACTTTGGGGAAGTTGATCTGCTTTTTTCTTTGCTAATTATAAAACCACATTGAAAGCCTATCGTGGAATTCAGGATGGCCACAGCAAGCCTGTAATCCCAGCAGTTTGGTTGCCCAAGGCAAGCAGATCACCTGAGGTCAGGAGTTCGAGACCAGCCTGGCCAACATGGCACAAACCCCGTCTCTACCAAAAATACAAAAATTTGCTGGGTGTGGTGGCATGTGCCTGTAATCCCAGCTACTCAGGAGGCTGAGGCAGGAGAATCGCTTGAACCAGGAAGGAGAGGTTGCAGTGAGCCAAATGGTGCCACTGCCCTCCAGCCTGGGTAACAGAGCTAGACTCTATCTTAAAAAAAAAAAAAAAAAAAAATTAGGCACCAGGACACCTGGATTCAGATTCTGATTTTCTAGGTTCAAATACGCTTATCAGTTCTGTGATCTTGAGGAAGCCACTTAACCTTCTGCATATACATATTTTTTTCCGAAAAAAAAAAAAATCATTCTTAGGACTGTTGTAAAGGATTAAATAAGTAATGTGTGTGTTAGCTTCTGTGGGAGGTCTGACACCTAGTGGGTGTCTCATACTGGTTGGATGCATCTGTTGGAACATCAGCTGCATTATTCTATTACCTATAAAGTGAGAAGTGACATGTCTCACTTTGTAATGACTTTCCTCCCCTCTTATGTTTTATTGATGAGAAATTCCACCTCCCTCTTCACCCCTCATCAAATTTTATACCTAGGTTTACTTAGTGATCCTGTTTCCTGGCCCACAGGTGAATATTGACCACTTCACTAAGGACATCACAATGAAGAACCTGGTGGAACCTTCCCTGAGCAGCTTTGACATGGCCCAGAAAAGAATTCATTCCCTGATGGAAAAGGATTCGCTGCCTCGCTTTGTGCGCTCCGAGTTTTATCAGGAGTTAATCAAGTAGTAATTTAGCCAGGTTGTGAAATCCTCCTGTGAGTTATTTCCGCCACAATAACCCTGCATTTCCCAGTAATCCATGTATCTTCCCACAGCAGCTTTGCTCAGTGATACCCACATGGGAAAAATCCCAGGGGATGTTGCCTACACTGCCTTGGATGCTTGTCTACTGTCTGAAGGCCTTCTTTCCCCTCTCAATTCTTCCTGTCCTGTTCTTAATTAAGATGTCTTCAGTTTTAGTCAGGCCCAATCAGAATCACAGAAAAATTCTGCCTAAGGCAAAGAAATATAAAACAAGACTATGGTATCAGTGAATGTGGATTTAGGTAATAGATTTCCACCTAAATTGGTCTGAAAAAAAATCTAAGTGTGGACAGACCTGTTTCAAAGGAGCTTAATTGATCTCACTTGTTTCAGTTCTGATCCAGGGAGCTCACTCCTCTAATTATTTCTGAACTTGGTTAATAAAAGGTGATAAGATTTTTATGAAGCAGCCACTGTATATTTTAAGCAAAGATGTTATTTACAATATTGATCCTTCCCTTGGAACACCTTCATGTTAGCTAGGTATTATAAATAAGAGATACAAGCATGAATGCGTTGTGTTTATACAAAATCAATCTGAACACAATTCGTATAGATTTCTATTTTTACCTTCCTCACTGGCCTCCCTCCACCTGCCCATGGTTACCAAATTCTGTTTTAAATCAATGATCTAAGGTCAGCAGTGAACTACTTTATATGTATCTATGCTCCTAGACTGTAGGTCAAATGTTTGCATTTTCAAATTATTTAAAATCTTATTAGTGTAAAATTCACAAATTTCTAAATCCAATCATGTAAAATGAAACTTTCTTCATTAGAGTAGTCTCCCACCTAAATATCAACATGGCTATACATTAAAAAGAGAGAATATGGTCAATTCTAAAATGGCTAGTTGTCCTACGAAGCTATGCTCATAGACTAATGACATTTGCCTTCAAAACAGCAAATTGTCTTTAGAAAAATTAATGTGACTATAGGTAGAGGCCTTCTAAGGTGAGACACATTTTTTTGCATTTTGCAAAAAAAAAGGTAATCTTTTAGCAACCCCAGTATTCCCTCACTATTTTGCTTCCTGCATTAGTAAATTTTACTTAGTCAAAAGCACAGATTTATGCTCCTGATATGCCTTATTCACAGCTAATTGATAGACCATAGGATTTTTGGTAGGTTTAAACTTTTAATTCTGTATTTCATGATTATAAGTCTTGCTAGAATTTTTCTAATCTTTAATAGATTTGATTAAATAATGATTCACAGAATTTAGTAACAAAATCAATGTAAACCATGTATGAGGGTAATCGAGATGAGGATATTGAGTTAACTCAAAAGAAAGAGGGTGACTTTTAAAGGATTAATAAAATTCTGAAATGTTAAGTAGACTATTACATTGTCTAGTCTTGTATTTCTTCCTTTTGTTGCTCTTTTTTATTCACACACTCTTAATTTCCCATATTTGTAGCTCATTTATTTGGTTATTTCTTAAGTATTGAAAGTGAAGCAACTATGTGACTGTATTCTTCAGGCAAACACAGACTGTGCTTGTTGGATTTTCCCTATTTTTGTGACTTCGAGGATAATTTGACCTGCTGAATACTTGCCATTTCATGCTCTGAAAATGGGTAGAGTGGCTGGGTGTGCTGCCAACAATTGCTAGTGGTGTGAATTCATTCATAGTTGCCAGTATTGGTTATGTCAAAAAAACCCTCCTTCATCAAGCAGTCCAGAGCTAGGCCAGATCAACATTGCAATCATGAAGTTCTCATTACATGCAATTGCGTAGGATTGACAAGAATCTCAGATAAAAATTTCCAGTGTTCACCTCCAGCACCAGCTTCAACACCTATCTACATTGCCCCCAAGCTAATAAAGTGCCACCCCTTTACTCTCTCATACGGCTACAAATGTTAGAAATCCAAAATCTTGGTGCATTTTTTCATAAATGCTAAAACATTTAAAGAAAAATATAATCTAATAATATAAAATTCAAATATTTTATTCGCTTTATTTGAAATATCCAAATGTTTGAAAATTCCCAGATAATTAACTAGTTATTACAGATCTCACCTGGAGGGTCGATGTTATGAAGATGCCAATGGACTGTACTCAGGAATTAACTGGACACCCTATGAAAGTGGGTAGGCGTTTCAGTGGAAAATAAGATGGGATTTTACCTTTGAATAAGCTGAATCTAGGAGGTAGAGAGCAGGAAAGAGCCCCATGAAAGCCGTTCTGTGGAGATATAAAAAGGATGGAAGACAGAATGTCCTATAGTGATATCGTAACATTATATCTACATATATGTCTATCTATATCTATAGCTATATAATCTTACATTTAAAATCATATTCACACACATGTTAGAAACTCTTCTAACATATGAAGTAATATAATTAGAAAGAATACAAATATTCTAGCCCCAAATGATAAACCAAATGTATTGAAATTGTTCTAGAAAATTTCTTTGAACACTTTTGAAAGTTTTTGGTGAAAATTAGAAAAAATCCGGTGTTACTAATAATTTCCATGGTAATACAAATAAAATACATTCTTTTAATTCTGGGAAGTTGAAAAAGTGGGGTGATCTTTCCAGGAAAAACATGTGTAATATCTATTTATCATTCCATCTCCCCCTCCTCCCCCTCCTCCTCCTCCTCCTCCTTCTGTTCCTCCTCCTCCTCCTCTTCCTCCTCTACATTCTCTTGAGTTAATGTCTGGAAAAGCATGAAGCTTGTTGCAAGAGCCCTGTGGTGCCAGAGTTTTCATCCCCTGTGAAAACATAACTACAGTTGGGAGTGAATTGGGGTCGTACAAAGGTGGTGGAACCAAATTGTGGTCAATGGAAATAGGAGAATATGGTTCTCACTCTTGAGGAAAAAACCTAAGACTAGCCCAGATAATTGCCTGTAACTTAAGTTTTTCTGCCTGGGTTTGATATAGTTTAGGGCTGGAATTAGATTCAGATCTAAATTACATCAGGACAAAGAGACAGACTATTAACTCTACAGTTAATTAGGAGGCATGTTCTATGTCGATTTGTTAAAGCAGTGTGAATAACCTTCAAGCACATGAATAATCTATCTTCCCCTGACACACACACACACACACACACACACACACACACACACACACAAACACACATGGAGGCACATTTTATTTTCTTCCAGATAGACACCTTTTAAAATGCAGAGCTAACTGAGGCATTTCAGTAACTTTGCTTTCACATTAATAAAGTCAAACGTGTGGAAACGTTTTGTGCCTCACTCTCCATACCCCATGTACTCCTATTCTCTGTTGTATAAATTATGCTTTAAGTAGATTTCAGTTTTCCATGCCAAGGAGAAGAACTTGGTGAAAGAAATTATTTTTATTTTTATCCTCTACAAAGCCATAGGTTTTATTTGGTAGATGTATTCTGTGTACACAAGTTATTTCAATAGGATGGAGCTGTTAATTATTCTCCAAAGAGTAGTAGACATGCAAAAGTTCCAATAAAACCTGGGCCATTGACAAATAAATTGATAAACTGATAAGAATTCCCTTCTAGGTTTTTGCCGAACTGCCTATCCAATGACAAATTTGAGAATCATTGAAAAGTCTATATTTCAGAGAAATGATTTTCAATATTGAAACTGTTTCCCCTAGCAGGCCATTTTCCCTGTTTCCTGGGAATTTAGCAAGTTTAGGAGAGAATGGTCATGAGAAGAAAGGGAAGAAAGGGGAGAAGGGAAGTGGTTAAAAAGTTAGTGCCCAGACCTATGAAATTAATCCCTTTGCTAGGAAATATTTAAGAGCAGTTCAGAATGGTTGAAACTAGCTTTTGCCATCTTCCGTATTTGCAGGGGAAGTTATTTCCTGACTTGCAATGCAGCTAGATGTAAAATTTTATTTTACCAGCCTAGAAAGCCTTGACTAGAAAAATAAATAAATTTTAAGGCTTGTATATTTGTCTTGCATGTGCCAGAAAGCAGAGAATGGAAAATGCAATATCCAACATCCAAGCATCTAAACCCAAGGGCTAGGCAACGCTATGTAGGTTTTGGACATAAAGTTTTGTGCATCTTGGTTTATCCTGGTTTATAAACCAGGATAAATTGCTATTAAAGCTCTCTGTTTTATAGTCTCTTCATTCTATTAGAAAAGCACATACTGAACAATTCCTTGGCACAAAGCTCTTTAGTTAACAATTTAGCAACTACTGTTTGTGTGAAACACACTTTTCACCAAATAGGTTCTGAAGCAAACAAGAGCAATGAATATTTAAAGAAAGGCTTTCCCAGCATCACTTACCCATCCCAGAACTAAAAAGATCAACTTTTCCAACTGAGAAGACACTCGTGGGTTTGAATGGAAACTCACAGCAGAGAGTAATAGGCAGCAACAACCACAACAACAAATCTTTGGAATGTTATTCTCAACTCGTGGTTTAATAATAAATCTTTTTATTTTTCTGGTAGAGAAACTACCAATCAGCCTCTTCAACCTTTACATCCTGTTTACCAAGCCTCTTGCAAGACACTTGTTCTCTCACCTGAGATATTTTGTCCTCTCCACCTCACCATATTCCTCCCTTCGTCTTCTCCCTTTGCAAGAGGAAATATTTAAAATATTTGGGTCTAACTTCAATTGTGTGATAATTAATACATTAAAAGCATTTAACTTCCTGTCTAGAAAAACATACAGGCTATGGCATAGACAATACAAAGAGAAATGCTTGAGAAATTTGCCACTGGAGACAAGTAATATGAATAAATATTTGCCAAAAGTTCTTTTTATGTCATACAGTGTCAGAATTTGAAGGAGCTATTTTTCTTCATGTTACAACTCTCAAGTCATCTTCAGAAGACACAGCCAGGAGAATGCAGTAGAAGTGGAAGGTTTATAAATCCGTTTGTAAGCATTTGTCCCATATATTTTAAATTCAAGAACAATTGTGTTTATCTTTAGAATTTTGTATTCAATACTTTATGTACTATGTGACTCATGTTCTGGATGAATAAAGCACCAAATATATATCTGTAACCACCATCACACATATTGTAACCACCATCACACATATTACATTAAATGTATATCTATATAACAGCCTCATATGAGTCCTTCTTGACTCCCATATATTTTCTATATGAAACGTTCTTCTTTAAGATAGGCTTGTTCTTTCACCCATGCTTCTCATACCAGGTTAGCTCTTGATCAATTGGGAGGATGCTTACTATACTAATAATGGCCAACTATAGTACAGCCTGACATGCAAAACTCAGGGAAATACAAAGTATCCCATTTTCATACACTCTGCTGACTACTTTCCCTTGGATTCAGGTGACAATAATTTATTGACTCAGGTGCCATCACTGTTAGAAACTCACTGAACATCTTGTCATTTGGATCCTGCGATATTCAGTGAGTATAATAATTCCTTTCTCTTCCTCCCCTGGTGAATGACCTGAAAGATTTGAAATCCAGATGCCACTGCAAGCAGCTTAATTCTGTGACCGCAGATTTGAGGCTTAAGTAGTTAAGATAATGTGGGATTGAGACTGGGTAAGAGGCGATCATACAACTAGTGGGGTTGAAACTGGGTAAAAGGGGAAGGCTGTATTCAGAAAGAAGCAATAGGAGCAGATTTATAGGGAGAAACCCTGGAAAGAGAGAGAACGAGACAGGCAGACAGACATAAAGAGAGATTAAAGAGAGTGTCTGTCTTGGTCTCTGATAAGTTTCTTAATTTTCATTCCCAGGCTCCATGAGGCCTAACTGTATTTAATATAGATATGATGCCCCTGAATAATTTCAATACCACCTACTCTCCTATTTTTATTACCTTGAATGAGTTTCCAAGAGTTTTCACCAAGAACTATCATTAGAGCAAAGATCATCCACACTTCTTTGTTTCCCCTACAGAGAAGTGATATTCTTGAGGTCACTCTGCAAATCAGTGGCAGAACAGAGATTAGAGATCAGTTTGACTGTCTCTCAGATGCCTGTTTGGTTCACTAAACAAAAGTAACCCCATATAATTCCTCATGACATTAGGGTTATTGGCTCTAACTTGAGCAAAAGAGGTTAAATGAACTATTCCCCAGTGGGAACCCATTCTATCATCTGTCAAAGTCAGGTAGGCCAAGAGCTCCAAGTTATCAGATTTCTAAAGCACATTGTACCAGTTTTACATTTTCCAAATCAGCAGTACCTCGAAACTTATTTTGCCCATTAACCACTTTCCAAGTTCATTAACTTTTCAGATGGCTTCCCAATGCCTCCACTACATCCTGCATTTGAATTAGCTTCATCTGGCAAGTTCCTAGTCTGCTTTCCATGCCTTTCCACTGGTTGGTAAAATCTTACCCTCTTTGAACAGTTTAACTTGGTAAAGCAATAAAAGATATCAATGGAAATTTTATTTAAAAGTAAATATTTTTATTCCATCCTTGGCAGACAGTCTTTGTGGCCAGGTTAGCCTGGTCTCTGTTAATGAGGTCACATTTTCAAGTCACTTTCACCGTAGGAGAATGCTTTTGATGCCAGAGGTACAGGGGTACAGGGTACACCCACAGGCAATTTTGAAGGTCAGTTATGCTTTGAAAGAGTGATGCCTTGTGAATGCTACTAGAAAGAACTGTCTGTGACAAGTGAGAAATAGATGACTGCCTCAGATTTCACTGTTAAATGCCCTAAGCCTTTTTGCTTCCAAGCAGAATTCTTGGAAAACAGAAGAGACACTGAAAAAAAAAAATTGGAGCATAGACACTTTCATGAATAAGCGTGAATGAAAATTGATGTTCCCCTATTTGTTTTAATTGAACATCTATTTCGACTATTTTAATTTAACTAAACAAAAGCCTTAACTTCCATACTATTTGAGTTTCTCAAACAATTCGACTAACAATGAGCAAGGAAGGCAATAAAGAAAAAGTCCAGATACAGAAAATGTCAGAGTTGGAATAGACGTTACAAATGCTCTCATAAGCCCAGGATGAAAGTTCACTCCTCCTCTCTTTGCAGATTCTTTCAGCTTAGATGTCAGCAACTTGGGGGACACAGACACTTAGAGCCCAGAGAGCAAAGGAGGAACCTACTTGCCTGGCCAGTCATATCAGCCAAATTGCTAATGGTGATCAGTCGGGTAATGGTCATCACATAAAAAAAAACCACTCTGCCATCCTCCAATGGCACCATACCCAGCCTAATCTCCATTTTAAATATGAGGAAATTGAAGCCCATAGAAGTGAAACATTTGTCCAGAGTTATACATCTGTATAATGCCACAATGTTTACAGTATGATCTGATTCTTAGTGTGGGGTGTCTTTTTTCCTCTGGAAAAAAATTTATATCATGTCACATTCACATATCTACACTAACGAAAAATAGATGTTCTTAAAATTGATGTCAAAGAACTATAAGACACTAGAGACCCCAAAGTTGACGCCAAAACACCCTGCTTTTCAAAATGGACTCCTCTCCCATATGTCTGTAATAATTTTCCCAACTAACTATCCTTTTGTGTTAGCAAACTACTCCTTTAAGTGTAAAATATCCTATTAGGAAGTTATCAGCCATTCACACTTTAATGTGAATGACTCCAATGGGATGATACACATTGCTTGTTTCTTAAAATCTTTCTGAAGACTGCCCAGAGATAAAGGGTGTTCTGATTGAGAAGACTGGTTTGATTGAGGAAGAGAAAGTTCTGCCTATTTTAGTGTTACTTTTTGAAAATTGGTAATGTATATGTGTTATATATATCCCCATTCTCTGACAGCACCAGAAAATAAAGATTTATGCACATATCAGTCTTTTATCCTAAATATTGCTCTAGCAACTATCATGTATTAAATCTCTACTGAGATACAGAGAACAGACAGAGTTCTCATGCTAAATTTCCCAACTACCCATTGCAAACTGTTATTTGCAATTGATTGCATTTTGTTAAGTATTGTCCATCACTTAAGAATTCTCCCTTAAATGGAAATTCTCATTTAAAAAGGTAACATATAAAATCTTTAACTGCTTTTCTTGACAAGGGAGGAAACAATTTAGAGCATTTATCTGATTATGTTATTCTTCCATTTCAGACCTTTCAATAGTTTTTCATGCTTGTACCCTCCTGTAGTCTTAGACACAGTGGACAGAGAAAGACTTGTCTAGTCTATAAACCCATGTGGGGTGCTCTTTACTTTTCAGTGATTGAATAACACCTCAAATATCCTTATATTGTTATTATTGAGATGGAGTCTCACTCTGTCACCCAGGCTGGAATGCAGTGGTACAATCTCTGCTAACTGCAACCTCTGCCTCCCAGGTTCAAGAGGTTCTCCCTCCTTAGCCTCCCAAGTAACTGCAGTCCCAACTACTTGGGTGGCTAAGGCGGGAGAATCTGCCTTAGCAGATATATGGGAGTTTATTATGTATTAAAGTACACAATCACAAAGGTACAGTAGGCTCCACAAGCTGAGGAGTGAGGAGAGCCAGTCTGAGTTCCAAAACTGAAGAACTTGGAGTCCAATATTTGAAGGCAGGAAGCATCCAGCATGGGAGAAAGATGTAGGCTGCGAGCCTAGGTCCATCTCTCCTTTTCACGTTTTTCTTCCTGCTTTATATTCTCTGGAAGTTGATTAGGTTGTGCCCACCAGATTAAGGATATATCTGCCTTCCCCAGCCCACTGAGTCAAATGTTAGTCTCCTTTGGCAACACCCTCACAGACACACCCAGGTTTAATACTTCATATCCTTTCTTGGTAGAAACAAAGAGTACGAACTTTTACTCACCTAGTTCTATAAAACTAATCTGGGGCCAAAGCTAATCTGAGAAAATGCTTGTCTAAATTAGAAATTGGGGAAGATTTATATAAATAACAGATTCCCAGGTCCCAACTGCAGAGATTTGGAGACAGGTACCCAAAACAAAACAACGTCTCTGTTGAGTTTGGAAACTCTGTCCACAGTCATTTTCTATGTACTAGGCTAACGTCTTGATGCAAATCAAAGACATGTCTCATAACCTTGAGGAACTGGCAGTGTCGCTTGAGATACAATGATAAATTAATGTCACAGGACAATGTGCTAGTAATAATAAAAGCATACCAGAGTATTAAGGGAATCCCACAAAGGAACATTGAAATCATGCCAGAAAGTGGGGGAAGGCTTTTCAATGTGAGTAGGCTTGAGCTAAGTTTAAAATAAAGAGTAGGGGTTAGCTAGGTAAAGGAAACGATCAGAAGACAGAGTTGGAAAATGATAGAGGCAATTAAAAACGTGCTATTTCAGGACCAGCAAATCTTTATTGCAAAATCCAAGGAGGAGTTGTAGAAGATAAGGCCAAAAAGGGAGATAGATTCAAAATCATAAAGAGTATTGAATACTAGCCTAGAGTTGAGAGTTTTGCAAATTTTAAGCAGGTAATAACCAAATGTGCATCTCAGAGCAGACTAGCAGTTATTCGGAGTAAATTAGTGGATATCAGATGGGATATTGAGAGGCCAGTAGAAAGGCTAAAGCAATAACCCGGGCGATATACCGTAAGAGCCTGGATGAAGCTACATCCATACAGGTGGAGCGGCAGAAATAGTTTTTCATAGGGTTTATCTAGAGAAATTCTGCAGACTCGGGTGACTTTGAGTGTATGGAGTGAGTCAGAAGTAGGAAATTGGGATGATACTGTGGTTTCTAGTTGGAGTGACTCGGTGTAAGATCAGGCCATCACCAAGGTAGGAAACAGAGGAGGAGAAACAGCATTTGACCTGGAATTTACAAACAGTCCTTACAGTTGTGCTTTT
This sequence comes from Saguinus oedipus, assembly GCA_031835075.1. Taxonomy (NCBI): domain Eukaryota; kingdom Metazoa; phylum Chordata; class Mammalia; order Primates; family Cebidae; genus Saguinus; species Saguinus oedipus. Next base: position 30,652,936 of record CM063190.1, on the reverse strand, counting down.
TAATACTCCCAAAGGCATTAGAAATATTATCATTTCCTAGAAGGCAATAGGTAGCCAAAATATCATGGCCTGACAGAGGAGAAACAAGAAGAAGAGAAGGTAGGTGGATCTTAAAGGTGTGGTGGAGAGAGAAAAAGATAAGCAAATCTTGTCTTGAATGTGACTTCACTAGAATGTGTTTCCCACAATTTGTTGTTATTGAGATGTCTCAGTGATATATTGTCTTAGAAGAAGATAACTGCACAAAGACCAAATGGATGGGTAAAATCATCTAGGAATTTTACATATAATACTTGAAAAAAATCAACAAGAATTTTCTTTTACTTTGTTCAGAAGCAACAACTTCAAAGTTGACCTTGCAAAGTCACTGTCAAGAGGTCACTCTTCACTAATTCTCACGTTCTAACTTACCACATTTTCCCATGCTCTGGCCTTTACTGGACTTGGGGGTGTGTGTGTGTGTGTGTGTGTGTGTGTGTGTGTGTGTTTGGGGGCAGTTCCCAGAGGGAATTTGACCCAAATCCTCTGCTCACCGTTGGCTTCCCTCCGAGAAGAGGAACAGGAACAACGTGACCAGGACCATGTGCCAAGTGCCTATTTCCAGCTGGGATGTCATCTGAGTGTGAATCCTGGAATGGCTGACTACCTCAGATTCCCTGTACAAAGCCTCCCCAAACAGCACTAAAAGAGAATCAAGGAGAGTTGGGGTATTCTTTTATCCTTTTTTCTTCAGGTATCAAAAACAGCAACAATGAAAGAGTCACTCAGTGGATGGTTCAATATCTAGCAAACTTAGAGTGAAAAAAGGATACAGAAAAGTGGAGAAATCTGACCTTGGTATCTATTTCTTGCTTCCAAAACTTACCTTTTGCTAGTCCTCTGGAAACCTCTCACCTGCCCCAGCTCAGATAGGACATGGAGACCAGCCGGTAGAATCAGTTGCTCTAGGGTAGCTGACTGTGACATGAGGACCTCTGCATATCTGGCATTTGTCCTTCCCTACCACATGTATCTTCCTTTTCTTTTCTTCTTCTCTTTTATGTCCCTTTCTTCCACATTTTCTTTCCTGTCTTTTTCTTCCCTTCTTTTCTCCAGTCTTTTTATCTGTTTATCTCTTCCCTCCATTTTCATTTCTTCCTGTTATTCTTCCTTTGCTTGCTTTCGTCCCTGCTATTTTTCCCTCCTTTTCTGGCTTCTTTGACTAGGGTACTCAAGTGTGTGGGCTTTGGAGGTGAATTTCTGGGTTTGACCCAGGCTCTACCACTTCTTTTGTATATGATCTTGGGCAAATTTTTTAAAATTTCCTAGATCAAAATTTCCCCATCTACTCTGAAATTATATTAATACTATCTGCTCCAGAGTTTTGTTATAAGGATTTAATAAGGTAATATAAATCTGTAAAGCACTCAGCACAGGCAGAGCATAATGTAAGATACTATTATTATTATTATTAATTATTTTATGAGAGGGAGTCTCACTCTGTCACCCAGGCTGCAGTGCAGCGGTGTAATCTCAGCTCACTGCAAACTCCACCTCCTGGGCTCAAGCGATTCTCCTGCCTTAGCCACCCAATTCACTGGGATTACAAGTGCACCCCACTACCACCTGGCTAATTTTTGTATTTTTATTAGAGACAGGGTTTCACCATGTTAGCCAGGCTGGTCTCGAACTCCTGACTTCAAGTGATCTGCCTGCCTCAGCTTCCCAAAGTGCTGGGATTATAGGCATGAAACACTGCACCTAGCCCTAGTGTTAATTTAAGTCTCCTTTGGAAATCAGGTTCTCTCTCTAGGCAGTTTGCCTCCATTTGGATGCCTTAGAAATAGAATAATTCCTGATCTCAGATCTCCCAGTAATCTCTTTGAATGCAAAATTTTAAGAGTCTCATGCTCTACCTGAGCTAGCCGGGCAGCAAAATTAAAAACAAAAACTAGATTCTAATTCTAAATGGATTCTAAATCCTCTCATCTGATTTTTTTCTTATATCACAAATAGAAGTAAACCCAATATTTTCCTTCTTCATGTCATATTTCCATGCGACATCTCAATAAGCAAAGCAATGCATATTAAAACATCAGAAATTTAGTTGTTCATCTTGTGGTTTAATGACCTGAGCAGATTCAGGCTTTGAATTCAGCCTCTGAAATAAATGAATGGTGCAGTTTAGTTTTATGATGTGTTTTTGAGTCAGGCTCATCACATGAGCCACTTTATCTGACTGGCTTTCCTCTGCTGCTTTACCTTTCGTCCACATGTTTGGTATGGGCTGAGAAGTAGTTGATTTCACCTTCAAGGTACTTCTTTTTTATTTGTTTTCCTTCCCCTTTCCTCTTTCATCCTTCTATAGTCACATTTCCAACTTAAAAAATCTAAGCATTATTAACATGCAGTGTCAGAACACAGCCTGAGGCACCTTGGCCAGTGTTTCCCATCTATAAAAATTTCAGGGGAAATGCTCATGATTGGCATCTATATCTTAAGGTTGTTGTGAGAATTGTGTTATTTATATAAGGGCCAGTCACAGAACAAACAATAATAAATGTTTTTCAAAAGGTGGTCCTTGTTATACATATCTTCAGAAAAAGGGTCAGCCAATATTTTTTTTGTTTCTTTAATAGAGAAAGAATGAGGGAGGTAGACTGGGGAAAACAACACTGCTCACACTTGCTGCTAATAGCAGTGACTTTGAATTACGCAGCAATTTTTTTTTTTTTAGGCAGAGTCTCACTCTGTCGCCAGGCGACAGGCTGGAGTGCTGTGGCACAACCTCAGCTCACTGCAACCTCCACTTCCCGGGTTCAAGCAATTCTCCTGCCTCAGTCTCCCAAGTAGCTGGGACTACAGGCACATACCAGCACGCCCAGCTAATTTTTTTGTATTTTTAGTAGAGACGGGGTTTCACCATGTTGGCCAGGATGGTCTCGATCTCTTGACCTCGTGATCCGCCTGCCTTGGCCTCCCAAAGTCCTGGGATTACAGGCTTGAGCCACCGCGCCCGGCCTACCCTGCAATTCTTGATAGATATTATCAAATAGAGTGTACAGCAATTATACAGTCTCAGTGCGAGTCTGACACATCTATAGTGTAAGAGAAGAATGATAGTTTTGTCTGTTTTGAGGGGAGATTCTAAGAATTCCCTCTAAATGTGTATGAAAAATTTAGATTCCTCTATGTATTTTTCTTAAAAGATGGTCAGGTCCATAGTTTCTACCAGATCCTTAAAAGGATCTATTACTTGGCTGGGCACAGTGGCTCATGCCTGTAATCCCATCACTTTGGGAGGCCGAGGCAGGTGAATTGCCTGAACTCAGGATTTCAAGACCAGCCTGGTCAACACAGTGAAACCCCATCTCTACTAAAAAAATACAAAACATTAGCTGGGCCTGTAGTCCCAGCTACTCACGAGGCCGAGGCAAAAGAATTGCTTGAACCTGGGAGGTGGAGATTGCAGTGAGCTGAGATCACACAACTGCACTCCAGCTTGGGCAACAGAGTGAGACTCGGTCTCAAAAACAGGGATCTATTACTCAAAAGTGTTGAAGAGCATCTGTGCTTAACATCTTGTACTACTCTTACAATGGGAAAGAAAGATGATGAAACAGGAGTCTCATGACATAATAAACACAGCACACTGCCTATCACTGAGGATGTGAACGTTCTGTGACCTCTTTTCCAGGAAAGAGAATTATTAAGAGAGAGGGAAGGATTTTGAAGTTTGGGTAAGAATCTATAGCTCCTTTCAGCCCTCTCGATTTCCCACTGCTCTATCATCTCTCAAGCAGGCAGGTAATCAGAAGTAAAAGAACAGTTCTGGAAGGTGAACTCTCTTAACTGAAAATCGACTGAGAATCTGCAAGCAAATCACTTAATCTGTTTAGCAGTCTCTGAAGCTAAGATTGCCTTGGTTCTACGAGTAAAACCAGGCAGAGCAGTGGCATGAACTAAGGAATAAACAATATTCAGTTTACGCTTTCCTTCCGAGTTCACTGGCATAGGAAGGATTAAAAACTCAGTGTGAGCCTTTTTCTAAAGTCACCCTACACTCTGATGTTTCTCATAAGATGTCTCTGTGGATCATTAATGTGTTTCCAAGCACATAGTTTCATATGGAGCGTTTATTTACCCTTAGTATTAAGAGGCATGTGTTTCACTGGAAGCATCAGCTTTGAGGCCCATAAAGCACATTAGAGAAACATGCATGCAAAAGGAAGTAGTAATCTGTCCAGAGAGCATGAGCAGCCAAGCTCACCATAGGAAATAGTGATGAAACAGCAGGGAAATACAACTGAAAAACACACTCGAAAATGTATTACATAAAATAATTTACTTCTCATTCAGAATGACCTTCCAGACCTATTGGTAAGACAGCAGTCTGTGAGTTCAGATACAATCTGAAAGTCATGACAATTATAATAGGGCAAGACCAATAAAGTTACACATTTGAAGTCAACTAGAGACAAAATTGTGGAGCTGTGTCTAACAGAAAATGACACTGATGAGGAACTGCAGGGATATTGAGGGCAAGGTTGCCAGAGAGACAAGAAGGGTACAATTAGAAAATCTACATCTTTAATACAGTGAGATTTGTATGCACACACTCTGTGTCTTCATTTTGCAGCCCATTACATTGGCTTAAATGCCGCAAGGGTACTCATGCATGTAATTTATACTGGAGCAACAAATGCAGTGTATGTGGATGCATGTGTGTGCACTTTCAAAGGCAGTATTTTTAGAAGAATGAGAAGAAAATTACTTCCTGGGCATTCATTAATAATACAGGTGATATCCTGCACCTCCATTTATAAAACAATATAATAATAAAAGCTTGTACAAAATAACATCATAAATAACACAAATGAGAAGTTTTCAAGTATTTCAATGTGCCTTGAAAAGTTTCAAACAGTAGCTCTAACAATTGGTTAGACAATCATTTTTTTTTCTTTCCTTTTCCTCCCATTTAGTCTCAGAGCCTAAAAAGAAATGCTTCAGTCTCTGTTATCCCTGATGTTTGGAATGAAATTAACAAGATTCTACCTTGAAAGAGAAAACTTAAGTGGGCTTTTCAAATTGTGAAAACTTGTTTCCCTCTTATAAAATATAATCTTTCCCCTGCTGCTGGTTTATAAATATAGGCATATAGCCCAGAGCCATTATAAAGAAACAACAACCAACCACAATAAACTAAGAAGCCTCATCTGATGGCTAAGGTTCTCAGGAAAAAATGAGAAGAGCACCTTGATCAGGAGAGGAAAAAAGGATAGAGGATAAAAACGGTAACTTTAACTTCTGCGCACTCTTTCAGTCAGTAACTTATGGTAGGTGTCGCTGGCAAGGCCTTCACTGCATTTCTTCATTCAGCTCAACATCCTGTCTCCCCACTCCGTATCAACCCAGCTGCTAATAAGCATGCCCTGGCAGCCTAGGAGCTCAAAAGTGCCGTCAGTGAAAACCAGCTCGAAGGAGCTAAGGTATTTGCTCTTTAGAATAGTGCTTGAAGTGGAGGCTGTCAGTGGTTAAATCAAGCATGAAGTTCCTTGGATGCTTCTCCAGCAAGATCCATGGAATTTTACAAAACCAACTTTCCACAGGTTAGCATTTCTTTCTTAGCCTACGTGGCAGTTAGTTCATTTTGCCCTGTTCAAAGGTAGTATGAAAGAACAGAGATCGAAACATGCATGTAAGTACATACACATACTCTAGTTATGAGCACCTAGGATCTTTCCCATCATTCTTGCAAAAGTTTGTGTGTGTATATACATACACTCATACATATATGTGTATACACAGACATCTATATACAGAAATAATGTATATATGTGTATGTGTACATATATCACATATCTATATATATAGACATAAACACAAGCACATATCACAGATCCACCTCATCTAAACATCTAGTCTGCAGAATGTGCTGGCCAACAGAATACATGTGCATGTGGCTGTCATGTGACATGCACTAACCAACTAACCCAAGATAAAACTGTTGGGAGGAGGCAACTGCCAACTATCTTTGAAAATCCAGATTGACCAGGCTGTGATTTAGATATTTGCTCCCATAGAACTCTCAAAGAAACTTAGGGAAATTGGACTGGGATGGGGTCCCACCCTGATGAACACTCAAACACCAAAAGCTATATCTAGTTTATGCGTGGAAGTGACTCACACATGGCAGGCAGCATGACTATTAGGCTACAATGTGGATAAAGCACTGGAGCTTAATACAGATCAATATTTGGCCTCAGGTTTTCCAGAGCATTGAGTCTTGGCATTTCATCCCCCTGCCTCCATGTGAGAATTAGGCACACTGGGGGACCAGGGAAGCACAGTCTGCAGAACTCTTGGCTCCTTTCTGCTTCTCTGCCCCACAGCTGGAAGGGTTGACCAAATCAAGATAGAATCGTGACTTGAGGAAGCGGCGGTAGGAATCCTTCTCCATCAGGTTGAAAATTTTCTTCTGGGCCTCATCGAAGCAGGTTATTGTAGGCTCCAACATGTTCCGGCTTGTCTCTTCCCTGGTGCAAGAATCCAGGTTCACCTGAAGGGCAAAGGCCAGGCTCCATTAGACCTATATCCCGATGGGAGGCTGCATGCTTTGTAGCGACTTGTAAGTGACTGTGTACCCTCCATATTTCAGAAGTGAAAAACAAAAGTGACATCAGGCTCGTGCCTGGCACATGTGAGAGAGTATAAAAGATTCATTTTGTTTCAGAGTAGGGAGGGCAAGATCTTCTGTTCTAACAAATTGGGGAGATTCATCAGAAAAAATTCATGAAGGGAGGTTATGTAAATCAGATGGACAAAAGAGATTTTTTTAAAAAAACAGATATTTTGGGGGTTGTCAAGATTATGATAGTCAGCTCCACTATTCTAGGAACCTTCACTAAGATCCAGAGAGTTCTCTGCCATAAAAGCTTCAGTTTTTGGTTGTTTGGCTAATGAGTAGAAGGAATAGATAGAAAGCTGGATAGAGGGAATAAGTTCTAGTGTTTGATTGCATAGTAGGGTGATGACAGTTATCAATAGTTTACTGTGTATTTCAAAATAGCTAGAATAGGAGATTTGGAATGTTCTCTACACAAATAAATAATAAATATTTGAGATATCCATATACCAATTGCCTTGATTTGATCATTACATGTTGTATGCATGCATCAAAATATCACACATACCCCATGTATCCATAAAAAATTTTCATGCATCCATAAAAAACCTACCTCTTTGGTTGCCTGGACTGAGATGAATTCATTATAGATCTTTTTGGCCTTGGGACTTAGTTTAGATGGTGATTTGATTTTCTTGTACTCTTCACAGCTGATCCAGAAGTCAATATTCTCCTCACTATATTCAGACTTCAAGAAAGCTTTGAAAGCTGCCAGCCCACCTGTGATACAGAAGAAAGGACCACAGTTGTCATCACAGCGGGTGGCCTCTTGGATATGAGATTTCACATAAAGCTGAGGTACTTGGGGAAATAAAGCATGGGTTCAAGCAATCCCTTATTTCACCCGCTTTTTTCAAGTCACTTGGAGTCAGGTAACCCTAATCTGCGTTTGATGTCTAGTGGATTCCAGTTCTACCTAATGATTCATACTCAAGTTTGAAGCCTCTTTCAAGAAAGTATTTTGTTTCTGAAATGCCTGTGCAGCTATCAGTCACTAAGGTGGATTTGGGAAAGAGAAACTGATATTGATTTTGCAAGCAAATATCAATATTTATCATTTTTTCTCTCTTCCCTTTTTCCTTGTGATGAGATGGTTTCCCACATGCTTCCTGTATAAACTTTTCATTGTATATCACAAAGCTCCAGGGCATTTTAAATTTTAAACAGACTAAATATAAGACCAAAAGGGTCTCCCGAGTCTGAATATCAGAAAGAAGCCAGGCCTTGCTGCAGTTACTATTAGATCAGCACAATATAACTTGTCTTATCTTGAGTACCTCATCGCAGGTTGCTGTCAGACTTACATTCATGACTGATCAGGTTTTCCAGTGATTCAGCCCATTTCTTGATTTCCTCTTGGCTCACCCTAGAAAAATTAGAGAGAAACAGAAAATAATTGGAATGCTATGATACAAAATTGGGGCAAGTACTCTAAGATCCTGGCTATAAAGCAGAGATTTTATTTTCCATCATTGTTACAAAATATATTGTTGATGAGGGCAGTTTTTCACTAAATGTATAGAAATTTCGAATGTAGTTATAATCTCCACGAAAAGGGAGGCTCTCTTGGTTCAAATCTGGCTTAAGTAGGAGCACCACACATCTATTATCAGTTAGTTAATACTTGGTAGATTTTCACCAGGCCTTTTCTCTTACCTCTGGCAAATAACCACTTTGTCCTTCTTGCAGTGAGAAGAATTATGTTCACAGGAATCAGATTTCTGCAGCAGGAAACCTAGCCGATGTTTCATATCTTTTGCACTGTACGGAAGAGAAAAAAAGAATCAATTATGATAACCAGTTTTCTTTAAAAGATACCTAATGGTAGAGCTTCAAGAGTCCATTACTAGTCTATGGCTCAGAGGCATTTATTTAGGGAATGGGAGTTGGAGGTGGCATGAAGTCTGAGGAAAACAAGATTGCGCTTTTGGTTGCCTATGACTTGCTACAAAATCTTGAGGCACAGTCATAACACTAGTTCTTTCATCCACAACTTGAATTCTGACCCTTCAGTTTACCTCAGAAATCTCAGAAGCCTTTGTATGCCCGTCATTTTGACCAACAGAATACCTTTGGTATCTTCAATAGAACCACACTGAAAACATGAGTGATCTCTGAGTAATTTTTAGGAATCAGAAGGCCGTAGCTGCGAAAGATGCACATCTTTGCTGCACGCCACCTTCTGGCAGGTGATTGCCATTTCTATCTGTCTCCCTGCTGGCAGAGAGGGAACTGTAGAAGCACTTCAGGAAAGTAAGTCTATTCCGTTACAGCCCCGTACATGGTGGGCCAAGCAGGTCTTGCTGTGAAGTGTGCAAGGAGAATACACTGAGGTGCGCAGCTCCAGCAGAGGGAAATGGAACATGGACGGTGAAAGCAAATGCCCAAGCTGAAACCTGAGCTCCTTGGGGCTTCTTTGTAGACGATACCTGCTGCTGCTGTTGCTTTCCTATTTAATAGCTACGTTAAAGGACATATGCACTATAAAGGGCATTTGAGGCTTAAAGCTATAGGGAGAAGGAGGCTAGAGATATCACTGAGCTTCTAGTTTATTGCGGCCATTTTAATAGGTAGCCAGGGCGCAAGAGGGCTCCGGACTAACTAGAAAAATGGGGTCCTTTAATAAGCCTTAAACTCAACTCTCTTACTTTTTCTTAACTATCCTCTTGCTTGCATCTCTTTTATTTAAAAAGCCAAGAAATAATTTTAAAAGAGAAATACCATTCTTTAAAAAATGAATAACTAAATGTTCCTATTTGGAGCAAGAAAAATAAAGCCACAGAGATAAAAAGACATTTAGGATGGCTACTAATACATCAGTGGCTTATGTGTGTAGGTTTTCCCAGAAAGTCTGAATTCCATTATGTTCACTGACTGCCTCTTAAATAGTATTTTCTCTTCCTCCCAAGACTACTTTCCCTCCTCTGCTTCCCTGACTGATGACTGGTCAGGGGATATAATACCCTTTTTGATGATAGTAAGATATAATCCTGAATGTTAGGGTAATTCCAAGGTGATAATATAAGCATATCATGAAGTCCAAATAGAAATGAATTCATATTTCCACGTGCTGGATCCACCTGAGATCTGAGAGCTATTGATCAACACAGGGGCTAAGTGTGCTTAGCAAGTATTCTTATAATAAAACCATAAAAATAAAAACCGAAATGACTTCAGAAGTTATTGGAGCCAGGAAATCTAGATTTGGCCCTAACTCACCCACCATCTGTGTGACCTTGAGTAGGAGATGGCTCCTCTGGAGCCTCAGGCACTGGTGGTAAAGATGTTGGACTAGACCATTTGGAGTTTACTGGTGAGGAAAGGGAAGAACAGCTCATCCTGCTAACACAGGGTTTACCTCCTTAGATTAGCTGCTTAACTCTTCAAGGGCAGAGCTCTAGTACTATCTTTTTTTATCTGCCTTGCAAAATATTTACCAGAGCATAACTTCTCCTGACACTCTTGTATTTTTGAATGGTTCATTTTATACGTAAGTTAACTGAAGCTTGAAGTGATTTGCCCCACTCCATTCAGAAAATTAATCGTGAAGGTCAGAGGCACTTAGTTCATACTCTCTGCCAGACTCCCCTGCTTCATTTTAAAGAAGCCATTGATACTTCCACACTCATGAATGACACAATATTTGAAAAGTAAATGTTTTAACAGTACATAAGACATTATGTTTTCTGAAATTATTTCCAAAATAAAAGTTGTGGTAACTTCTATTTGCAGGGTGATAAGAAAGCAGGTACTATACCTCTAGATTGACTTTTTACCTTTATCTGCAAGATTAAGTAATGTAATATGCACTCATCTTGTATTTTATTTTCAACTGGCTAATATACGATCATTCTCTGAATGCATTTGTTTATGCTTTTTTTTTTTTGAAAAAGCATAAACAAATGAATAACTGTATGCCTGTAAGATGTTTTAAAAACATTAAGGGAGCATACTAACAAAACAATGTCTTTAAGGTGAGATCTTCTACGAAACTGTTAACTGATTCGAAATGATCAGTACTTGCTCAACCACACTCATCTAAGATACTTTAAGAACTAGAGATAGAGCAGAGAGATAAGGAAGATCTGGCTTTGAAACTCATATCTCATTGTAACATTTGATTATAAGAACATAGAGAGTGAAAGATACTGCAGCACCATACAGAAAGCATAATGCCTTTCCGATGATGTAACCAAACCTCATTATGGGGTACTTTTCCTCAAACGAGATGTAGCATACAATCAGAAAGCCCAGAGCCAGGCTTCTGTGTGCTCCCGGGATGCTCAAATAACAATAGGAATCACAGATAGAGATATTACAGACCACGATACATAGCCTCAAACCTTATCTCACTTCTTAATTAAAACTAGCTTGCTTAGACCTGGCTTAAAGAACAGAACGGTTCTCAAAATCGAGGTCATAAAACAACACGTAAGGACTGAAATTTGGGGAGCACATGTCTTAAGTCACAGTATCTAGCTAGTCTTGGAGGAAGAAAGTTAGGAAGTCATTGCTCTCCTGACCACACTGCTTCTAGCTGCACAGAACTAGGTTAGTAAGTACAACATGTAAATAACTGAGAAAGTCTATCCAAAAGTTCAGCATGGTTAATGGCTGAAAGCAATCTTACCTCCTCAAGCAAGAAGCTGGCAGACCTGCAAGCCCTTTGCACATCTTATTTAACAGCTTGGGATTTGCAAGCAGAAAAGAAATGCGGCAGGAGGAGCTGTGGCTTCGGCTTTGAGCGTACTTTGCCTCTTCTCCGGCAAAGATACTGTCAGAATTCTCTGAGCGTCTTTCTCCCAAGCCTGTAGGGGTCTCTTTTATAGCCCAGCTACGACCATCCAGCCAATCAGACGACAGCTCTGCAGTACCAGCTCCTCTGTCTCCCTCTGCCTCTCCAGCCCCTGAAAGAGATGAGGAAGAAAAGACTGACGCATCAGCAATGCTAAGCAAATGAGCAGAGAAAATCCTTCTGCAAAGTAGGCAAACAGAAAAAAATGTACTCAACGTCTTTACGAATGTCAAAGGTTTAGAATTTCTAGAAAAGGAAAAAAAGTGTACGATGCTGCAAAATATAGTATTTATTCATATGTCTATTAAAACAAAAACAATATCAAGGAAAGTTGCCTCCTGAAGGAAAAGTACCAGCAAAAATTCTGGAGCTTACTTAGGAGCTGACTCCCAATGTCCTTCCTCTTTTGGATTAGAAGCATCATATTATACATGGTCCAAGGTCTGATCTTCACGGTTTCCAAAAGGGAGTTGGTAGGATCATCGTCTCCACGCAGTGATTTGCAGAAGTTGCCTTGGTTGTTATGCAAACAGGAAGGTGGAGAGCAATAGCTGGATGACAGACAGTTATAAGCCCGGCAGCAAAGAGAAACTAGCCTAGGAAAAATAGATTCACGCTATCTGTAATCAACCCGACTGCGGAACACTTTTCTAGAAATCTTGGTCACAACAGAATTCAGCCTAGCACTGACAGTTTCTCCTTTACATGCCTGCGTCCTATAAAAAGTCTAACACAGCAGCTCGAGGACCAAAGGAGGGAGTAGATGAGCGAATATACACACCAATTCTTATTGGCAAACGGGTTTATGTCTTATGTAACTCTAAGTCTCCAAACTGGTATCTCAAAAGATAAAGAGGGATGTACAGAGAGAGAGAGAGAGAGAGACAGAGCAGGCAGAAAAATATGTAGTTTGCCTTAGATATCACCAACCTTCAAACTAATCAGAAGAATATTAAGCCCTATGGGTGTTTCTGAACACCTGGACAATTAGTATCTTTTACATACGATATCATGGACTGACACGACTGCATGGACAGAAACATTCAGGCATTTCACATCTTAGAGCCAGATATCAAAGACCTACACCAGAGTTACAGAGGGATCTTTTTCATGGAGGAAAGCTATACGTGGAAGGAGGGAATTAATTGCTAAGACTGACCAAAACAGCTTTCATTTTGAAAGCAGATAGCTTCCTAATCATAGGCTACAATGAGCTGTTCTTTATTTATAAGAAACAGAAGCATCAAATGGTTTAGGTGGAAGAGGTGAAAAATAGTTGGGTTCCAGTGAAATGCAAAATACCAAAAATATGGAAAGAATGGCACAAAGCAATGATGATATGTGGCTCTACCTAGTACATGCCCTTGAATATCCTACGCTGCCCCCGGTACCACCTCCTTCCATGACTAGCAGAGCAACAAGACAGCAGACAAATATAAAATGGTGGAGGGACCATAATCTATAGAAGATGCATTTAAATTATAGGAAAAAGTCTCTAGCTGCCCATAAAGACAGAAAGTCTTTATTAGATTAGCTACTGGGCAACTTTTCCTTGAATTATAACATAGAACAAATGAAAGTTGACAGCCATCCCTGATGGTGGTATGGAAGGAACTGCAGTACAATGTGAAATTAGGGAGGTCATCAGACCTAGGAAGATGAACCAGGGAGAAGAACCAGTCAGAGCTGACATCAAAGAAGACAGACTAATTAAAAGGGAAAGAAGGTCACTCAAAGAAGAACCATGACCTTCTTTGTTTACCTGGGCACCTAAAAGAGTGATCACTCAAATAGATTGATTTTGGGAACATAAGCGAGGACCCAAGATGATTTACTGATGCCTGAAATTCCACAATGAGAACTCTATGTCTTCCACTTAGAATAAGAGAAGCCTGATTTGTCACGAGTTAAATATAAATCACTGCAATAGATGAGACTTTAAAGACAAAATGGGACTTTAAAGGCAATCTAGCCTAACATCCTCATTTCACCAAAAAGGAAATAGAGACCCAGAAAGAGAAAGTGACTTGCTGAGGTTACAGCTTCTTACCGTAACCTGGAGCTGTAAACTGGAGCTGGGTCCAGATCTAGGTGTCTCTATACTCAGTTACATGGGTTGTCCACTGAGCTATCCTGTAACTCAACAGTCTGATCAAATGAGATAAACTGTGTAAATAGAGATATTTCCAAACTACAAAGTGCTAATCAAATAATTTTTTATCATTCTATTATACATAGTAGAGAATAGAATCCAATGTTAATCTTACATATTTTATTCAGGGGATGCTCATTTGCCCAATCTGTTCTTGCTCCGTGAAAGCGGGATTTGCAGCATACCTCACTGTGCTAGTTCCCTATTAGAACCAGGTCTTCTAATGTGCTTAGCTCATTACTTTGTTCAGGCATTTCATATTTACTCATTTCTTTGACTATTAAATCTTGCTTTCTTAGGAGTTTTAAAACTTTTAAAAAGTGTTTGTAAAACGCTTCACATGAGTTAACTTATTTTTTCACTGTGGGACTTGCAGATTGTGTTTGAGGAGGCGAGGGCTGGTACATCATGATACCTTGACAACCTTCCACCTTCTTTCTCTGATATGCACAAAGCAATGAATTCTGTTATTCTATGATTTGTCATTCCTGGGTGACTCTGGTAGTGTAGAAGGGCTTTACTCTCAAAAGATCTACTTTTTATTTATTCATTTGTTTAAGAAATATCTTTTGACACCTACTCTGTATCAGGTACTGTTTGAAGAACTGTATTTAGCATGGTGAACAAACAGGCAAAATCTCTGCCCTAGTAGAGTTTTCAACCCAGTAGGAGGAGTCAGAAAATAAACAAATCAGATGATTCCAGATTTTGACCTGTACCATGAATAAAATGGGCAGGTGATGTGCTAGAGAGCAATCAGATGGTGAAGGGCTAATTTAGCCAAGGTGGTCAGGAAAGGCCTTTTTAAAGAGGTGGTATCTAAAATAAGATTTGATGAGTGAGAAGGAGAAAGCAATGCAAGAAGCCCAGGAATTAGTATTCCAAACAAAAGTAAGAGCAAGTATGAGTGTTCTTTATCTAAACTGAGAAAGAACACAGCCATAAAAAAAATGAAATCATGCCTTTTGCAGCAACCTAGATGGAACTGGGGGCCATTATCTTCAGTGAAACAAGTCAGACACAGGACAAATATTGCATGTTGTCACATATAAGTAGGAACTAAATAATGTGTACACATGGATGTAGAGTGTGGAATGATAGACAATGGATACTCAGAAGGATGAGAGGGCAAGAAATCAGTGGATAGTGAGAAATTACTTAAGGGGTACAATGTACATCATTCAGGAGATGGATACCCTAAAACCCCTGACTTCACCACTATACAGTCTACACATGTAAAAAGAATATTTCACTTATAACCTATAAATATAACAACATTTTAAAATTCAATTGCAGAAGAACAGGAGGGAGCCAGCATAGCTAGAGAATTGAGAACATGATGAAAGTAGCTTAAAAAGAGATGGAACCGTAGACGATAGATTCTGCAAGGATTTGTAGGCTGTTGTCAAGAGGCTGGACTTTATCTAAGTGCAGTGGAAATCCACTGAAGAAACAGAAGCAGAGGAAGGGCATGATCTGATCATTCTGACTCTTTTGAAAGAATGATTGAGATGAGTGGGCAGAGTATCAAAGCAGGGAGACCAGTTAGCAGAGTTAGCAACTTGAATCCTGTCTCATCAATTACACACACACACACACACACACACACACACACACACACACTAGATGGAGTCACCCTCTGTCACCCAGACTGGAGTTCAGGGGCGCGATCTTGACTCACTGCAACCTCCACCTCCCAGATTTAAGCAATTCTCCTGCCTCGGCCTCCCAAGTAGCTGGGACTACAGACATCTGCCACCATTCCCAGCTAATTTTTGTATTTTTTAATAGAGACGGGGTTTCGCCATGTTGGTCAGACTGGTCTTGAACTCCTGACCTCAGGGGATCTGCCCATCTCAGCCTCCCAAAGTGCTAGGATTACAGGTGTGAGCCACCATGTCTGGCCACAAATATTTATTTATTTTATTATTATACTTTATGTTCTGGGGTACATGTGCAGATCACGCAAGATTGTTGCATAGGTACATACATAGCAAGGTGATTTGCTGCCTCCATCCCCCCGTCACCTATATCTCCCAATGTTATCCCTCCCCAACCTCTCTACCCCCCGCATGAAAACAGACAGTTTCTCCTGGGTCTTTGGGTCTCATTTTTGAAGACTCCCATGTCATGTAAAACTTTGATTAAATAAATTGTTTAGGCTTTTCTCTTGTTAACTTGTCTTTTGATATAGGAGTGTTGGTTGTGACCCTTATGATGGAAGAGAAAAGTATCACAGGTTTTCACTCCTACTGCGGCTTTGGGGGAGAAGGAGAGATAAATGAAGATGCATGGATACGCTGAGAACTAAAGTATGTTTCTTGTGACTCTGAAGACCAAAATTTACTCTGCAGTTGACGGGAGAGAAGAGGTAACTCAAGTACGTAAGCCAATCAGGTTGGTGTTCTAGAAAGAAAACTTGGGAGTCAGAGTAAAAGAACAGATTGGATATGAGAGAAACTGGCAAAAAGTTTGAAGGCTATTATAATAGTCCATCTGAAAGGTGATATGACAATAAAAATATGAACAAGATTGTGGTGAGAATCAAATGAGGTAATGTATATAAGTTCCTTAAACTGTAAAATGCCAACATCTGGAAGGTATTGTTGACTTTGACAACAGGCTTTAGAAGAACCGTTTCCTACTGCGGGACATTAAGCCGCACAGTAGGATGTGAATTATGTGTGGTCTCCAGGTAAATTTCAATTTTTTCCAGCCTTTGCTCAGGGAGAACAAAAGAAAACATTTCTCAAGCACTGACCACATCAAATACAAGGAAACAAGTCATTGTGGCAGGAGTTGCATTCTTTACTTCTACCAGACTTTACATGGGGCACTGCTTCTCCACTTGGCAGGATAGAGGCCAAGGCTCAGCCCCAGGCTATGCTTGCATCACTTCAGATTACAATTTCCTCTCAGCTGTTAGAAGCCTCCATCCTTTATTGTTTACCACAATGGCCTAGACACATCAATGAGATTTCAGTTATTGATTTTTACAACTAAAAGGAAACATATGGGGCTGGAGGATGCTGTGTACCAGGAAGATAAACGGGGACTTCCCAAGTATGTCTTACTTTTGGGAAATGTGTCTTATGCTCTGCACCAAGCTTTGTGGGCATATGCAATAAATCAAGAACTCTAACCCTGACATTTGTTAGCAGCAGGTGATGCATCGCTGATTTCCCTGGAAGAACAATACCACACTTAATTAGCTAGGGGGAAAAAATTCTTTTTCCCAAGAAGTAGGAGAAAACCCAAAATATCTTTATCCCAAAGATTAAATCTTTTTTCTGCAGCACTTAGCCCAAGATAGAAGCAGCAGTTTCATAAGAGTTCATTTGCATTGTGCGGGTGGAAAGAAACAGTATGGTGTCATGAAAAGTGCCTGAACTTTACAGAGACGCAGACCTGGATTCCAATTCTAGATCCTCTAGGAAGTCTTGATAAATTAGGGCAAACTTTCTGACCTCTAGTTTTCTAATGTGCCCTGGACTTCCATTTGCCCTCACATTTTGAAATCTAGCTTCCATAGGATAATATTCTGGTACTCTCATAATTCAACCCACTCTGACTTTTCAAATTCCTTTCCACTCTTTACTTCACTATGTTCTACGCTGTAGCCATCCCAGACCACTGACTAGTCCCCACACATTTATGTATTTCCCCTACTCTATGCCATCAACCTGAAATGTCCTTCTCACAATACCCTGCTATCAAGCTCTCTTCTCCTCTGTCCCCAGTGGTGAGCAATTGCTAACTCTGATGCACTCTGGGACCACAGTGTTTGGGCCTGACCTCTGTTTCACTCCTCTTTAAATCTGATCATGATATATTTGACAGTAAAGTTCACTTCAACAAACATTTAGGTTGAACATCTTCTATGTGTCTGACAAAGGTCCTCATTCTTGAGATATTAATCAACAAATACACATAGAAGGTAGAGTAATGGGATATGATATTGAAAAGAGGGAAAGGAAACAGAAGGGAGACTTGAGCAGAGCACACCAACATGACTTTTTGTGTCCCCTCCAACTCTCCCACCCCACCAGCTTCCAAAGCATTGACAAATCTCCTGAAGCCCAGTATAAGAGCTTCTTCTGTAAGGCTACTCTGAACATTCTAGCTAAACATCAACTTTTTCTTTTAGGCAATTGTAATCTCTATCAATTTAGACAACACGTGGTTTGGTTCCTATTTCCAGGCCTTCCCATTCCAACACAACTGTGAATTCTTTAAGAGTTTTATGCTGCTTTTCCACAATGTTAAGATCCTCGGAGGTTCTCAGTTCTGATTGGTTTAGGGCATTTTCGGTAGTGGTGCCACCACCTAAGTTGGCATGCCACCTCCCTGGGTAGCTAATCTGAGGCATATCACCCTTTTATATGCAGCTGTCTCTGGAATCTCTATAATAGAATCAGTTTAACTTTTAAACAAAATTTTTAGAGACAGGGTCTTGCCGTGTCACCCAAGCTGGAATGCAGTGGCACAATCATAGCTCCCAGTAACCTTGACCTCCTGCGTTCACGTGATCCTCCCTGCTCAGTCTCCCCAGTAGCTGGGACAAGTGTGTGCCACCTAATCTTTTAAATAGCCAGACACGGCCGGGCGGGGTGGCTCACGCCTATAATCCCAGCACTTTGGGAGGCCGAGGTGGGCGGATCATGAGGTCAAGGGATCGAGACCATCCTGGTCAACATGGTGAAACCCCATCTCTACTAAAAATACAAAAATTAGCTGGGCATGGTGGCGCGTGCCTGTAGTCCCAGCTACTTGGGAGGCTGAGGCAGGAGAATTGCTTGAACCCAGGAGGCGGAGGTCGCGGTGAGCCGAGATCGTGCCATTGCACTCCAGCCTGGGTAACAAGAGCGAAACTCCGTCTCAAAAAAAAAAAAAAAAAAGTCAGACACCATGGGTTTTATAATGCTTGTGAATTGTGTTTTTGTTATACTAGAAGGATATGGAAAACTTATGGCAAATAGTAACAATAACAACAACAATAATAAATTTTATAACAATCGGGAGATGATGGTGCCTGACTGAAAAACAGGAAACCTGCATTCTATTTAGCTTTGGCTAGTAAAATGAAAAGGTTAGATTGAATGTCAATGTTTTTTTCCTCTTCAAGGTTCTTTTTTTCTTTAAGCTTTCTCTTTAGGAGTAGATGGTGCTCTAAAATGTTCTATCCAGCTCAAAGGAGAGAACCAGGCTGACTTCAAATGTTGGCCCTTGAGAGCTGTGGACTCTATGAGAGATGAAGGCGCCCCTGAGAGAGAAAAGAGCTGGGTCTTCAAAGAGGTACTGGTATGAAAAACTTCACTCTAGAACAAACCTCTCCTCTCAATATCTTCATTATGGGGTTTCATTTCCTCCATCACTTCTTGCTTTTGCATTTTCTTGGTTCATAGTCCAGGGTTTCTCACACTTGATGCAGTATGTGAACCTGGACACAGCCTCCACCATGCCTCTGCCCCATGCACTGAGTTTGGCAACTTGGGCATTCTTCTCTGACATTTCAACCCTGGGCTCATCCTTTAGGTAGGTTTACATTACTCTGTTGCTCTCAGCAACTCAAAACAATAGCTAGTCTTTATAGAGCACACATATATAATGTGTTACCTTCTTAACTACCTGACAGGATAGTTATTATTAGTTTCTTTCTTTTTCTTTTTGAGATGGAATTTGGCTCTTGTTCCCTGGGCTGGAGTGCAATGGCACCATTTCACTCACTGCAACCTCTACCCCATGGGTTCAAACAATTCTCCTGCCTCAGCCTCCGAAGTGGCTGGGATTACAAGCATGCACCACCACGCCTGGGTAATTTGGTATTTTTAGTAGAGATGGGGTTTCGCCATATTGCTCAGGCTAGTCTCGAACTCCTGACCTCAAGTGATCCACCCACCTTGGCCTCCCAAAGTGCTGGGATTACAGATGTGAGCCACTGTACCTAACCAGGTATTACTATTTTCTTATTTACCCAGTGATGAACCTGAGGCACAAAGAATTTAAGTGATTTGTTCAACAGTTATGTAGCTAAAAAATAACAGGGCGAGCTCAGCCTGCTTGGCTCCAGAGGCCAGGCTTTTAACCACCACCCAGTGCTACCTGTTGCAGGTTGTGCCTCTCTGCCTAACCTTAATAAGCTATTAGAAGTCTCCTATCTCATGAGCCTGCTCGTTCTCACAGTAGTGAGCATGTGTGCATTGCTTCCTTTCAGGGAAGCAAGATGATGGAGTCAGTGTTTCTGGTGTCAGTGAATTACCTAATGACTTTAATCTTCAAGCTTCACTGGCATTAATATAAATAAAAAGTTAAAATAAGGCAAGATAATAAGGAAAGGACAGATCTTTAAGTTTGACAAATTCATGCAGTAGTTTGTCCCGGTAAACGAATTCCCATGAGTACAAACCTTTAAACGCTATGTTTTTTAAATTATCACTTGACTTAGGAATTAAGGTATGAAGAAGTAATCTTACCTGTTTCTATAAAGGTCAAGTTTTAAAGAAATACTAAAACAAAATCCTAATAAAGAGAACCAAGCTGAGGTGGGCTTATCAAATTTTATCCCTCACTTCTGAACTAAGTATCTCACCCACCAAAGCTTTGCAGGCAAAAAGCTTCGCAACTCTTTTAGCAGTTCTATCTAGACTCGTGTAAACAAGTAGATGCATTCACCTACGTCAGTCTACAGGAACAGCTCCCCTTCATTTCAAAGGAAATAGTAGCGATAAAAATAATATCGTAATGCCATGATGTTGACCTAGAAATTTAACAGGACTGTCCCACAATCTACAGCTCATGCGCTTTGTTTTTGCAGGCGTGTTGAGTCATAAAACTGTTTCAGCCATTTCCGTTTAAAACCACCCTTCCATGTCACTTCTCAGTTTGTGAAGCACCTTTTACTACATTATCTCATTTGCCTTTCACATCAAACTTAATATGTCCAAAATGGAAATAATTTCCCCCTCTCAAAGCTCCTCTGCCGTTAGTGTTCTTTATTCCCGTAAATCCGCTCTGTATCAATGTTTCTCACCCTGTTCCTCCTCTCCATCCTTCACTGCCCTAGTTTACGCTCTCTTTACCTATCCCTTGGAACAGATGACATCATTTCTCTTTTAAGCAGAAATGATCCTGTTTTAAAGGAAGCCTTCATGCAGACAGTGACATGAAGCCTCTGGAGGGAAAGAAGGGAAGGGAAGTTTTCCATTCCTTCAAGGACATTCTCTGAAAGCCCTAAAGGGTTATTGGAACACAGTTATGCCAATTTATTTAATTTTTTTTATCTGTGTCTGGTTTACTCTCTGGCCTTTTACAAAAAAAAAATGCTATTAGTCTACAAGACAGCAATAATATTCTAAATGGACTTCCATATCAACTTTCCTCTCCCTAATTAATTTAACAAGCTACTGTCATACTCCACCTCAAAAAGTTAATACTACTAAGTTTCTACAAAATAAAGTTCAAATTTCTTAGCTAAGACTACCCAAAACATGACATGCAAGTACCATTCTATATGAATTTCTACACCCTTCATAAACACTCTAAAATATTTTTCTCTTTAAATGATCTGTGCTTCCTGTTACTCAAATCATTTCTACTAGGAAGAAAACCCTCCCGCACTTCAGCTTCCCAAGTTTGGTGCTATCCATCCTTCATACTCAATACTCCTACAGGAAGAGTTTCTGAAGCTGTCAGTTAAAAAGGGACCTCTTTCTTTTAACTTCCCAAAGTATTTTTCATCACTTTCTATCTGGTGGTATTGAACAATTTCTGACATATATGTTAATTATGTATCTATTACTGCTTTTTTATTATTCTATAAACTTATTGATAACAAGAGGCTGACACCATTTCAATACTGTGGAACCTACTCGTTTCTAGCGTGTGTCCTGCATTTAGTAAGATCAAGCTAAAGAGTTGCTGAATGAACAAATGTGAAGATTAAGAATTATTTTAGGCCGGGTGCGGTGGCTCAAGCCTGTAATCCCAGCACTTTGGGAGGCCGAGGCGGGTGGATCACGAGGTCAAGAGATCGAGACCATCCTGGTCAACATGGTGAAACCCCATCTCTACTAAAAATACAAAAAATTAGCTGGGCATGGTGGTGCGTGCCTATAATCCCAGCTACTCAGGAGGCTGAGGCAGGAGAATTGCCTGAATGCAGGAGGCAGAGGTTGCGGTGAGCCGAGATCGCGCCATTGCACTCCAGCCTGGGTAACAAGAGTGAAACTCCATCTGAAAAAAAAAAGAAAGAATTATTTTAACATGCGTTTTACAGAGGAGAAAACTAAGAAATAAGATCCATATCAATCAGAACAAACTAGCTATGCTGCAGTGACAAACAGTCCCAAAACCTCAGTACCCTTAAAGAACAAAGACTCATTTCTTCTTCGTTGCATGTCCTTTTATATCAGATATGACTGTGTTGTTCATTGTCTTTGCTGCAGAGTCCAGGCTGTTGGAACAGCCTCTCTGAAACACTGCTGATACTCACAGCAGAGACAAAGAGAAAGCATACTGCAATATGCATTGTTCCCAAAAGCTTCTGTTTAGAAGGGACAAACATTAGTTCTGCTTATATTTCATTATATATCTCATTGAACAAACTTGATGTCAAAAGGCAAGTAAGTACAATCTTTCCCCTATGATATGGTTTGGATCTGTGTCCCTACCAAATCTCTTGTTGAAATGTAATCCCTGGCATTGGAGATGGGGCCTCATGGGAGGTCTTTTGATCAAGGGGGTGGATCTCTCATGAATGACTTAGCACCATCCCCTTGATGAGTGAGTTCCTATGAAATCTGGTTGTTTAAAAATGTGGGAACCTCCCACCCTCTCTCTCTCACTCCCCGCCTGCCATGTGAGACACCTGCTCTCACTCAGCCTTCTGTCATAAGTAAAAACTTTCTGAGGCCTCACCGTAAGTGAGCAGATGCCAGTGTGATGCTTTCTGTGCAGACTGCAGAACTGTGAGCCAATTCAACCTCTATTCTCTCTATCCTTTATAAATTACCCAGACTTGGATATTCCTTTATAGCAATGCAGGAGTGACCTAATACATCCTAAGAGGGGCAACAAATGTTTTTGAACAGTAGCACAATATACCACAAGGAGCTTATCTTCTTTTATTTAATTTTTTTTTTTTGCGGCCTCTCTCTACAAGGAGTTAAATGATTTGTCCCAAATCATACAACTAGCCAGTGACAGGATATAACTTGAAAAGAAATTATCTGACTTATAAATCGAGTTCCTCTTCATTTCATCATAAAGCAGACTGACTATCAGAGGGAATAATGGAATGACTACGAAGCAATCGTGCTCTGACGCCCTTAACTGACCCAGCAGCCAAGAACATCTGAAGAGGTGGAGAACAAATGAGATAAGTGATTTCTTAAGGTCAGTTCTTTTAGTGTATCAGTATTGAGAGTCAACTACTGTGGCCATGGATGGAAATACAGGAAGTGACAGCTTCTTTTACTGCTGATTGCCTTAAGAGGATGTTAGAAGCAGTGAGAATGCAGTGAATGGAATAAAGCTCCAACTGCATTACCTGGACTCCAAAAATTATTACCAGCATTCAAGAGCAAAAAGGCCTGGGGAAACCTGACAGCACAAGGATGAGAGAGACACAGTAAGGCTGAGGGTGCCTTTGCTCATATGTCCTTTTTAGTTTATTAACTTTCCTATCAATGACAAAATTACTTGAATTTAGTCTGCATAATCAGAACAGATTTCTGGCTAGTTCTATGAAGAATTCAACAGTTACTGAGTTTCTACTGTTAAGTATTATGTTAGGCCCAGGGAACAAGACAGATATAATCCCTAATCTCATGCAGATTATAATGTAGCTTATAGACGTATAAGTACTTACATCTTACAGACATCAAGTAACACATCACTTCAAAGGTGTTGAAAACAAAAGGGGAGGAACAGAGTTGGACTGGATACTATTGGTGCTCTAACAAGACTCTTTTGAAACCCTTGAATTGTATCTGTGAGCTTCTCACCCAGCTTCTGAGGGCCTTTGCTTCTAATTGCCTGCACCTGATCTTTTTTTGGATGGCTGCCTTCAGGACACTGGAGCCCATCCCTGCAAGCATAGAAAGTGGGAGTTGCCTGGGAGTTTAAGTGCCCTTATCCAGTGATTGGTTGGAGTCTAAAATCCCAGCCTCTTCGCCTTCTGGGAAAACAAAGTTAGGGACAACATTTACACTACAGAGTTCTCTTGATCAGGCTGAGCATGAGCCTTTGATGACTGAACCCTTACTGGATACTGTGGCCATTAAGAATGCACCTCACAGACCTCCAGCTATAAAGAGCATAATTGACTGATGGCCCCAACTGCTGCTTCTGAACTCCATCATTGAGTTTGTGCCAAGGCCACACTTCCCTCAGGCTGTTCCCAGTCAATGACTGAGTGTGGCAGGGACACTAAGACAGGCCCATACCCAGGAGGCCCAGAATTCCTATAACAGGTGACTTTGGCTCAAGAACTTACTTGACAGGCTCAGCTAATTTTCCTTAGACTGAACAGGAGTCTAGGATGCTCCCACCACCCTTCATGCCTTCTTCCTTCATGTGGGATCAGACCTGTATCACAGCCTCATGGCTTTCCCAGCCTGTTCTGATGACCCCTGCCAATGGACTCTTATAAGAATTTCCCTGATAAAATCCTCAGCTGCTTAATTCCACCTTAGCATCTACTCCTCAGAGGATCCAGACGAACATACTGAGCTTTCCTATCCTTACTCTTCATATGCACTTCTTTATGGTTTCTCCTGCAGGTGCTTGCATATGAATCCTCATCTCAGAGTCTGCTTCTCCAGAATCCAATGTAAGGACAAGGGCTCAATGGGAACACATAATAAATGAACCTAATCAATTACCGTTACAGTTGTGTTGAGGTTTGAATGAACAGTCAACAGTAGGCAAAAGGATGGAAGAGAAAGGGTGTCCCAGGTGGAAGAAATATAATCTTCAAAAGTTAGGAGGCAAAAGCAAGAATGTCAGAGTCAAAGAAGGAGCACTTAATGACTGATTTAGTGATAGATAAAGAAAAAAAGCCAACTATGAAGAGCCTGGTTGAGTATGCCAAGGATTTTCAGCTTTCCTTAAGAGTAAGAAGCCGTTGTAAGATTTTAAGCAGAAAGACAAAAGGATCCCATTTGCATTTTTAATCTGATAAGAACAGATGCTACATTTGATCTTAGCCAAAAGGCTGAGAAACAATAAGATATGCATTTTAAAAACATCATTCTAGAACATGAATTGCAGGGTAACACGGAAGATGGGGGAGCAGACAGAAGGTGAGGCATTGGTCTGGTGTGGGACTAGGGAGGTTCAGACTAAAGCAGGGGTCAGCAAACCATAGCCTACAGCCTGTTTCTGTATGCCCCAAGGACAAAGAATGATTTTTCATTTTTAAAGGGCTATTGCAATGCACTGAATGTTTGTGACCTGCCTCTTCTAAATTCTTATGTTGAAGCCCTAGCCTCCAGTGTGATGCTATTAGGAGAAGGGGTCTTTGGGAGGTAATCTGTCATGATGATGGGATCCTCATTAATGGGATTAGTGCCCTTGCAGATAAAACCCCAGAAGGGATTCTCACTCTCTTTCCACCATAGAAGGATACAAGAAGTTGGGAGCCTGCAACCCAGAAGAAGGTCCTCATCAGAACTGCCCCTGCTGGCACCCTGATCTTGAACTACCAGCCTCCAAAACTGTACAAAATAAATCGTGGTTGTTTAGAAGCCACCCATTCTATGGTACTTTGTTGTAGCAGCCCGAATTGACTAGGACAACCCTGAAAACAATAACAACAAAAATGAAGAACATATAACAGAGCCCACATGTGGTCCTGAACCCCTAAAATATTCCGTGTCTGGCTCTTTGCAGGAAAACGTGTGGATCATGGACTAGAATAATGACAATGGGAATGGGGAAAACTGGTTGGATCAAAGAAATATTTTGCAGGTAAAATCAGTCTGTATTTTTGAACTATTGTGTTTGGGAACTGAGAGAAAGGAGACATCAAAAAATTAGCCTACATTTCAAACTTGGGCAGTTGAATGGATGGCACTATTTACGGGGAATGAGAGATAAGAAGCTAGTTTGAGAGAGCCTGCAAAACACTCACACTGTATCAAAATATACCTTTGCCCATTTTAACTAAATTCAATTCAATAGTTTCATAGTGTAGACTACACAGATGAGCAGTTGCAATCTGTCCTCCAAATCACTTTACAGTCTTAAAACAGGAAGAAGTAGCAAGTAAAGTTAAACATAACACAATACAGGCCAGGCGTGGTGGCTCATGCCTGTAATTCCAGCACTTTGGGAAGCGGAGGCAGGTGGATCATCTGAGGTCAGGAGTTCGAGACCATCCTGACCAACATGGTAAAATCCCATCTCTCAAAAAAAAAAAAAAAAAAAATTAGCCAGTCATAATGCATGCCTATATTCCCAGCTACTCTGGAGGCTGAGCCAGGAGAATTGCTTGAACTCGGGTGGCGAAGGTTGCAGTGAGCTGATATTTCACCACCACACTCCAGCCTGGGTAACCAAATGAGACTCTGCCTCAGAAAAAAAAAATCCACACACAGTACAGAATAGTATCAGGTGAGTGTCGTAAGAAAGATACAAAATGCTAAGAGAGTTCAATGGAGCAAGAGAAAGAGAGAAACTGAGATACTATCCATTTAGAAAACAACAGGATGAGTTTCACAGATGTGTCATTTTAAGTAGTCCTTAAAATATGACTAGGATTTTAAGAAATATAGCATAACTATACACACACACACACACACACACACACATAAAGATAGATATCTAACTATATATACATACACACACAGAGATAGGTATCTACCTATGTAACTATGTGTATATATATATACATATGTATATATATATACATATAGTTATATATAAAGATTTAATCCCAGAGCCCCTCTTGGTGCCACTTTTAAATATCCACAGAAAATCAAGGAAAAAATTATTGAAAATTCTAATCTTGAACATTATCTAGTTTATAAGCAACAGCTACATTTATTAGAGTCCTCCTTTCTTGCCTATCCACTTACTTTACACCTTCGGCAACTTTGAATTCTTCCACTATTCTACTTACTCACTCTCCAGAAACCTAGCTGTCTCAAAAACCTTGATGTTTTCATTCCCATGCTCCTTCTTCTTCAACCATTTGAGGCACTTGTCATCTGATTTTGTTCCACAAAAACCTGAGAACTACAATGGCTAAGGCAGAATTATTTTCCAAAGACTAAGTTTGGGGGACTCACCTGTTAAAAAATATCTTTTCTGTCCCAAGAAAACAGAGCGGGCATCACTGAGGTCTGTTTTGGGAAGATTAATTGGAAGCTGAGTAGAATGAATAGACTGACAGTACATCTCAGGATATTCTGTGCAGGTTTGTCCTACCAGGTCTCAGTAGGTGTTACAGAATACGACACAGTGACTACATTATTTGGATACAAGAGAGAAACAGAAATGACTGCACTTCATGAGCTGGAAGAGAAAAGGGGGGCAGGTGAGACCTATATTTGGTGAACTCTATGTACCTTTTTGTTGTTGTACTCTTGAAAGAGTATTCAACTTTTGGGAGAAAAAGGTCATGGGGGAAAATATTTCCATCAGAGACCTATTTTTTAAAACCTGGAGAAGGATCTAAAATCAGCATATAGCTGGCCCAAGCTCTGTCTCTGAGCCTTCACCCTACCTCTGAGGACCCTACTGCGCTGATAAATGAGAATTCACATTCATGCTAATGTTCCCTCAAGCCACTGAGTCACCAGAGATTCAATTATGCTTTCCACATTTTCCATCTTAAGGCAGAAATGGACTAATGCATTTCAGAAAGATATTTGGTAATAAGTCTTGCAGCTAGGATGTTTTTCATTTTAAATGTCAGGTAATTGAAAAATGTATCATGATTATTGTTAACTATATTTCCTGGCCTAATTCTATTTAAAAAGTTCAGTGCTAAGTTTCATGGCTGTTCTGAAGGCAAAGAAGATAGGGCTCCTAATCTCAAAAATAGAAATGTATATAAATAGTGACACAGAAAGAAAGGGAGGGAAAGAAGGAACATTGAGAATGTGAGCAGAATGTGATACAGATAACCTCAAATGTCTCATTGGGACATCGATGCTATCATGAGTTTCAATTTAAAATCCTGTCATGATTCCAGAAGCAAAGTTAATATCCTACTCAAACTCAGAGGTAGAGGAGTTATTAATTCCAGTTTTATTTCATTTATTCCTTGTCTTTTTGGTATGTTATTTTGGGTAAAAGTGTGATGAAAGGAGAAAGTGTTGACAATGGGATAAATTTGTTGTCGTTTTTTTTTTCAAACTCTACTTTTATTCAAGTACTCCATTCCCCTTGGCTAATCTAGACACCGTTCTTTTTTTCTCTGACCCTAATCACTGCTATTCTGCCAAAGAATAGGCATTTATTGAGCATCTACTGTATTCCAGGCCCTTCCAACTTTCAAAGACACAGACTGCTTGTGTCAAGAGACCAATAGCAATAGCCCCTTACCATTTACAGTGTTTATTCCAAGATGATTCCACACTTTGATCAAGGAAATGTGTCTATTATTCATCCTTCGGAGGAAATGGAGATGAGTTTGCTGTTGGAGATCTTTGAAGAGGAAATGCGTTAGTCTTTGATTATTCATCCAAGAAAGCAAACTGGGGATCTTTCTTATTCTGTATGAAGGCTTTCATCTGCTTAATAATCAGGGAAGGAATGAATGGCTTCGACAGAAACTTATAAACAAAATGAAGTGGGAGATCTTTAGAGATCCCAAGAAAAGAAAAAATATACATGGGCCATATCTTATAGGTTCAGAAAACTGGCATAAATCTCAGAAAAGCCACCTCCTCTACCCTGACCCAGGCCCTAGCACAGTGCCCATGTGCTTCTGCATACATACATGTTCTCATGTGCTTTCACAGCAAGCTGTGGGCTGGGAGCACAGTGAGAGGATGGAAAACTATCTTGAGCCTGTTTTTCAGCAGAGGAAGCTGAGATTCAGGGAGGTTACAGTGGGGATTATTGAAAATCACTGGGCTGGTAAAATTGGGGTCCTGATCTTCTGACTCCAGGCCCAGTGCTCCTCCCAGTAAATCACAGCTTCTACCTGAAATGTGGCCTCTTGGAAGCCAAGTTAGAGACAAACAGAAATGACAGAGACCTTTGGACAATGACCACCCCAGTTTCCGCTCCACTTTGTAGAAAGATCAAGTGGGAAAATGCACTAGGCTATTAGAAATTATGCCACTAGAGCATTGTTGATGAGAATTGTGGGTGATTTCACCTGCTCAGAGATACCGAACAACATCCAACAGCAGGTTGCTATGACAATGCCACTCTCAGCTTGGTGGCTTTAAACAGAAATATCTCAAGGGCAGAGTAATTAGGTAAGTAGAGCAGTGAGTCTGCGTTGTTTCATGCAGTCATTTTCCAATGATTACCATTTTATTGTTGTGCCTTGTGCTCCCAAGTTCTGCCTAATATAGCAAATCTCCCTGGGCCAGAGTGTGTGCGTGTTTGTGTCTGTGTCTGTATGTGTATGCATGTGTATGTGATATGTGGGTATCGTGGGGGTAGGATTTTTAATTAGTTCCTGCCCCCCAATACCCTTTAGCAAGTGGCACCATATGGCAAACTCCCACTCAAGTGCAAATATGACAAAAGATGTGGGACTCCAAGATACACGTACAAACTACGCTTGTCGGGGGTTACGAGTACATGTTATGGGAACAATATTTGCTTGTGCCTTGTTTTTTTCTTTTTAAATTAAATTTAAATGCATCTCGATATTGCTTGTTCCAATTCCCTGTGACTCAGATTGTCGTTTCCCA
Organism: Saguinus oedipus; assembly: GCA_031835075.1. NCBI lineage: Eukaryota > Metazoa > Chordata > Mammalia > Primates > Cebidae > Saguinus > Saguinus oedipus. Next base: position 30,623,444 of record CM063190.1, on the reverse strand, counting down.
AGGCTTCTGAAAGGTTTTTTGCTTCTATTTCTAATGCCTGGCATTCCTACCCACCCAATCAGGCGCCACTGCTACCCTCCCCATCCTCTGGGTCCCGGAAATCTAGAACTGTCTCCTTGAATTGCTTATTCATCCCAGGAGAATGCTGCCAAAGAGACTATCTAATTCTCTGGGCTTTATCCTGCATCCCCTCCCAACATAATTTTAAAAACATTGTTATTTGTCAAGCACCTGCTATGTGCCAGGCCTTTCGTCAGGCACTTCAGGTATTTTATCAGTTAATCCAACCTCATAACAAGGATGAGAAACTAGATTCACAGAAGTTAAACAAAACTTCAGAATCATGTGGTTATTAAATAGCAGAACTGGAGTATAAACTCAGGGCTGGCCAAGCCCATTCTTTCTATTATACCACGCCACCTTCCTTAAGGAGGGCTTATATATTTAAGATACGAAAGGGACAGTAGCTCATTCCCCCTGCCTTGCTTTGGCATGCTCTATGGCTCTTTAACAATTGTCTATTCATTTTAACCAGTGAGTCTCACTGCTGCTTTCCTGGTGACAGTTGGCAATGTCTGGAGCCATTTTTGGTTGTCACAACAGGGGGGTGCTGCTGGCATCTAATGGGTCAAGGCCAGGATTGCTGCTAATCACCTTGCAATGCACACCTCAGCCCCCATGACAAAGAATTCTTCTGTCCAAAATATCAACATGGCTTAGGTTGAAAACAAACCTATGAATTTAGACAAGCCCTGTGGATTCTCAGGAGCTGGAAAATATTGCATGTATCCTTTACTTATGGAATTCAGTTCACTGACATCTGCCTGGTCTTCAATCAGGTAGAACACAAACCTATGCCTGGGAGGGATCTGAACATTTTTCTTTCATTAGAGCCCTTTGTGGATGTCCACACACAAGAAACACTACTACAGTGGACAGACAAGTAAGAAATGCCATAAGATGATATAACAACTTTCCAGTGAACACTCAGGGGACACGGTATTTGTCTAGGGAATCAGAGGAAGCTGCTTTCAAAAAAGTTGTGATGCTTAACCTGAAACATGAAGCACAGGTAAGCACTCCTCAGGTGCACAAATGAAGGGTCAGCTATTCCAAGAAGAGTGGAGAGTGGGTGCTACATCTTGGGGGTGTGGAAGAGCATGGCTTGTATGAGAAGAAGCATGATCCAAGGGCCTAGAGCAAAAGGTAGTGGTAAGACAAGAAGCAGAGCAGGTAGATAGGAGTCTCATCTTAAAGGACCTTGTATAGAGCTTCAATGTCATCTTCTAGGTGTCAGGGAGCTTGCTCTCCTGGCTCTGTTTCCTTTTAGTAAAGGCATGATTATCCCAGCCTAAAGATCAGCTACAAATCCCGACCATTAACTGCTCATAAGAATATACTGCTTATTCATTTCCTAAGGATGCCATAAAAATATGGGGTGGCTTACAATAACAGAAATTGATTCTCTTAGAGTGAGAAATGCTAGAAATCTGAAATCAACATGTAAACCAAACCAGGCTGTCTCCGAAGCCTGTAAGGGAAGATCCTTCCTTATCTTTTCTAGATTCTGACGGTTGCCAGCAATCCTTGACATTCCTTGGCTTATAGATGCATTACTCCAATCTCTGCCTCCATTGTCACCTGGCATTCTCCTTCTGTGTCTGTGTCCACATTTCTCTCTTCTTAAAAGGACACCAGTCATATTAACTAAGGGATCACCCTAATCTGGTATGATCTCATCAAACTTGATTACACCTGCAAAGATCCTATTTTCAAATAAGGTCACATTCAAGGTGCTGGGATTTAGGACTTAAACATATCTTTTTTTGAGGGCAGAATTCAACCCACAACAACTGACTAGGTCATAATTCCCTACTTATACTAGCTCAAACCTCTCTGACCTGGTACTGACACCTTTTTGCTGGGACCACAGCTCAAAGGACACTCTACCTCCAATTTTATACTTGTGTTACAGTCTGTGAAATGAGACGAACAGAACTTGTGCAAGGTCTGGAGAAATTAAAGGGAATCATGTTAAAGATAGACCAATGGAAGTGAAACTTTACAAAGCTGAATCTGAGAGAAGAAACTGTGGTACTGTATTTGCAGGACTGTCAGCCTGACATTTTTAGCCATGTAAAATATGCTACAAAATGTTTTTATTCCTAAGTAAGTGGTCCCACAGGGGAGATTAAAAACAGAAGTTATCATCATTATCTGAAACAACGTAGCCACATTGTCACTAGGTAGTGCCTTTAGAATTTCACTGTTGATGTGTTCTGTTGGTTTTCTGTTTTGGTTTCCAAAGCTGTCATCTGACACAAATGTTGTCCTCAGAAGCATCCTGCAGTTTGTTTCATGCCTCATGGGGCTCTAGCTAGTCAGAGCGCACAGTGCAGTGACTACAGGAACAGTAAAGCGCATTCAAGTGGACTCTGGTCTAAGAATTTGGGCTGTGTGGGAGCTGCCATGAATTTACCACGTGACCTTTAACAAGTCTCCTTACTCTTCTAAGCCTGTTTCCCTATCTAAATATTAGGACTAACACTTTACAGCATCATGCAAAATTTATTCTTCAGCGTTCAACTTCTGTTCTAACCTGGAACTTGATGGTAGTTAGCAACATGGTATTTATCTTTCATTATTGCCCTCAATATATTCCCACCTCATTTATTCCATGTAATTAATCACTAATTCTTCTTTGTACAATTTATTAACTTTCTTAAGGGGAAGTCAACATCTTACTTTACAAAATCAACCTGGACCATCAGGCACATCCCCCATATATGTCAATACCTACTATCCCTCCCCAGTCCTCAAATTTGACCCCATCCATATAAGAATGCCTCAATACCAAGTGTTCTCTGAGCAAAGTGAACTGTGCTTTGAAAAATGAAGTTATGGCAAACTCTGAACCCATTCAGTTTACTGGTATGTATCAAAGGGTCAAGGCAGTCCTCCATTTTTACAGGGCTCCAGGACTGAATCCTCTATCTTCCCCCTTGAAATAAAGGGCACACACATGGGAAATTTGGCTGCATTAAGAAGTCTTCTAACTTCGTTTTTGATCCTCTCCTCCATGCCCTTTAGACATTGTGATGGCCCTTTAGCCTTTAGCCTTTTCTGATGAAAATCAGAAAAGAACTTGATACTATTTATTTACTTTTTAAAATGTTGCTGAGTACTCATCCTACCACTGGGATTACAAAGACCAATCAGATATCATATTCAAATCAACAAGACCACAGTCTAGTGGGGCAAGGAGTCAAGCAAATTAATAAGGTACCACAGCAGTGAATGTACCAGTTTGAAACAGTTGAGGGCTCAAATGATGGTCAGTAATTTGCCTCCAAGGATGTGACTATTGCACTGAGTCCTAAAATAGATAGTCAGATGTTTCCAAATGTGTAACCTGAATAGAAAAATATTTCGGAGAGGGGAAGCATTCCACAGAAAGGCAGAAGGTATTAAACTGCATGTGTAGTCAGAGAATGGTGAACTGTTTAGATCATGAGGTAAGAGTAGAGTAGCAGATTAATCTACAGGGCTAGTCTATCAGATACAGCTGGCTAAGAAACATGGACTGGGCATGGTGGCTCACACCTGTAATCCCAATATTTTTGGAGGCCAAGGAGGGCTGATTACCTGAGGTCAAGAGTTTGAGACCAGCCTGGCCAACATGGCAACCCCCCCCCACCAACCCCCCCTCTGCCATCTCTACTGAAAACACAAAAACCAGCGGGGCCGGGCATGGTGGTGTACGCCTGTAATCCCAGCTACTTGGGAGACTGAGGCAGGAGAATGGCTTGAACCTGGAATGAGGAGGTTGCAGTGAGCCAAGATTACACTCCAACCTGGGCAACAGAGGGGCTCTCCATCAAAAACAAAGAAAAGAAAGAAGAAAGAGAGAGAGGGAGAGAGGAGGAGGGAGGGAGGGAGGGAAGGAAGGAAGGAAAGAAGGAAGGAGAGAGAGAGAGAAAGAAGGAAAGAAGGAAGAGAGAGAAAAAGAAAGAGAAAGAAAGAAAGAGAGAGAGAGGGAAGGAAGGAAAGAAGGAAAGAAGGAAGGAAGGAAGGAAGGAAGGAAGGAAGGAAGGAAGGAAGGAAGGAAGGAAGGAAGGAAGGAAGGAAAGAAAGAAAGAAAGAGGAATTTGTTCCTTGTTCACCTTCGGGATTTATGCTTTAGAATGTTAGGCAGCTCTAACCTTACCTGTGTAAACACAATGGAAAAAGAGTAGTCCCTTCAATCCTCCCCCAACAGAGCTCAACCGTCGAGGGTCAAGCTCAAACTGTTATGCTGGCTGCGAAAATCCCAAGCCAGTGGGATTGAGTATGCTGGTCTCCATGGGGGTGGGACCCGCGGAGCCAGATCACCTGGCTCGCGCCTTTAGCCCCTTTTCTCTCAGGTATATGGGCGACTGTCTAGCAGGCCCTGCAGGAGCCAGTCAAAACGGCTGCTCAGATTTGTGCTGGGAACTTGCGGTGCCGGCTGAATCTGCTGCCCAGATTTGCCCTGGAAACCCGAGGCACCTGTCGGCATGCGGGAATCTCCTGGTCTGTGAGCTGCAGAAACTGCAGAAGCGCAGCATCGGAACCGGAGCTCCAGAGAGGCGGGACGTCCCTGATGGCCTCCACTGGGTAGGAGGGAGTGCCCTCCCACCCGTTACACTTCCCAGGTGAGGCAGCACCCCACTCTGCCTCGGTTTGCCCTCCTTGGGCTACACCCACTGTCCAACCAGTCCCATTGAGATGAACCTGGTACCTTGGTTGGAAATGCGAAGATCACTGCCTTCTGTGTGGCTCTCACTGGGAATTGCTCCCGGAGCTGTTCCTATTAGGCCATCTTGGCAGAAGTCTGCCATTCTTTAAATTCAGTTGTGCTTATAACCAATATGATGACCAAGTACATCCTTATTATTTAATTACATTGTATATGTTCATACAATGTATGTGCACATATATAGTTTATTAATGCATACAATACAATACACACATTGATAAAAATATGTTTATTTAATTATATCGTATATGTTGATTTTGACTTTCTGTATGTCACCTTTGGCAACAGACTCAAACCCTAACACTTATTTTTATGGCTTAGGGTGAAAATACAAATGGCAGCACACATATTATGTGTCTAAATCAGCTTCTGGTCCACAGACTCCTAGGGGTCCCTGAGTCCTTTTTAACTCTGTTGACATTTAAACTGCTGCTTGAAAAGAAATATTGTATAAAATTGCTGATACCTTTGCACCAAAGGTATCGAGGCACCAAATTGTTCTTGTAGTCATATCCTTTGCTCACAGAAAACAAGAAAGAAAAAGCAGGTTTCTCTAAAAAAAATTTCCTTGATAAAAACAATAAATAGTAAGATTATTAATTTTATTAAATCTTAATCTTTGAGTTCCTGTCTTTAAAATATTCTGTAAGATCTTTTAAATATACTGTGAGATGAAATGGAAACTTTTCGTAAAACACTTTACTGCAACCTAAAATACAATGTTATCTGGAGGAAAAGCACTTGTGCAATTGCTTGAGTCATGGGGTGAACTACTCCTTATCTTCCTTTTTAATGAACCATGTTTAGCTGAGAAAACGGCTGACAGACAAACTATAGCAATTCAGACCTGAGCATCTTGTGGAAATTTTCTCAAATATGAACTCAATGAATCTACCACTTCAAAGAAAACAAATGACACTGTTTGTTGCCTGACATAAAATTGGACCCGTTAGAAAACATAAAAGTTTAGAAAACGTTTATCTGGTACCATAAGCTTGACAGCTTCCCTATACTAAGTAAATTTTCTGATGAGATGAGTGGTGATATTAGTGGATTCTTTTTTCAGTGATAGTACTTAACACTTAACTGATTTTTAAAATATTGTACAATCTAACAATGAATTATCCAAAAAGGAAATTAAAATAATTTCATTTATAATAGCATCAAAAATAATATATACTTAGAAATAAATTTAACTATAGACATGAAAGACCTATACACTGGAAACTAAAAAACAGTGATGGAAGACATTAAAGCAGACGCAAATACATGTAAAGATATCCTGTGTTCGTGGACTGAATAAATTAATATTATTAAAATGTCCATACTACTTAAAGTGATCTACAGATTTAATGCAATCTCTATCAAAATCCCAATTCTAGTTTTTTACAGAAATAGGAAAAACAATCCTAAAGTTTATAGGATTTTAGGAACTACCAAAGACCCTATATAGACAAAGCCATTTTGAGCAAGAAGAGCAAGGCTCAAGGCATACTTCCTTATTTCAATGCAGATTACAAAGCAACAGTATGATACAGACATAAGAAGAGGCAAATATACCAGTGGAATAGAATAAAGAGCCCAGAAATAAACTAAACCTACACATACATAGTCACGAGCTCTGACAAGAGTGCCAAGAATACACAATGGAAAAAGAGTAGTCTCTTCAATAAATGGTATTGGGAAAATTGTATCCACATGAAAAAAATAAAATTGAACACTTATTTTATAATCTTACAACATAAACAAAAATGAATTCAAGATGGATTAAAGTCTTAAACATAAGACCTGAAACTATAAAACCCCGAAGAGAAAACACAGGGAAAACCTTCCTGACATTGATCTTGGCAATGATTTCTTGAATATGACACCAAAAGCATAAGCAACAAAAGCAAAAATAGACAAGTTACATCACACTAAAAAGCTTCTGCACAGCAAAGGAAAAAAAATCAACAACAGAAAAAAGGCAACTTATGGAACGACAGAAAATATTTGCAAACCATATATCCCATAAACGGTTAATATCCAAACTATATGAGAATCTCATACAACTCAATAGCAAAATAATATTAATAATAACCCAATTTAAAAATCGACAAAACTAACTGAATAGACACTCTCCACAGAGGACATACAATTGGTTAGCAGGTACATTAAAAGGTGTTAAACATCACTAGTCATCAGGGAAACGCAATTGGAAACTATAATGAGGTATCTCCTCACACTTTGTAGAATGGCTATTCTCAAAAAACAAAAGACAACAAATGTTCATGAGGATGTGGAGAAAAGGAATCCTTATACACTGTTGGTGGAAATGTAAATTAGCACAGTCATATGGAAAGCAATATGATATAAAGTTTCCTTAAAAATTTAAACAGAACTACTATATGATCCAATAATCCCACTTCTGGGCATATATCAAAAGGAATTGAAATCAGAAGCTCAAAGATATGGCTTCATTCTTGTGTTCATTGCAGCATTATTCACAACAGACAAGATATGGAATCAACCAATTGCTCACTGGTAGACTAATGGATAAAGAAAATATAGTATACCCATACAATATTATTCAGCTTGAAAAAAAAAAAAAAATCCTGCCATTTGTGGCAAGTTGGATGAACCTGGAGGATATTATGTTATGTGAAATGAGCCAGATACAGAAGAACAAATACTACATGATGCCACTTACACAAAGAATCTAAAATAGTCAAACTCACAAAAACAGAAAGTAGAATGGTGGTTGCCAGGAGAGAGAGGAAAGGAAAAATAGGGAGGTATTAGCCAAAGAGTACAAAGTTTCTTATATGCAAATTGAATAAGTCCTAGGCATCTACTGTACAATATACTGCCACAGTTAACAATATTATATTTTATACTTAAAAGATGCTGAGGGTGGCTCTCATGTGTGTTCTTATCGCATGCGTGCAAATATTAATAATAAATAAAAGGTTGGGAGAAAGTTTAGAGGTGATGGATAGGTTTATGTCATAGATTGTGGTGATAGTTTCATGGGTGCATATTTATTGAGTTTTACACTTTAAATATGTATCACTTTTTTTTTTTTTTTTTTGAGATGGAGTTTCGCTCTTGTTACCCAGGCTGGAGTGCAATGGCGCGATCTCGGCTCACCGCAACCTCCGCCTCCTGGGTTCAGGCAATTCTCCTGCCTCAGCCTCCTGAGTAGCTGGGATTACAGGCACGCGCCATCATGCCCAATTAATTTCTTTTTTGTATTTTTAGTAGAGGCGGGGTTTCACCATGTTGACCAGGATGGTCTTGATCTCTTGACCTCATGATCCACCCGCCTTGGCCTCCCAAAGTGCTGGGATTACGGGCTTGAGCCACCGCATCCGGCCATATGTATTACTTTTTACATGTCAATCATACCTCAATAAAGTGGTTTAAGAAATATTGTGTAGGAAAATATGTCAATGTTTGAGAGATCTGTATAAATCAGTGAACTAATATTTACCAAAAGACTAATTAGTGCATAATGTAACAAGTATCTGTGTGAAGCCAAATTTTCTTCAAATATGTCAATTAAGACCACTTATCACAACAGATTGAATGCGGAAGTAAACAGGAAAATCCACTGTCTTTCTTTAAATCAGGTGACAAATTTGCAAAAATGTAGAACAGTACCACTCTTCTTTCTTTTTGTTTTGAAAAATATAGTATCTTTCATAAGAATATGTTATTTATATCAACTTTAAGTTCTTAATTGCTTTTTAAATAAATAAAATTATTTAAAATTTTTAATTTTACTTTTTAATGTGGTAAATATAAATAGATATTAGTCACATAAATAAAAGCCCTTTGGGGGTCTTCAATAATGTTTAAGAGTACAAAGAGGTCCTGAAACCAAAAACTTTTTAAAACTCCAGCCAACAAACTATTAAGTAGAATATGTTCTATCATCCTATCTTGATAATTCAGAATTAAATTTAAAATTCTTCTACTCCTCAGAAAACTACCTTGAAATATGAGAGTGTGGGGTAAGCCAGGCATTACCCCACACCCTGAAGCCTGTCCCCCTTTCTTCTCTATGGACCACAAGGGGTCTTGAGGGCATACAGGTGGATACCCAGATCACAAGTCCAAGTGGATACCCACCTGTTGCAAACAGCTACCTATTGGCCACTTTTTGGACCTAGGGGTATGCATACCCAAAGCAACATCCACTCTCTGAAGGACAGACACTTTGAAGAAACCTATGTAGGCTCTGAAGGCAGGATTTGGACCACTGGGCCAAGAAATCCAGGGTTCCAGGTACTCATGGCTTGGTCTAGATAAAACGTGTTGGGGCACAGGTTCCAGCTGAGTACTTCTCCTCTGTCCTTGTAAATTCTCCACTCCCAGGGGAACATAGAAGAGGGCCATAGTGGAGCCCTTGAATCAACAAAAGACCTCTTCTCTCTCTTTCTTGGGTCTAAAGGCAGTACACTGCCCAATCCTTTATCATCTTTGAACCACACACAGTTTTCTCGCTATAAACTGAGATGGGCAGACTAAGTCCCATCTCGTACCAATCCTTCAAGACTGTTTTGTTCCTAACCCAAGGAAGGTAACAATAAGCTCTTGCTGAGTAATCAAATTTATAAAGCATAAATCCCCCTAAAAATTGGATACGTTAAGTGAGATTGATAAAGAGAATCCTTTCCTTCCCACCAGTAAACTAAAATGGGGCACTCTAAAGCAACTCTAACTCTTCCTTTCACTAATCTTAAATTCTAAATATCAATGAGAAAGTTTGTCCTTCCCGTAATGTTTTCTCTGTGAGTCCTGCCTGTCAATGGAGTCTTAGTAAAAGCAAAGGGGGAAAAATGTGTCATCTGAAGGGTAACAAAACATGACTAACCTCATTCAGCCTTTATACATTCTACTTTGACAGCTGTCATGGCTTCAGCTGCTGGCCTGGAGTGAGAAAAATAATTCAGTTGCATATAAATGCAATATAGGGCAACGATCAGTTGCATCTATCTCTACCTCCTCCTCTGAATTCTTCCCCTAGCTCATTCTCATAAATCAAAGTTAAACCATTTTCTCTGTGCTTCCATAACAACTTATACCTTTATTAATAGCATACATCATTTTTTTCTGCTTGTTAGAGTTATTTTTATATGCCTTTCTCATCTATTAGATTATTAATTTCTTTAGGATGATGATTATGTTTTCATGATTTCTCTTTTTCCCAATGAGTTGGAATGCAATAATGTTTATTGGCTCGACTTAGCCACATAATTTCCACTGATTGCAACTGTGAAATATCTGGAAGAAAGTGATGAGGATGTTGTTGCACTTTAAATTATGTCAAATAATTACTCCTGGAGATGGTCCCATTTTGTCTACTTGGCAAATATCTGTTTATCCTTAAAACTTGGCTCAATGATCTCATCTTGCCCCAGTACAATCAATCACATTGCCCTTTGTTCATTTTAAGTTCAGGTAGTGTTGGATTCTTTAAAATACTACCCCTTCAACACCAGGCTTTTGGAAGAAATATCTGAATTAGAATTTAAAGCTAAATCTCTCTAGAAAGATGCTTGCTGCCCAAGTTCAACAGAACTCAGCTCTTTGAGATGTTTCATGAAAAAGGCATCTCTAGTCAAGTAAGAGTTGAAGATGTGCATATTATATCTCCCTAAGCGATTTACCACATAGAATAGTATTGTGAAAAGTCTGCTTAAAGAAAAGTAAGGAGGACCGTTTAAATTTATTTGGTCAAGTCTTTTAAACCCTTTTGGCCTAAAGGTTTTTTTTAAATGTTTTTCTTCTTTGTGTCTTTTAACATACTAGGGAATGCCAGTACTGTGGAAAATACTCTGGGAAATGGACAGCAGAAAAATAAACATCTATTGCTAACGGTTCTATGGTACCTCCCATTCATACATCAAAACCCAATAGTCATGATAGGATCAAATGTAATTTCATAGAAGTTGACAGGTGACTTGTCTAGGTTCTTTCTGGATAGTCTTTTTAAAATCATCTCATTAAGTAATTTGTATAAACCTACACTTATTTCTGTTTGCAATGACCTTGCAAAATGGTAGTAAAGTATTACTTCCTTTATTTTACAGAAAGGAAAAAGACCTGATAGGGTTAAATGACTTCTCCAGGGCTCCACAATGGCAAGCGGCAAAGGTAAGGTTAGGAGACCAGACTCTGACTCTACAGGGCTGTGCCTGGGTTTCATGCTGCTTTCCCCTAGTCTAATGTTGTAAAGAAGTCACCCAATCTAAGTCTCCAGTAGAGAAGAGAAGAAATTGGATTTCCTGAGAGTCATAATAGCTGCCTCTTACTAAACCCTTACTATGCTCAGGCACAATTCCAAGAACTTAAAGGACATGATCTCTAACAATAACAACCTGGCAATGTAAGTATTGTTATTCCCTTCTTACAGATGTGACAATGACAATTCAGAGTTGTTAGGTAACTCTTCCAATTATAAACTTCAATAAATATCAATGTGTGTGTGTGTGTGTGTGTGTGTGTGTGTGTGTGTGTGTACATACATGTACATATATATATATATATACACACACACACACCACACCACACATATATTCCTGCTTATGGTCATGTAACATTTTGACAGATTCCACCAAATTGTCCTTCAAAAAGGATTGTACAAAATCAACTGTGACTTTTCCCATTACCCTGGCAATACTGTGAATTATACACTTTATTTTTTTACCAATTTGATGGGTAAAAGTGAAATACCATCAAGCGTTCTTTAGTTTATATTTCCTGAATCATGAGGTTTAGTAACTTTTTAATACATATACTAGATTCTTAGAGTCTTTTTTTTTAACATGTTGAATACTTTCCTTTGGGGTTATTTTTCTTTGGCTATTTGTCAAAGACGACTCTATCAAATATTTGGCAAACATTTTTGTGAATTTAAAACAAACTGAAAACAATCTAAGTTTCTATCAGTGAAAACTGAATTTATAATTTATGGTATATTCATACAATAAGATACTGCTATGGTTAGATGTGTCCCCCAAAGGTCATGTGTTGGAAACTTAATCCCCAATGCAACAGAGTTGAGAGGTGGGATTTTTAAGAGGTGGCTAGGCATGAGGGCTCTGCCCTCAGAGTAGATTAATGTCACTATAGTGGAAGTGGGCTAGTTATCACAGGAGTGGATTTCTGATTAAAAAAATGAATTCAGCCCCTTTTCCGTCTTTCTTGGGTACACCTCCTTGCTCTTTGCCATCCATCACGGGTTGATGAAGCAAGAAAACATTCTGGATGTGGGCTCCTTAACCTTTGACTTCCCAGTTTCAAGCACTGTAAGAAATAACTTTATGTTCTTTGTAAGTTACCCAGTCTGTGATATTCTAGTTCACAATTGTTATAGCAGTTATTAAAAAGAAAAAGGCAATTGACTAATTTGGAAAGGTGCTCAGAATATATTGTTAAGTGAACTAGAAAATGGCAGGATTATATATGTAGCAGACTCCCCACTTATGCACATACTTACATACACTTGTGGATTTATGGACAATACTAAGATGTGGGTGTCTATGTTTCTAGTAGATAGAAACGGCCTTGAGGGCAAGGTTAACTTTTACCTTTTATGTTTTACTTTTTACTTTTATTTTTGTAGAAGAGTGTGTATTGCTTTTACAATAAAATTAATTAAGAGTAACTTTGTAACATTGGCTTTAAAAAGGAATTTGCTTTTTAGGAGACATAGTAAGAGATGAGTCAGGTTCTGTCTTCTATACCATGCTGCCCCTGAGCAGAAACAAGGCTTTTCCGCAGCACATTGAAGTTTCTAAAGGCGGGCTTTAATGGCCCCCCTGCTTTCCATCAAACAAAAGGAAATCTCTGTGAGAGGTGGCAGAGAGCCATGGAAGGGAAGCAAGGGGCTGAGAAAGTATCTGAGGATGAAGCATCATCGACCCTGAGGTTGCACATTGCTTTCTCTTACTAATGGTGATAACATCAGCTCTCCTTGTCTGATGAAATGGAGGCTTTTCAGAAACTGCATTTCCCACACTGAGGTCAAGATACTTCTAAGGAAGAGTAAACGGATAGGAGGAGGCAAATTCTCCAGAAATGAGGATAGTGCCAGAAGTAGAGGTAAGTGAATTATGGGCTGATGAGTCAGCAGCAAATCACCCATGGAAATGTCCCACCCACCACCAGTGGCTGATTATTTTTCGAGGGACTTGAGGGTCAAGAGAACCACCTATGTTCCTCAGGAGGTGGTAGAATTATGTGTATCTTAAACTTTACTTCCGAAGAATTCCTAAGATTAGAAGATGTGCCTCCCTACAAATTGAACTTGGTATCTCGTGTTTTCTTTAAATTCACATGATTTTTAAACCCTATTCTATGACTCATCTGTATTGGTTATAGTAGAAAAAATAATTTTTATTCCCTATATTTTCAGTTAGTTAGAATTCGTTCCAGCAGTGTGCTCAATAAAAGCAGGCGAAGGTTATGAACAGTCACTTTACAAAAGAAGACATCTATGAGGCCAACAAAAAAATGCTCATCATCACTGGTCATTAGAGTGATACAAATTAAAACCACATTGAGATACCATCTTACACCAGTTAGAATGGCAATCATTAAAAAATCAGGAGACAACAGATGGTGGAGAGGATGTGGAGAAATAGGAACACTTTTACACTGTTGGTGGGAGTGTAAATTAGTGCAGCCATTGTGGAAGACAGTGTGGTGATTCCTCAAGGACCTAGAAATAGAAATACCATTTGACCCAGCAATTCCATTACTAGGCATATGCCCAAAGAATTAGAAATTGTTCTATTATAAAGGCACACGAATGTTCATTGCAGCACTGTTCACAATAGCAAAGACCTGGAACCAACCCAAATGTCCATCAACGATAGACTGCATAAGAAAATGTGGCACATATACACCATGGAATATTATGCAGCCATAAAAACAATGAGTTTGTGTCCTTCATAGGGACATGGATGAATCTGGAAACCATCATTCTCAGAAAACTGACACAAGAACAGAAAACCAAACACCACATGTTCTCACTCACAGGTGGAGTTGAACAATTAGAACACATGAACACAGGGAGGGGAGCATCACACACTGCAGTCAGTTGTGGGGGTGCTAGGGGAGGGACAGCGGGACGTGGGGAGAGTAGGGAGAGATAATGTGGGGAGAAATACCAGACATAGGTGATGGGGGAGATGAAGGCAGCAAACCATCTTGCCATGTATGTACCTGTGCAACAATCCTGCATGATCTGCACATGTACCCCAGAACCTAAAGTGCAATAAAAATAAATAAAACAACAGCAGCTTAAACAAGATGGAGTCTAATATTTCTCTCATGTAAGAGAAATTTGAAGGATTATAGTCCAGGGCTAGTTTAGATAGAGAATCAAAATTTCTTCTGTATTTCTGATTGGCCATTTTTAGCACATTGCTTTCATGCTCAGGGGTGGCTATTAGTCCATGATGGTAACTTCAGCTACAGATACCATATGCAAATTCCAAGCAGAATAAAGAAAGGTAGAAGGAAAGGGCAACACCCAATTACCCTGATTTGATCATTACCCATTATATGCTCATATCAAAACATCACATGTACCCTACAAATATGTACAACTAGTATATACCTATAATAATTAAAAATAAAAAAACTTTAAACAAAGACTGAGAAATATAATATTTTAATTTAGTATAATTCTGCCCCAAATACAAATGATATTCTGTTAGTAAGGACGTAGGAGAGAACGGATATCAAGCAAGCAATCAGTAGTCTCTACCACAACTAGCTATTACGATATACTAATAGCTAACAGTTATTGAGTGGTTACTATTAACATAAGCACTGGGGGCTCAGGATGTAGGTACTATCTTCTTCCATTTAGAGATGATGTAACAGAGGCTTAATGAGGGTAAGTTAGTAAGCAGCAAAGCTAGAATTTGCACAAGGCCGGGTGTCAGCAAAGCCAGCTTTCTTAAGTTAGCTGCCTTCCAGTGCTATGGCTGGGGACTCTCACAGATAGTTTTAATAGATTTTCCAAATACCAGTAGGATAGTTGAAATTATAAAGCATAAAGTGGTCATTTATTTGATAGAATTGCTGATACCAATCAGTTATGTGTTTGAAGATACTGGTTTTGCTAAAGGGACTGGATCTCTGACCGACGTTTCATTCTATTAACTATGACTAAAGCAATAGTCAAATATAGTCTCCAGCCTTGGTATTCTGATCTTAAGGATGAAGCTTTCTCGGATTGAAGGCAAGTTATGTATATTCATTCAGTCTTGCATTCATTCTTCCATTGTACCATGAAGAAGTTTTGGGTTTACTCTATTTAAGACCCTAGGAATACAAAGATAACAGGGCAGCATTCCTACACTAAAAGCTTATAGGCACAGCAGTTGATTTTAAGCAGTTCAATCACAACCCAAAGGAAGAAGGTGAACGTAGTCAATAATGTGTTGTATATTTCAAAACAGCTGAAAGGGAGAATTTTAAATGTTCTCACCACACACAAAAAATGATAAATATTTGAGATAATGGATATGCTAATTACCCTGATTTGATTATTCCACAATGTACACATGGATTGAAATACCACCTTGTACCCCATAAATACAAACAATTATTATTTGTCAATTAAAAATAAAACTCAGAAAATACATTTTATATTCCAGCCCCATACACTTCCTACACATATAACACACTCAAAATTTTATAAAACATTTATTTTTACTACACGGAATGTAGTCTGATATATTCTATGTATTCTAGTCTGTTCTTTTAATGTGGAATGTCATAACTAAAATTAATTCAAGAACTGATGACTTGTGACCTATAATTTTAAGAACACACAACTATGGGAAAAAAAAGGCAATTAAATTGATGAATTCAATATAATATGGAAATACTCTAAAAGCTGTATGAACAATGAGCTCTTGAACTACAAAGAAAATGACTAACTCTTCCTGGGGGTTGTTGGGGTAGACAAGACTAGGGTGAACTCTGAATTGAGTCTTAAAGGATAAGGGGGAAATTGTCATGGAAAATGGGAGTAAGGACATTCTAAGCAGAGGAAACAGTATGTGATTGGTATCTAGGTTTGAGAGAGAATGTCAGGAAGCCAAGCAAGTGATCCCAAGTATTGCAGGAAGGCAGGGGAAAAAGCTGGTCTGAACTTACCAGTAAAAGTACAACTGTGCTATGAAATGGCCTTAAGTAGACTGGATACGTCTCAGAGTTCAGAATTAGTTGATTCATACTCATCAGATCAGTTTCTATGTCTCGCAACAATGTGCACTGAAGACCTGACCAGTTCCAGTCACATTCTGTGCTAAGGTCACAGAGGAGCAAAAGACTTGACCTTGGCCTTGAAAGATTTGGTTTAAAGAAAAAGCTAGACATACTCATAATTTTGATACCACATGATTAGTTCTATCACAAGTTATGTACATAGAGCAGTGGGTGCACAAAGGAAAAATATGAGTCCTACTTGTGAGAATTGTGAATACTTTCACAGGGCTAAGTGTGGAAGCAAGTAGTGGGAGTTTCAGCTTATTTTAAGAGCCACTGGCTGTGAGATGGACAGTCTCATACACTGCTAGTGGGAGTCTAAATTAATATAACACTTATGGAAAGGAACTTGGCAATATGTTTCCATAGACATAAAACTATTCATAGCCAGCCGGACATGGTGGCTCGCACCTGTAATCCCAGCACTTTAGGAGGCCAAGGCAGGCGGATCACCTGAGGTCACGGGTTCAAGACCAGCCTGGCCAACATGGTGAAACCCCGTCTCTACTAAAAGAAAAAAAATAGCTGGACATGGTGGTGGGCACCTGTGATCCCAGCTACATGGGAGGCTGAGGCAGGAGAATTGCTTGAATCCAGGAGGTGGAGGTTGCAGTGAGCCAAGATCATGCCATTGCACTCTAGCCTGGACAACAAGAGCAAAATTATCTTAAACAAACAAAAAAATTCATAGCCTTTTATCAAACAATTTTACTTATACAAGGCTATCTCAAATATAATTTAAGAAGAGGTCCAGCCTTCATGGGGCCTCTTCACTTCACTATGGTGTTGTGTTCAAAGAAATATAATTCAGCAACAAAATGTATTTGAAATTGGTCCCAATTTTAACTACAACTCTGGAAGAACCTAAAGAATCTCCAGCATAGCTTCAGCTAGATTTGCTATCACACATTGGAACGGAAGGGGTGTACCATGTCTGTGTGTACATCCCAGAAAAGGCCTAAGCTCCTTGCCAGAGTTAAAGGCATGAAGAGGGGGAGGCGTGAAAAGGGAGGAGAGAAAAAAGTTATCCAGAAATTAAACCAGCTTGGTATCTGTAATAGCAGAGAGCCAGAGCTGGCCATGAGAATGGCCAGAGAGATCCACAGAGATCCACTGTTAACAGTGGACATAGGATATTTAAATTTTATTCTTTTTATTTTTCTATATTTTTTCACATTGCATATAAGGAACTTGTATTCCTGTCTGTGTTCAAAAATTTTCAAGTCATTAGCTGAACAAGAGAAATTACTAAAATATGAAATTAAGAAAGAATTACAAGGCTAAGTTTTAACATTCTAGAAGGCTTCTAGGCTTTCTAATTTCACTGTTACAAAAACTGGGGCTCCAGAAGCTAGCAAAGTAATAAGTGTATTATATGAAAATGGAGCATTAAATCTTAGTTATACAAAGTATAAATGGTGTTATTTTAAAAGAATCCTGTAGTCAAATACTTATTTGCATAGGTTACTTAAAAGCCAAATTTCATGGAGCCTTTATCAGTAATAGTCATAATTATGGCAGCTAGATCAGCTTATTTTGTTTTATTTTTGTCCTTAAAACAATCTTATGAGTTGAGTATTGTCTACATGCCTCAGATAAGGAAACTTAACCTTGCCATCATTAAGACATTTATGCAGGTTCACAGATAATCAATGAAGCCAAGACACAAGGAGACCCTTGTCCTTTCAGCTAAGCTAAGTAACTACATCAAGGGAACTTTAGGTCATTTCCAAGAAGAAAAAAGCAAAAAGCCTCAAAATAAGCAGATGTGATACAGGCAAAAAATTCACGGAAAAGTAAATCCCTCATTTGTTCCTTTCTCTGTGCAATGGTGCCAACTGAGCTGAGATATCCATTCTATAGAGCAGTGTGGGTTAAGAAGTGGAAAATTCTGCCTAAAATTTAACACAATCCTTAGTACTTCCTACTTTTTTTAATGGAAAATTTTCAATTATCATCATAGCAGTGGCATGGAGGTTTTAGAAGACAATTAAAAACCTGACAGATTGACATTTCACTTTATAATTCACCTTGGAAGAAGTCAGAGCTCATCACCGCTTACCAGTCCCTACCTTCCTCAGATTCGCTAGCTTCAATCACTGAAGCCTATTACATTATGCTCTGTCCCACTAAGCAATTCAAGCATATCTTGGCCAGGAAAAGAAGAGAACAGCAACCTCAACTCACTGGTTAGAGACACTGTTCAGTGTGACAAAGATAGGTCTTGAGGATGACCAGCCGGTTGGCCTTCTCTGTCTCCTACCTTCAAATGATACGGGCCAAGTCTTGTTTGTAAGGTTGACCTCTGACTGGCTTTTCCTTCCCAAACTCAGCTTGTGTTCTAGGACTTTTGTCCACTGCAGTTTACTTAGTTGAAGCTTGACTTTCTCCCCAACCTCTTCCCTGACACCATACTCAGCATATACTCTCTGTTACCACTTGCCTGCCAATGTTCACTGTATGGCTAATATTCCTGTTAGGACATCCACACACTGCCAACACAACTTAAAAACTCTCTCTCAACCTTAGAATGCCAGGACGCTTGGTCGACACTTGCTTTTCCTTTTTCTTTTTTTTTTTTTAATTGCAATTTAGGTTTTGGGGTACATGTGAAGAACATGCATGATAGTTGCATTACACACGTGGCTGTGTGATTTGCTGCCTTCCTCCCCTTCACCCATATCTGGCATTTCTCCCCATGCTATCTTTCCCCAACTCCCCCCCCACCGCACTGTCCTTCCCCTATTCCCCCCAACAGACCCCAGTGTGTAGTGCTCACCTCCCTGTGTTCATGTGTTCTCATCGTTCATCACCCGCATATGAGTGAGAACATGCGGTATTTGATTTTCTGTTCTTGTGTCAGTTTGCTGAGAATGATGCTCTCCAGATTCATCCATGTCCCTACAAAGGACATGAACTCATTGATACCTCCTGTCAGGACCACCGTTGTTCTGATATGATTTGCCCTACTGTCTTCTCTTTAGTGCTCCTCTCCAAAAACCTTCCCTGTTTGTTCCCTAAACCCACCCAAGAGAGTCACTGCTAACCTCTCTTTGTTATCGCTTCTCATTCTCCTTCTTTCTTCATATGAATGCAGTGAGATGAGGAAGTGGGTTGGAATTAGGGAACAGCCTTAAATTTCAATCAATATTTTTGGAGCTTCCACTATGTTTCAGACATTGAGCCAAGTCCCATGTGATGTGAAAATGTTTGTGGCATGCTCATATTCTTGTGTGGAGTTTACTGACCTTCAAGGGAGGAAGAAATGAATAAAAGCAATTCTAAGGCAAGTTGGAATGAAATATGTGCTAAACAGAGCAATGTGGTTTGGAAATAAATAATGAGGAACAATTATTTTATCTGTGGCCATCAAGAAAGCCTTCTGGAAAATAAAGCATTTGCGCTAAGCTTTGAAGAACAGGCAACCTACGTGCAGTTGAAAAAAAATATTCTGGGCTCTGGGAATGGAAAATATTAATATATGAGATAGTGTATGATACATTTGGGGGTTAAGGATTCTCTACATAGCAGGGAGTGAAGGCTTTTAGAGGAAAATTTGAAAGGCACCTGGAAAGTTAGCTTCAGCTCCTGCTGGATCTCGTAGAATCCTAAACATTGTGGTGAGGACTAGGCTGTTTATTGTAGATTCACCGCCAGGTTTTGGGAAAAAAGATGTATGTGATTTTTGCGTGATCACTTTCGGAGGTCTTTACACTCAGTGATAGGAGTCTACAGATTTAGGTAGGTGACGTGGGAGCCAAAGAGTGTGTGTCTGGGAGCAAGGGAGTCTAGACGTAGGGCAACCGGCAAGAAGGCTGCTCTGGTAATCATAGTGGGAGGATGAAAGTCTAATCAGAGCAGAGGCAGTGGGAGGCTAACAGCTATGACTACACTGGGCAGAGGAATCTCTGTAACCTGCAGCCTAATTTAGCAGATGCTGCAATTAAGGTTGCAAAACATTTTCTATTTTGGCTGCTCATACTTACTTATCCTGGTCCCAGTTTTCAAAGGGTAATCTCAGATCTGAGGCAGATTTTTGAAAAGAGTTTTGAAAATATTCCACTTGCATGATGTCAACAAGAATAAAAAACACATCTTAATTGGGAGAAAAAAGAAAAAGAGAGAAAAGTTTTTTATTTGTTTAAATATTGGGTATCTGAAAGGCGTATTTTAATATGTAAGAATCATTGCCTTCAACTAGGTACAAAATAAGGAGTAAGATTTGGTGGATTTCATTCCAAACAATAGTTTAAAATAAACAAAAATTTAAGTCCTGGAGTTTAAAAAAAAATTATTTGCTTTTTTTTTTAAAGACTACTGAAGACTGACCAAATAAGCTTATGAAATAGCCACTTGGTATAGATAGAACTCTTTCATTCCCAGAGAAGGAGTCGGGAACCAGTTTGGGGGTACAAGGCTTTAGATGAGAAATACCCTCCATTAAGGTTGAAATGCCACAAATCCTAAATCTAGAAGGTAATAGGAATAGGCAGAAAAGAGAAATATATTAGAAACAAAGACTCTCAAATCTGGAGGAAACATTAGAGGCCATGGACTCCAATCTTTTCATCCCAGAGATGAGGATATTGGGTCCAAAGAGATTAAATAACTTGCCCAAAGTCTAATGTTAGTTTTTTGTTTGTTTGTTTGTTTGTTTGTTTGTTTTGCAAAACCAGAGTGTGGATTTGCTTTATTTCCCAATTATATCCCTCTTCTGTTTAAACCATTCATCACTCTCCCTGAAGCTTTTCAGTGCCCGGACCAGTGGGTTATTAGGAGAAGCACTTTTCATATGCAGTGATGAGCAGCTGCCATAGGCTGGGAGTAGAGATGTAGGTCCTTAAGATAATATGAAAAATGCTAGGATGCCTCTAAATATACAGTCGACATAGTCCCTCTCACAATGTTCCCCTTCCTCCACAGTCACATCCCCTTTCCTGAGCTATGTCTCTATGACCTCCTATGCTTCAGAGTTGCCCTTACTGTTAATTTCCATTTTAACCTGATTTCACTTTTCTCTTACTATGTTTCTTCCACCACATTCATGTCCAAATCCCACAAAAACCAGGTAAGTGTCTGCTTCCATTTCAAGAGTGACTGCTTCTCTGGAAATATCTAGAGCCTTCCCTACACTAATGGAAATCTAAAGTGGTAAGCTTGAGGAATTATCTAAGCATCTGCTTTTTGAATAGTTTGGAGACTACTTTTTTCTTATGGCTCCACTGTGAATTCCCCTGCCACAAATTGTTAATTACAGAAGGGTCTCTGTGAATACAGATAAAAATTATAATGTCACATTTACTCCTCCTAGTTGAGGTGGAAAAATAATATATCTATCAATGCATGCATGAAAACTAATTACATTTCTGTAAGTAGACAAGACAAGGAAACCAATTGCCGCAAATGTAGGTGACAGTGTTCCTAAATATCAGAATGGAATGGTGGATAAGTGAAGGAACGATGATACAGCTTAGAAAAATGAAGCATTATAACGTGCCAAGTCTATTAGGCATTTTTACCTTATCTCATTTAATATTCACAACAAACCTTAGTGGTAATTTAGTAATTACTATCCCCCCCCCCAACACTTTTACAATTATTAGTAACAAATTAAGGAGGTCAAAAATTGCTCCTAAACTAATCAAACAGGAGATTCAACACTAAGTTTATTTGATTAAAAATTCCATGTTCATCCTACATACTCTGCTCCTTCCTGAACTAAATCTTTAAGAAGAGATTATCATAATAGCCAAAAGTTATTGAGTGTTTGTTACTATTTTAAGTGCTTTACATGTTCAATTCCTTTAATCCTCATAACTACCTTATGAGGTATGTACTATTATTTTTCTCACTTCAGAGATGAAAGAGAATAATAAATAACTTTCCCCAAACCACATAGCTATTACATGGCAGCCACACTATGATTTAAACACAGATATTCTGGCTTTAAAGTACAAACTCTTGACCATCAGATTATAACATATCATTTAATTTTATTCAATTTTGTTCTTTTTCATTTCATTCTATTCCACGTATCTTTCTTTCTTTCCCTCTTTCTCCTTCTACTGGCTTTCCATCTCTCTCCCTTACTTTTTTTCCCCAAACATTCACCAAACCACTACAATTTCCAAGGGATTGTAGATAAGATGAATGAGCTAAGGCTAAGGGACTCAGAGGGAAAGTGACACATAAATACATCATTTCAATGGATCCCCTAAAAGTGAATACAGAGTATGTATTTATAAATATATATTATGTAAATATATATGGAATATATAAGTATATATATGCAAACACTCATGCATACATATACACACACAGAGAGACCCATGATTGGGATTAATCATTAACCACCCACATGGTGGTCCATGAACCATACTTAGGAAAATGCTAACTTAGACAAAACTGAAATAACTAATAATGACTCAAATCTGACCAGTCACAAGGCACTCTCTGAACCCCTCCCCATCAATCTATATCCAGCTTTACTTATCAAGGCTTTCTGGTGCACTTCTAATGTTACCTACTCAAACTTAACTAGCATCCATTAGTTATTCTTTACAATTGTCACATTTAATTCTCACAGCCTTGACAAGTAGCTGTTATTTGTCGCATTTTGAAACTGAAGAAACTGAGCTGAGAGAATTTAAATAACTTGCCCAGGATCCTTGAGCTAATTGGTGATAATGGAAAATCACATCCTCACCATTGCATTCCAAGGCCTGTACCCTTTCTTCTGTGGCATGCCCCGTTCGTACAGCCTTCTTTACTAGTCAAATTTTAGGACTATTTAAAACATGGTGCCACAGTAAATTATTATCTAGCTGATTTCCATTTATTAGAATTATATCCTTAACTCTGTAGTTGACAGCCACGGACTATTTTCTGTCTAACCCAAATTGCTTGGTACTCATAAAGGTATTTAGCAGGGGTTCAAGAAATGCTGTACTCAAAGTCAAAGTCAGAATACTCTAACACTGTAATGGTTGTGAGTAAATCATGTTAGTATAAAGGTTAAAAGACAAAACTATTAAAAATAATACATATAATAATATGTTAAGGGATACATACAAAATATCTAAATTGTGACACTGAAAAAATAAAATGTGGAGGAGAGTAAAAGTGTAAAGTTTTTAAAATGTTATCAAAGTTGTTATCAGCTTAAAACAGCATATTTTTAAAATTTATTTTTAAACTTTTTAAATTTTTGTGGGTACATAGGTGTATATATGTATGGGTTACATGATATGTTTTGATATAGGCATGCAATGTTTAATAATCACATCAGGGTAAGTGGGATTTCCATCACCTCAAGTATTTATCCTTTGTGTTACAAATAATCCAATTATACCCTTTCAGTTTAAAAATGTACAATTAAATTATTTTTGACTATAGTCACCCAGTTGCACTATCAAATATTAGGTTTTATGTATTCTCTCTATTTTTGAACCTATTAACCATCTGCACTTACCACTCCCACCCTCCACTACCCTTCTCAGGCTCCTTTCACTCTCTATCTCCTTCAGTTCAATTATTTTAATTTTTAGCCCTCACAAATAAATGAGAACAAAAATAGCATATTTTAACAGTAAGATATTGTAGGGAAGCCTCATGGTAACCATAAAACAAAAACCTATAGTAGATACAGAAAAGATGAAAAGCAAGGAATCAAAACATACAACATACCACTAGAGAATATCATCCAACTACGCAGGAAGACAGCAAGAGAGGAAGAAAGGAACTAAGATCTGTAAGACAACCAGAAAACAGTGAACAGACTGCCAGTAGTAAGTTTTTAATCTGTGTAAATGTAAATGAATTAAATTCTCCAATCAAAAGATATAGAGTGACTGAATAAATTTACAAAACAGAAGACCTAACTGTATACACCCTATAAGAGACTAATTTCTCCTTTAAGGACACACAGACTGAAAGTGAAGAGATGAAAAATGATAGTTCATTTAAATGGAAACCAGAAAAGAGCAGAGGTAGCCATACTTACATTAGATAAAATGAACTTTAAGTAAAAAACTGTCAAATGAGGCAAAGAAGGTAATTATGTAGTAATAAAAAAGTCGATTCATTAAGATGATATAACAATTATATCTAATCTATACACACACATCAGCAATAAATAAAGCAAATATTAGACATCAGCAATAAATATATAAAGCAAACATTAGTAGCTATGAATGGAGAAGTAAACTATAATACAATAATAGTAGAGAACTTTAAAACCTCATGTTCAGCAATGGACACATCATAAGAAACATCAAACACAAACTACACTTTAAGCCAAATAGTCCTAAAAGACATACACAGAACATTGCCTCTGACAGCAGCAGAATACACATTATTCTCAAGTGTATTCTTCAAAATAGATCATAAGTTAGGCAACAAAACAAGGCTTAACAAATTTAAGATTGAGTGTTCTTTCTTCCCAGCAAAACCAAGTCTCTCTCATATTTCAATTCCTGGAAACGATTCATCATGCCAGCATAACATTTACTATCAATGCATTATATTTAAGACACCCATTTTTCCAATTCCCACATCAGAGTGGGCAGTAATGATTATCCTTCTAGAAGACTTATGTCACCATACATTGAAATGAACCATGCACAAAATGATCCTAATTTTTAAGTCAAAACAAAAGTTAAGAGAATCATTCTGTAGATGAGGGTAACAGTGTTTCAAGTATATCATCACATGAATAGACTGGAATTCACAGAATTGCACAGCTAAAGAGAGTTTGAGAGTTTCTTTCTTTCATCGCCATCACTTTTATTAACATCTATATTGAAACCACCACTTCAACTAATTGGTAGTGCACGTGTGTGTGTGTGTGTGTGTGTGTGTGTGTGTGTGTGTTGCTGAAAATGCAAAGAAAAGAAGTCAAGCTTCTTCATATATATGACAATGAATTTGGACATTCTTGAATCTTCTAAATGTTGGTATATGAATGTAGACTTTAATTATCTTTCTTTTTCAAGGAGTGAAAATTCAATTTTATTAATAAACAGGTACATGACCTATTGATTGGTTGGTGAAAAAATACTGAGCTAATCAGAACACGCAGGCCTTTCCCCTTACCAGAGGTGCTACCCTAGGTAAGTTACAGCATCTCTCTGGAGTTCATGTTTGGATAATTGCTAAGAATCTCTCTCAGTTTAAAAATCCTCTATACCATAATTTTTTATAATGCAAAAGTATTTTTATTTTATTTTTTACTTGTAAGTTCTGGGGTACATGTGCAGGTTTATTACATAGGTAAACTTGTGTCATGGGAGCTTGTTGTACAGATTATTTTATTACCCAGGTATTAAGCCTGCTACCCATTAGTATTTTTCTTAATCTTTTCCTTCCTCCCATCCTCCACCTTCCAGTCTTCAGTAGGCCCCAGTGTCTGCTGTTCCCTGTCATGTGTCCATGTGTTCTCATCATTTAGCTCCCACTTATAAGAGAGAACATGTGGTATTTGGTTTTCTGTTCTTACATTAATTTGCTAAGGATAATGGCCTCCAGCTCCATCCACATTGCTGCAGAGGACATGATCTCAATCTATTTTATGGCTACAAAGTTTTCCATGATGTATAATGTACCACATTTTCTTTATCCAGTCTAGCATTGATGGGCATTTAGGTTGATTCCATACACTTATTGTGAACATGCAGCACACTTGTGAAGGGTGGGGAGAATGAAATAGCAGACACTTCCCAGGCCCAGCAAATGAGATATTGTATTATCTTTTAGCTCTTGGTGGGCCTTTTAATTTTATTTTTATTGAATTTTGTAATTGTTCATACCTGCGAAGAGAGTCTACGTGGATCAATAAACCAGAAACCAATAATCAGATGATCCAATGACATGTAGGAAAGCAATCTTCCCAAATGCCTTTTCTGCTCTCTCTCAGCATAATGTCTAAAATAATGAGTGTTCACAGCATAACAGAGTACTCCGTTCTAGGAGAAAAATCTGATAGTGAGTAAGTATTCTCAGGCAATGTGCTTACTAACCAGTATAAGCAAAAGTCAACTAAGAAAGTGACAATTATTTGGCCTTTATTAAGCTGGTTTCCAGGATTCAAAAATAACCATTGTAATAGTATGCTAGTAATAATGAAAGAACACTAACAATCTCTTTTTAAATAACTTGTTAAGTGCAGGTCTTGTTTGGCTAGTGTTAACTTTTACACATAAACACTCACAACTTCATTAAGGAAACAAATCATGGCTTCTTAGGAGAAAAATTACATCCATAGGATATTACATTAAGGAAAGGAGAAATCAGGCCAATGACCATCAACCAGGAAGTTTCCTGAGGAAAAGACCTTAGCTAAATTGATAAATAGTACAGAGATGGGGTATATTTGGGGTTTTCATAAAGGAAAGGCTATTTTTTAAACACTGCTCAGCTGCTCAGGAAGCTCAGGGAGCTGAGGTGAGAGGATCACTTGAGCCCAAGAGTTCAAGGCTAGCCTGGAGGCAACATTACAAGACCTGTCTCTCATAAATAAAAAAAAAAATTTGGAATGCTTTTACAACCACTTCCTTGGGAGAGATGCAAGTGGCCTGAAAATACAGAAATACATCAATTGAGCATTTATTATGTGAAGAACTTTACACAAATTTATTTCATCCAATCTTTATACCAAATCTATTAGATACTCTAAATAATAAAATGCAATGTGCATTTAATATTTATTTTTAAAAAAGACTGAAATTATATCAAGAATCTTCTGAAAACAATGACAAAAATGTAAAAATAAATAACAGGAGAAATTTTGGAAAATTCACAAGTATATGGAAATTAAACATCATGCTCCTGAACGACAAATGAATCATAGAGTTAAAAGGAAAATTAAACATATTTTGAGACAATTAAAAATGGAAACACAACACATTGAAACTTATGGGATGTAAGAAAGCAGGTTGAAGAAGGAAGTTTATAGCAATAAATACCTACATCAAAAAGAATAAAGATCTCAAATTAACAATCCAGTGTTACCCCTCAAGGAACTAGAAAAAGAACAAACTAAGTCCAAAGCTAGTAGAAGGAAATAAACAATAAAGATCAGGGCAGAATTAAGGTAAGACTAGAAAAACAATAGAAAAGGTCAATGAAACAAAGTGTTGGTGTTTTGGAAAGGTAAACAAATTTGACAAACCTTTAGTAAAAACATTTTAGTAAGAAAAAAAGAGAGAAAACTCAGATAAATAAAACCAGAAATCAAAGAGGAAACATTATAACTGGTACCACAAAAATACAATGGATCCTAAGAGACTGCTATAAACAATTATATGATAACAAATTGAACAACTTAGAATAAATGGGTAAATTTCTAGACACATACTAAAGAAATAAAAAATTGAATCATGAAGAATTTAAAAATCTGGACTGACTTATAATATGTTAGTTGATTGAATCAGTAATAAAAAGTTTCTCATCAAAGAAAATCCCAGAAACTGTGGCTTCACTGTTGAGTTCTACTAAATATTTAAGGAATAACTAACACCGACCCTTTAAAAACTTCTCCAAAAAGCGGAAGAGGAGGGAATACTTCCAAACCCATTTTATGAGGCCAGCAATAGCCTGATACCAAAGTTGAAAAAGACACTACAAGGAAAGAAAATTTAAGCCAACATCCCTCATGAATTTAGATTCAAAAGTCTTCAACAAAATACCTGCAAACCAAATTCAACAGCACTTTCAAAGAATCATACACCATGATCAAGTGGGAATTATATCAAACTAAAAATCTTCCACAGAGTAACTAAAAAGCTTTAACTGAGTGAAGAGACAATCTACAGGATGGGAGAAAATATTTGCAAATCATACTGCTGATGATGAAAACTTAATATCCAAAATATACAAGAAACTCAAACAACTAAACAAAAAAAAATAATAAAAAATAAGCAAAGGACCCAAATAGACATTTCTCTAAAAAAGACTAGCAAATGACCAACAGCTATATGAAAAAAAAAAATGCTCAACATCATTAATCATCAGGGAAATGCAAATTAAAACCATAATAAGGCATCACCTCACACCTTTTAGAATGGATACTTTAAAAAGATGAAAGAGGCCGGGTGCGGTGGCTCATGCCTGTAATCCCAGCACTTTGGGAGGCCGAGGTGTATGGATCGTGAGGTCAGGAGTTGAGACCACTCTGACCAACGTGGTGAAACCTTGTCTCTACTAAAAATACAAAAATTAGCTGGGCATGGTGGCACATGCCTGTAATCCCAGCTACTCAGGAGGCTGAGGCAGGAGAATTGCCTGAACCTGGGAGGCGGAGGTTGCAGTGAGCCAAGATTGTGCCACTGCACTTCAGCCTGGGTGACAGAGTGAGACTTTGTCTCAAAAAGAAAAGAAAAGAAAGCAAGTGCTGACAAGGATGTAAAAAGAAGTGAACTTCTTGAATACTGTTGGTGGGAATGTAGATTAGTACAGTCATTATATAAAACAGTATGTAGGTTCCTCAGAAAACTAAAAACAGAACTACCATATGATCCAGAAATCCTACTACTAGGTATATAGCCAAAAGAAATCAGCATGTTGAAGAGATATCTGTACCCTCATAGTCACTGCAACATTTTCACAATAGCCAAGATACAGAATCAATCTAACTGTCCATCAAGAGATGAATGGATAAAGAAAATATGCCATATATATAATGTGTACACACACACAGGCATATAGAATACTACTACACAGGCTTAAAAAGAAAGACAACTTTTTATTTGTAACATGGATAAACCTAGAATATATTATGTTTAAATGAAATAAGCCAATGGGGAGAAATTGGGGGAAATGGTGAATAGAAGGCAGGACTAAATTGCAGCTACCACTCGGACAGACAGATCAGCATGTGGAGACTCACATCGTGAACTTTCGCTCCAAGAACTAACACAGGAACATGCCAGGAAAGCCAAGAGAATTCATAAACCCTTTGGAGGAAGTAAATTGCTCCTGCAGGTCCTGAGAGATGGCTGAAAAACTGTGAGTGCCTAAAGTGTGAAAGTGTGGCAGGGGATTCGTCTGTGCCCCAACACACCCTCAATGAGGAACCTGAAGGTCCAGATCGTGGGAGAAGGACTTAGCCTTACTTGGAGCTGAGACAAGTTTTGAGAGCCAAGCGAAATTCAGGGGTGGAGGAAGCAGTGGGAAGAGCCCTGTGGGCTCTCTCTGTCCCTAGGGAAGCCATTTCTGACTTTGTCTTGCAGATATCCTTGGGGAGGGTTGCCAGAAAAACTGGGAAAGACCACAGGGAAAGGAAAACTTACAACTAAACTTTGTAATAATTTGACCAAACATGGAGTTTCCTAGACAGAACTCAGGGGAGGGGTGAATCAGGAGTGCAGATACAACACAGAAGCCATAGCAGGCAGAAAGGTGTGAAATCTGAAAGCCCCCTGCTGCTAACCTGGGGCAAGTTCTAGGTCCTGCTCGCCCACTGCCTGGAAATAATCCTGGTACTGTTGGGGTGAAGGGCATAGTGGAAGTGAAACCAGTTTTTTAGTCTGTGTGGGAGCTGGGTGAGGCCTGTAACAGCTGACTTCCCTGGCCACCTGAACGACACAGCAGAGGCAGCCATAATCCCACTGGGAACATCATTGGCCTCATAACCACAGCTCCATCCCCCTCAGTGGCCACAGCAAGCCCCACCCAAAAAGAGTCTGAGCTCAGACACGCCTAACCCTGTCCCCACCACACACACCTGATGGTCTTTACCTACCTGGTAGCCAAAGACAAAGGACATAATCTTTGGGAGCTCCAGGCCCCCACCCACGTCCTGATCCTCCCTATACTCCCATGGCTGACGGTCTCCTGAAAGTGCTATCTCCTGTCAGGAAGACAACCCACACAAAAACTAGTGCAATTAACAAAACCATAACTAAGGGCCCTCTCAGAGTCCATTTCACTCGCTTGCCACCTCTACTGGAGCAGGTGCTATTCACGGCTGAGAGATCTGAAGATGGTTCACATCACAGAACTCTGTGCAGACAGCCCCCAGTACCAGCCCAGAAACCAGTAGCTCTGCTGGGTGGCTAGATCTAGAAGAGAAACAACAATCAGTACAACTTGGCTCTCAGGAAGTCGCATCCCTAGGGCAAGGAGGAGAACTCTACATCAAAGGAGAATGCTGTGGGACAAAAGAATCTGAACAGCAGCCCTTGGGTCCCAGATCTTCTCTCTGACATAGTCTACCCAAATGAGAAGGAACCAGAAAAACAATTCTGGTAATATGACAAAACAAAGGTTTTTTTTTTTTACACCTCACCTCCAAAAAACTCCTAGAACTAATACATGAATTCAACAAAGTTTCAGGATACAAAATTAATGTATACAAATCAGTAGCTCTTCTATACACCAAGCTGAGAATCAAATCAGGAACTCAATCCCTTTTTACAATAGCTGCAAAAATAAAATACTTAGGAATATACCTAACCAAGGATTTGAAAGACCTCTATAAGGAATACTATAAAACACTTTTGAAATAAATCATAAATAACACAAATAAATGGAAATACATCCCATGCTCATAGATGGGTAGAGTCAATATTGCGAAAATAACCATACTGCCAAAAGCAATATAAAAATTCAATGCAATTCCCATCAAAATGCCACCATCATTCATCACAGAAATAGAAAAAAAAATCTAAAATTCATATGGAACCAAAAAAAGAACCCTCAGAGCCAAAGCAAGACCAAAAGAACAAATTCTGGAGGCATTACATTACCTGACTTCAAACTATATGATAATTTTCATCAAAATACCACCATCGTTCATCACAGAAACAGAAAAACAATTATAAAATTCATATGGAACCAAGAAAAGACCCTCAGAGCCAAAGCAAGACTAAGCAAAAATAACAAATCTGGAGGAATCATTACCTGACTTCAAACTATATGATAAGGCCATATCACCAAAACAGCATGATACTGGTATAAAAATAGGTACATAGACCAATGGAACAGAATAGAGAACCCAGACAGAAACCCAAATACTTACAGCCAACTGATCTTTGGCAAAGCAAACAAAAACATAGACTGGGGGAAAGACACCCCATTCAACAAATGGTGCTGAGACAGTTGGCAAGCCACATGTAGAAGAATGAATCTGGATATTCAGCGCTCACCTTAGACACAAATCAACTCAAGATGAAAGAAGGACTTAAATCTAAAACCTGAAACCATAAAAATTCCAGAAGATGATATCACAAAAACCCTTCTAGACATAGTTTAGTTAAAGACTACAAGACCAAGAACCCAAAAGCAAATGGAACAAAAACACAAATAAATAGACGGGACTTAATTAAACTAAAAAGCTTCTGCACAGCAGAAGAAACAATCAGCAGAATACATAGACAACCCACAGAGTGGGAGAAAATCTTCACAATCTATACATCTGACAAAAGGATTAATACCCAGTTTCTACAGGGAACTCAAATATATCAGCAAGAAAAAAAACAAACAATCCCATCAAAAAGTGGGCTAAAGACATGAATAAACAATTCTCAAACCTCTATGGAAAACAGTGTGGAGATTCCTTAAAGAACTAAAAGTAGCACTACCATTGAATCCAGCAATCCCACTACTGGGTATCCACCAAGAGGAAAATAAGTCATTATATGAAAAAGACACTTGCAAATGCATGTCTATGGCAGCACAGTTCGCAAGTGCAAATATATGGAACCAGCCAAAGTGCCCGTCAATCAATGAGTGGATAAAGAAACCATGGTGTATATACACCACAGAATACTACTCAATTGCAAAGAGGAATGAAATAATGGCATTTGCTGCAATCTGGATGGAATCAGAGATCATTATTTTAAGTGAAATAACTCAGGAATGGCAAGCCAAACATTGTATGTTCTCACTCATAAGTGGGTGCTAAGCTGTGAGGATGCAAAGGCATAAGAACGATACGATGAACTTTCGGGACTCAGGGGAAAGGGCGGGGGCTTGTGAGGGATAAACTGCTTGGGTGATGGGTACACCAAAATCTCAGAAATCATCACTAAAGAACTCATTCATGTAACCAAACACACCCCATTCCCCAAAAACCTATTGAAGTTTTTAAAAAGAAAGAAATAAGCCAGGCACAGAGGGACAAATATATGACCCCACTTATGTGTGAAATCTAAAAAAGTTGATCTCATAGAAGTAGAATGGTGAATATCAAGGGCTGCAGGTGGGAGAGTGCAAGATTGGGAGATGTTGGTTAAAGGATACAAAATTTCAGTTAGATAAGAAAAATAGATTCAAGAGATTTATTGTACATCATGACTGTAGCAAATAACAATGCATTTTGAAAATTGCTGAGAATTTTAAGCGTTCTCACCACAGAAAGTGGCAAATATATAAGTTAATGCATATGTTAATTTGCTTGATTGATGATTGAGTCCACTATACATAGTTCCAAACATCATGCTTCACACAATAAAAAATATATAATTTTATTTGTGAATAAAAATATATATACAATTTTTTTTAACAAGAGAAACTAATCCAACAGCCACATTAATTGAAGTATGGAGATACTCAAGCATCTATTCAAGGAATCTTCTAGTGACTATTATCTTAACTTTTTTTTTTCTTTTTAAATAGAGACAGAGTCTTGCTATTTTGCCCAGACTGGTCTCGAACTCCTGGGCTCAAGTGATCCACCTACCTCAGCCTCCCAAAGTTCTGGAATTATAGGCGTAAGCCACCACACCTGACCTTTTATTATTATTATTTTTTATGTGAAAACAAGTTTATTAAGAAAGCAACGAAATAAAGAATGGCTACTCTATAGGAAGAACAGCTTAACTGTTATTCAAAGCAAACTGAATAAAAAGAATATTGCTGAGAAAAAAAATGGCTACCAGAAAGGAAAAGAAAGAATGGAAAGGCAGAAAAATTTGAACATTTAATAAAGCTTCAAACAGGTAAACCATATCTGGTCATCCAATTTCCCAATTTTGCTCATTTGATGATATAGCCAATATTACTTGTTCTTAAGTCATCAAAGTCACACTTCATCAGTTTGTCAGGGTACAGTGTTAGCATACATATGTAGCAGGGTGAAAAAATGTCTCTTCAGCTGGCACCAATACTTTTGTTAGGGAGTAACAGTCTTGGTTTAAGAAAATACTCTGATAAATATTTGGGGAAGGAAGCTAAGACTCTTTGGACATGGCTTGTTAAGAGATAGGATTAAAGCATGTAACTAAGCTGCTTTTAATGAAAAATGAACAAGGAGGAGAACAGAAAATACAAGGACAAAACAAAATGAAAATTTTTCAGGTGAAAAGTCTGCAATTAAGTTGGTAGAAATGGGCAGTAGATTATCATAAAACATTAATAGATATTTTGGCAGATTTACCGGATAACTGAGCACATAGAATGCAGACTTCCATTTATCCATCCCCTCAATCCCTCACATAGCTTCCCCTAGTATCAATATTTTGACCTAGAATAATGACCATTTTTAACATTTGTTATAATTAATAAATCTATATTAAAGATTATTAACTATACTCCATACTTTACATTAAGGTTCTATTCTTTGTTGTACATTGTATGGGTTTTGAGAAATGCAGAGTGATATATATCCACCATTACAATTTCATGTGAAATAGTTCCCCTGTCCTAAAATCTGCTGTGCTCCACCTATAGCCATTTCAGACTGGTTTCATTCACTTACCAATATATTAGTAAGTTTCCTCCATCCTGCATGTCTTTTTTTTTTTTGAGATGAAGTCTCGCTCTGTCACCCAGGCTGAAGTACAGTGGCATGATCTTTGCTCACTGCAACCTCCACCTCCTGGGTTCAAGGGATTCTCCTGCCTCAGCTTCCTGAGTATCTGGGTTTACAGGCATGCCCACCACACCCAGCTAATCTTTGTATTTTTAGTAGAGACAGGGTTTTGCCATGTTGGCCAGACTGGTCTTGAACTCCTGACCTCAGGTAATCCACCCGCCTCCACTTCCCAAAGTCCTGGGATTACAGGCTTGAGCCACTGAGCCCAGACACCTCCATGTCTTTTCATGGCTTGACAACTCATTTCTGTTTAGCACTGAATAATATCCCCCTGCATGATGTACCACGTTTGTTTATCCATTCACCTACTGAAAGGTATCTTGATTGCTTCCAGTTTTGTGTGATTCTTAAATAAAGCTGCTATAAACATTCGTGTGCACGTTTTTGTGGAGACAGAGGTTTCTCACTCAATTGGGTAAACAGGCATGTGATTGCTGGATCAAATGGTAAGAGTATTTTATCTTCATAAGAAACTGTCAACAAGAGAATTTTTTAAAAGAAGCTTTTTTTTTTTTCTTTTGCTCAAAGAAAGTAGCTCCACTTCCAATCCCTCCCCTCTTCCTTTCTAAAAAAAAAAATGTTTAAGCAAAATTTTCTGTATGTCCAAAAACCATGTTGGCATGGATGTGTTGAAAGGGAAGAATGTGGAGTGGTTTTTGGGAATGGAGGTGGCAGGAAGTGAACTGGAAACTGAGTGCCTGTCTGGATGTATACAATGTGGAATGAAGAAAGCCGGGTGCAAATAGGAGGACAGCTGATGAACTGAACCAATCTAATCAAAACGGAAGTTTAGAATCTGAGGTGACCAGGAAAATACAGGCCTTCCACCAAAAGCCCAGGAATTTGCAGAAATCCTGGGAGGAAATTAAAGTTTTCCCAGAATATGGAAGAGTGTTTGAGTTAACATGTTTTCTATCCTTTTCTTTTCTTTTTTTTTTTTGAGACCAAGTCTCACTGTGTTATTCAGTTGCCTAAGCTGGAGTGCAGTGGTGCAATCTCCATTCACTGCAACCTTCACCTCCTAGGTTCAAGCAATTCTTCTGCCTCAGCATTCAGAGTAGCTGGGACCACAGGCACATGCCACCATTCCAGGCTATTTTTTGTTTGTTTGGTTGGTTTTATGGAGTTTCACCATGTTGATCAGGCTGGTTTTGAACGCCTGACCTCAAGTGATGCCCCAACCTCAGCCTCCCAAAGTGTTGGGATTACAGATGTGAGCCACTGTACCCAGCCGAGCTAACCTGTTTTCAGTGGTTCTGATCAAGCCCCTCTATTAATCCTTTCTTCATGCTATGGCCAGAGTGATTTACCTAAAACTCCAGTCTAATCTTATAGTTTTAGGGTACTGTCTTCCTGAAAATCGAAGTGCATGCATCTAGTTGGTTAGCCCTCAGTGACTCTCTGTGACCTAGATACAAAGAACAGTCTTCTTGGTCAGGCACACAGTGCTCCCATCCCTTTCCCTTGACATCTATTTCACTATCTATCTCCTGCAACTCTCACACTTGGCACTCAACACTCCATGCTGCTCAGCACTGAACATGCTTAGCACTGAGCATACTTAGCACTGAACATACTTAGTATTGGGCATGCTTAGCACTGAACATGTTTGACACTGAACATGCTTAGTACCAAACACTTTATGCTTCATGCTCCTCATACTCCATGCTGTTCCAGGACTTTGCAATTTTGCTCATGTTCTGCATGGAATGTCCTTCTCACTTTACCTGCATAATACTTGTTTATCTTTGGGATTCAGCTTTGGCATATTTTCTTCTAGGATATTCTAAGTGTTTTCTGCATTTTCAAAGCTTTTTCTGGATACCTTTATTTTAACTGTTCTTGTTTTTTATGTGTTTGCTGTCCTCAATTATTTAGACTTTTTAAAGTAATACCATGTCATACCATATTAGTATTTCTATCATGCCTAGCCCAGTGCCTCACTTACATGTATTGAAAATAAAGTTAACTCAGTTCAACTGAATACAGGCTTTAAGGCAGGGCTTTAGGAGTGACGGTGAATTACACAGGAGGGAATTCAGACACCAAAGAAATCAGGGATTGTGCAGGTTGGGTCCTCTAGGAAGCAGATGCCAGGAAGAGGGTAAAAGTCCAATAGATTTTTGGGGACAATACTTGTGAAAGACAAGAAAGAGGAAGCAAGGAACTTTCCAGACTACAATGCTGTCTCAATACCTATGAAAATAGAAAGGGTAGGAAGAAAGATTTGGTAGAAGGATGCTCAAACAGCTTTGAGGTCTCAGCCAGTCCAAAATGAAGCTCCAGAGCAAATTATGCTTTAGAGGATTTCCACGTGGCACAGACATGAGCACTCCCTAATACCCTTCCTATGCTCAGGCACTGGTTAGCATTGCTAAGGCAGACTGTGTCCTGGCTTGAGTACTGCAATTGATCCTGAAGGTGCTGCAGGTTGTAAAATGACTGCCCTCCTTTTGGCACATTCTCTTTAGAAGTGAGATCTGAGAGGTGCTCCCCACTGGCTGCCACAGAGACCAGGAGAAGGGAGAAGAGCTAGGCAGCTTCCTCTTTATCCAAAGACAAGTATTCACACTGTACTTCCATTATGTTGTTGAAAAAAACTGTGGATTTTCAAAATCTCAAAATAATCAAATCTGAAAGTTGCATATATAAATACATACCTTTTATCAAATACGAATATTTTGATCATATCTGTTGTTTTTAATTATGACTTCCAAAGTCTTTAAAATAGAACATTAGGAGCTAGCTGCCTGCCACTCCATTGCCAGTCAGTTTCCCCACCCACACTGCACTGAAATCTACCTATTTATCTATTCCTTCTTTAATTTTTATGCGTAGGAACTTCTCTTGGGTGTTCACTTCCTATAAATGGAAATGCATGAATTTTTTCAAATTTTTCAAAGTTGAATATTTATGAAAATATGTCATGCAAAATATGTATTATTAGAAAGATTTAAACTAAAAATAATGATGCTATTTCTATTGAATAGCTAACATCTCTTAAAGTTCCTAAACAGAGAAAAAAGAAATCATGCAGCCTGGGGGAAATTTATTTTTTAGGCAAAGCATATGGATAGTACATGCAATCAGAGATCATCAGAAAACACAGCGATGCTCTATTTCTTCTTTTAGCACTTTTTTTCATTTTTGTTTTCCTACCAGCCTCGTTAATAATGGATATGCTCAATGACACCTGCCTTCCTTAAAACATTTTTTTCTAAATATTTTAATGGCTGTTATGGAAACAGCTGTGAACAACTCATTGTAAAAATCTGTAGTTAATGATCACACTGAAGACCATGGCCCTGGAGCCTCGCAAAGGTATTTTTCAATTGTGCTACCATCTTTTATTAATAGCCTCTAAATAGGATCACTTTGTCGAAACAGTTATATAACATAAGATTTTAGTTCATTATGCATACCAACAAATTATTAAATTAGCTTAGGCTCACTTATATTAACTGATATCAAATTGCACATTAAAAGTAATTTTCCAGACCAAGTTCCATTAAGTAACAAGAAATATAGGCTTGAGATTTTATTCAAGCTAGCAGTGTGCTAGTATCTCTGCTTTTTTTTTTTAACACTTATAAGTAAATTATATTCTTGATTAAAATGAAACCTATCCCTTAAGTAATTATTACTAATTACATGAAACTTTCATTTATCAATCTCTCCCAAGCATATTTCTCCTCTAATGTTTTCTGTCTCAGAAAATGACATCTCCATCCAGAAGTTGACAATTTCTACTAATTTTTTCTACAAACATATATCTCATATTTTCATTTTCTTCTTAACTACTACTAAACCAGTCCCCCAAAAATATCTCTTGCCTGGACCATTGCAATAACTGTTAAAATAATATTAATATAATGATCTCCTCCTATATAATTTCCATAGAGCAGCTAGAGTAATAATTTTCAAGGGAAATAATCCAAGGTGGCCCAATAGGAACAGCTCTGGAGTGCAGTCCCAGTGATAATGCAGAGGGTGAGTGATCACTGCATTTCTAAATGAGTTTTTACTGCCCACAGACTAGGAGATTCCTGGGTGGAAAAGTGCCATGAGTCTCCAGCATGGCTGTTTCAGCCAGCACAGTGGGTCTCTGCACAAAAACTCACACAAATCTGGGCAGCAGTTTCAACTGGTGCCTGGAACACCTGGGATTCAGAGTCGCCCATTCAACTGAAAAAAGGGGGCTGAAACAGGGAGCCAGGTCATCTGGCTTGGCGGGTCCCACCCCCACAAAGACCAATCATCTGAAATGCTCTGGATAGAGTTTCACAGCAAGCACAGCTGGACCCAGGATGGTCCAGCTCTGTTGGGGGAAGGGCGTCCATCATTACCAAGGCAGTCCACCATTACTGAGGCAGTCTGCCATTACTGAGGCAGTCCACCATTACATAGACAATCCACCATTACTGAGGCAAGCCACCATTACTGAGGCAGTCCTAACTATAACTCTATAAACAAAATTGCAAGAAAGTTCACAAAGCAGCTGGGCAGAGCCCATGGCAGATCAGCAATGCCTCTGCTGGCAGACTGTGACTAGGCTACCTACTTGCTGGGCAGGGCATGTCTGAAAAAAGGCAGCAGCACATCAGGAACTTATAAATAAAGCCCCACCTTCCCAGGACAGAGAATCTGGGGAAAAGGGGCGGTTATGAGTTCTACTGCAGCAGACTTAAACATACCTGCCCAGCAGCTCTGAATGGAACAACAGAGCTCCCAGCACAGCACTTGAGCTCCAATAAGGGAAAGACTGTCTCCTCAAGCAGCTCCCCTATCCCCATATATCCAAAGAGACACCTCATAGAGGACAGCTGAGGCTGACCTCTCGCAGGTATCCTTCTGGGACAAAGATAACAGAAGAAGAAACTAGCAACAACCCTTACTATTCTGCAGCCACCACAGGTGATCCCCAGGCAAGCAGGGTCTGCAGTGGACCTCCAGCACTCCTACAGCAGAGGGCCTGACTGTTAGAAGGAAAACTAAAAAAACAGAAAGAAATAACTTCATCATAAACAAAAAGGATGTCCACTTAGAGACCCCATCGCAAAGTCAGCAGCTACAAAGACCACAGGTATACAAATCTACGAAGATAGGAAAAAAACAGCTTAAAAGGAATGAAAACACACAAAACCAGAACACCTCTCTTCCTCCAAGGGATCATAACTCCTCACCAGCAAGGAAACAAGACTGGATGGAGAATGAGTCTGATGAATTGACAGAAATAGGCTTCAGAAAGTGGGTAATAACAAACTGCTCTGAGCTAAAAGAACATATTCTAACCCAATGCAAAGAAACCAACAGCCTTGAAAAAAGGTTTGACAAAATGCTAATCAGAATAAACAGCTTAGAGAGGAATATAAATGAATTGATGGAGGTGAAAAACATAAGAGAACTTTGTGAAGCATGCACAAGTTTCAATAGCTGAATCGACCAAGCAGAAGAAAGGCTATCAGAGATTGAAAATCAACTCAATGAAATAAAATGAGAAGGCAAGATTAGAGAAAAAGGAGTAAAAAGAAATTAACAAAGTCTCCAAGAAATATGGGATTATGTGAAAAGACCTAATCTACATTTCATAGGTGTACCTGAATGTGACAGAGAGAATGAATCCAAGCTGGAAAACACTCTTCAGGATATTATCCGGGAGAACTTCCCCAACCTAGCAAGGAAGGCCAATATTCAAGTCCAGGAAATACAGAGAACATACAAAGATATTCCTCAATAAGAGCAACTCAAGGCACATAATCATCAGATTCACCAGGGTTGAAATGAAGGAAAAAATGCTAAGGGCAGCCAGAGAGAAAGGTCAGGTTACCCACAAAGGGAAGCCCATCAGACTCACAGTGGACCTCTCAGCAGAAATCCTACAAGCCAGAAGAGAGTGGGGGCCAATATTCAACATCCTTAAAGAAAAGAACTTTCAACACAGAATTTCATATCCAGCCAAACTAACCTTCATAAGCAAAGGAGAAAGAAAATTATTTATGGAGAAGCAATTGCTGAGAGACTTTGTCACCACCAGGCCTCCCTTACAAGAGCTCCTGAAAGAAGTGCTAAACATAGAAAGGAACAAGTACCAGCCACTGCAAAAACATACCAAATGGTAAAGAGCACTGACACAATGAAGAAACTGTGTCAACTAATGGGTAAAATAACCAGCTAGCATCACAATGGCAGGATCAAATTCACACATAACAATACTAACCTTAAATGTAAATGGGCTAAATGCCCCAATCAAAAGACACAGACTGGCAAATTGGATAAAAAGTCAAAACCCATCCATGTGCTGTATGTAGGATACCCATCTCACATGCAAGGAAACACAAAGGCTCAAAATAAAGGGATGGAAGAAGATCTACCAAGCAATTGGAGAGCAAAAAAAAAAAAAAAGCAAGAGTTGCAATCTTAGTCACTGATAAAATAGACTTTAAACCAACAAAGATCAAAAGAGACAAAGAAG
Source organism: Saguinus oedipus (assembly GCA_031835075.1). Taxonomy (NCBI): domain Eukaryota; kingdom Metazoa; phylum Chordata; class Mammalia; order Primates; family Cebidae; genus Saguinus; species Saguinus oedipus. The sequence goes on along the minus strand of CM063190.1, from coordinate 30,583,106 downwards.
GGTATTACATAATGGTAAAAGGATCAATGTAACAAGAAGAGTTAACAATCCTAAATATATACACACCCAATATAGGAGCACCAAGATATATAAAGCAAGTTCTTATCAACCTACAAAGAGACTTAGACTCCACCACAATAATAGTGGGAGACCTTAACACTCCACTGTCAATATTAGACATATCAACGAGACAGAAAATTAACAAGGATATCCAGGGCTTGAACTCAGATCTGGAACAAGCAAACTTAATAGATATCTACAGAACTCTCCACCCCAAATACACAGAATATACATTCTTCTCAGCACCACATCACACCTACTCTAAAACTGACCACATAATTGGAAGTAAATCAGTCCTCAGCAAATGCAAAAGAAAGGAAATCATAACAAACAGTCTCTCAGACCACAGTGCAATCAAATTAGAACTCAGGATTAAAAAACTAACTCAGAACCACACAGCTGCATTGCACTACAGCCTGGGTAACAAGAGTGAAACTCCATCTCAAAAAAAAAAAAAAAAGAAAAAAAATGGATGAATTCCTGGACACTTGTACCCCACCAGCCTAAACCAGGAAGAACTTGAAATCCTGAATAGACCAATAATAAGGCTAAAGTTGAGGCAGTAATTAATAGCCTACCAACCAAAAAAAGCCCAGGTCCAGATGGATTCACAGCTGAGTTCTACCAGATATACAAAGAAGAACTGGTACCACTCCTTCTGAAACTATTCCAAACAATCCAAAAAGGGAATCCTTCCCAAATCATTTTATGAGACCAACATCATCCTGATACCAAAACTGGCAGAGACTCAACAAGAAAAGAAAACTTCATGCCAATCTCCATGATGAACACAGATGCAAAAATCTTCAATAAAATACTGGCAAACCGATTGCAACAGCACATCAAAAAGCTTATCCATCACAATCAAGCAGGCTTCATCCTGGGGATGCAAGGCTGGTTCAACATATGCAATCTATAAATGTAATTCACCACATAAACAGAACCAAAGACAAAAACCACATGATTATCTCAATAGATGCAGTGAAGACCTTTGACAAAATTCAACAGCCCTTTTTGGTAAAACTCTGAATAAACTAGGTATAGATGGAATGTATCTCAAAATAATAAAAGCTATTTATGACAAACCCACAGCCAATATCATACTGAATGGGCAAAAACTGGAAGCATTCCCTTTGAAATCTGGCACTAGACAAGGATGCCCTCTCTCACCACTCCTATTCAATATAGTATTGGAAGTTCTAGTCAGAGCAATCAAAAGAAATAAAGCATATTCAATTAGTAAAGGAGGAAGTCAAATTGTCTCCATTTGAAGATGACATGATTGTATATTATAAGACGCCATTGTTTCAGCCCCAAATCTCCTGAAACCGATAGGCAACTTCAGCAAAGTCTCAGGATACAAAATCAATTTGCGGAAATCACAAGCATTCCCATACACCAATAACAGACTTAAAGAGAACAAAATCAAGAACAAACTGCCATTCACAATTGCTACAAAGAGAATAAAATACCTAGGAATACAACTAACAAGGAATGTAAAGGACCCCATCAAGGAGAACTACAAACCACTGCTCAACGAAAAAAGAGAGGACACAAACAGATGGAGAAATATTTCATGCTCATGGTTAGGAAGAATCAATATTGTGAAAGTGGCAATACTGCCCAAAGTAATGTATAGATTCAACACTATCCCCATCAAGCTTCCAATGACCTTCTTCACAGAACTGGAGAAAACCACCTTAAACTTCATATGGAATGAAAAGAGAGCCTGCATAGCCAAGACAATCTTAAGCAAAAACAACAAAGCTGGAGGCATCAGGCTACCTGATGTCAAACAATACTACAAGGCTACAGTAATCAAAACAGCATGGTACTAGTACCAAAACAGAGATATAGACCAATGGAACAGAACAGAGGCCTCGGAGGCAACATCATACATCTACAACCATCTGATCTTTGACAAACCTGACAAAAACAATTTTTTTTAACTTGAGGAATATGAGAGTCTATGAACAGACATCCCTGGCCCTCTAAATCCCTTGACATGTATAAAATATGGTGACATACATAAATACTTTTTTTCCCTATAAAGAGAATATAAATATTTCATTGGATTTTCAAAAGTGCCTGTTAACAACAAAACAAAACAAACAAAAACACTTAAGAATAACCCGAGTCTTGGGATCTTTTGCTCCAGCAAAATTGATTTTAGTGCAGTTATTCTCAACTATGGCAGCACACAGGAATCACCCACAGAGTTTAAAAAATACTGGTGCCTGGATTTCAACAGCAGAAATTCGTATTTTATTGGTCTGGGGTAAAGCAAGAGTTTTGAGATTTTTAAATTAAAACACTTTATTTCAAAAAATTAATTATGTTTAACTTTATTTTTAGAGTTTAGATTTAGCAAAAATATTAAAAATATTAAGCCACTAGTACAGAGTTCCCATTAATACCATCACCTACTTTAGACAGTTTATTATTCATATATTATATTAATAAGATACATTTGTTGCAATTAATAAACCAATGGTAATACAGTTTTTAACAACTAAAGTTTATACTTAATTCAGATTTTCTTCGTTTATACTTAATTTTCTTTTTTTGTTCTAGGATCTCATCCAGGTTACCACATTGTATTTAGTCATCACACATTCTTAGGCTACTCTTTACTCAGTTTCTCAGATCTTCTTTATCTTTGATGACATTGACACTTTTGAGAAGTATTGGTCTTGTATATTGCAGGATGCCCTTCTACTAGAATTTGTCCAATATTTTCCTCATGGTGAGACTGGAGTTATGGGTTTTGTGGAATAAGATAACAGAGATAAAGTGCCATTTTCATCACATTCTATCAAGGGTTTATAATATGAACATGATAAATGTCTGTTGATGTTGATGTTGATCACCTATCTAAAGTAGTGTTTGCCAGGTTTCTTCTTTGTAAAATGTGTTCCCTCTGTCCATACTGTCTTTGGGAGGATATTAATGTGATCATCCCACACTTATGGAATAGGGAGTTATGCTTCCCCTCCCCACTGGGAGTATCTACAAGATTTATTAGGAATTCTGCACAGATTTGTCTCTTCTCTTCTATTCACTAGTTTTTTAAAATATTTATTTATATCAGTATGGACTCATGGATATTTATTTCATAGTTTGGGTTTTAATCCATCAGTATTTTCTTGCTCAAATTATTCCATATTTGGACATTGGGAGCTCTTTTACACATGGATCACTCTAGCCTCCCCACTTTGCTTGTCTTTAACCTCTAATTCCCACCTGGCTCCCACCGTAGGCCATTTACTTAATTGTTCAACTCAAAGTATACACATTTAGTGGTATCAAATTTTTTAACCTGTACCTTCAATAGGAAACAATTTTATGAATGAGAATAAAATGCTTATCTATAGTTTCACCTTTAGTCTTACAAACTCCATTTATTCCTAAAGTCACTTAGGTTAGCACCTTTTCCACATCCTCCTTAGTGAGGTTGCTTCATATATTTATGATACAATTAGATTCTCTTGTCACAGTCTACTAGGTGATCCTAGATTTCCTAAATAATTTTTTTTAATTTTTCTTACCTTAAGGTTCATTCTTTATGTCATATAGTACTATGTATTTTGGCAAGTGCATAATGTCATGTATCCATATTACAGTATCATACAGAAGAGTTTTATTGCCTAAAAATCCCCTGTGCTTCACCTATTCATTGCAACCACCTGCCACCCACATCCCAAATCCCTGGCTACCACTGATCTTTTTTCTATCTCTATAGATTCACCATTTTCCAGAATGTAATATAATTGGAATAATAGAGTATATAGCCTTTTAAGAATGGCTTTTTCCACTTAGCTATGTGCCTTTAAGATTCTTCCATATAGTTTCATGTCTTGATAGCTCACTTCTTTTTATTGCTGTACAAATTTGTCACAGTTTGTTTATCCATTCACATATTAAAAAGCATATTCATTACTTCCAGTTTGGGATGATTATACATAAAACTTCCATAAATATTTACGTCTAGAATTTACGTGGACCTAAGTTTTAAACTCAGCTGGGTCAGTATTTAGGTGCACAATCACCAGACTGTGTAATAAGACTATGTTTAACTTTGTAAAAAACTGCCGAACTGTCTTCTACGTGGCTGACTTATTTTGCATTCTTATCAGTAATGAATAAGGGTTCCTGATCCTCCTAGTATTTATTATTGCCAGGTTTGTAGATTTTTAAAAATTCTAATAGATGTGTAGTGGTGTCTCCTTGTTTTATTCTGTGGTTCCCTAATGATGTCTGATGATGACATTTTCTATGTTAATTTCCCATCTGTATATTCTCTTTGGTGGGTATCTTTTTGGATCTTTTGCCAGTTTTTTAATAGGGTGGTTTGCTTTTCTATTGTTGAGCTTTAAAAGTCTTTGCATATTTGAGATTCAATTTCCCTATCAGATATGTGTTTTGCAAATATCTCAGTCTGTTTCTGTTTCTTGTCTTTTCATTCCCTTGTGTCTCAAATCATAAAATATTTTAATTTTAATGAAGTGCAGCTTATCAATTTTTTTCTTTAGTGGATCATATATTTGCTGTTGTACTTAAAAATTTATCACCAAGCCTAAAGTCACCTAGATTTTCTCCTGAGCTGTCGCCTATAAATGTTATAGTTCTGCATTTTATATTTAGGTCTGTGATCCATTTTGAGTTAATTTTCGTGAATGATGTAAGGTTTGAGTCTAGATTCTTTTTTGGGAGAAAATGGATTCTCAGTTGTTCCAGCACCATTTGTTGAAAAGACAGATTCTCCTTTTTCCACTGAATTGCCTTTGCTCACTTGTTGAAGATCATTTGACTATATTTAGTGGGCCTATTTCTGGGTTCTCTAGTCTGTTCCACTGGTCTATATGTTTATTCTTTTGCCAATATAATGCTGTTTTGAATTATTTTCAAATTTTGATGTTAATATAATACACATCAAAAGTGAATAAAACACAAATGTACAGCTCAACGAATCGTCACTAAGTGAACACATTGGTGAAACCAGCTCCCAAATCAGAAAATAGCATTACCAGCACTTCAGAAGCTCCCTCTCTCTCTTCGGTTTCTACATCTTCCAAGGATAATCACAATCCTGACCTCCAATAGCATTGGATAGTTTTAACTTTCAATTTTTTTATTTAAATATCATAAAATATGCGTTTTTTTGTATTTGGCTTCTTTCATTCAACATTATGGGTTTTTTTTAATTTTTTAAAATTTTTATTGCATTATAGGTTTTGGGGTACATGTGCAGAACGTTATGTTTTTAAGAGTCATCCATATTCATGTATATAGTTTTAGTTCATTCTCATTACTGTTGAGTGTTACGGCAATGGGCATTTGATAAGTGTTTAGTTTTTACTTACATAACAGTGCTGCTATGATTATTCCTGTGTCTTTTGGCAAACAGATGTTTGCATTTCTTTTGAGCATATGCCTAGGAAGGATATCGCTGAATTACTGGAGATGCACAGGTACAGCTTTAGTAGATTTTACCAAACATTTTTTCCGAAAGTGGTTGCACCAATGTTCACTTGGCATTCTCAGTATATGGTTGGGCATAGGGCTTTACTAAAGTTTTCAGATGATTTTAATGTTCAGACAACTTTGAGACCTACTGTTTGAGAAACTTCCTAAAATAGAATTTTTTTTTAACTTTTAAGTTCAGAGATATAAAAGTGGGTTTGGTGCATAGGCAAACTTGTGTCATGGGGGGTTGCTGTATAGATTAATCTCATCACTCATGTATTAAGCCGAGTACCCATTAGTTATTTTTCCTGATCCTCTCCCTCCTCCCACCCTCCACCCTCTAAAAGACCCCAGTGTGTGTTATTCCCCTCTATGTGTCCGTGTGTTCTCATTATTTAGCTTCCACTTATAAGTGAGAACAAATAGTGTTAGGTTTTCTGTTCCTGTGTTAATTTGCTAAGGATAATGGCCTCCAGCTTCATCATGTCCCTGAAAAGGACATGATCTCATTTCTAAAACAGAATTTTCTATATCTGTTTACTATACCACCATTCATTGACACACACACACCTCCACCACCACCACCACCAAGTAATGATATATATTTTTAAAAAATAGGACAACATTATATATTTTCTGATCTTAACACCTTTAAGGATCTCTACCTCCATTCATATTTGATTACACCCACCCTGTCTCATGGGCTTCCCTCAAATTTACAGAGACTTGGGTCCATGCACAATGTACAATCTCTAGTAAATTCAAAAGACCCCTCACTCTGCCATATAAAGTTGAGAGCAACTTTAATGTTACTCTGAGTGTGTCAGCAGGGACAGATTGTTTCTCATACAGATCCTGGTAGAGAAGGATCTGTTTGTATTATATTTTAGAAGGACACAGATACAAGACTGTAAATAATAAATGATCTTTCAAAAACAGCATTAGGTTGTGCTCTCTTTGTGGCTTAGCAACCAGACTTTCTACACGTGGAAGGAGTATCACATGGAGACTATGAATCTCAGAGGCTGGAGACTCAGCTCACAGAAATAAGGAAGGTCAGATATTGCTCAAACTCTACATAATAAAATTTTGTTATAATAGTTGCATTTCTAAGAATCACATTCTTGTTTTGCAACAGATGAAGGCCAATTTGTTTCTCTGAAGTGAATTAGGAAGCAAAAAGAAGTATTCTTCCTGTAGCAAGAGACGTAGGAAAATGATAAACAGAAGCCCCCATTCCTAAGCTGTTTCTCCTGTAAGCTCTTTCAGGGGAGATCACATACCTTTTATTAAAAAGAGAAAATGGGATATTTGGTCTGTAATGGGGTCTATAGACTAAATGGAATTTCATAGGACCAAAGAGTACTGTATTAAAGCCCAAATTCTTCATTTCAGTTCAAAAACATGAAACATGATTTACATTCTCAGGAAGAAACAGTAAGAAAAGGATGCTCTCTCATTCCCAATTTAGTACAAACCCATAGTATTCAAGATTTTCCTCAATTAAAACCCAACTGCTATTGCATGTCTCTCTCTCTTTACACTCCCACCACCACGTTACCTTGTCACACCACTACACTTTATACACATGCTATAGACCTGCCTGATTTGGTGACTTTTCCATATTCTCTCCAATTGGAATGCCTTTCTCCTTTTTTGTCTCCCATGGAAATTTTCTCTATCTCCTCAAAGCCAGATCAAACGCTACCTCCTCCAGGAAGTCTTCTTCAGATTTTCCCAGTCTTAGAAGCCATTTCTTTCTTTTTTCCTAATTGTATTCCCATATATTTCAGTTTGCTAATTATTTCATTTGGCCTCAGTTTCTGGTTAGTCTATTTATAAGTTCCTACATTGAATGTATGGTAAGTTTCTTAGGAACAAGGTTCTGTTTTACCTGTTTAGAGTTTGTATTTTCCACAGAATCTGGACAATGTCTTGGACATAGTAAATGCCATGCTAACTTGAACAGGATTTGTCCGAGAAAAAAGAGAAGGAATTTTGGTACTAGGTTAAACATTGCAGAGAACTCCTTGGGGGAAAAAATGAGGAGAAAATGAGTCATCTACTGGAGTACGGGAATTACTTTCTTTTATTGTTACTCACAACTACTTATTCATGGCTGTGAGATTTCACCTATGCAACATTCCTTCCCCTGTCTTCACTAGTCTTACCAAGAATAGCTAGTGACTGCATGCCAACCCCTGACTCTATGAGAGTAAGGGTCCCCTATGGTTGAATATAACAGAGGTAAGGCATTGGCATGGCAGCAGAGGGACGATAGAGAAGGACTGGGGCAATTCACTTCCCTATAATCAGAGAAAACAGAAGGAAAGATTGATCATTAAGTAGCCTTAATGGCATTTAGATTACTTTTGTCTTGATTAATCCCTGGAGGAAATAGGTCTCCAGTTCAAGAAAATAATTATTTTCTTTGCTGCAGCTGCTGCTAACCAGCAACTGACACGTGCAAGGACTCTCACATGGAGAATGGCCTGAGCCTCCTTCACCACCACCCGCTTCTCCCCCGACAACTCCTGGGTAAAAGAACAGGCAGCCAAAGATTCTGAGCCTAAATCAATCCTATTTTATCCCCAAGAATAATGAAGGCAATAGCCAGAAAATTTCCACTGCAACTGGTTAAATGATCACAAGAGAAAATTATAGGAGTCTCAGTACTTACTCACGGGTTTATTTCCTTGAAGGCATGTCTTATTCTGTGCTTCTCTTGCACCTGAGATAGGGGGTTGCTCACCATGGAGGTTCCATCAACTTTTATTAAATGTGTTGATTTGTTTATTTGTTGAACATCTACTTATCTATTGGCTTATGGCTTTATCGACTAAATATTCCCTGTCTACTTTGTCTTTCTAAATTGTACCCATGTTCAAATAATGTTTCCCTCATAAACCTTCTTGCATTATTCTTAAAGCACTTCCTGGCAGAATTCCGTAACTTGGTCCTAAATTGAGCAAACAGAATGAGGTCTTTGTTCTATGTAACCTCTCCATTGCCTTGCTTATTTGCCTTTCCCAACTAAACTTTTGTAAAGAGCTGACTGATTTAGACCAGTGCTTCTCAAATCTGAGCATGCACCGAAGTCACCTGGAGGGTCCTAGCACAGGCATTTCTGATTCAGCGAGTCTGCTGTACGGTGGTATGTCTCAAAAGTCCCAGAGATGCTAACGCCTCTGGTCCAGTGGCTACCCTTTGAGAAGCCTTGATTTGAGGGAACATTGTTACAGCATTAAAGTGTGTCAGCACCACTCTTCTTTCTAAATCTCTCTCTCTCTCTCCTGCTTAATGACACCCCAATACCCCGTCAAGATACCAGTCTTCCTGCCGCAGCACGCATATGAGACAGGTGATCACCTGCCACCCTACCCTATCTCGCGTCAAATAGTCCCCTGCAGTTCTGCTGGGCCTTCTGTGGTTTCCTAAAGACGTGCAATGCTGTTTCAACTTCTTTTCAGTGCCTGTACCTCTCCAGCTGGAGAGGTCTAGCTGAAGGGTTCAACAAGTTTTTGTTTAACCTTCAAAATTCAATTCCCACCCCCATCCTTCCTATCTGCTGTCTCTAACTCCCACCCCTGCTTTTCGTCCCTCAACTCTCCTTCCTGAACCTCTCTCACATTTGCACATATAAAGTTAACTAATTTGTCCTCTAGCCTTTGCATAACAGAATATCTGCCTCCATTTCCAGTCACATTATTTTGGATCTTTTTATTTCTTTTAAGAGACGGAGTCTCACTCTGTCTCCCAGGCTGGATTGCAGTGGTGCAATCGTGGCTCACTGCAACCTCTGCCTCCTGGGTTCAAGCAATTCTGCTCCAGCCTCTCGAGTAGCTGGGAATACTGGCGAATGCCACCATGCCTGGCTAATTTTTTTTGTTTTGTTCTGTTTTTAGTAGAGACAGGGTTTCACTGTGTTGCCCAGGCTAGTCTTGAACTCCTCAGCTCAGGCAATCCACCCACTCGGACTCCCAAAGTACTAGAATTACAGGCGTGAACCACCACACTAGCCTGGATTTTTAAAATGGTAGTCAGCCTCCCCCTACTGAGTGTGAGTTCCTTGAGGGCTGGAATGATTTTTTTAAGGGGCATGGCCATTAAGTATTGATATAAATGAACATCTGGGGTTTGATATGTGTTTTATGTTGCCCTCCTAAAATATGATAAGTGGGTAGGGTAAAGGAGTCACAATGATTAATGGACAAGAATACTGGATGCAATGGTCATGAGATTAGGGAAAATGTTAATAATCTCCCTGAATGATGCCAGTGCTCATGGCTGTAAAATTTATGACAATAAAGTAAGACAAAGACTGTGAGAACAGTGAAAGAAAAGCCTAATACTCAGGGTGCACCGAAAAAATCAGGGTGCTGCATCCTGTGATGGCTTTTTATAGTGAGCAAGAAATGCTGTGAACCGCACTTGATTCTCTCCAGAAGTCACTTTTCTTCTTTTACTCACAGAATTTCCACCGATGCATTGCTTGAAAGGAGGCATGGTAAGTGCTTGAAAAGAGCATCCTCATCTTGGCTCCAGAGAGCCCACTGAGAGATGACACACAAAGACAATAACGGTGGGCCAACGTACAACCTCACAGGACAGGAGACAGGACCAAGGCAATATGTCTCTTTAGAAACATGAATTCTTGGCTCTTCAAATACACATTTAGTGAGATTAAAAAGAACATCTCCAGCTTTTTGTAAAATGTAGAACCTTGAATTTTTACTCTCAGTGTGGAAAATGCCAAAGAAGTAACAACATTTAACGGAAGTCCAGAAATGTCTTTTCAGCTTAAGAGCACGGGTCCAAAAAGGTGATGTCGAGTCTTTTTGTCTTTTCAGTGGGATCCCACATTAGACACACGGTTTGTCTGTGCTATCCACAGCAAGACTGGCATGGGGATGATTTGCCTGGAGTGGGGAGGATTTCTGTGGAGGAGCTTATGCCCCTGCAATGTGTTCCCCAGGCATGAAATGCAGTTGAATTCCAAAGCACTCCAAATAAAGTAAAGTTTTAATACAGATACTTTAGTTGGAGTGAAGAATCTGTGCAAGCAAGGGCCTGAGAGCAGATTTTAGAGGGAGCAGGGCAAAGAAGATGAGAATATAGGCTGGGGAGAAGAATTAGGGGAATAGCTCAACAAGAGACTGTGGTTGACAGAGGATAAGGCCATAATCTGTCCTAGGGGTGCGAAGGCACCTGTGCTTTCTTCTAAAGTCCTCCAATTCCTGATCTGAAAATTGGCAATGATGGCCAGCTCTTGCCTCCTTGATCTGGAGATAGTAATTTTCTTCGCACAAAGAGGTAGACATCCACTACATAGCTACTGCCATTTTCTTCCTGGGACTGATCTCAACTCTCAAGTTCTATAACTTCACAATCCTTCAAGAGAAAAAGAAGGAGGAATAAATATTAAGTATGTGCTAATTCTTTTTGATGAGCTGAATTTGGGGTGGTGATGAGGGTTTGCAGGGGGTTGCATGGGAATGATCATTTATACTCATAGATATTAAAAGTGGTAAGGATTTTATCTCTGTTTTAATCCTATAGGCTTTACATTGTATAAATGGCTGCAAAAAAGTATGTGACTTATCTGAGATCGCGGAGCAGTTTCTGTGTTTATTCAAGTTAGAAAAACCTCCTGAACTCATTACCCTATGAGATTTCCATCAGAACTTTAATCCCAATTGGCTTAGGGCATTCCAAAGCAGGATGGCTTTGTGACATGGAGTGAGGGGATCTGTCAGTCACATTTGGGTAACTGTTTTCAAAGCCAGACTCTGCAATCCTTTCATCACACCGTGTTCCTCCACCCCTAGACAGGATTACCCTGGTGATACTAACCGGAAGTGAGGTAAAGAAAGGTGTCATTACAAGTTTTCCACCTCCAGGGAATGCTCTATCTTGGAAAAAGACCTGCAGAACCCTCTGAGGCACCTGGTGGGTTTTAGATCTGGGACACTGCTGGCCCTTACATGTGTCTCATGAAAAAAGAGAAAACGATTGATCTCAGTGTTCTTTCCCATCACCAGGGCATTGGGTCAAGGTTGTTTAAAGATCATATAGTTTCCAAGTAGTTTAGTTTTCCTGCTTATCTCTCCCCACTTCACCCTCTGGGCATCCCTGAAATCAAATGTAGTTATAGCAGGTGGCTATTTTGTCATGATGCACCTCTCTGCCCACTCTCCAGAGCCTACTGTCATGGCTGGATGCTCTGCTGAGTCCACTACCTTGTGCTGCCAACTTGCAAACAGCAAACTGGCTTTTCAGATAGCATAGTTCAGAGTACCCACACATCTTCCCACCAGGCATGTGTGCCCCATCTTGCTTGCCCTTCTCCTAGGGTCCCTTCAAGGCATTCAGAAACAGGAACATAGTTGTCCAAAGCTAATGATGAAGACAGCTGTGTAGCTATAACTGAGAGCTGTGGCCGGGGACCATGAGTGGGCTCTCTGAAGGATCCTGGGCTATGTGCTCAGCAGCCTGTGTAGCAGGTGCATATCTGATGTTCAAGGGCAGAAGGGGCTGGGGAAAAGGGCCAGGCAGGTAAGACACTTTTGCCCTCCTTTTCCTTCTTCAGCCTCATAAGTCAACGAAGTCTCCAAAATAGCAAACTTTTCTTAAACCAGGACTCTGCATGTGGGCCAGGGAACTGAGATATATCCAAAGTATCAAGTGTTACCAGGTGATTAATTCTCGATATGAGAAGGAGCTCTGTGGAATCTCATTTTCATGAGATGAGAATGGCGATGGTATAGGTAAAAATTCGTGGGAGGGAGAGGAACTGGAGAAGCCCTTCTCACCGCACAGCTACTGAAGAGGTCTCTGCCTGAGACAGGCCATAAGCACCTGGATCACTCCCAGGGCTGCGAGCTTATTCACTTCTGACTCACAGGATGACTGTGATTAAATTTCATTATCCATTCAGTCTCCAGGTCTAGAGGTTTTTGGCTTTAGGTAGGCCATAAACTTCAGCTCCTCTAAAGGGTTTTTGACTAATGTGTACTGTCATTGAATCACAGTAGATTTTCACACATTCATAATTACTCCTCTGAAGCAGCACATATTCACTGTTATCTCTGGATAAGAGGAGCAGAGAGAACAACAATGTCATTGCACTCCTTTCTTCTAAGAGATGGATGCAATTTGTGACCTAGTTTTTTGAGTATCCTAAATTCCCTTAAGGCTGAAGAAACAAACACAGCCTTGAGAGATTGAAATGAGGGTCAAATGAGAAAATAAAATCTGTTGCCACAGATCCCCCGGCCTCCCTCACACTCATGAGAGGTGCTGCAAGGAAGTGGTGGGGGGAGTGTTTATTCACTGTGCTATGCCTAGTGGTACACATAAAAATGGAAAAAAATATGCATATGGGAGACAATAACGAATCCTGTTATTATACTTCCTAAATTTGTAATGGAATAGATCATTTTGATTTTCAATCTGCCCTGAGTTCCTTGTTAAGAGATGCCTAACTTATATGTCATTTCTAAATTACGGACTTCAAGTACAGGGTAATAGTAAAATTGGGTTTCCAGAGGATGCACAAACCCATTTAAGATTTGTGGGGGGGGGGGTTAAATAGCTACTTCTATGTTTAGGCTGAGTCAGGAATAAAACAGACAGGAAATCTTGTGTTCTGATGAGTGATCCAAGAAGCCCACATTCACACCATTCAATATCCCCAATCCACGGCTGAGTAGCTGAGTTTCCAAACATCTAAATACTACAGGGCATTTTAGTGTGGGGTCTATATGCTCTTAGTAATACCCCCCTTCCCCTACACTCCCTCCCAAGCTAAGCTGCTTCTATCAGTAGACATGAACATTTTGTGATGTAATTGGTAATGTAGAAGGTAATTCTGGTTAAAGAGGAGCAAGGTAAAGATGGGAGAGAGAGAGGTGACGGTATAGAATCCTTTTTCTACATTTCTTCATCCACGAGAATGCATCCTTTGACCTCACCATCTCAAATGCTAATATTTGCTGTTTTAGAGTAATGAGATATTACTAGCAGAAAGGAGATACTCTAGCAAGACCTATTCCTATCTTTCTGTTTTGCAGAAGGCCGAGAAACAGGAAGTGATTCCAGAAAGGTATTACCACTTCTCAGTTACGAAACCCAAGTGAGACCACAATATCCTGTGTTCCAGCCTACAGCTATCTCTAATGCAGTATATCTCTTTGCAGGAGCATATACACTGGGAACGGGAACTCTCATAGGTCAGAAAATCCTTCAAGCTCCAAATAAATGAAATAGAAAATATGCATGTGCAATAAGTGACAGGCTAAGGGAGAAACATCTGTATTCTGACTATACTAACACAACTTAGCAGCTTTCCAAAGTGCTGGTTAAATGGCGGCAAGATATATTTTTATAAGACTAAAATATGTATGGTCTGAACTAAAAAGCAGCCTCGCAACTCCCACAAATTCTAAGGGAATTTTATACAAGGTGAATAGGGCAAAGGTGGGAGTGAAATGACAGACTGTGAGGCCAACCACTTATTTCTACTTGAGGATGGTCTTACTACTCCCTCTCCAAAAGCAAACCTGTTCAGTGTGTCAGTAAAGCTAAACTGATCTGAGTTGCTATGGGAACACAGAAAGTAGTTCCTGGAAACGTAATAATAATTGCTGCCATCTAAAAGGGCAGTAGCTTTCTACTTCAATCTCCTCCCATATGTCTGCATTAAGCTGGCTTTAGCAAATGGGTGTCAAAAGTCATTTGCATGCAAATTGCTAAGAGGATAACTTGCAGAGTTGGGTGCTGCTCTACTGAGTTGATTTGCTAAAGGAAATTTTCATTGTTGTTTCCAGACTCAAATTCTTTTTGCATAGTATGGTTTGGCTGCCTGGGAAATAATTCAAATGTTACATCTCTCACAAAACACAAATCTCAGGGCCCATGTAGGTCAGGCTAAGAGCTACTACATGTGATCAGAGTGTAGAGCTTGGTTTCTTAAGCTTGACAAACATCTCACAAACACTGGAAACTTCATAAGCATCTTTACTTGGTGAAATCTTGTGTTTTAGAGGAGGTAGTATGGAAACAGAGTGCTCATGATTTCAAGGGTCAAAGAACTAATGGAATCAGAATCACGAACCTGAAAGATGGCCTAAAGGAATCTGCTAGTTGGTCCTTTGCTACTCAAATCATGATCGATTCATCAGCAGCACTGGTGTACTCTGGAAGCTTGTCTGTGATGCAGAATCTCAGACCCTGCCCCAGACTTACTATCTCAGAATTTACACTTTAACAAGATCCCTAGGTGATCTGTTTGCACATTGAAGTTTGAGAAGCATTATGTGGCCTAATGCTTTTACAAATAAGATGACTGGTGTCTGGGGAAGAGAAGTGACTTTCTAACAGTCTTGTTGAAGATTAGTAATAGGACCAGAACAGAATTCCAGTGTCTCTGAGAATAAGACTTCTGCCATTCCTCCATGTAGCTTCTCAGAAGCTGTGGTTGGGGCAGGATGCTAGAAGTGGCAGCCAAATTTCTGACTTTGTCCCTAGTTTTCTGCCATCCCAAGCACTGTTTCTCTTCCAATTTCAAATTTGCAGTTATTGCTGGCCCTGGTTACGTGCTTAAATTG
The DNA here is from genome assembly GCA_031835075.1 of Saguinus oedipus. Classification (NCBI taxonomy): domain Eukaryota; kingdom Metazoa; phylum Chordata; class Mammalia; order Primates; family Cebidae; genus Saguinus; species Saguinus oedipus. The sequence goes on along the minus strand of CM063190.1, from coordinate 30,567,972 downwards.
GCCAATTTGAGCAGCAATTTTGGGAGTGCTCCATTGTCCTGTGAAAGTAGCTGATGATAGTTCCATTCCAAACTGAAAGAACAGATGATCTCCAGTCTTTGCCTTTCCTGTCTCCTCTTTCAAGGCCTCCAACAGGGGCAATCAATATGTCTCTGTGAATTACTCCAAAGAGGAATGTTTCTCCCATTTTCTAAAAGCTAGAAGCAAGGTCTCTTTCTGATAATTATGGGAATAAACAAGTGAGGACCAATAGCGAACCCAAAGAGATGTCAGATGCTTCCTGCCTTCCCAGGGCTTACAAAGCAAAGCTCTCCCTAGGCTAGAGCAAGCCTGCGTCAGTGTTGCATGTTTCACATATGAATCAGTGTAGACTGTGATTGCTTTTGCCTCTCCCTTAAAACCTCTACTCCACCTCACCCCAAAGATAAGCTTGTTAGAAAGTGCTATACATCCTGCTTCCAGATACCAAAGATACCTGAAACACAGTAATTTTCTATAACTCTTAAAGCCTGGGATGAACTTGGCATGTCTCATTTCTATTATCCTACTTCTCACATAAATTTCTATGTTGACTGTTTTAGGCCCATTAATCATCACATTATTTTATGAACACAAATTATTTAATTCCCAATTTCTTATTTTTGTTTTAGCCATTTGTTTCTGATATCTACTGCTGCATAACAAATCACCCCCAAAACTTAGTGGTTTAACACAAGAATAGTTTTTATTATCTCTCATGATTGTATGAATTGACTGGGTATCCAGCTGGGCATTTCTGCTCTACATGAAGTCTGCTGGGGCTGTAGTTATCTGATGGTATCACTGGTGGGAACATTTAAGATGGCTCATTCACACACCTTGGCAGGGATGCATAGAGAGCTGGGTTCATCTGGGATGTTGGTAGGGCTAAGTCTCTTTCTCTCTTTCTCTTTTAACTTGGCCTTTTTAGATGTTCTTTCTAGCAAGGTAGACTTTTTTATGGCAGCTCAGGGCACCCAAATCACAAAAGCAGTTTCTACATGTTATTATGGCATAATCCTGAACAGGCGCCATGTTAACTCCACCATTATTGTTGGTTAAAGTGAGTCACAAGAGAAGCCCAGAGATTACCAACCACAGGAGTCTCAAAGAGCCTGCAGGGAACATCAAGTTTCCTTCTTTTTGCTACCCATTGTCGCTTATCTGCTTTAAAACTGGGTTGGGGGGGCCTTAATCTAGAAGTCTGTAAGTACATTTCAAGAGAGTCTATTAATATGTAAACATTGTATTTTTACACGTATTTTGAGTCGTGATGTATTGTGCTCTTTTCTAGGTAAAGGATCCCTAGAATTCTTGTGCTAAAGGATTCTAAAATCAGATTCTCAAAGGGCAGGTCTATGACCCAAAGAAGGATGCAGCATAGGAATGAATGAATCGTACCTGATTCTACATCCCCTCTGCCCAATAATTATGTGTTGATGTGGGTCTTTTGAAGATACATGGTATGTGCTCATAGTGCCTTCCACCAACTAGTTTTGAAATTCTGCTAAGACAAGAGCCATATCTCTTCTTTATCTCAAGACCCCCTAGTTTTTAGCACTGTCTTAAATAATATTAATATATGTTGCATAATACATGTAGACTGATTTCTATGAAGGGTTTACCTGGGTCTTTGTGTAAGAAGAACGTAGACACAATAACTATGACTAGCATCATTCTTACCGTATGTTGTCTCACCCCTTTCAGTTTTAAAAGCTTTCATGTGTCTTATTTGATACTTATTTAATACGAGTCTATAAGGTCAATAGAACAGATGTTATCATAAGATTATTTTATGCTAAGGAAACTGAAGTTTGCATAATCTCTCCCAAAGATTTCAAGCTACTTAGAGAAGGAACTAGGGCTGAAGTCCAATACTCCTGAATCCTACTGATCCTGGCTGTGTAGCATGAGCCACTGTGATGAGCAAGAGTGAGCACAGTGAGACAGATGTGAAAAACTAGAAGAGCGAAAAGAGTAAAAATGGAAACTTTAGCATGTATCAGGATTACTTGGAGAGACTGTTAAGCCACAGATTGTTGGCTCTACCAACAGAGTTTTGGACTCACTAGGTGGGGACAGAGAATTCGCATTTTTAATAAGTTCCTAGGTAATGTTGATGCTGCTGGTCTGGCCTAGGGACCACACTTTGAGAGCCCCTGCTCTAATCTGTGATATGATAAGAGAAACTTCCCTGAGCCTAGTGCTTCTATTAATATGCATTTATTGATGGCCAGAATATGGTTGTTACCCATTTCTGGTCTGTATTTTTTATACTCAAAAGTGAGTAGTTAGGGAAACTCCCCCATCCAAAACAAACACATACAAGCACCCTTACACGCCACCCTCTGCTCTGAAATGAAGGGGAGCACCCTGGTAGTCAGATGTCACAAAAGTCCTCCACTTTTCATTACCCTTAGAAATCTGCAATAGGAGAGTCAAGAGGAAAGGTTGATAAAGGAAAAGTTAATAATGTGGACCTTCTAAAATGGGGAAAAGAGTGTGTGCGTCATCCACTTACCTCTGACAACTGCAACAGATTGAGAATTATGCTCATCAGGTTATTTGGATCTTAATAATATAACAGAATATATCAAGAGGTAATTTTTAAAAAATACATATTTACTTGACATGAACTATTTCATTACCAGTTTTGTGGAAGAAGTGGTGAGTCCTCTTTATTTTTTAATAAGCATATTTAGTTGCTCTCTTACAATCCTTCCAGAAGTAGGTCTTGCACTATCCCCATCTTCGAATCCAAAAAAATTCCTAAAAGACTTATTGAGACTGTTGAACTGATAAACTTTTCATTAATGAAAAGGAGAAATGAAATTGGCCCGGTGACATGGCATTATAGAACCTTCCTTTTTAGACTTAAGGTCATCTTGCAGAGCATACTTTGGGGCAATTATTGTCCCTTGCCCCTTTAAAGGCTCAGACTGTCACAAGATTCTGGAAAGCATTTATCATTTGCATTGGGAAAGGTTAATGTATTCTTCCCAAATATAAGCTCCTGTTTATGCAAAAGCATGTCTCTCCTATTTACCCTGCCAGAGCTCTGATCCAAGCTTGTATTTGAAAACTGATGGTCTCAGGTAGATATTAAAGGATTTCTAGGGCAGAACATGCTCTTGTTAATGCAATAGGGAGGAGTTTTATGTAGTCAAAATCATCTGGAATTGAATTGGTCTTTATCCAATAGAACATTTAGATTCCTATTAAATGTTCCTGTGTGGTTAGGGAAATGGTAGTTCTTCCAGGTAATTATGCAGGCAAGGACTCTTCACCCTTTTACGTAGAGTATCTAGGAGTGGCAAGGACTGCCAAGATCTGTATGATTGCTTGTTAACAAAACCGTCAGTCAGGTCAGGATGATTTATGGGCCTTCCCTACACAGGTCCACCACTAAGAGTCCAGGGACAGTAAGAAATAATTTTTTTTAAAAGTCATAGTTTCCAGATGAGAAAACTGAAGCACGGTAAAAAGAAATGGTTTCAAATTATCACAGTTACAATTTAAGATACAGCCAAATACCCATAATTTCCATTAGTTGCTTCTGACAACAAAAATTTGAGAATGTGATCATTTTAGAGCATGTAGTCAGGTATACTCACTTAACGAAGTCGAAAACTAAGGTTTCCCAGCACCTAAGATATACGGCTAATTAGAAGCAGAGTCTGGACAAGACATAGATGTCTTGACTGAGTTCATTACTTAATCCATGCCTCTCTTCCTCTGGGCTTAAAATATTAATTATGAGAAAAGTGATTTTATAATCAAACAGATAATTTCATGGTGTGACTTAAAGAAGTGCTGGGTAAATCCTTTGCTCCAAATATCTATCCTAATGCTCATTAGTTTATTACTGGAGTTTTACTCTTTGGGTCTCAAAGTCTTTTGTTCTCAGTTTTTCTCTGCCAAACCTCTGGGAAACCTGAGTCTTACCAACTTTCACCTTATATCTTCGCTAATCATCAGTGAAGAGCAAGACCCAAAACGAACCAAAATGGCACCTCTAAAGGGGCCCAATGACAGCCAAAAAGAAAAAGAAAACACATAGGTAGGGCGGAAACAGACCTCTCAAGTTCTGTAGTTTTCTTCTCTTTGTTCTTCTTTGTGCTAAAACCTAAGCCTCTGAAAAGCCTAGACTCCCTCAACACATCATCTTGACTTCCATTGGCTTCATCTGCTTATTGTTCCGAGCTGCTTGACCACAGGTTTCTGTGGGGGCTGAATTATGAGTCTCTGGTTCAGGCCCAGGAACTTGAAAGGATGTGAGAGTCCCTGAACAGGACATACTGTAGCTGTCTCTCTGCTCCCACATATTTACACTTATCCAAAGCTGTAAACTGCTTTCAGTTATCATCAGGGAGATCAAAAAGAAAACGCTTATCACTAAAAGATAATATGAGGGGTGGGTATGTCCTTTGCTAAGGGAGGCGGAGAAGGTGTTTACAGACTGACACCATAGTTCCGTTCTGTTCTGTTTTACTGCAGATTAACTACACCATCTTTTCCACTGCTGGATGCTCCTGGGATTCTAGCTAACCCACAGAAAAAGAGTCCCACTACATCACTGCTCAAAGCATCCCCTCAATTGGCTATGTGGTGACTCTGCTGGTCATGAGCGCTCTCATGTATCTACAGAATGGCCCAAAATTTTAGGGACATTTTCTCTTTTCTGTTTAAGTCCTCATCTATCCTGAGAATTCAGATGGTGGAGTAAGAAACAATGGCAGGTAATAAAACAAGCACAGGAACGTACAACCAGATTCAAGTTCAGAGTCTTTGCTTACGTTCTGGGTGACTTACCCATGCATGTTCTTCAACTAAGATATAAGCACTTACTATATTAGAGCCATTGTTCTTAGTACGGTTGCCCAAATCTACCAATAACGGTTTCCTAATGTGTAAAATAGGAATCATTTATCATTTTATCAATACTTTGTAGGACTACCTGGGGATTAAATAGGACAACATGTGAGTTCCTTATCTACTGTAGGCACACAATAAGTAACAACTATTATTTCAATGGTGCATGTTATTTCATTCTTAAAAGTAAAGTGTGAAGGCCGGGTGCAGTGAGTCACATCTGTAATCCCAGCACTTTGGGAGGCCAGGGTGGGTGGATCACTTGAGGTCAGGAGTTCTAAACCAGCCTGGCCAACATGGTGAAACCCTGTCTCTACTAAAAATACAAAAAATTAGCCAGGCATGGTGGCAGGTGGTTGTAATCCCAGCTACTGGAAAGGTTGAGGCAGAAGAATTGCTTGAACCCAGGAGGTGGTTTCAGTGAGCCGAGATCACACCTCTGCACTCCAGACTGGGTGAGGGAGTAAGACTCTGTCTCAGGAAAAAAAAAACCATATGAGTGGTTTTTGTTTTTTAGCACTCTTTAAAGGTACCTGAAGCGAATTTGCACCAAAGCAGCAGCTGCATTGCCTCAGTTCTATCTTCACCTTCGTGATGTTTTCCTTGGTCAAAAACTATTAAGTCATCTCCAAGTTCCAAGCATTCAGGAAACAATGGTGAGGCAGAGCCACCAGTTCATGGAGAGATCAGTAATCAGCCCAACTGGTGTAATACTGAATTGTTTTAAAAAAAAAATACCTTATAATTGATGCCAAGTGAAAGCACTGAATATCCTTAAGATATGACATTATTGAAGAAATAAAGTAAATTGGCAAGTTTCAAAAATAAACAAAAAAAGGTATAGTATAAGTCCTGCCTAGACCATGAACTAGTTAAAAATCAGAGTCAGTGTCTTATTCATCTTTGTTTTCCAAGCCCTGTCAGAGTAACTTGCACATAACAAGCTCTTTATCCATGTTTGTAGAAATAAATGAGTACTTAGGAATTAATATATTGTTTGGTGATAAATATATAATCTCACAATTCAAAGAAGTCACTGAGAATCCGGGAGAAAGTAAAGCAAGTGTGTGTGTGTGTGTGTGTGTGTGTGTGTGTGTGTGTGTGTGTGTGTGAGAGAGAGAGAGAGAGAGAGAGAGAGAGAAGAGGAATAAGAAGACAATAGGGAATGCTGTGAAATCTCCATCAAATTCCCTCCCATCCACAAGTTATATATTTAGTTTGCAGAGACAGTAAGTCATGAAATAATTCTTTCTAGGTCATTGCAGACTATTTACTGTTCCATTTTTACATATATGATCAATTTGAAAGTGCAAATTAAGAATTTCAGTGGGATTTGACTCACTCCCAGACTCCTTGAGCTCTTGATGACATATTTTTCTTAAAACAGGGACCCTGCCTCCTTGTCTCCCACTCTAACTCTGTGGTTACCTTGAGTAATGAAGTCACATGGGAACACATCAGAGATTCTGATTCGGAATGCATCTGATTCCTTCCTGTTTGGATCAGTTTCTCAGCACCCAGTTCATTTCTGAAAGCACATCAATTCCAGGATGTGCAAGACCCTGGGACAGAGTATTCTCTCTCACCGTCTGCTAATGAGATAAGTGCCGCAAGTTAACAGGCAGCCACGGGAATAACAGCAAGCACTCCAGTATGCATTTCCTCTAATTACCCATGTTTGTGTTCTTGCTAATTTGAGAGGAATTTCTGTGATGAGCCAAGGCCTCATTTCTTTTCCTCCCTCCCCTAACTCTGGCCTTCTAAGGAATATCTATAAAATGTCCTCCTCTACTGGTAGGACTGAACCACTAATTAAAGCACTGTGGACTAACATGGCCATCTGGATCCCATCTGTTGTTCTTCCAAACAGAGACTGAGAGGTCAGCATGGAGGGCCAGAGTTGATCACTAACCTTCATCTGTGGTACTTTGCATCTTAGTGAGAAGGTCAGAGATCGAGAGGGCAAATTGAATGTCACTTACGGGGCAGTGGAAGCACTTCCTCTGTTGTATTGGTATATTTATATGGACTCGATTATACCAAGTCTAATAGATTTAGTGCCATCTGGATCTTACAGGTGGCATAAAAACAATATATGATATGGAGACTGGCAGAGAGAGAAAGAAAAAGCAAGGACAGAGTCTTCAAGAAGAACAAGATCCATGTGGGCGTATTTCTATACCTCCAATAGCACCCTGAGTAACAAGAGTGGCGCACTATTAACACCTATCATATACCAGGTGCTTTTCATAGATTCTTCTAAGCCTTGTATAACCTAAATGTCAGCGCTGACTGTCCCTAAGTTCTCCAGCTTTCTGAAGTCATCTTGTTTTTTAACATTTAAGTAAAAATGGGCTTGAATGTCCATTTTATGTATATGAGGAAACTCAGGGTCCTTCTCAATATCTCCAAGGATTTTTACGGTGTTCATATTCCTTGTACTTCTTCCTGTTTCTGAGTTCCTTCTTCCAAATAATGCATTTGATATTGCCTTGCATTTTATTATGAAAATGAGCAAACTGATGCAAAAGAAAAGAATGTGATCAATCGGGTACTTAGCTTCAACAAGGACCAATTTATGTTTAAAATTTTAAATCAGTGCCACCTCCTACCATAAACAGATCACTTTAAAGAAAATCCGAGACACATTATTCTTTCCAGGAATAAATAATACTTCATTCATAAAAAATTCAGCATGTATGGCGAACAGACTCTAAGGTGGTCCTCACAATTCCTATTTTCTAGTGTTTGTGCTTCTGTGTAGTTCCCTCCTTATGAATGTGGACAGGACGTGTGACTTCCCCTAACCAACTGTGTGTACATGATTAAATAACATAAGATTCTAATATCCATCCTTCTAGGAGATTCTCTACCTTGTCGATTGGAAAAAGCCAGCCACCATGTTGTGAGTGTCCCAATGAAAAGGGCTGTATGGCAAGGAACCGAGGGTGGCCTTCAGCTGACAGCCAGTAAGAAACCAAGATCCTCAGTCTGGTAGCTTGCAAGGCACTAAATTCTGCCAACAACTGCATGGGCTTGGCAATGGATCCTTCCTCAGTTAAGCCTCGGGTAAGACCCGAGCCCTGTTGGACACCTTAATTGCAGCCTTACAGACAACCCAGGTAAGGCATGTTCAGACCTGATCCACAGAAACTGTGAGATAATCAATGTGTGTTGTTTTAAGCCTCTGAGTGTGTGGTAATTTGTTAAACAGCATTAGTTAGCTAACACAGATACCCAGACGGCTGGTAAAGCGTTATTTCTGGGCGTGTCTGTGAAGGTGTTTCTGAAGGAGATTGGTATGTGACTCAGTGAACTGTGTGCGGAAGATATGCCCTCAATGTGGGGAGGCACCATCTAATGTTGTGTTGTTGTATCTAGGGGCCCAGATACAACAAAGAGGCAGAGGAAAGGTGAATTCACTCTCTCTCTACGGAAGCTGTGCTACTTTTTTCCTCTTGCCCTTGGACATCATAACTCCAGGTTCTCTGGCCTTTGGACTCTGGGACTTGCATGAGCTAAGGGCTTCTCAGGCCTTCTGCCCCAGATCAAGAGTCACACCATCAACTTGCATGGTTTAAAGGCCTCTGTACTTGGACTGAGAAATGTCATCAGCTTCCCCGGGCCTCTAGCTTGCAGATGACCTATCGAGGGACTTCTCAGCCTCCATAATCACATGAGCCAATTCTCCTAATAAATCCCCTTTCACATATCTATTTATCTACATACATATATCCTATTTGTTCTGTCTTTCTTGGGAACCCTGACTAATACAGTATGTTTTGCTAAAAGATAAGGACATTACAAAAATATTACCATGTCTAAAAATAAAATAATTTCTTAACATCATGAAATATCCAAGTGCTCTCCAAATTTTCACAATTATTAAAGTCCACATGTTGCATTTCATTTTAATGTCTCTTCATTTTCCTTCAATTTTGACATTACCTTTTAAGTAAGGCAGTTTAGCTATGTAGTCTCACTCCAGCCCTTCCAAGGTATGTTCAAAGACCTCACCTTCACACTAACCACATCCATAATAAGCTGCTTCTTACACAATGAGAGCTCTCACTCTCTGAAAGGAATCCTAGGCACACCTCTTAAAGTAATAACCTATTATATCTCGACTAAGTTTATAATCATAAAGAACGCGGGTATTTGCATTCCCATTTTACAGATGGGAAAACTAATGCAGGTAACACATACAGAGAAGTGATAAATACAGTGGCTTCCAAGAGTGATGACTATTTCAGTGCGAAACAGAGAGTAGCAGTGGTAAGAGATAGACCTAAGTAAACATGGATAGTGAAGGGCCCATTCTGCCTTGTTAAAAGGTTTGAACCCACTCTATAGACAATGAATCACTCAGTGAATCACTGAGCAATTTTAATTACGGAAGCAACATGATCAGATATTTAAGACAGGAGGATTGGTGGCAATGTAGAAGGCAAACACAAGTCAGAAAAAATTAGAAGAAAAGCAAATAGTCTGAAGAAACTGGCCACATAAGAGATGAGGGGGCTGGAATGACTAATTATGCATCTTATTCTGCAATATGTCTCTTTGGTAGTTGATTATTGACACCCTACATCCAAATAGTGGGACAGTTAACTGAGATGTCAGAGCCAGCCTTTTCAACACTTGTAGAGAGAAATTTTGCAAAGGCACATCTCTTGTACCTCCATGGACTTGTAATACAGATATGTGTATCATAAGATAACCTTCTAAAGAGTCCACAATAGCATATGATCAAACTCTTTATCGTACAGTCAGGAGCAATCAGCCTTGTTGAAGGAAAAGACTTACCCAAGGTTACAAATTGGGATGAAAGTTTTGCTTCCAGTTCACTGCTGTTCTTACTAGAACTGTTTTCTTCAGCCTCACAGAAGTTCTGAGAAACAATTAGGCCCAGACTACCATCAACAGTCAGGCATGTGTGCCTGACCAGACAGAGAGGTATTTTGAGAGAGGCCAGAAATGAAGCTGGTGAAGAGGCCCCGAGTTTCAATCCTATCCCAACTCAAGATTCATCACCCTCGTCATCTTTACCATAAGGAAGAGGGCATTTAGAAGTGCAAATGAAATTGTTAGTGATAAAAAGGTACTTATACACCAGCCAATTCCATCCTCCATTTTGCTGAGGTTCAAAGATGTACAGTGACTTATCCTCAGTTATGTATGCAACTATGGAGAGCTGGATATTGGACTTAGGCCTCCTGAAGCCCAGCACTGTGCCTGCAAAAGCATTACTAACTCCTGTGTTTCTACTCAATACATGGGGAAGAGATGAACAATTCAGGCTACTCAAAATGTGGTGGGCATTTGGGCTCTGGGAAGAGCTTCAGCATCTCTTCTCTTTTTTCATGTTCTCCAACTCCTCAAGCAACATACACACATACCATAAAGATCATTAGCCAGCTATTGTCTGTCTTGAAAAACTTTCATGGTAAGAGTTTCCTAAATACAGAAAGCCATAGTCCATACACAAAACACAAATTACTAGGCTTTTTGTCTTTTTCAGAAGATGTATTGATCCATAAATATATATACTCTGTTGCCAAGTCACTACCATGCTATATCACATGGCAAAAGGATGCCAAAAGGTATGAGCTCTTGGTGAATCACAGCCATGGACAGCCAGGTGCTGGACTTTAACCAGAGGCATTGCATAGGTTGTTAAGTACATGGGCTCTTGTCAGTGGTGACAAAGTTCCTCGGTTCAAATCCCAACACCCCCAGTTACTAGTTATGTGACCTTGGACAAATTAATTAAAATCTCTGTACTTCAATTCCTTTATTTGTAATGTGGAATGATATTTTAATTGCCTATCCTCTGGGTCTATCTATTAGATAATCCACATAAGGCTAACTATATGTGGATTTTTGCATATAGTGAGCACTCAGACCAATGGATTATATTTCCTTTTGAATGTAAAAAATTCACAGAGACAGTTTCTCTGTAATAAAGGCAAGAATCAAGACTGAGTTTCTATAAATCATTTTTGCTTAGAGAAAGAAGTCATGGCAATAGATTGAATATATTTTAATTTGAAGTAGAAAGTTATATAGGAAAAATAGATATATCTTCCAGAGCTCAGTCTCAAAGCCCACATTTTATTTTGAGTATTTTAATGTTCAAAACATACTTAGTATATGGTAGAATTGCCTACTTCTGTATTGAGTAATGTTAGCTATCATAACCATGGTAACAGCATGGGCAATAACTTGAACTCTAGTCATAGTAGCTACAGTAAAGGGGAATCAGTTTAAAATAATTAGAATCCATACTTTTTGAGACTGAAATTCATTGCCTTTAAGACTCAGTGAAGATTCCTGGTGGTAGTCTGGAATCAACTTAAGTCAAGATACGTCTATCTTCAAAAAGAATACAGGACAAAAAAATCCAACATAGGAAAAAAATAAATCATCTTATCTCTCTGGTGCATTTACTGGTCTGATGAGTCATAAGAAAATAATAACCCAGAGGCTAGAAACAAAGACATAAGCAGAATTCCTTTTATTTGATGGGTAAAATTGATTTGTAGTGAGTCCCAAACTATTTATTTTTTCATAAAAACAAGGCAAATGGGCCCATTTTTAAGTTGAAAATATAGATCCATTGTGTTTTTCCTTCTATAGTTTTGTATATTTCAAAATTATAGAATGTTGAAATTATAAGAAATCTTTCAATATGATTTTATACATTTAACAAAAGTCCAGAGGGAAATGTACGACTACGGTCCTAGTACTTACAAAGGATCTAGGTGAGATTAGAACTCAAGTCATAATTTTCTGTCTTGTCTGCCATATTAGACTACCCTCACTGAGAACCTAACATGTCATGTTACGCTTCAATAAAGCTCTTCTATTTAGTAAGGAAGTAGAGATAATTATTAAATCACTTTCCAATCACCCTACAGCACTGGGAAAACAAATGAGTGGGTGTTGACAGCATCTCACAAACGGCTGAAGATGCCTATGATTTGAGAGATGCTAAAATTCTGTTACTTAACACTCCAAGGCATATTTATATTCTGCAATTATTCTCCACCCTCTAACTTCTGCTGAAAGGGTCCTTTCTGGGTAGCTCATTTTCTCTCATTAACATTCTTCCAAACTTTCTCTCCTCTCCCACTGCATTAAGAGAGTCCTGGCTGTTCAAAAAAGGTTGAAGGACTCACACATCATTCAGGCGTCTCTGTTCCTCAGCCACAGGAATGAGGGCTCTTTAAGGGGTAAGAGACTCTAAAAGGAACAAAGAGCCCCCTGGAGCCTCCATTTGTCACGATGTTTTCTTCCTAGTTCTGCAAACCAAAGTTCTGTTTTGTTGGTAGATCCTAAGGAGACCTCTCTGGAAGCCTCTGTTCTGCACGATTAATTGAATGGAGTAAGTACCTGCACAAGCAAAGAAAGGGCCTTGGACTAACTCTCAAAGACCTGTCCTGCTCCAACTCTGGCCTGGGTTCTGAATGCTTTACGTTCACACTTATATCTAGAACTGATCACAGCCTCCCCGATCTCCCCAGTTGCAGTCCTTAGTTTTTGTTTGTTGTCTCTACACTTGCAATCCGTCTAACTCACAGCCATTAACCTAGTCTTCATTAAGCCTGGTTTTCATTATCTCTCTCTTCTTCTTTATTCAATTCCTATACTGTTCCTTTGCCCAATTTTATAAAATCCAAACTCTTCCACCTCAGGACACACCCTCCTTTCCAACCAAGCTTATGGATTTGTTCTTTTTTGCTACTAACTCACTGATGCACATTTCTCTGCTCTTGCCATTCCTGCCAGCAATGTCTTCCTATCAGGCCCACTTCCTGGCCCACCCTCTCTGTTCAGCTGGGCCCCCTTATCTCCATACCAGCAAGGAGGTACCATGCTTCTTCAGCTCCTGGCTCATTCAATGTGAGGCTGACAGCATGGCAACAGCCCTGCTCCCCTCTCCATCTGCCACTAAATCACAGCAGTTGACTTTCAGACCTTGGGTGTTCGGCCTGCCCAGTCCTCATATTACCCCACCTGCTGTATTGGCCCTGTCCCTAGAACTGGTCTTTTCCCTGGGTCCTTGCTCTTAGATACTGGCTGAGTTATCTTCCTGACCAGATTGTCCTCCCTGTCATTCTTCTCTGTTCTGAACTTCAGCCAATATATAGGCTCTACTGTCTGGACTGATCTCCAAAACACTACCCAGCCTGCAGACATCCACCCACCTCTGTGCACTTAAATGAAGTTGTTCAATGTTCATAATAATAGCTCCCATCGATGGTTTATGTATTTCACTTTTGTTATTTTCTAAAGTTTTATTTTTTATTTTGTATTTTTGCTTGTATTTGTTGTTCATTTATATGCTCTTACTATATTCTTTATGAAGTATTTTATCTACATTATCTTATTTAAACCTCATAACCCTAAATCAGAATATATTCATATTTGAATTTTTATATGAAGCAATTAATGTTCAGAGAGATAAGGTAACCTGCCCAAGGTCCCACAGCTTATGAGCTGCGACGATCTTTTGTCAAACCTGACCTAAATTCTAATTCTTACAAGAAAGCTTTCCAGTTAATATTTAACTCCTTGGCTCATGCTTTCAGTTCTTGGTGTGACTTTATGGACTCACTGTTTAGTGTGTTTCAAATATTTGTATCACACCCTTAAAGATTCTCAAGGACAAGAAGCTTTTCAAAAGCAAAATAATATTGATTCTTCCAAATGACAGAGAACAGACTGATAGAAAATGGTGTTGACTGATTCAGTCTACCTTCACGTACCCTTGCAGTGAATAAGGAGGCATAATGATATGGTGTTTAGAAGTATGAATTAACCCCTCAGGTGACCTCTCTGATCTATGACTCAAGCTTCATTAATAAACGGGCACAGTAATGACCAAGCCCTTACTGCCTCATAGAAGCAGAGAATATCCCACCAGAAAAAGGCCCACAGCTTCTTACTCATGATGGCTTAGATGAGAACAACACTTCACAGCTCCCAAACAGAACAACACTGGATCCTCATCACAAACCTTTGCAGTAGGCAGCCATCCCCGTTACTGTTTTTAAAAGAGGTGATGGAAGTTCATAGCAAATAAATAATTTGTTCATAGTCATTCAATAAGAAAGAGACAAAATTTGTACTCAAACCCAAATCCCCTGACTCAAGCCCAGTACTCCCTCAGTCATGCCACATGGCTACCTCTTCTTGCATGAAATAATTCAATGATGCAGGCTCCAGATGATGAGAAAAAACAGCATAAGAAATTTCTATTTCTAAAGATAAATACATGCCAATAACTTTCACATTCCCAGCTAAAAATACTTCTTAAAAAGCCATAGATGGACCCCAGCCTAACTCGGCCTTAATGAAAAGATCACATTATGCTACCGCCTTCTAAACCCTTTTGTCCTAAAAAATGTGCATCTCCCTTTGCCTTATTTCCCTTGGATGCAGAGATCACACAGACAGTGGCTAAGTGATCGAGGGTACCAGGGACCTATAATAATCCAAATACACAAACATGAGGCCTAATTTTAGACTGTTCCAGGATAGTAGACATTCTGGGAGTCTGCAGTATTTCTGGCTTGGTTGCCGTGTATATGGCTCCTGGTTAATTAGCAGGGATGGCTTAAAGGTCACTCAGAGCACTCAGCCCCATCATGTGAAATGGAAGAAGGACCCGGGCAGTGGAAATAACTCAAGCTATGAATTACATTTGGAAATCGCATTTTAACTAACAGACAAAAGCTCTGTGTCTTGCCAGCTGAGTTCTAACACAGAAATTTCATTTGCTGATCCTGCCAGGGACAAAGAGAACCTGTTTCTTAAATACAGAAAGGGTAAATGAGTCTCTGCTCACCTGCAAAGGAGCAGGCAAGCAATTCACACCAAAAATATACTCTTTACCTTCACATTAGTCACTGGCATTCTATCTTTGGTCTTCATGACCTTTGAGAAATATTTCTCCACGGACCCAAGGACAGCAGTGACCTTCATGTGTTTTCACAGCATTGCTACAACATGAAAAGCCAGAACAAGAGTGGTGGGAACATCTTTGTTAGCAGAGAAAGACCCTATATATTCTAATCCTTACCTCTAGATAAATACAATCTCCAGAAAAGGAGCATACAGTGAAGAGGAAGGGAAGTCCTGAGAACAACGCCCACTACCAGCCTACTACTCCTACCCTGGGGAGCGCAGTCGCCAATGACAAGGACCCATTTAACAAATTCTGTGAAACTCTCATATTAGTCATAAAGACATAACTGAGACTGAGTAATTTATAAAGGAAAGAGGTTTAATAGACTCACAGTTCCACGTCTGGAGAGTCCTCACAATCATGGCAGAAGGCAAAGGAGAAGCAAAGCCACAGCTTACGTGATGGCAGCAAGAGAGCTTGTGCAGGGGAAGTCCCATTGATAAAACCATCAGATCTCCTGAGGCTCATTCACTACCACGAGAGCAGTATGGGGGAAACTGGCCTCATGCCTCAATTATCTTCACCTCACCCTATCCTTGACACATGGGGATTTCTGCAGTTCAAGGTTAGATTTGGGTAGTGACGCAGCCGAACCATACCAGCCTCTTGTGTGTCAGGAATACCAGGTAGTGTGAAAGCAGAAAGGAATCAGAGTCTCCACCTTCACAGACGGCATAGTGTAACAACAAAAAAACAATAGATATGCACTTTAAAAAATATTCTAGATATTTATTTATAAAATCATTCAGGAGGATAGAGATAAGAGCAATCAGTTCTGCCTGGGGCTGGGTGGAGGATTTAGAAAAGTCTTCATGAATAAGAGGTCACTTGAACTTGGCAATTAAGAATACATATAAACACATTTTAGGCACAGATTAACATAAGGAAAGGGCAGGCTAAAGTAAAAAAAAGTATGAACAAAGATAAAGGGATGCCAAGCACATACGTGGAGGATCATGACCATTTTGTGATGGCTTCGGCCAACAGAAGATTTTAAGCAGAAGGCATAGGGTCGGCTTTGCACTTTACAAAGGGGATTTTGACGGTAGTGTGAAACGTGGAAGTGAAAAAGCAAGCATCTGAGCCAAGAGTGACTACTTAGGAATCTACTTAAGAGGAGAAGAGATGGAGACCCGAGCAAGACTGAGACCACGGGGATGAGAGGAGAAAACTTCTGCCTCATAAAGACACTGAATGCTGCTGATAGATTTTTCAAATCCTATTTTTACAGTGAGCTCAATGTGTGTATGGTTCTAGAGTCAGCAGAGCACTTTCATCTTCATGATCTGATGTCAGTCATTCCCTAAACCTGGTGAGATAAGCAGAGAAATTATCTAACGATGCTGTTCTAGCATCATCAGAAACGGAAACGATGCAGTTTTACAAACTGAAACTATTAGAAACTGAAACAAAAAACAAATGAAGGCGAGGGGTGGAGGTCAGAGTGTGGGGAGGGTAGCTCAGTGGACGAGCCAGGACAGCCAGCCTCAGAGACACAGGCAGGAGCAAGGGTGCCTGAGGGCAAGGGGACCAGGAACACTGGGAAAACAGATGAACAACCAGAAACGGAGACGGGCTGGCACTCTGCTTTCCGGCACTTGAAAAAAACAAGAAAATCTTGCTTGACTCCACTTTCCTTACATGCTACCATTCCATTTCTCAAAACCATTCTCTTTACTTGCTGTTCCCAAAACCTCTCTTTCCATTTGCTCTTGATCCCATGCTAAAAAGACTTTCTCCACCACCACCCCATAGCAATTATTGTCAAAATCATAAAACTACCTGTTTCTAACCTAATAATCAGTGGCCAGTCTCCATGTCACCTGTGCTATCTGCAGCCTTTAACACAGTTGATCACTTCCCCATTTTGACTGCGCTCTTCCCTTGGCTTCCAGGACCGCTCGCTCTCTGGGTTCTTCTCTTACCTCACTGGTTTCTCCTTCATGGGTTCCTCCTCTCCTATCACCTCTTCAAGCTGGAGTGGCCCACTCAGAGCTTGGTCATCTTTTCTATTTGTACTCACTTCCTTGATGATCTCAGTTACTCAGCTTTGAGTTTCCTCTCTATGCTAAAGAATTACAAATTTACACCTTTTTACCTTCAACCCAGACCTCTCTCCCAAATTCTAGACTTGTATATCTAACTTCCCATTCAGCACTCCTGTTTTTCTAAATAAATATTTCAAACTCAACATATAAAAAACTAAACTTGGCTGGGGGCAGTGGCTCATGCCTATAATCCCAGTACTTTGGGAGGCCAAGGTGGGTGGATCTGAAGGTCAGGAGATCGAGACCATCCTGGCCAACATGGTGAAACCCTGTCTCTGCTAAAAATACAAAAATTAGCTGAGTGTGGTGATGTGCACCTATAGTCCCAGCTACTCAGGAGTCTGAGGCAGAAGAATCACTTGAACCCAGGAGACGGAGGTTGCAGTGAACGGAGATCGTGCCACTGCACTCCAGCCTGGCGACAGAGTGAGACTTTGTCTAAAAAACACAAAAACAGGCCAGGCACAGTGGCTCAAGCCTGTAATCCCAGCACTTTGGGAGGCTGAGGTGGATGGATCACAAGGTCAAGAGATCGAGACCATCCTGGTCAACATGGTGAAACCCCGCCTCTACTAAAAATACAAAAAATGAGCTGGGCACGGTGGCGCGTGCCTGTAATCCCAGCTACTCAGGAGGCTGAGGCAGGAGAATTGCCTGAACCCAGGAGGCGGAGGTTGCGGTGAGCCGAGATCGCGCCATTGTACTCCAGCCTGGGTAACAAGAGCGAAATTCTGTCTCAAAAAACAAAAACAAAAGCAAAACAAACAAACAAACAAACCCCCTAAACTTCTAATCATCCTATTTCTCCGAGAACTTGTTTAACCTTCAGGTACCTCTATCGTACCAGCTGTTAGGTGAAATATTTTGGAGTCATCTTTGGTTTCTTTCTCACTCTTTACATCCAATCTAGCAGCAATTTCTGCTGGTTCTACCTTCAAAATACATCCAGAATCTAATGACTCCTCATAATCCCTGCTACCACTCTATTCTAAGCCTCCACTATTTCTCATCCAGATTACTGCCTGTTATGGGTTAAATTGTGATTCCCTCTCCCCTTCCCTCTCTGCTTCCTCCAGATGTGTTAAACCCTGACCCTCAGGACATCAGAACGTGATCTGATTTGGAAATACTGTCATTGCAGATGGAATCAAGTTAAGACGAGGTCACATGGATGGGACCTTTATTCAGTAAGACTTGTGCCCTCAAAGGAGAGGGAAATTTGGATAGAGAGAGACACACACTGAGGGGAAATGATGTGGATATACCCAGGAAGAGGACAGCCATGTGAAGTCAGAGGCAGAAATTGAAGTTATGCGGCCACAAGCCAAGGAGTACCTGGAGCTAAAAGATGCAAGGACGGGTCTCCCAGAGGCTAAGAGATGCAAGGAAGGGTTTCCCCTAAAGGCCACAGAGAGAACACGACCCGGCTGACACCCTCATTTCAGACATTTCACCTCCAGAACCCTGAGACAGTCAATTTCTATTGTTTTAATTCACCAAGTTTGTGTTATTTTATTATATCAGTTCCGGGAAACTAATACACGGCAATAGACTCCTAACTCCTCTCTGCTTCTACTGTTCGCGCCACCTTAAATTTATTTCCAACGGAGCAGCCCAAATAATCCTTTTGCTATAAATCATGCTCTGTCACTTCAGAATGACTCAAAATTCTCAAATTTCACTACTCAAAACTCTCCAATCTCATTCAGAAGAACAGCAAAGTCCTCGTAATATAATGGTCTATATGGCCCTACGTGTTCTCTCTCCTATGACCTCTAACCATCTTTTTCACCTCTGCCTCATGTCCTCTGATCTAGCCTCTTTGATTTCTTTATACATGTCACGTATTTTCACATTTTAGCAGTCTTTGCCTGGAAGATTATTTCTCCAGGTGTTCACATCCTTCAAGCTTTTGCCTAAATTCCTCCTTCTTGAAGTGCCTTACCCTGACCATCTTATTTAATGCTGTAAATTGCCCTGCTCTTCTCCAAATCCTAATCCTAAATTTCTCAACCTTAATCTATCTCTCTGTCTTTTATTTATTTATTATAGACAGGGTCTCAATGTCTGGAGTTCAGTGGTGCAATCTCAGCTCACTGAATCCAGGCTAGAGTTCAGTGGTGTAATAGCGGTTCACTGAAGCTTCAACATCCAAGGCTCAAGTGATCCTTCAATGTCTGCCTCCCAAGTAGCTGGGACTACAGGTGTGTGGCACCATGCCTTGCTAATTTTTTAAAATTTTTTTGTAGTGACAGAGTCTCACCATATTGCCTAGGCTGTTCTTCAACCAACGGGCTCAAGCGATGCACCCACCTCAGCCTCCCAAAATGCTGGGAATACAGGCGTGAGCTACTGTGCCCAGCCCTATCTCTTCTTTTATTCCATATCACTTATGATTTCCTAGAATGTCTTATTATTTCCTTATCTATTACATATATATATATTGCCTATCTCTACCCACTAGTTTCAGGAGGCAAGGGCTTTTGTGTATTTGTTTTATTGTTTTACCTTAAGCATCTAGGACTGTATATATCACATAGTGGGAGCTTTATAAATATTGGTTGAAGTGTTAAATAAATTTCTTGCCTGATTATTTTGCTTAGAGACAGTGCTACGTGAAACATTGACAGAAACACTGATGTATGTGTGTGCATGTGAGAATGCACGAGCACCAGTGTGGAGAAGATGCAATTGGGAATTGGGTTTAATTCTCAATTCTGGCAGTTTCTAGCTGGACAATCTAAAGTGAGTTACATCCAATACCTCAGTTTCATAATTGTAGAATGCATGCCATAATTTCTACATCACACAGTGGTGAAAAGCAAATTAGGTAATAGGTATGAACGTGCTTTGGCAAACTGGAAAGCATTCTAATACTGTAATTAGTAACATTTTGTGTGTGTTGAGACTTGTTTTTTCTTTATGGTTCTACTCATTGTCAACACTTTCCTTTTTATTTTGAGGCAGAGTCTTATTCTGTCACCCAGACTGGAACTCAATGGCACAATCTCAGCTCAGGGAAACCTCCGCCGCCTGGGTTCAAATAATTCTCCTGTCTCAGCCTCCCAAGTAACTGGGATTACAGATGCCCACCACCAAGCCTGGCTAATCTTTTGTATTTTTAGTAGAGACAGGGTTTCCCCATGTTCACCAGGCTTGTCTTGAACTCCTGACCTCAGGTGATCCATCTGCCTCGGCCTCCCAAAGTTCTGCGATTACAGGTGTGAGCCACCGTGCTCGGCCGACACTTTCTGATTAATGTGGAAATTTAGTTAGCCAGGAGAACATGATGTGAAAGAAACAAAATCTGGTTTGGCATTAGACCTATCTTTCAGCTTACAGACTTGAAGTTATGGGCAGCAGATTTTAAAGCCCCTTTTATAGAGGAGGGCAGTCAGGTGTCTGCTGATCAAAGTGAACTAGACAGTACAATATTGGCTTGTACTTTCTACTGTTTTACCTCTGAAGTGTATAACATAATTATTTTTATCCCTCTAGCCTTTTTATATCGCTTTTGAATCACTAGGAATAAACCGAAGCAAACCATTTTGACTTGTGCTTTTAACTTATCTCCCAATTCAGAGGTTCTAAGGAAATCTCTGAGTGAAGGGAAAGCTTCATTTAAAATCATGTTTTCTGAACAGTATCTTGCTCAGTTATATTCTTGCCAGACGCAGAAGAAAGTTATTCTGATAAGAAGGAGCAGTGTCAAATAGCTCTGGAGCAGTATCCCAGAATAAAGATTATCATACTAGTCTTTTTCCAACATGTTCTGGAAACTTTAAATAAATTTTTCCCTGCTTCATTTAGGTACCTTTGATTTTCTTGGCAAATCCCAAGGTTTACCATGCCTCTTTGGATTTGGAGTTTTGGCAGATTCTGCAAGTATGTGGCTCAGGGACATGGATTGAGTGGAGGGAAGTGCAGGAGTATGGGAGAGCAGTCAGCTTTGAGAGACCATCCAGATTTGGGGGCAGGGATCTCTGAGCTGGACAACCTCCTGCTCTAAAATTTAGCTCCTTCTTATATAACATAGAAAAATAATATTCACCCCATTAAATAAGAAGTAAATGATATAGTATATATGACATGTCCACCACAGGGCTTAGCATGTATTAGGAACTCCCAGAATTGTAGCAATTACTGCAATTGAAATGAACTTGAAGTCCCCTTTCTAATCAGCATTAAGCAAAAGAGACACAATAATTAAAAGAGCTAAAATACCTAGGAATCTTCTTAATGAGGTGAGTCTTGTATTGAGCCTGAAGATTACGTAGGATTTTGGCAAGTAGAAGAAAAAATGGTCTGTTAGGCAGGACATTCATCATGATCAATGCTGTGAAGGTAGAAAGAAGCACAGGGTGCATTGAAAACAAAGAAGTAAAAACTCAAATGAGTTTGGGAATAAGTAGTAGAATAATTAGGAGATAATACCAGAGAGCATGTTAGATATGGATTGTTATTGTCCATCTTAACCTATCCCCTACCCCTTAGACAGGTAAAGAACCTCCCTTGTTATAAAAGGAAAAATCCATTTCATGCTCCCTCAAATCAAACAAGGATTATCAAAAACATAACTGAGCAACCAACGATCATAAGACACTTGAAGGAACTAAAACAATTAAAAACAGGCTAAAAGTTCCCCAAACTGAAGAACTAAATACTTGAGGAGCTAGAATATGTGGTCACTTGAATATAAATTTCTTCAGAAATATATAAAATCATTTAATATTCATAACAAATCAACTTTAAAGAGACTACAGATTAATAGTTAAAAAGTAAAAGAAAAGTCTCAATAGACAAACAGTGAGTTAGGGGACTAGAACATTAAAACACAACACAATAAAGAGATGGAAAAAATGACAAAAAGTGAGAACATGAACCAAACCAAGCAAATCAGAATCCTTACTGAGACTCTTCTAGTGGATCATGTAAGGAGAGAAATTCTTTGGGGTTTGGATATTCAGGAGGATGAAATAACTGCCCACTGTTGTCTGGCCTACCATGTAGAAGATAAAGAAAAACAAATGAAAGCAGAACTGAGCAATAAAGAGAGACAGCACTGTAATCATCCAACAGGTTCACTTCGCAAACTGCCGGGATAGAGCCAATTTATCCAGACAGCAGAAATACAATAGAGATAGAGGTTAATTCATGCAGAGCAAGCTGAATGGGTGACTAGGGTTTTATGACTCAGATCAGTCTGTCTGAAAATTCAGAGGCTAGGTTTCTCACAAATAGTTTGGCAGGCCAGGGAATGGGTACTGCTGATTGGTTGGGAGTGCAATTACAGAGGTGTGGAAAATGATCCTTATGGGTGCCTGAGTCCACTTCTGGGTGGTGCCACAGGACTGGTTGATGGGTCCAGATGGAGGCATTGGTTATCGGAAATGCAAAAACCTGAAAAGGACATCTCAAAAGGCCAACAGTGATATTATCTGCTGGAGTAATTGGGGAAGTTGCAAATCTTGTGACCTCCAGAATAAAGACTGGTAATCATTGATATCTACACCTTAGCGGAATTCAGGCTCTTCTCATCCTCCTAACCCGGTGGTCTTTCATTAGCTTTTCAAAGTCAGCTTAGTTTTGAGAAAAGGCTTTTATCATAAACTAAATGCTTCCAAAGTTAGCTTGACCCAAGCCCAGGAATGATTAAGGGCCGTTTAGAGCTTAAAAGCAGGAGAAGCAGGTTGGTCAGATCAGATCTCTTTCACTGTCATAATTTTCTCACGGTTACCATTTTTGCAAAGGTAGTTTCAATGCTACGATTCCATTTCTCACAATAATGTAGTAGCAGAGACTGGATTTATCTTCCACGTACAACAATAGAAAATGAAGCAGACTATATGAAATAATGATTTTAAAATGCTGGAAAATAAGCAGAAAAGGTCTTTTACCTCTAAGAGAGAGGAAAACAACTGGAAGCATTTTCCAGGTTGCCACACAGAAAGGAAACACTCAAAGCCCAGCACTCCCACTGAGTTAAGGAGACAGAGGCAAGAGTCAGCTAGATTTAATGAAAAAGAGTATCCGAAATAAGGGAGATGCACAGAAACAAAGCTTCAGAGATCTGTAGAAAAGTCTCCTTAGCACTTTGATTATGTACTTATCTCTGCATGAGAGAAAACTTCCCAAGATTAGGGAAAAAAAACAGTCCACTAGATAATTTCAAAACCTCACACAGGGCCAGGATTAGTTTATGTTCCAAAAAGCTAGAATGCAATGACCTCATAAGACAAGTGATATCCTGTAGTCTTTAAAAGGTTGTGGCTGAATTCACAGTGTTACATTTTCCCTAGAATGATAACCAGAGTGAGGGACTAAGGGAAAGATCTGAATCAATTGAGGTTTATTGAGACAGCTGTAGGGCCTGTCTGGGAAAAAATATGAGATGCATCTGTTGCTTTTTTTCTGAAGATATTTGTCAGGAGGTCTAGTATTTATATGTTTCCTTAAAGGGTGAGGACAGGCAAGTAGGAAGACAGTTAAGTAGGCAATAAGGTGAATAGTTATATCCTCATGGAACTTTAGTTATTGCCCAGTAAATCTACATTGTACATTAGATAAAGTAAATGTTTTAAAAAAAAAAAAAAAAAAAAAAAAAAAAAAAAAAAAAAAGGAGTAAAAGAAGAAACAATTATGTAGACATTTCTAGGTAGGTGGAGAAATGATTGATCTTGGCTTGTCTTTGCTCTACACCTGGGAAGATAAGCTTCAAATCGACATCTTCAGTGTGGAATGGAACAGACTTTAGTTTTAGAAGCTAGACTTAGTTTATAGACCTAGTGTTACAATGTCCTTGGCATGTCCTTTTTCAGGGGGGTCCAGCAAAGAACTTACTTAGGAATGATCTGGAGTAATAGTCATTTGTAGATGCCTGAGGCCTTTTGTATTTCCATAGGGATCTGGCTGGTACATAATGCTAGTAACAGCTATCAATTTGGAAGAGGGTATTGTGTGACTCAAGCCTCCAAACTTAATCTTTCCTTTGGCATAAGGAGTTTGAAGAGCCTGAGATTTGGAATTTTTCTTTATAAGACCAAAGGCAACTCTGGAAATGTTCTAACAAAGGTTAGAAGTAACTTTGAAAAAGATTTAACTGACTCCACATGACATAACCAAATGCCATTACACATTCCAACTCTATTTAAAAGAATACAACAAAATTCAGCACATAGTTATACAAAATTCACGATATCCAGCATCCAGTAAAAACTTGTAAGGCATGTAAAGAAAAGGAAAATGTGGCCCATAAGCAAAGAAAAAATAATCAATTAGAAGAAACTTATAAATGACAGAATTGACGGAATTAACAAAACACTGGGGGTGGCAAACATTCTGCAAAGGTCAGATTATTGAATAAAGGACAGATATTATTAGATTTGAAAGCTATGTGGCGTCTATCAAAACTACCCAACTTTGCCGCTGTAATGCAAAAGCAGCCATTGACTAGGCATGAATGTCCATACCAAAAACTGGAAACAACCCAGTCACCCGTGGATGAATGGATAAACAACTGCAGTACGTCCACACAGCGGATACTCCTCAGCAATAAAATGAAGACACCACTTAACTATATAACAGGAGTCATGAATCCCAAACACATTATGCTAAGTGAAAAAAAAACTAGTTTCCAGATGTTACATATCACATAATCACTTTTATGTAGAATTTTAGAAAAGCAAAACGCTAGTGACAGAAAGTAAACCTGTGGTTGTCAAAGATTAGGGATCAGAGGAGAGGACTGACCACGAAGAGGCATGAGGAAACATTCTGGAATGATGGAAATGTTCTGTGTCATGACGAGTAATAATTACAGAATTGTTTACATGTTTTGAAATTCCTTAAACTATGTATTTAAAGGGTGTGTACTTGTAAAGTAGATTTTAAAGGAATTAGCTATAAAAATCTTGGAAATTAATCATTTGAGAATTGAAGTACAAATTTGGGTTTTATAATTGAATTAAAAAACACAAGGGACACACTTGAAGAGCGAATTAATAAGCTAGAAGGTAATGTAATGAAAGTCTGCCCCCGAAACTACATAACATTCAAAGACTACAAAGTATGGTAGAATTAGAAAATGTTCAGTATAGACCTAAAACTTCCACGGTATTTCAAAAAGCGATAACAGAGAAAAGAGAGAACAGGAAATGATTCTGTAATTCTGTTCACTATCTTCTTTCATTACTTTGATTAGCTTCTTCCTTTAAATAACAAAAGGCTGTATAAGAAAACTGAAAAGACTCTAGGCTGACCCAGGCCTACAAAAAAAAAAGGAAGAAAGAAAACTTAAAAGACAAGACGTATACTAGTGAAAACATATGCAACATATGTGACAATGGATTTGCATTTAGAATAAAGAACAAACTAAAACATATGAGAAAAAGATAAATAATTCAATTTTACAAAAAAGGAAATGAGCAATTTACTGAGTAATATAAATGACAAATATATAAGAAGGAGCTGACTTTCAAAAGTGATGAGAAAAAGGTAATTATAAGTTTGAAACCATATTTACAAATATTTAAAAAATAAAATCAAATAATATCAAAAGTTAAAAATTAAGATTTTGAGAAAATGGCATGGCTAGAAACTGCTTATGCAATATTGTTTTATTAAAGCTACAACTTAGTAATGTTTATTGATTAAGATGATGGGAGGCCGAGGCAGGTAGATCACGAGGTCAAAAGATCGAGACCATCCTGGTCAACATAGTGAAAGCCCATCTCTACTAAAAATACAAAAAATTAGCTGGGCATGGTGGCTCATGCCTGTAATCCCAGCTACTCAGGAGGCTGAGGCAGGAGAATTGCCTGAATGCAGGAGGCGGAGGTTGCGGTGAGCTGAGATCGCGCCATCGCACTCCAGCCTGGGTAACAAGAGCGAAACTCCGTCTCAAGAAAAAAAAAAGGATTAAGATGAAAATCTTATGATCCATCAAGTTCACTTCTGGGAACCTGGTCTAAAGAATTTTTTTATCTATAGACATACAATGATGATTGCATATAACAGCAAAGCATTGTAAACAACATAAATGTCTAATAGGGAACAATTCAACTCCATTCTACAGAATCCTGTTCAGATAAGAAAAATAAGTAGGGTAATCATCGTGCAGTGACATGGAAAGATCTTCAAGATATATTATTAAATATAAAAATCTCATATATGGATATTATCCAAACATACATATATGGTCATATTATTTCTCAGTTGTATTTTCAAATATATATGTAAATGTATATATTTGAATATTAATGTAGAGGCAGTCTGGAAGAATGTATGCCAGAATGTTCTACTAGTAATGAGGAATAGAGGGGACATGAAGGAGAGTTTTCCCGTTTTGTTCCATTTGCTAACAAGTAATTCTTCTCTCTCTGAGGTTCTGGATGAAGATGAACTTACAGGAAAAGTGGCAAAGGAAAGTATTAGCAGAGATTATAGGTGGAACTCCTAATCAGAACCATGATAGTTCTGATAAATGATATAGATCTAATCGACTTAAGCCCAAGACCTAAAAATGAATTTGGGAGATTCTTTTATCTTCTTAAGCCCAAACCCCAGATTTCCAGTTAATCACAAGGGATAGGAGGTCAAAGAAATAAGTGTCTGAGAATATTTAACGAATAAAGGAGGGTGACATCTCAATGTCAGGCTCTTCTTCCTTCTCCTATAGTCTGGACCCTATTACTTCAAAAGGCCACTTGGAAGGGGAAAACAGAAAGAGCGAGAAAGCCTGCAGGCTAAGAGGAGCTGAAACAACAAGAAACAAAGAAAGCCAGCCATGGTATCTATTCCCAGGGTAAGTGTGACCCAGGAACAACCTTAGAATAAGATTAGTATGTCCTCTTTTGGGAAGAAGAAGAGAAATGTGTAAGAACTTCCCTTAGAAAAAGAGAGTAGCTAAGAACTTGTCCTCTCCTTCAATTCTGTTTGTTCACAGGTCTGGCTACCTTATTTGCGGAGCCCTGTGCAAATTAAAAAGGCAGGACTTCTATTCAAAAACTACTAAGAATTCCAAGATAGCAGCAGCAGAGCATTTAATGAAGTCCAGAGTCCTGTTGAGTACTAGACCCTGTGAAACTACACAGGTTACATACCTATGAAGAAAACCCATGTTTTCTTTTAAAACATGGTGCTTTGCAGACAATACTGGTCAACAGGGATGTGGCTGAAGGAAAGAATTGGAGACTGTGATGGAAGTCTCCGACCCACAACTCTGCACCCAACACCTACTTCTGCTTCCATGTATTTGTCTTGGTCAGGGTCTCAGCAAGAACAAACAAAATCCTCAAAAAGGGGTTATTTAAAAACTATTAATGAAGAGACTTTTTTTTTTTTTTTTTTGAGACGAAGTTTCGCTCTTGTTACTCAGGCTAGAGTGCAATGGTGCGATCTCGGCTCACTGCAACCTCCGCCTCCTGGGTTCAGGCAATTCTCCTGCCTCAGCCTCCTGAGTAGCTGGGATTACAGGCACGCGCCACCATGCCCAGCTAATTTTTTTTGTATCTTTAGTAGAGACGGGGTTTCACCATGTTGACCAGGATGGTCTCGATATCTTGACCTCGTGATCCACCCGCCTCGGCCTCCCAAAGTGCTGGGATTACAGGCGTGAGCCACCGCGCCCGGCCTGAAGGGACTTTATACAAAAGTGTGGCAGAATTGAGGGAAAGTGGGAAGCCACTGCCATCCTTAGACCTGAAAGAGCAAAGTGAAGTTTGGTTACTAGAATTCAGGGATGCTTGTAACTATGAGAGAAGACCAAGGAAATGAGCACCTCCTTAAGAAAAAGAAAAAGCCCCTGTCAAGCAGAGGCCCTGGAGAGGGGAGCCAGGAGAAAACATCCCTCTCTTCCTCCCTCATGAGCCTATGCTTCCCACTGGCAGGACTGAAAGCCAATGGGCAAGGGAGGCAGTTGGTCAATGCTGCCCTTAAAGGTCTGCCTTCAGGAATCAAACCAGGGTAGAAATGGGATCTGGACAGATGCAAAGTACCTTTGATGGTGCTCCTAGAACCAATGAGACAAACAGGGCACTGGTTGCCCTCAGAAGCTTCTAGAAAGAGCTAGAAAGGAACATCAAAATAATTTCCAGGCTACGCTAGTCACAAATAAACAGCATGTTCACTTTCCTACCTTAAATTACACCGAGGTAGATTGTCCACCTCAGCTCACCACAAGGTTATGCAGAGAGCACGAAATGACACCAGGGACCAAATAATCAGCAAGCAAAGATCCCTCAGAATTAGACACTACAAGACCTTTCCCAGAAAAAAAGAAGTCAGAACCTAGAATAATAAACATGTGATGAGAGGGAATAGTGCCCTAGGAACATTCACCTGAGAAAAATGTCACTTTAGGGGATTTCTTGGTGAGCACGATCTCTTTAAGGAGTATTTAAGAAGAAAGAATGGCAGAGATTCTCAGTAGGTGATTTCAGAGAAGAACAGTCAATTAAACAATTCCAGGGGCATGAGGTCATTCTGCAACCCATAAACACGGTCAGTGTTCCCCTATGTTGGTAACAGCCTGTGCTGAAAAATCTAAAGCAATTAGTTTTGTCCTCCAAGGTTTTTGAGCACCTACTTCAATCAGATGAAAAGGTTAAAACAAGAGCTAAATATGCCCTGTTGTCACCATGAGGGCAGCTTTGTGCTTGATGGAAACATTCACTGTGATTAACCCATTCAAGATTTGGGAGCGCAGGTAACAAAGGCGGTCAATTGGGACACTCAGAAATAGCAATTCCCCAAAGAACTGGAAACAGGAACATTTGAAATCAATATCACTCAAAAAATAAAGCGCAGCTCATTGTGTTCCTATTATGATTTTACTTTGCCTATGCTTTCCCCCGGAAACAGTAATGACAGTTGAAAAACATTTTACTCATTCTTTCCTTCATGGTACTTTTTTGTTGTTGCATGTATTTTCCTGCCTTTTTATCTCTGGTTATATGTGGGATATTTTTATAATAAAAATCAAGGGAAAATACTTCATTGTAATGTCATCCTCTAGCTGTGTGACCTCAGGGAAGTCAATTCATGGAAAAATAACCTTTAATAACTGAAATGAATTTCAATCATCTTCAAACTCTCACTGCAAAGATGAGACACAGAGACAGGGTATACAAAAGTCTCCAAGTAAGCAAGGGTAACAGATAGTTCTGTAGACCTATCTGCCACCTTTCAGTGATTGCTCAGTTCAGTTCCCCATCCAGTTCTACTCAATGATATAATTCAATTAACATCAAAAGAGTGCCAGCCACATGGAGGGCACTATGTTCATTAGTATTAGAAGTTTACTGCTGAGTTTAATAGACTCTGTGATAACACAATAGAAAAGGTATAGATTTTGACGTCAGAAATGTTTTCAAGTCCTAACTCAACAAATGACAAGCCATGAGATGTTTGGAAAGTTGCTGGGTCATTCTTAGTTTCATTTCCACATTTGCAAAACGGGAATCATACCACCTAAACTTGCAGAGTTTTAAGAATTTAATAAACTAATGGATGTAAAATCTTAGCACAATGCTAAAATGGTTGTTTTTTCTCATCCCATCTTCCTCCTTAAAGGCCTCCAAGTTATTCTTTCTCCACATTCCCATAGTAGTTTGCAATATCTCTATTATAACATTTCTAAACTGCTCTATAATTATATATTTCTGTCTTCCGATAGAGCTGTACTACCTTGAGGGGAGGACCATGTATTATTCATTACTGGTAGCTAAAAGTGGTAATATATGTGAAAGCACTTCATTAACTATAAAGCACTTGTGGTGGTGAGTTTCATGTGTAAATCTGACACATGAAATACAAGTTATTTCATTAAATACAAATCAAGCCACTGCTGTGAAACTATTTTGTAGAAGTGAGTTGACTTTGAGTTAGGATGATTATCCTCCATAATCTCGATGAGCCTCATCCAATCAGTTGAAAGGTCTTAAGAGGAAAACTGAAGTTTCCCAAAAATAGAAGAAATTCTGCCTGTGACCTATAGTGTTGAGCTGCAGTGTTTCCAGCCAGTGGGCCTGCCCTACAGATTTAAAACTTTCCAGCTCCATGACCACATAAGCCAATTCCTTAAAATGAATTTCTGTTGACATAGACATAGATAATATAGATAGACATAGATGTAGACATTACAGATACAGATACAGATAGATACACTGCTGCTTCTCCTTCCCTGGTCAAAGCCCAATTGATACAGATTTACCCTAACACAGTATCACACAAATACTTGTTGTTACCTATTGTCTTAGCCATTAGGGCTGCTATAACAAAATACCATAGACTGGGTAGCTTATAGACAACAGAAATTTATTTCCCACAGTTCTGGAGGCTAAGTCCAAGATTAAAGTGCTGGCATATTTGGTGTCTTGGTGAGGGCCCACTTCCTTAGACAGCAATCTTCTCACTGTGTCCTCCCATGGTGGAAGAGGCGAAGTAACTCTCTGGGCCTCTTTTATAGGTGGAATAATCCCATTCATGAGGGATCCACTTTCATGACCTAATCACCTCTAAAGGCCCTACCTCCTAAAACAATCACTTTGTGGGAAGTAGGGGTGGTTAGGATTTCAAAATAAGTTTTAGGAAGATGGAGGAACATACTCATTCAGACCATAGCAGCTACGATCCTTCTAGCTATGATCCATGACCTTATCTTGAGTCATTATTCAAGATAATGACTCATTATCATGACTGCTCAATAACTCTTGTTAAGACATTCATTTAATGTTTTTACTCTCGATTCTGCCATGAGCTTTTGCAGAACTGTTTGCATTTTCAAATTCTTGTTCCTTTATATGTCAAATGAAATAGAAATGGAATAATGTAATAGTGTTTTCACTGTGCCTGGAACATAATGAGTATTCAATAAATGTTAGCTGATTTTTTATTATTTTTGTCATTATTATTGTATTAGTCCATTTTTATGCTGTTGTAAAAAACTGCCTGAGATTGGGTAATTTATAAAGGAAAGAGGTTTAATCGAGCTGCAACTTCACAGAGCTGAGGAAGCCTCAGGAAACTTACAATAAAGGCAGAAGGGAAAGCAAACATGTTCTTTTTCTCATGGCAGCAAGAAGGAGAAGTACAGAGCAAAGACGGAAAAGCCCCTTATAAAACCATCAGATCTCGTGAGAACTCATTCACTAACACAAGAACAGCATGAAGGTATCTGCTCCCATGATTAAATTACCTCCCACTGGTTCCCTCCCACAACACCTGGGGATTATGGGAACTACAATTCAAGATGAGATTTTGGTGGGGACACAGCCAAACAGTATCAATTACTATTGTTGTTGTTAGTCTAAGACCCTGGAAGAAGTCCATAGTGTTACCTTTCTGACTCACATTTTAGGTTGCAGACCTCATTTCCTGAAAAGAACACTAGGAAAGGAGGCTTGGGAAGTGAGTTTTGGTATTATCTGCAATAACTATCTGTGTGAACCTTGGATAGTCACTTCATGTCCTCCAGCTTAGTTACTCAATAAGGTAATTATTGGCCCCATCTTTTTCATGATTCTGAAGTTCAAATAAGTCAGTGTAAGAATACACCACAAATGCTCATACACATACAAAAACAGTAGATACTCAAGACATACTTGTGTCGAAGGAATGAATAGTCAAATCGATGACTGTTGATGGAAAAAAAAGCTTTTAAAAGTAAAATGATACATCAATTCATTCTAAGAAATAAGGTTTTCTCTCTAACCAAGTTACCCTCTAAAGCAAATCATGAAGTCTGAAATTAACAGTTCATAGGCAAATGCAAAAGTAGATACATAAACCACACAATAACATAATGTCATGTTTATTCATACCACTGATGTTGGTGGTAAACACCCAAGGGGGAAATCAGAAGTAACATGATTGAAAATAAGAGACTGAGGAGAAAATGATGCATTTTACCACATGGAAAAAAAAAAAAAGAAACAGTTTGCTCTGTGATAGATTTTTCACACAGACAATAGCCTATACTTAAAGGTGGGAAATGACACAAAAAATACAATCATATAGAGAGAAAATGAAAATGGTGATTACTATTTACAAAAATCCCCTATAGTTTGTTGTGCCTGGTGGCTCACACCTGTAATAGCTGCACTTTGGGAGAATGAGGCAGGTGGATCACCTGAGGTCATGAGTTCGAGACCAGCCTGACCAACATGGTAAAACTTCGTCTCTACTAAAAATACAAAAATTAGCTGGGTGTGGTGGTGGGCGGCTGTAATCCCAGCTACTAGGGAGGCTGAGGTAGGAGAATCGCCTGAACCTGGGAGGCAGAGGTTTCAGTGAGCCGAAATCACGCCACTGCACTCTGGCCTGGGCCACAAAAGCAAAACTTAATAAAAAAAAAAAAACCACTATAATCATATTAAGTCTCTGCTATTTAAAATAAAATATACAAATGCACATACACATACACATGTGTACATGTGTACTATGCCACCCAAACTAAAAGAGCAATCAGTAGAGCTGTAGATTAGACAGTCCAAGTTCTATAGCGAGTGTCACAGGCCAGATGTGGAGAAAGCAGGATTAGAAACAAGGTAAGGCCAGAGAGCAAGGCAGGTGAAAAACCTCTGGGACAGGCAGTTTAGCCAGTGGATATCCCGAGTGAATGAGGCAAGTGCAAGCAGATAAAGGCAAACAGCGTCTAGAAAGGACAGCAAGAGATGCATGTAACATGGAGGGGACAAAGGGAGAGTTAGAGAATGCGGTATGGGAGTGGGAAGATGAGATAGGGCGTTGAGGGCGGGAGGGTGAAAGGGGAGGATGGGGAGAAATCAGTATATGTTTGGGTAGCTATCTCCTAGGATTCCCTGGACAGGACCCCAGCCTCTTTCCTGGGTTGAGAGAGCAGACTTTTCTTTTTGTTTTGTTTTGAGACAGTCTCGCTGGTTTGCTAGAGGCTGGAGTGCAGTGGCTCACTGCAACCTCAGCCTTCTGGGTTCAAGCAATTCTCATGCCTCAGCCTCCCAAGTAGGTGGGATTACTGGCATGCACCACCACACCTGGCTAATTCCTGTATTTTTAATAGAGACAGCGTTTTGCCATGTGGGCCAGGCCAGTCTTGAACTCCTGACCTCTGGTGATCCACTGGCCTCGGTCACCCAGTGTCGGGATTAAGGCATGAGCCATAGTGCCCCGCCAAGAAAGCAGACTTTTCTTTAGCTCCCTACTCCTATTCCTTTGTTTCTTCCAAACATTCATTCTCAACCCTTTACTACCCTCGCTTTATCTGCTCTCTCTGAAAGTCTCATCTCCCTCCATAGCTTCAACTTTCTCCTCTATGTCTGTTGCTCACAAATCTCCAGTTTTAGTCCAGATCTACATCTGAGCAACAGATCCATCCACCTGCCTACTAAACATTTCCATTGATATGCCCTACAGCTTTGTTAACCGCACCATTCCCAGTGATGAATACCTCCCGCTTCATCTCTTACTTCTTGCATTTTCTGTCTCCATTTGGGCAATACCATCCACCCAGATATTCAAATCTGAGTCATTTCTACTTGTTTCATTTCCTTTGCCACTCTGGTGCTTCCACGTGGCCACTTCAGCCACTGGGACACTTCTGTTGCATGCATTGACCTACATTTAGTTATTTGTGTATTTTTCTCCTTCACTCACGATGAGTTTTTCACAAATAAAGAGTTAATAATACAGCAGGAACTTAATGGATTAGGGTACAGCAGTTAGGTTACAGGATACCATTTCTGCCATCATTCCTTTCATCTAGTTGACAACAGATAGCGTGCAAAGTTGTGAAATTTGCCTGTTTGAGCTCAGTCATCCACCAGAATTGGACACCTCTGTTCTACTAAACCAGCTGCAGCACCTGTCGAGTGTTGAGAGCCCCAGGAAGTTTGGCCTATGGGAGACCCTGGTGTTTTGCTAATCCAGAGATACTTGAATTTAAAAGGACACAGTTATACAGTTTATTTGTGCAATGGTATTTGTCTTTAAAATATATTTAGCTAAGTAATCATTCTGAATAGTAGTTGATTTGTATTCCTATTGAGATATAAATTTGTTATTTGAACGAAGAAACATAATCTCACTTTATTTTGCCTCAATGTCACCATCGAATAAAAAGAATAAGCTGGCCGGGCATGGTGGTTCACATCTGTAATCCCAGCACTTTGGGAGATCAAGGTGGGCAGATCACAAGGTCAGGAGTTTGAGACCATCCTGGCCAACATGGTGAAACCCTGTCTTTACTAAAATACAAAAAAATTAGTTGGGCACAGTGGCATGTATCTGTCGTCCCAGCTATTCTGGAGGCTGAGGCAGAAGAATCACTTGAACCCAGGAGACAGAGGCTGCAGTGAGCCACGATCATGCCACTACGCTCCAGCCAGGATCATGCCACCACACTCCAGCCTGGTGACAGAGCAAGACTCTAAAAAAAAGAAAAGAAAAGCTATGCACACGTAATCTGCTATTTCCTGTCACTTGGTCTACTCCCTTCTACAGGTGCAGGACCCAGTCAGCATCAGCTTTGAAACAAACTACAGCTTTCCTGTGAGCTTAAGGCAGAAATGTGGAAATATTGAGAAAATGCTTGTCTGCATCCCAGTATGTATATCCTAGAAGGACGTTCTTTTAAAGGAAAGGAACATATAGTGCAAATAGGAGAGATCTGATTGGGTCTAAGATAAACCTTTGAGAACCAGGGTTTCTCAAAGATTGAGAGGGGCTCACCCAAGCCATCTTCAGTTTTTGAGACTCACAGTATATTAAAAATTAAATAAAATAGGGTTATAAACATTGTGTTACACTTATATCAACATTTCAAATGCTTTAACATAGAACATGTAACATCTGTATGCAGAGCTGCATTTGATAACATGCTTGGAGAACTTGAGGCCTGACCAAATATCCCTTCTTTCTCTTCTTCCTCAGCTGACTCCAACAGGCTCTGCCAAAGATCACTGCATCTTTTTAAAGAGCAAGAGTCTGATCTTTTTCTTCCTTATTTATTTCCCTAGTAAAGCCAATTCATGTTAGAAAAAAAAGAAACTAAATCATATGGCATTTATTTGATGTGTAAATCTTTTTGTTAATAATGATGAAAATAGTCATCTGGTAGATTCTGAAACCTAGTTACCTCCCGAGAGTTTTTAAAAGTTTTTTTAGGGAGGCAATATTCCTTCTGTGTTTCACATCTCTGAATGCGAGAATGCATTCAAAATTTCCTTTCCTGGCTATGGTGGAGCATAACAAAAATCTAATGCTCCCAATGAGAACAATAAGAAAAGCCAGACCTCGTAGGTCAGAAATTAAAAAAAAAAAATACTCACCTTTTTAAAACCATCAGAGAGCTGTCAAATCAGGTACAACCATTACTGGGTATATATCCAAAGAACTATAAATCATTCCACTATAAGGACACATGCACACAAATGTTCATTGCAGCACTGTTTACAATAGCAAAGACCTGGAACCAACCCAAATGCCCATCGATGATAGACTGGACTGGGAAAATGTGGCACATATACACCATGGAATATTATGCAGCCATCAAAAACAATGAGTTTGTGTCCTTTGTAGGGACATGGATGAATCTAGAGAACATCATTCTCAGCAAACTGACACAAGAACAGAAAATGAAATACTGCATATTCTCACTCATAGGTGGGTGATGAACA
Organism: Saguinus oedipus; assembly: GCA_031835075.1. NCBI lineage: Eukaryota > Metazoa > Chordata > Mammalia > Primates > Cebidae > Saguinus > Saguinus oedipus. The sequence goes on along the minus strand of CM063190.1, from coordinate 30,532,411 downwards.
ATGAGAACACATGGACACAGGGAAGGGAGTACTACACACTGGGGTCTATTGGGGGGAATAGGGGAGGGACAGTGGGGTGGGGGGAGCAGAAGAGGGATAGCATGGGGAGAAATGCCAAATGTGAGTGAAGGGGTGGAAGGCAGCAAAACACACTGCCATGTGTGTACCTATGCAACTATATTGCATGTTCTGCACATGTAACCCAAGACCTAAAACGCAATAAAAAATTAAAAATTAAAAAAAAAATCAGCTACAACCGCTAAAGACAATATCCTAGACAGAAGAAAACCTCATAGAGATAAACTTAACTTTCTGCCTGTGACTTTTCTCCTTGGAAAAAGTCAGATTGTGACTCAAGGTTGAAAGCTGAGGAGCTAAGGAAAAGACAGCTGGTTAAGATGCAGAGAGGCAGCAGAGCTTTCAGCAATTTTATGATGTTGAGAAGATAAAAGTGTGAGCTCTTGGCTGGCAAGCCATCCAGACTTGAAAGCCCCAAATCTCCAAGAGAATGGAGATGCAGAAAAGTTCCAACACTGACCACCAGTTCTTTCTTGAGGAATCTGATGGTTTTTAAGCTACTTAGAACAGAAGGTCAAGAAGTCAAACAGCAAGTGATTAAAAATCATGGCAGAGTTTGGGGGAGTCTCATGATACTTTGGAAATGAAAATCGGAGTTCAGGACATACTCCCGACTGGAGACACTGCTGACTAGCAAATCGCATGGATTCTCACTTAGAGTCCCTGGAATGCTACATGCAAAGAGTGGGAGGGAACAGACTTGACTACACATGAGAAAACTGAAATTCAGGATTTCTACTTCCTCCTTGGATATAAAAATTTAACATAGTGTTGCTTTCACCCTAACAGTGAGAAAAGGCTGAAGAAACTATGAAGTCATAACTTTTCCAAGCCCAACTAGGGAGCTAAGGTAACAGAGGAACCATGTTGCCTGAATTCCAAGGAACAATAGGCTCCTCCAAAGGTAACGGGATGTATGGTCTGACTGACCTGTGGCAGAGCACGAAAGGACCAGGTGACTGAATTGTTGCAGGTTGAGTGTGAACAGGATGTCAGTCTGCTGGCCTCAGACACTGAGAGTTTACACTCATTTAAAGGCTCTTCTTGATGGGCCTCGACTGATGCTCATGAGAGAGACCCCTAGTCTGTAAGTGGCACAAGGCTGCAGGAGTCAATTGGCTCTCACTTCAGAGCCACCCCATGCTGAATTCTTCTTTCACAGGAAGACTAATACTTAAGCTACCGAGGGGCCAGGCACGGTGGCTCAAGCCTGTAATCCCAGCACTTTGGGAGGCCGAGGCAGGTGGATCACGAGGTCAAGAGATCGAGACCATCCTGGTGAACATGGTGAAATCCCGTCTCTACTAAAACTACAAAAAATTAGCTGGGCATGGTGGTGCATGCCTGTAATCTCAACTACTCAGGAGACTGAGGTGGGAGAATTGCCTGAACCCAGGAGGCGGAGGTTGCGGTGAGCCGAGATCGTGCCATTGCACTCCAGCCTGGGTAACAAGAGCGAAACTCCATCTCAAAAAAAAAAAAGCTACCGAGGGAGAGAGAGCAAACAGCCAATATGCACATGAAAAGGTGGTCCATAGTATTACCCAGTAAGAAATGCAAACTAAAACTACAATGAAAAATCACTACACACTCACCAGAACAGCCCATTTCCAAAAGGTTGACAATAGCAAGTGTTAAGAAAGGTGCTAGGCCAATGAGACCTCTTATAGGTTATAGATATAGTCCACTCTGTTACATACTGTTAAGCAATATTAGCAATTCTTTGAAAAACTGTATCTAATAGAATTGTATATATGCATTACACTTTGACCCAAATTCTACTTCTAGATAAATACTCAATAAAAATGAGTACATATATCCATCAAGAGAAATATATAGAAATGTTCAAAGCCGACCAATTCATAATGCCCCTAAATTAGAACTTACTCAAATATCCATCAATAGTAAAACAGTATATTCCATGGTACATTCCTACAATAGAATGCTACAGAGCAATTAAAATAAACAAATCATTTCTACATGCAGTCACATAAATGAATATAATAAGCATGATTAAAGAAGCCAGACATGGAGGAGCACATATTATATTATTCCATTTGCATAAAGTTAATGGAATATAATAAGCATGATTAAAGAAGTCAGACATAAAGGAGTACATATTATATTATTCCATTTGCATAAAATTAAAAAACAAGCAAAACTAATCAATAGTGATAGACAACATATTAATTTTGGGATGGACATAGCAACATGGAATAAATAGGAGGATGGCCTCTGGGATGCTATCAATGTTCTATTTCCTGATCTGAGAGGTATTTATACAGGAATTTACTTTGTGAAAATATATTGAGCTATAATTGGATAATGGTTCACTCCTCTGCTGTGTGTCTTACTTCAATACAAATTTGTATTAAAAGTATTTTCAAGCAGAAAATAACATTTACAGTCATGAAATATAGATGTACTTTAAACTTTAACAAATTTAAATTATGCTTACAATTTAGCAAGCCCTATTCTAACTACTTTATAAATAATAACGCATTTAGCTTTCATAGCAACCCCATTTTACAGATGAAAAAACTGAGGCTTAGAGAGATTGAATACGTTTTCTAAGTTTAGCTAACTAGTGTCAAACCAGAAATTTGAACCCTGGCAATTAGTGCTTTTATCAGTGCCTAATACTACAAGGAGTTGTACCCTCTTATCTCCTTCCTACTCTAAATAAACTTGCTAATTTGTACTTTTTAAAATAGAGTCTCACTCTATCACCCAGACTGGAGTGGATGGCACAATTTCAGCTCACTGAAACCTCCGGCTCCCAGGCTCAAGCTATTATTCTCATGCCTTAGCCTCCTAGGTAGCTGGAATTACAGGCACCAGCCACCACATCCAGCTAATTTTTGTGTTTTTAGTAGAGACAGGATATCACCATGTTGGCCAGGATGGTCTCAAAATCCTGACCTCAAATCCACCCACCTCGATCCCCCAAAGTGCAGGGATTACAATCGTGAGTCACTGTGCCAGGCCATTCTTTATTCTCTTAAGTATACATGTATTTAGACTATAAGATCATCAATATTGGTAAAAAGCTTCTATTTGTTTTCTATTCTCCTTCTTAATATTTTCTATGTTGTAAAATCATAAGCAAAGGGTTCATGAGCAATGAATGAGTTATATTTATAATTTCAGACAATTCCATCCATCTGAAGGCAGGGAGGTAGGTGTTGATTTCTCAACTTTCTTCTAGTTCTATGATTTTACAAATTATGCCTCAGAGTTACTCCTGGAGCAAATGAGGTTGGTCTAGTCTGAAGTCATTCATTCATTCATGCATTCATTTACCAAATAGTGTTTGAATACCTGCTATGTTCCAGGTACTATTTTCGGTGTGGGGGAATTTTATATAAGATGACCAGGGAAGGCCTCTGAAAAGAAGCACCAATTGAATGGAGGACTGAATAGAGTGAGAGATTAAAGCACAGAGATATAGATGATAGGTAGGTAGGTAGGTAGAGTAGATAGATAGATAGATAGATAGATAGATAGATAGATAGATAGATAGATAGATAGATAGATAGATCTGTGTGAAAGAGCAGTAGTCCTGTCAGAGAGACAAGAAAGTGCAAAGATTCTGAAGTAGGCATTTGGAAGTTTGGGAAAATAACAATTAGCCCTGCACACCTGGAGTGGAGAGAGCTAGGATGAGAGAGGAAGAATGAAGTGGGAGGAGTCATCAACGGTCAAATCCTGTAGAGCTATGTAAACTCTCTTAAACTTAGAATTTTGTTTCCAGTGTGACATGAGGCCACTGGAGGCTACTGAGCAGAAATGAGGGATGATCAGATTTTCATTTCCAAAATATCACTCTGGCAACCATACAGAAAATATATCACAAGAGAGAGGTGAGGGGGTAACAATGCTGGCTAACATGATAATATTGTTATCAGGCAACATGCTTTTGTGAATGTTTTAATAGCTGAGGTTTGATTCAACTCCCCTAAATACTGTGTTTATTGGTCTAGTTTCACTCTGTGATCTGGAATTCAATTCTAAGTAAGTGAATAGGTTCTCTGATTATAAACAATGAAATAATTTTTAGCCATTTCTTCAAATTGCCACTAAGACAGCCTTACTATAGTAGTTTGCTCCGGCTGTGGTAACAAATTCCCACAAACTGGATGGCTTAAACCACAGTAATTCACTGGCTCGCAGTTGTGGAAGCTAAAAGTGAAAAATCAAGGTCTTGGCAGGGTGGTTTTCTTTTGAGGGCTGTGAGGGAAGAATCTGCGCCAGGTCCTCTTTGGCTGGGAGGTGAATGCCTTTTCCTTGTGTCTTCACATCATCTCCCCTATGTGCTTGTCTATTCACATGATATTTGTCTTATAAAGACACCGGTTGGCTGGGCACGGTGGCTCATGCCTGTAATCCCAGCACTTTGGGAGGCCAAGGCAGGTGAATCATGAGGTCAGGAGTTTGAGACTAGCCTGTCCAATATGGCAAAACCCCATCTCTACTAAAAAAAAACAAAAAATAGCCTCACGTGCTGGCAGGCACCTGTAATCCCAGCTACTCGGGAGGCTGAGGCAGGAGAATTGCCTGATCCCAGGAGGCGGAGGTTGCGGTGAGCCGAGATCGCATCACTGCACTTCAATCTGGATGACAGATTGTCTCAAAAAAAAAAGAAGAAAAGACACTAGTCAAATTGGATTAGGGCCACCCTAATGGCCTCATGTTAACTTCACTAATTACATAAGTAATGACCTATTTCTAAATAAGGTCACATTCTGGGTTAATGGGAGTTAAGACTTCAACAATCAGGGTAGGGGGTAACATGCAACCCATAACATTTACAATAGGCAAAGCGTAGAGACTTAGGAAAATAAAGACTTCAAAAATAGCTGTTGCATACATAGGAGGCTTGTGTTATTACTGCCTTTTGTGGATCGTGGTAGTGAAATCCACCTGTATCATGATTGTAGTAATATCCATGACTTGAACGCCTACTGTTAGCCAGACCCTGTAGTCTTTGACATGTGTTATCTCATTGAGTCTATACACACTCTTTATGAGATAGATCCTATTATCTATATTCCACAGATGAAGAAACTAAAACTCAGAGAATATCAGTAACTTGACCAAAGTAAATACTTTGGGCAAAATACAATGCCACCATAAAATCTTGGCCATACTATTGTTTTAATTCCTCATTAATTAGGATTATAAGGCAATTACAACAAAAAGTGTGAGCACTGGGTATTAGGTTGGTGCAAAAGTAATTGCAGTTTTTTGCTATTGAAAGTAATGGCAAAAACTGCAATTACTTTTGCACCAACCTAAATAGAATCAGAGAACAGCTTTTATCAAACAATATTAAGCAAAATAAAACCCCAAAGTTGTGTGTACTATAACGGTATCTATGTAAAAAGTATCTATATATCTAAGTATACACTGAATGAAGTCAGAGAGGAAGATAAATTTTGGGAATTTGAGTAGTGGGATTACAGTATATTTTTTTCTTAATGTCATAAATGTATAAATGTTAACATTAACGTTTAAAAGCAAAAGCATAATTAGAAATTGCTAATATCTTAATCTACTTTTCATACTAATTAGAACGATGCTTCAAATGCCAGCACGCACCTCCTGGATGTACTCATTGTAGGCCTTCAAAGATATGTAACACTACACTGAATCTCAGCATCAAAATGATTCATAATGTTGTGTTTTTCCCTTCACCCTGACTTCAAGGGCTATATGGGGAAAAAAACTAAAAGGCTTCAAGGGCTTCCTGCTCTATCAACTCTATAAATATTAGAGATCGAGTATCGTGAATGAAATAAGCATAAATCCACATCTAATTAGATGTGTCAGAGAGGACAGCCAGCCATCTGCCTTGGATTATACACTTGCACATTTTGCTAAGATCAACATCAACTCAGAGGGCTGCACAGAAGGCTTGTTTTATCTTTCTTTATCTGCCTCCACCCCTGCCCTTATCATCTGTCCCTTATGGAGGAGCTTGCAGAGAACACCATGAGTGCTATCTGGAGATCTTTGTGCCATTCACTGAATATTCATGGAAATTCCCTAAATTTTAATCTTTATGACAATTCCCTAAATATGTGTCTGGTGTGTGACTATGAGAGACTCATAGAAATTATTTTCTTTGAGTTGCTACCCATTAGATCAAATTTGCATGCTGCAGGGAGAGCTGCTGGAAGTGGGCCTCTGGCAGGAAGCTAGCGGAGCCCTCTGGGTCTGATTCAGCTCCCTTAATGGCAGATACTTGTTTTAGTTGATAATGATGCCTCTAAAAAGTGGGTCACCAAACAACCCTTGCAGTTTTTCTGGCCACATCATGGTGAGAGAGAATCTAGTAAGTGCTAATTTCTATTTTTCTCACCAAGCTATGTTAATCCAATCAAGAAATGTGTCTGTAGATGCAGGAGTCACTCTAATCAACACATTTTTTTAAAATTCTGAACTGCCTCTAGATATCTCTATTTCAGAGTACCTCGGAAATCAATTTCTCAGAAGTGGAAGGGTGTTCTGAAGTGATGTCTTCACAGCATCATAGTTATCCAATTAGCAAGAGACCTAACAAAAGAAATCACAGCTCTAATAAGTAAGGAATAGGGAGGAACTTGAAGGATAGAACTAGTGTGTTTCCATCATAGAGGAAGGACACAGTTTGGCATTGCAGGTTCCTTGAGAATGCACACTGACACATTCTAGTCCGAGTGTAACACAACACCTAGATCAATGAATCCATACATTTTTTGTGGATTGAAAAATTAAAGAGTCCACACTCCTCACTGGCCCAAGAACAGAATACTGGGTCTAAAGGACTTTATTATGTTTTATGCTATTCAATTATTATAATAAATGTTCCTTCGATTGGCATTCATTGATTATTCAGTTTTCAGATTTTGCTATTTTTCAGTCTCATTGAGAATTCATATATTCATCTTTCCTTAAATTTTATGCTGTTTCTCAAGTATTGGATATCCAGACTAGTGTATAATTTGATACTTTTCTAAGAGATAGAGAATCGCTTTAGTTCATTGACTGCTTTTTCATAACTTTTCTGTATGATTTTCTGCATTGCAATTTTTCTTTCCATGCCCTAGAGGGCAGGGATCATGTAGGTGTACATTTTTTAAACTTTAACCTAGAAAAAAAATTTAACCCAGAATTTTGTTTCAGGTTTCCAAACCTAATAGATAATCAAACATTTTCTGTGTGTAAAGGTTATTTTTCTGTTAATAGGCAATCATAATTTGTAATACTTTTATATATTGTTAAGTTCTACATTCAAAAATAAATCTGGTGGTTTTACAATTATTAACTATAATTAAAGCTATGATTTATTGGGCATTTAAAATATGCCATGCATTTTTCTAAACACTATAATGCATACTCATGGACTTAACCTTTCTGGGTGGCTAAATAGCTCCAGGTGCTACAGCTGTTGCCAGCCAAGTTGGGAACTGAACACTGTTTCTTTAAGTATAAAGCTCTGTCTTTAACCACTATATTATACTAACCTTCAGGTGTTTCAGGAGCCCTGATGGTATATTTGATTACAAACGTAATCTCTGTATGGTGCAGCTGTTCTTGTGCATGACATCTGTGTGAGTTACGAACTTCTGACTATGTTTGCCAACAGACAAAGCTCGGGATTGGAAGAGTGTATTCCCATGGCCACAGAGATCTAGTTGCAGATTGTTATGTCTGAGGATCTCACATGGATTTCACCAACTTTGGGATTAAGAGATGCTATGCTGGGGAAGATGTGAAACTCCTGGATTATCATGGTGCCTCTCTCTAATTCTAAAAACATTTTAATTTTATTTCACAATCCCCATGTTTTAGGAAAACATTTTAATTTTAAACACAGATGTCTTTTGTGGGAATGGAAACTTCATACAAATTCTTAAGATGAAACATGAAACTTCAAACAAATGTCTTGCTCTTAACCTACTCTTTTCCAATCCCTCACCCCACCCCCTGCTCCCGAGGGGTTTCCGTTTAGTTCCCCTGCAGTTAGGAGAGTGGAAAAGTTGGACACACTCTTTGATGTATTTTAAAGTCTCAGCAGTTATGCAATGAAATTTGGCTCTTAGAAGGGCTAGTCAATTTCCTTGAGGGAAAAGAGAATATTTATGAAACGGAAACCTCTGCAGGTAAGTTGTACACAATTAGCACCTTTACTACAGCTTTTAGTAACCTACAGTTGTATCAGAGAAAGTCTCCATCCATCGTACCCAGAATAGCCTGTTTAAATCTCAAGCTCAGCCTGAAACATCTTATGCCAAGAACTCCTTAGCCCAGGCAGAGAAATTAACATCTGATCTAGTGCTCACATGTACAGGACAGTCAAACATCTGGGACAAGAGAAGTGTTCGCAGTCACTACTGCTGCTTCTTTCAGCTGCACCTAAATGGTTTCATGTAGGAAGCTGTGCTGATGAGGATACTCCAGCAGGCTGTGCCTTTGCTACTGAGTAACAGGGAGAGCGGTGAGAAGCAGCATGGTATACGAGAAAGCTTATGCTCCGAGCAGTCCCACAGATCTCCTTAAATTCTGGCCCTACCACTTAATTGTTATGTATTCCTTAGCCTCTTGGAACCTCACTTTGTTTGTCTATAATGTAGAGATGATGATAATAGTACTTCATAAGCCAATTGAGAATATTGAGGTGGTAAATACATGTAAAGTACATAGATCAGAGCTGAGTGCATAGACAGTTTCCCAGAAAGACAGCCATCACCAACATCATTAATTTGGGGACACTGGAGAAAACTTCCCAGGCAGTCACCAGTTTCTAGTCACTCTCCTCTTTTCCTTCTGGTACACAGAGAATTAACCATCTTTCAGCCCATCACCTTAGCCTGTCACAGCCTGCCAGAGACCAGGCAGTGGATTCCCTAGGCCAGGAATATCAAGCCCCAATTCCTCTACCTTGGCTTTAAGACCTATCCATTACTTCCTCTCGCAATGCTTCACTCTCTTTCCTTACTTCTCCCTTTTTGATCACAGTGTTTCACCTTTATCAAATTGTTCTTTCAGTCTTTGTATATTTGATTTATTTCTCTACCCTGGTACTAATGCTCCTGATGGTTTCCTCAGCTGAAATTCCAGGCTTCCCTCTCTGTCACCTCTGTGAAAGTCACACATTTTGGGGCAGATCAAGTTGGAATACACATCGATCCTTAGTAGCTGCAGGACCATCCATACTTAATTTTTTTCTTCAATCTTCAGTTTCTTAATCAATAAGATGAAAATTGAAATATTTGATTACATGAGATTGTTAGAACTAAATAAGGTAATATATGTAAAAGCAGCCAGTAGGCACATAATGGGTGCTAGGAGAAAGTTTCGCAATCATCAAAGCTTAGTGCGCACTTCTTTTCTTCCAGGACGCACGTACTTATTATTGCCAGTAATATCTGTGGTCCTCAACTATAATGCACTCAAGTCGAGAGTGGGGTAAGATCTCTGTGAATACTGAAGTTTGAATTTTAGCCCCAGGCCTTCCTTGCTGTGTGTGAACTTGGGTAGGTTTCTCAATGTCTCTTAATCTCAATTTCCACATCTGTTAAAAAAATTACAAATCACATACGAGGAGTATAAAAATGAAATAAGAGAGTGCCTATAAGCACAGCATTGCACTTTAGAAATGTATTGAAAAAATAGTGCCTACCAGACATTATACTAGTTTGTACCCAGGATACTTTTGATTGCAAGTACATATTTTGTCCCTGCAGCTTGACCTTTTTAAGGGCATGGATTTTTGTTTTATAAATTTTTTTTAGAACTTTTAAGCTTCTTGCCAGTGAAAATTCTATACTTTATGGCAATTTTAAATGAATAAAAAGCAGCCATAAAAAAGGATGAGTTCATGTTCTTTGTAGGGACATGGATGACTCTGGAAACCATCATTCTCAGCAAACTGACACAAGAACAGAAAACCAAACACTGCATGTTCTCACTCATAAGTGGGTGTTGAACAATGAGAATACATGGACACAGGGAGGGGAGCATCACACACTGGGGTCTGTTGGGGGCTTCTAAGGGAGGGACAGTGGGGGGGTGGGGAGATTGGGGAGGGATAACAGAAGAAATGCTAGATATCAGTGATGGGGGATGGAAGCAGCAAACCACCTTGCCATGTATGTACATATGCAACAATCCTGCATGATCTGCACATGTACCCCAGAACTTGAAGTACAATTTTAAAAAAGGATGTATCCTATTGGAATGGCTTGTTTCAGATTTAGAACTAAGGAAGAGATCAAAGGGTGATAGAAGGGAAAGGCAATAGAACAGCCTAGGCAGGAAATAGAAGAAAAAGCAGGATAAGGAAAGCTATCACAGTGAATCCTCCTCTGTAGAAGACATGGACTGAGACTCCCTGTTGTCACTGCTCCCAGGTCCCTCCTGTCAGTACCCCACTGAGGTGTTGCTGCAGCAGGCCCAGACTTCCTCCTCCAATGCCATCTTTCCTCAAAGCCCGGGACTTCCAACTTCCACAGCTAGAGCTAAGATTAAAAGTAATGCAAAACCGCAATTACTTTTGAACCAATCTAAATAGATGTTTCTGTTTTAGCCTAATCATGCTCACCAGAGACCTAGGCATGCTTGCTTCTCTTGTGACGCTTGGTAGCAGGAGCTGGGCCACAGAGCTCCCTGGGAAAGAGCTAACCTAAGTCAAAATCCAAGAACAGAACTTATGACCTGGGTTAGATAAGAGGGATGACTGTGTGGGATTGTGAGACTTGTCCATCCTACAATAAGTATGGAGGATTTTTTTTCTAACCAGCATTTCTTCAGTACCTTTTTGTTCACAAATAATCTGAATAACACATCTGAAAATGAAGCTTTTGTCATAAAAGACTTATGTTTAATAAAATAACCATTTAGTGCTTAGTATCGAGCACTAGACTAAGAATCAGAAGACCTAAGTTCGGGGTCGAATTTCTCCCTCTGACTTGGAGCATATCATTAACTTTTCAAGTGTCTCTGATTTCTCCTCTGTCAAAGAAAAGGATTAGGCTGGATGGTTTTAAGTGCCTCAGAACTGCAGCTATCTAGCCAGTCTCTAACCCAGAGAGCCCGAGGCTAACTTCAGACCAACAGACCCACTCTACCCCTATTTGTGAAAACCATGGCCCAAGGGCATGTCTTACCTTTGCTTATGAATTAGTTATCTGGTTACTTTGGTTTTCCATGATTTTCCTCTTCTGCTGGGGGCTCAGAGGTGATGCCTCTGTACTTAGCAATGCTGATGCCAAATGTGACTGCTATGTTACCAAGACCCACTAATATGCCGCCTACCTAAGGCTGCTCGTGACCAACTTCATAAGCACTGAATGCCTTCTGTTAAAGTTACTAACAACATCTTTTGTTGCTGCTGCGGGTCTACAGAGTAACGCTGCTATAGCTTGAGCTCCTAATGTACTACAGAGGTTTTTAGAGAGTTTCTTTACCTATACTTTTGCTATATCTAATTCCTTCTAAGACTCAGGCATGGTTCTTTACGGGTCGGGCTGGTTTGCAGTCTGTACCTCTCAAAATCACTTCTCTTCTCCAACCCTAGCCTTCCGGCCCTGAACAAGAAGTGGTCAACACTATTTTCTTTGGGGGTTATTTTTTTTCTTACCTACACTTTATGGAGGCTCCTGAGCCCCTCAAACATAGGGCCTCTTCTCAGGCCCATTTCATCACCACAGCATATCTAAATCTGAGGGTAATTAAAGTTTAAATTCAAACTGAGAACGCTGATATGATTAAATGAGATAAAGGCTGCATGACCTAAAGATGGAGAGCAAAAATTGAATCTGGTGAGAAGACGTCCAGTTTCCTAAAATGCTGACAGCGGGGAGCACATTTTTGTGCTTTAGAAAAGCTGGAGGTCACAGCCCACCTCAGCAAAGTGAGATGGAAGGAGGAGTGGGAAGGAAGGGAAGAAGAAAAAGAAACCAGTTTTTTCTCTCTCTTCAGATATCCTATTGTTCTTCTCCACTTTTGTCCCTCTCTAGGGAATCCTAGCCAGGCTATTAATAAATATTCCTTTTTGGAATTCTAAAATATCATAATTACTTTCTTAAGTATTTCTAAATAGGAAAACAAGTAGATCAATTAATATTTCATCACTGTTGCTACTACTATGTAATTCAAGGTCTCTACATATTTGTCCTGAGCTTCAATTATCATTAGGATTTACCTTAGCACTGAGCAAGTATTCACTGAGCTCAAAGAGCAATCTGTCTGATTACTCCTTTCTAATTAGCATTTCTTCCAATATAAATTCTTGAGTCCCTCATCCCAGGAGTGTTTGATACTGTCTCTGTGTCCATAGGTTAATGTGTTTCTTAACGAGACTCTCATACCCTGGTCCTTCCTACTTCTCCACATTCACTTCCACTCACTCCCAACATCCCCACAAACAGCCTTCCCCAACCACCTACACATACGCACTTAATGCACACATGCACCTAAGTAATCACTGTGAAATTGCATAGCACAACCTCTACTGGTTATTCAAGTTCAGAGAAGAGATATGTCTCTGCAGTCTGAAAAGACTGAAGAAAGAGGAAAGTAACATGTGAAAAAGAAGTGGAGGTCAAGAGGTAGAGGGCCCTTATTGGTAGGATAAGGATCTGTTTTAAGACGAGGGTTTGTCCAAGGGAGCGAAGCAAGGAGAATTATAATCAGAAGACAGATAGGAATTGACTGTAACGATATATTACATCCCTTCCTTATGGCAGAAGCATGGAGGAGAAATGTCATAAAGAATCAAGAAGACACAGATAAAGTTTACACAGGTATCTCCACTGTTCTCAGGTATTCCTGAAGCCAGGTCCCCTCTGAGGCAGATATTTCTAATTGTTCCACTGCAGCCATCCTCCTCTTCATCCAGTGAAGAAGGCTTTTGAGTTTTAGCTACACATACAATGAGTCTGAATATAAATTACATTCTCTACCATTCGTTACCCCTAGGTGTGGCCATATGACTAAGTTCTGGCCAGTGGGATGGGAATAGAAGCAATGTAGAACTTTCAGGTCCTACCTTCAAAAGCAAGGTCCAAGAAAAAAAAATTAAAAATAAAAAAATAAACTAAAAGCAACAGCCATGGCTTTCACTTTTCCCCCTTCCTCCAGTGGAATGAGGATATGGTAGAGAGTCATTGTGGACTACGCTGAGAAGGGCTGCCCTGGGGCCCCTGCTTTTCCCAGAATGGAGCTGCCATACTAGCTTAGGTGTTCAAGAGTGAAAGAACTAAACTGTCTAGGTGTTTAAGAGTGAAAGAACTAAACTGTCTCGTTTAAGTCCCTGTAATTATACATCTCTGTTTTGGGCAACTGAATCTATATGCTAATTAATACACTTTTTAATCTCACAAGTAGAAAGCATTTTGAAAACAATAAGGTTTAAATTAATTTAAAATTGCACATTTGAAAAACAAAGAGATTTTACACATCAGAAATTACCTTAGGAATACCACTATCTTAGTTTGAAAAATGTCTTGATAAGTGTTAATAGTAATCACCACCCCCGCCCCCCACCAGGTCTTCAGGGATCAGTGGATGCCAAAGTTTCAGATAAGAAAGTTGCTTTTCCACTAGACAGAGAACAATCTAGAGTTTTTTTGTAGGGTAATCCAAGGCGAACAGGATTGGAACAGAGATGAGAGAGATAAAGAGAAAAGCTGCATTGTACAGTGGGACTCTCTATGATTCCTCAGACATTTTCAGTGAAATACGATAAACCCAAGAATGTCTGATGTAAGTGCATTTTATTGGGTAAACCTGTTCAGAGATGGAGTTTTCTGTCTAGACTAACAAAGCAGACAGCAGCTGCAGAAAAATGAGACAGAAAGCAGAAAGAAATATGAGAGTGTAAGCCCCTAGGTATTTACAGAAATAAAGTCGGTTTTTCAATTTCAAAACTACAGACTTTTGGGACTGAGTAATTCTTTGTGGTGGGGCCCATTCTATGCATTGTAGGGTATTTAGCAGCATCCCTGGCCTCTACCCACTAGCTGCCAGTAGCTTCCTCTCTCCTCCCAAGTCATGACAATCAAGTCTTTAGATGTTGCCAAATGTTCCCAGTGGGGCACAATTGCCCTAGGCTGTTCTTGGTAGGAATAATTGCCCTAATCCCCCAATTTCGGTTTTATGGGGGGACACATAAATTTATGGGTCCCCAATATGAAAATCATTGCTAAAGATGGGAGTCAGATTGGCTTATTGAAGGGGAGAAGAGGAAAGGGCAACAGACTTGACCTTGAGAAATTCCTACCATTTGAGGCAGGGGGAGAACCAGCTCAAAAAGATAAACTGTGTATTACTTAGAACCTATTTTATGAGATTGGCCTAATTGCCAAAGGTTTTTCTCTCTGGAGAAGAAAGAATGATGAAGGAAGTGTTAGGAAGAGAGAAGCAACAGGGAATGGGTGACTAAATACAAGAAATAAAAGGCAGGGAGATGGTCTGCCTGAATCTGTTCCTAATCTGGCCAAATCAATCTTTTATATCTCTAGGGGGTAGCAAAGCATTACTGAGACCTAGACTTCCATGATGTCACATTTCACGTCCTTTCCACGCTACTTCATCTATGTCTTGTTTGTATAATGGCATTTTGGAAATGTCAGTGCCTCTCCATTGCACAACTTTAAGAGATATAATTCTCACTGTGAGTGGTGCTTTTGGGGATGTGCAATGCAGGATTCCTGAGCCTCTCACTCCTAAAATCTCCAACACAGGTGTTCCTGTTTCTGAGAATCTGCATTATATCAAGTTCTACTCTATTTAAATATGATTCACTCTCTAATTAAAATGCAGACCACTAGCCAGACAGATAAAAAAGAGAGAACAACCAAATAGACACAATAAAAAACGATAAAGGGGAAATCACCACAGATTCCACAGAAATTCAAACCATCATCAGAGAATATTACAAACAACTCTTTGTACATAAAGTAGTAAACCTGGAAGAAATGGATAAATTCCTGGACACCTGTGTCCTCCCAAGCCTAAACCAGGAGGAAGCTGAAACTATGAATAGACCAATAACAAGGTCTGAAGTCGAGGCAGCAATTAAGAGCCTACCACACAAAAAAAGCCCAGGTCCAGATGGGTTCACAGCCGAATTCTACCAGACACACAAAGAGGAGCTGGTACCATTCCTTCTGAAACTATTCCAAATAATCCAAAAAGAGGGAATCCTTCCCAATTCATTTTATGAGACCAACATCATCCTGATACCAAAACCCGGCAGAGACTCAACAAGAAAAGAAAATTTCAGGCCAATATCCATGATGAACATAGATGCAAAAATCTTCAATAAAATATTGGCAAGCCAATTGCAACTACACATCAAAAAGCTTATCCATAATGATCAAGTAGGATTCATCCCAGGGATGCAAGGCTGGTTCAACATATACAAGTCTCTAAATGTAATTCACCACATAAACAGAACCAAAAAAAACCCCACATGATTATCTCAATTGACGCAGAGAAGGCATTTGACAAAATTCAACAGCCCTTTATGCTAAAAACCCTCAATAAACTCGGTATTGATGGAACGTATCTCAAAATAATAAAAGCTATTTACGACAAACCAACAGCCAATATCATACTGAATGGGCAAAAACTGGAAGCATTCCCTTTGAAATCCGGCACTAGACAAGGATGCCCTCTCTCACCATTTCTCTTCAATATAGTACTGGAAGTTCTAGCCAGAGCAATCAGGCAAGAAAAAGAAATAAAGGGTATTCAAATAGGAAAGGTGGAAGCCAAATTGTCTCTATTTGCAGATGACATGATAGTATACCTAGAAGACCCCATCGCCTCAGCCCAAAAACTACTGAAACTAATAAGCAACTTCAGCAAAGTCTCAGGATATAAAATCAATGTGCAAAAATCACAAGCATTCCTATACACCAATAACAGACTTAAAGAGAGCTAAATCAAGAACGAACTGCCATTCACAATTGCTACAAAGAGAATAAAATACATAGGAATACAACTTACAAGGAACATAAGGGACCTCTTCAAGGAAAACTACAAACCACCACTCAACGAAATAAGAGAGGACACAAACAGATGGAGAAACATTCCATGTTCATGGTTAGGAAGAATCAATATCGTGAAAATGGCTATACTGCCCAAAGTAATTTACAGAATCAAGCTACCATTGACTTTCTTCACAGAACTGGAAAAAACCACCTTGAACTTCATATGGAACCAAAAGAGAACCCACATAGCCAAGTCAATCCTAAGCAAAAAGAACACAGTGGGAGGCATCACACTACCGAACTTCAAACTATACTACGAGGCTACAGTAATCAAAACAGCATGGTACTGGTACCAAAACAGAGATATAGACCAATGGAACAGAACAGAGGCATCGGAGGCAACACAGCATATCTAAAACCATCTGATCTTTGATAAACCTGACAAAAACAAGCAATGGGGAAAGGACTCCCTGTTTAATAAATGGTGTTGGGAAAACTGGCTAGCCATGTGCAGAAAGCAGAAACTGGACCCCTTCCTGACACCTTACACTAAAATTAAATCCAGATGGATTAAAGACTTAAACATAAGACCTGACACCATAAAAACCCTAGAAGAAAATCTAGGCAAAAACAATTCAGGACATAGGAGTAGGCAAGGACTTCATGACCAAAACACCAAAAGCATTGGCAACAAAAGTCAAAATAGACAAATGGGACCTAATCAAACTCCACAGCTTCTGCATGGCAAAAGAAACAGTCACTAGAGTGAATCGGCAACCAACAGAATGGGAAAAAATTTTGCAGTTTACCCAACTGACAAAAGGCTGATATCCAGAATTTACAAAGAACTCAAACAGATTTACAAGAAAAAAACAAGCCCATCCAAAAATGGGCAAAGGGTATGAACAGACACTTTACAAAAGAAGACATATATGAGGCCAACAAACATATGAAAAAATGCTCATCATCACTGGTCATTAGAGAGATGCAAGTCAAAACCACATTGAGATACCATCTCACACCAGTTAGAATGGTGATCATTAAAAAATCTGGAGAAAACAGATACTGGAGAGGATGTGGAGAAATAGGAACACTTTTACACTGTTGGTGGGAGTGTAAATTAGTTCAACCATTGTGGAAGACAGTGTGGCGATTCCTCAAGGACCTAGAAATAGAAATTCCATTTGACCCAGCAATCCCATTACTGGGTATATATCCAAAGGACTATAAATCATTCTACTATAAGGACACATGCACACCAATGTTCATTGCAGCACTGTTTACAATAGCAAAGACCTGGAATCAACCCAAATGCCCATTGATGATAGACTGGTCTGGGAAAATGTGGCACATATACACCATGGAATATTATGCAGCAATCAAAAATGATGAGTTTGTGTCCTTTGTAAGGACATGGATGAATCTGGAGAACATCATTCTCAGCAAACTGACACAAGAACAGAAAATGAAACACCACATATTCTCACTCATAGGTGGGTGATGAACTGTGAGAACACATGGACACAGGGAAGGGAGTACTACACACTGGGGTCTATTGCAGGGAATAAGGGAGGGACAGCAGGAGGGGGGAGCTGGGGAGGGATAGCATGGGGAGAAAGGCCAAATGTGGGTGAAGGGGCGGAAGGCAGCAAAACACACTGCCATGTGTCTACCTATGCAACTATCTTGCATGTTCTGCACATATACCCCAAAACCTAAAATGCAATAAAAAATAAAAAAATTAAAAAAAAATGCTGGCTAGATACACAGCTGAATCCTTTCCACATATTCTTCTCCTTCAAGTTCTTTCTAACTGAAAATTGGATTGAGAAGTAACAGAAAGGAAGTACAGACAGTGTCTCTTTCACTAGCAGGCTATGTTCCCAAAGCTCATTTAAATGGATTGTTTGGGATTTATAACATATTTTTTTCATTAAAAAAAATAAAACTAAAACTACTATAAGGAGGAAATAGGTTTCCAGGTTAGACCACGGAGGTCATTTCACAAATAGGTAAAATGAACTTCAATACAAATAGTCTTTATTCAGGTTCCTAGAAGTTAAAATAAAGTTTCCTAAGTGAGGTGACAGACCCAGAAAAAGCCTTAAACAAGATGTTTGAAAACCTCTTGTCTTGTCTAGTCTAAAGTACTAGAATAAAGGCTCAGTGGACAATATACCCTGTTACAAAACTACTGTCAGAAAGAATGGTTTACCACAAACTTCTCTAAGACTCAAACCATAACGTTTTCAAGACATTCTCCAAAATGTAACTGCCTTACCCCAAAAGTTCTATACTGTGTATCAATCTTTAAGTTTGAGGATTACATTTTGAAACAAATTTGTCTTGGCAGTTTCATAAGAATATTACATTGATTCATGATTACCTTTCTGCCGACTTGCCATCTCACATGTGTGTCTAATATGCCTCTAAAAACATAAAGCAGAAACAAAATTCTCTCTAAATTTCCTCCTTAAATTCCTATCTGCCCTGGCCAAACCTCTTTTTTCCCCTAAAGCCGTTCCCCCTTTCACAAAATGCTCTATTATCCACTTTGGTTGCTCAAGTCAAAAATTTAAAATTCAGAGTTAATTGCTTTTTCCTTTATTACCCACCCTTCGCATCCAAACCACAATAAAATTTTGTTCGTTCTACCTTTAATATCTGTCCTAAATCTGTCTACCTCTCTGCAACTTCATTGGTCCCAACATAGATACTATTTTCTCTCATCTGGTCCATTGAAAAAGCCTCTGAACTCCTTTCCCTGACTCCATTTTTCCTACATGTCCATCCTCCATCCATTTGCTATTATGGAAGAGAACAGGCTTTGGAGTAGAGGTACCAGGCATAGGCTACAGCCAATTGCTATTATGAATGTAGCCTTCCCCATGTCATCTTGGCATTTCCTGATGTTTCCGTTTAACCCAGAGATAGGGTCATTTGGACTTTCCATTTCTTTTCTTTTCTTTTTCTTTTTTTTTTTTTTTAGACGGAGTTTCGCTCTTGTTACCCAGGCTGGAGTGCAATGGCGCGATCTCGGTTCACCGCGATCTCGGCTCACCACAACCTCCACCTCCCAGTTTCAGGCAATTCTCCTCCCTCAACCTCCTGAGTAGCTGGGATTACAGGCACACGCCACCATGCCCAGCTATTTTTTTTTAATTTTTAGTAGAGACGGGGTTTCACCATGTTGACCAGGATGGTCTCGATCTCTTGACCTCGTGATCCACCCGCCTCGGCCTCCCAAAGTGCTGGGATTACAGGCTTGAGCCACCGCGCCTGGCCTGAACTTTCCATTTCATAAATTCAGTTCAGTGTTGTCCTGACTCTCATTGAGAGTGACCAGCCTTCAGGTCCTAGGCTACTCAAGAGCAAGAAATATACCAATCCTTTGAAAATATATAACTTAGACTCAAGTGCACCATTGCATTCCAAACACAGAATCATCTTCTAAGTTCTAATTGCTCTATTACAATCAGCTTGCGTAAGTCTGCATTTGAGGATGACCCGATGAACAAAAATGTTGCTGTGAAACAGCGTTCGACTGGAAGTTCCTAGTCTCCACAAAGCAAACTGTCCCGGTGAGTCCTTACCAAGGCAGTTTTCTAGGTTCTTTTCATGGCTCCTCAAGAACATGGCTCACATTGTCCATTCTGCTTTTTTCACTCTGATCTCTTCAGACAGGATACTTCAGACTTCAGGATACCACACTCCACGTGGCACCCGGGTCCCCGGCCCCTGTTCTGGCTTACCGCCTTGCCCACTTGCCCAGATCAGCATGGGGAGAAAGAGGTAAAACACTTAATTCACATTAATTTCCACCAAACCACTTTCACTAAACTTGATTGAATAAGTACTGATGGCCCCTTAACTCTTCCAGATGTTCATATTTTTAAAGATGATGTAATCTTTAAAGTTAATGAGATCTCAGAAAATATAACAGCTTTTCTAACAATGAATAATTTGGAGAAAAAAGACCTTCAGCTAGACAAATTAACCCTTACCCCTATTTAGAAGTCTGGCCCTGAAATTAACTCTGCTAAAAACTTAGGGTGTGCAATAAACAAAATGTGACATGTGAAGGGTGGGTAATAAAGGAAAAAAGAGGTTTGGCCAGGGCAGATAGGAATTTAAGGAGGATTTGTTTGTTTGCTCTATCTTCTGAACCCAGAGTACTATACTGTCTGTAATCTACTTTATCGTGAAAGTTTTGATGTAGATTAGTTTAAACCATACTGTAAAGACAATCAGTTGCTGTTGTGAGTTATTTATAAGACAGGGGTCAGCTAATATTTAGTTTAAAGCCAGACTTCATAGGAAATTACTACCAATGGTTTTCGCTATCATTATTGCCCATTAACACCAGAGGCTTTTTTAGCATGATGAATGCTAGAAATGAGTTTTTTATTGGTGAAAATATTGGCATTTTAGTTAGCTTAACATATACTAGATCTGGGTTACTACTGATGAAAACTGGTTCTCAAAATATCTGGATTGTCTAGAATATTCTAGAGGTACTTCCTTTATTTGTATGAAATTAGACATAAGAATTTAGAGAGGTCTATAGCCTGTGCACTTAGAAATAATGGCTGATGCCTGCTCCATAAAAGCTACTATGTTGAGCCATTTTGTAGAAAATTCTGGTTGCCCAATGCCCACAGTAATTTTGCCTCTAAAATAGCACACAGATGAATTGTAACCATATTTGAAGTTCCTTTGATTATCAAGAAATTTCTATTTCATGTATTCCCCTTTCTGTGGAAGCCTTGCTAATGTACTGTGGCCAGCTAGCAAAACTGAGTCCTAATGCAAATTTCTCATGCCCCTTCCTTGATTTGACATGGCCAAATCATCTAAAAGAACAGAGGCCAGATCTTGAATAAGCTTACAGGGTTGGTTTTATAAACTGTTGTGCCTGGTCTACTATTTTCTTTATTCTTTTTTATTTCTTTTTTCTTTTTCTTTTTGTTATTTTAGTTATTTTATTTTCATTAAGTAGCAAGATTATTGGGACACACTGAATCTCAACTTCTTCTAACAAGTAGTACCTACCATTCATGACCATGAAAATGAATTCATAACAAGACCCCTAATGATTCAATACAATACAGTTTAGAACCAGAGGCTTCTGTGTATGCCTGGGATCTTGCCTTTGATTCCCTTTGAAAGACTTGGAGCTGAGTTAATCAATCTTCAATCTCAAGTCCATCTCCCCACTGACAGAAAATCCACATATGGGCTGCCATGTTCACAGGAGCCTTTGCAGATAGATGGTCTGTCTGTATGCTATAGTAGAACAAGAGCAGTGCCACTGAGCTCCTAGTGCCAGACAGAGGAAAAGAGGCAAGTTGAGAAAAAGAAAGGAAGAAAGGTTTAAGTGAAGTTTGGTAGTGGGAACAAAAGAATGTCTATAGAAAAGCTGTCTATGGTTCTGCCTCTTCAAAGTGGAGAGTTAAACTCACTTTTTGACAACATACTGTCCTTGCACAGGAGAATAACCCAAAGCGGCGTTCAGACACATGAGTTGTGCTAGAAATGTAACTGCTCAGTATGGAGAAAGTCTGGAAAACACTGTTTATCACAAATGACTTGGTTTTTGAATGGACTTTTTGAGTATTTTATTCAAACACAAACACTTGGCATCAAATATTTAGACAAAGTTTTTAAAAGCAAAAAATAACTTTACATTTCATAATTCCAAGATTATCCTCAATAACAAGAACACCTAAAACTTTCACCACCAGTGAGATGGAAAGGGATATTTTGACACTGGGGGTAAACGAGGGACATATGAGATTTTGTACTAACACCTGTTTTTACTAGGTGGCCACAGTGCATTAGCCAGGTTTCCACAGATAAGGGGAGTACGTGAAATAGAAATTTCTTCATAATCGATAGAAACTTCAAATGTGGTTACAGATCATCTGTGTACTTCACAACAGCCCCTAACGCAAGCAGAAGATGAAATGTGTCCTAGCCAGAAGTTTAAATGTGGACCAAAAAGGGAAGATGGACAGGAGGCAGAAAGGGAGAAGAAAGAGGCCATCTCAGTCTCTTGGATTATGAAAGTACAAAGCACCTTTTAAAAGTTGTGGCAGATTAAACTAAGAAGTAAGAAGGAGCCCAGTCTACAGAGACTTACTCGTCACATATTGAGGTTTGGATATTGGTAGGTAAAGAGAAGCCATTGAAAGAATATAAGTAGGAATATGACAGATCAGATCTATGTTTTTGGTTAAATACTTGGATTGCAGTGTGGAAGACATCTACTCTCAAATCATGAGAAACACATTTGTGTCATCAAAGTTATTCTAGTCTATTTACTGTCTAATGAACTATATAATCATGTGCACACACCTGCGTGTGGGTGTCTACAAAAATCTATTAAGTTATATAGCATTTGGTAGTTTGTTGACAACGATTAACACAAGGGGTCTGTGATGTAGGCAGGCATAATTATCTCCACTTAACAGATAAGAAAACTAAGCCTTAAAGGTTTAATGACTTGCCAAAGGTCACATAAACAGTAAGGGCTGAAGTCAGGCCTATGAAACACCTCTCTTTACTTCTGGTCTAATATTTTTCTGTGACTCGGTATAATAGTGGAGTCTTCTAATACATTTGATATATATTTTTTTAATTTACAGAATGGGGAGAGGCGTAGGAATCACTTTGTTTTATCACAGGGAAAAAAGACAGGAAACACCTTGGGTTTCCCTAGCTATATACGCTCTTTCTCTGCATTCTAATACTCAGAGGTCAGGTTTATCATAACACATATTCTATATCACGAATGCCTGTTTACCTCTGTGTCTCCTCACGAGACTGCGAACTCCTAAACATAGGAAATGTACCTCTTTTCTTCCTATATCCCCAATCCTGGCACAAGGCGTGGTACACTTTAAGTGCCTAAGAATGTTTGTTAGCCTGAATTTGTTGAATAACATTTGCTGAAGGAGCTGCATGCAACCTCCCAAGGTTAGAAATAAGATTTATTCCTTATGAAAAGAATCCCTGCACCTTGTACCAATCGTATCTCTATTTAAGCTCTAATCTCCTGTGCATGATTTATCACCAGAGCAACTGTCTGAAAATGCTTTTTCCTTATCTCACAGAGCCATAGTAAAACCTAGTTTACTTTAAGCAAATGGTATTTTTCTCCTTCTATTTTTTTCTCTTGCTATTTTTTCCTTCTATTTGCTTATCTACTGGCAGAAAGAAAAGAAAAATGACTCAGATCTCTATTTAGATATTTGATAGACAATGTTTAGATAGGGATAGCTATAAATTGCTGGCTAGGCACCATTTGAATATCTAAAACGTGTTTGTCCTATTTTGGATTCTATTATGGCAGAGCAAAGAAGGGAAAAAACACATACCACATATGGATGGACTTAGAGATTTAGATTTTTATTATTTCCAAGGCAATGTTAGAGTTTATGATCAGCAGTAATCACTGAAAGAAGTGTGTCTGACACCAAGAACACTGGAGTTAGCAGCAATCTTCAGAGTTCAACGCAACCAGCCTTGGTCCTGCCCTGGTTCTGACCCAACTACAAACTGGCTGTGTTTGCCTCGGCCAGGTGCATGCTGCACTGTGTCTCAGTTTCGTCACTTATAAAAGAAGGAATTAGGGACGATAAGACTTGGAAAAAAATCCAACTCCATTTATTTCTCCCTGGATTCACCTCCACATATCCATACAGTTTGCTCTTTCAATGAGCAATTTGCTGGTATCTCATGCTGAATGGCCAGTCTGATCCTCTCTTTCAGAAACACAGGTTCTCCTTACCTGGAAATGTGCTGACACTATTTCCAATATGAATATGTTTATGGCAATCTTTATCTTTTTTCTTTATGAAACTGAACATTCATATTTCACAGACTTAATGTAATTTATTCAGTTTTCAACTACTTCCTAATAAGGGATGAGCCACAATTTTTAAAAAATGCCTTCCCAAAATTGTAAATCAAATTGATTATTGGTTCAAAAAAAGGATCTCTTGAAATATGTGCCTCTCTCAGTGCTTTCAAAATATCGATTGTTAAAATAAGTTCGTGACATTTGATTTTCACACAATTCTGGAGAAACACATGAAATGCAATCTAACACTGACTTCGTGGAATCTTAGAAAATTTCCTTTCCTAAATGATGAATAGGTTTCCCATATACTCTTCCAGAGCTAAATAAATATTAGCCAGCTCAAAAATTTTTCTCATGCCCAGACCTTATTACTCAAAAATGTTCCTTGGCCTCCATTATCATCAGCATAAAGTTCAACTTTTCACCTCTCCCTTTGCAACCTGGTCTCCACCTACTTTCCAGACACGTCTTTCACTAATGCCTTCTCTTGCTGTTAAATTGAATTAAACCATGTGCCCCACTTTTCTCACAGATCGTATATTTTCTCCCCTTTCATCTTTGCTCACATACTACTCCTTTTCCTGGTGCTAGCTGTCCCCAAGTCTGCAGACATTTAGATGGCACAATGTGCATGACCGCTGTTAATGTACATTGTAAGTTTCTTAGACAACTTAATAGGCTCTCGATAAATGATGGGTGCTATTCATTCCCTCATTTGTCTTTTGTTCATTGGTCTGTGGATCTCTTACTCTGTTCTAAGCAAGGTTCTGGTTACCTTTAGGTCAATAAGAATAGAATGGCTACATAATTTGTGGGCACGGTACCAAGTGAAAATTCAGACTGTTTTAAAATAAGAATTTCAAAACAGTGATAACAGTGCCTTAGAAGCACAGGGCTCTTCTAACTGCAGAGCCGTGTGTGACTACAAAGACTGCATACCCATAAGGCTAGCCCTGAATAAGACACAGATCTTATGAGCTCCCCAACCCAAGGAAGCTTGCTTTGGGGATAGACAGGCAAGCAAAAACAATCACTGTATAAGTGCTGTGAAATGTGTAAGCACGGATGCTGTGGGAACACGGTGATGGAGCACTCAGCCCACACTAGGGTAAAGATGGTGAGTGGGAGGGAGTTGAGAAAATCTTATGGAAAAAGCCCATGCCTAAACTCAGTTTTGCAGTTCATACTGGAGTTGGAAAGGCAAGAAACGGAGTAGCAACAGAAGGGTAACTCAAGAAATGAAATGATCCAGCGCAAGGGACAGGAAATCAGAGAAACGTGTCCAAACCTTACTCATCCTTTAAGGCAATGACTTTCAAACTTTTTGACTATGAATCACAATAAGAACTGTACATTTTGACCTAGGACACATAGTGAATCAAAATTAAAAAAAAAAAAAAAACAACAGTACTCATCCTTGAGATGTGCAGTCTCTCTTCTCTTACATAATAAATTTATTACCCACAATCCGAAGAATCCTGCTCTAAGGACTGTTCAAATGTCACCTCCTTGGCAAACCATCTGATATCTTCAGCCCCTAACCATCTGAACTCCTGCTGGGCTCCTCTCTCGACACTTTGCTTTCTAATGTCTGGGATGTACCATGTGTCTCCTGTTAGATCATAACCTGAAGGCAGCTTCAGATGTTCTGCACATAGAATGGTCCATTAAATGCTCATTGAGTGACGGGGCAAGCAATCCATTATCTTGCTCAGTCCTCAGATCTGTCATCCTTCTTACAACCACCAATGCTTTACATTGTTCTCATTTTCCACCATTTTAGGAAACTGGGCTCTATTTTATTAATCTAACAGCAAATTCTGGTTCTAGCTTCCTAAGACTTTATACTGCCAAAGCAATCTCTCTAACAGGTCTTTTTCACTTAAACAAAAATTACTCTTGCCTTTCCAGGTTTCAAAATATTTTAATGATAGTAACTTTAGTTTTTTATAACCTCTAAGGTTCAGGAATTTTTACATGCCTATTATAACATTATTAAATCAACCTGTGAATCACATATCATTATTCTGACCATTAGTTCCATAAGTTCACAGTTTTAAGTGTGTCTGATCTAAAGACCATGTTCTCTCCATGCCGCTAGTTAAATTAAAATAGTGACCAATTTTATCTACTGATGCACATTTGGCTGATAAAGGCCAGATGGACCCAGCAGCCAGCAAGTGATTCTGGGTATGACAATAACTTTGTCAGAAGTCTTGTAGCAAATCACAGCTCCTTACTTTCTGGGCTTTGTATGAGGCCCAACTTCCTGCCTCCCTCGCTGGCTTGGCATTGATGGCCTTCCCTGATGTTTTCTCATGAGCAATGAGCTATTTCCAAACCTACACTGGATATGTCACGTCAGATTCTAAAGGTTAACCATCCTTTTTCTGTCACTTATTTGTTTCTTTGTGGAATTGATCTGTTTTATTGCCCCTTCGGGGACAGGAGCAAAAAAGTACTTCCTTGCTTTCCCGGGAGGCGTGCAGAAGATTTAATATAAGTTAGAATTAAGTCCAAATGTTTTCAGAGATTTTCCCTTTGCACATTGGCTTATACGTACTGTTAGACTCCAGCCCCAGCCAAGGTCTGAGGGAAGTCGGTGGGGTGGCAAGTAGCTGAAAGAACATTCACGAGACCACAGATAGGTGGGACATGGCTTTATTCAGCAGCTCCCTCACACTGTCGGTGCTGCTTTTATGCACCTCACAGACAACAGTGGCTCAAAGGCAGGCAATGAGCCCTCCCATGTTATGGCTACAAAGCTGTGATTATATAATGCATAGGATTGTGCGCCTGTGCTCCAATCTCGCTGTGTCGTGCTGTGCCAGATGTGTACCTCTGCCTGTACTTGACTGCAATACAGTCATTGGCGTTGCACTTACTTAGACCTCTTCCATCACAGAGGCCGTATCTGCACACTACCTAGGTCTGCAGAGGCAGAGACAGCTCTTCAATGTCTCTACCTCACCTGTACACTTGAGACAAAAAGTCTCCTATAGAGTAAACCCAGGGTATGAAAACATTGTGAACAGGAGATAATGTGGAGCTCATTTCTAACCTTGTAACAAGAAAGTGTTTGCCAGAAGACAGTGTGGTGAAGTGGGAAGAGCCTAAACTGGGAGCAGGAGACCTGCTCTCAACAATTACAGAATAGAATATTATATGTGGAAGTGCTTTGTGAGCTTTTTATAGCGATACCGACAGAAAGAATCAAGACTTACTTTTGACTCCTGATACTGAAAGGTAACTTGTGCAATCAGCTGGGTCAGCTCCCTCATTTGAGGAAAGTGAGACCCAGAGAAGTCACAGCTGCCTAGAGCTAAGCCTGGGCAGCAGCCTAGACCTTCCATTTATAGAATGGGACCAGGTGACCATTGTGCAGTCACGCACATTGTTTCTGGGTATTAGCTATGCAGACCTCCTGTTTCTCAGGCCACCCATTTTTTCTATTCACCCAAGGTCTCATGTTAAAACATTGCACTGTATTCAGGATATTTTAGATACTTGGGGCTCCAATTCTAAGAGAACCTGGTGTTAGCAAGGCCACTCCC
The DNA here is from genome assembly GCA_031835075.1 of Saguinus oedipus. Lineage (NCBI taxonomy): Eukaryota > Metazoa > Chordata > Mammalia > Primates > Cebidae > Saguinus > Saguinus oedipus. Next base: position 30,504,929 of record CM063190.1, on the reverse strand, counting down.
AAGCTACCAGTTGAGAGTTCATGTCTCTGTAGATCAATACTTAGACGGAACCATGTCTTTTTTAGGCATTGTTTGGTTCTGATGGGGCCTCAGGGGCCTCCCTGCCAATGCTTTAATAATGCCAACTATTCTATCTCTTCCCAGAAGCCAGTGACCTGCCTTAACAGATACCAGCTCCCCTGTGAAATATTCCATTTCAATCCATGAGTATTCCCAGTGTTAAAATCTGCAGAGAGACCAAAAATATCCTTTCTTGCACAGTTACTGTTTCCTCCATGGAGTAACTTAAACTAACCCCATAGGATCTATAGTGACAGATCTCACATGGAGCCCAGCCTTGCTTCATGGACCTATGAGCTGTGCCCACATCAGAAGGGTGCTGTGCTTGGTTTAATTCTCTGCTGCTGCCATCTTAAAATGACAATTGTTTTTAACAAGTGGTCCTGCATTTTTATTTTGCACTGAACTTCATATATTACATAGGTGGTTCTGCATGGAGTTAAAGCTATCATGTATTCTGAAAATGTCCTTATAATCTCTGGCTTTCCTCTGCTCTCCCATGCTGAAAACAATCTGATGTAAGTGGATTGGGGTGGGGGGTGGGGAAAATATAAAGTTCTCACAGTGTCTTTCTTCCATGAATTATAAATCTTCAGAGAAATGGGTTTCCATAATGGAAACTATTCAGAAAGGGCACCAAGTTTTCATCTTGTTTTCGGAATCTTGGACTAGATGTGAATTTTTTTTTCTTTGAGACGGAGTTTCACTCTTGTTACCCAGGCTGGAGTGCAATGGTGCGATCTCGGCTCACCACAACCTCCGCCTCCTGGGTTCAGGCAATTCTCCTGCCTCAGCCTCCTGAGTAGCTGGGATTACAGGCACGCACCACCATGCCCAGCTAATTTTTGTATTTTTAGTAGAGATGGTGTTTCACCATGTTGACCAGGATGGTCTCGATCTCTTGACCTCGTGATCCACCTGCCTCGGCCTCCCAAAGTGCTGGGAGTACAGGCGTGAGCCACCACGCCCAGCCTTAAATGTGAATTATTAATGTTGCATTTTCTAAATAATTTATCAGAGTCAAAGTATCTCAGGGATTCTAATTCAGAGTGTGTGAGGGTCTACTACCTGTCTGGCCTTTCAGATAAATGTCTTATTCATTAGAACTTCTTTACTAAAGTTCTAGTTGCAAACACCATCAACTTATTCATCCAAAAATATTTGTGCCAAGCATTTCTCTAGGTTTCTGGATATAAAACAGTGAACAAAAAAGACAAAGACATTAATAAATGTTTGCTGTGCAATGCTTTTGCTAGACATACAAGAATACAAAATAAAAAAGACATGGGTTCTGTTATCAAGGGGCATGTACTCTAAGAGGAAGAAAGATGAAAATAATGCAAGATAGATAGATCCATAAGTACTGGATGAGATATGAAAATTGGAGATGAAAATGAGGGCTTTCAGAGGAAGGAGAGAGAAAGAAAGTGACTAACCTGTTTTATAACTGGATAGAAAAATTATCATATTTGTACATAAAGTGTGGCATTTGACATTGAAAATCTTCACACTTTATGCAGAAAAATGCTGATTAAAATGGAAAGCTGATTGAAACTTCAGATATTGAATATGCAATAAACAGTGATCATGAAAATATAGGCTTGCAGAAATTTAAGTTGTAAATGCTGCTCTACAAAGACAATCTATGGGGTCAATTAAGTAGGGAGATAATTCAGTATTGTCAGTCCTAAGAATGAACAAGAAGAGAACATGCAATTATAAATAAGTTACTAGCCCTCTTTTCAGAAAACAAATGATTCATCCATGTAAGAAAAGTGAGAGGTTGGGGATTTGATGCTAGAAAGTGCATACAACTCAGATTTAATTGGAAAACTGTTATGAGACTGTGAACGATTAAATAGGAAGGTGAATGAGATGCAGAACTGCTGGGTTGCACAAATCCAGAGAACATCATTCTTATGAATTTCCGTTGTGAATGGTGAGTACAATGCAAATGATACCTCTAAGACAGTGCAACACAGCATTTGTGACCATAAATGAGCAAATCTGAGACTGCCATGTTTAATTCTGAGGAATAGTTGGGTTGGAACGGCCAAGATAGAAAGGTAAATCAGATGGCCATGCTACCGTCAAACAGTGACCTGAAAGCAGGGAAGACCTTCAGAGGACACAGTGCAAGTGCAAGTGTGATCTAGGTCACCTACAGAGGGAAGGAGCGTTCATTCCAGCCTTGTGTTATGAGGGAAGCCTGTTTCTGGTCCATTCATTCTGGGAACCCAAATCTTGGTGGTTATTATCATTTGCAGTCTACCTGCTACATTTTAAGAATGATAGGGGAGATTTTAATTTGGCCTTCAAAAAAATAAAAGTATCAAAGCAGTTCAATGAGAATGACTTAATGTAACATGATAATACGAGTTCTAATGCAGAGCCCATGCCAGTCCTAGGTTGGACATTCAATTTTTTTGGACAGGATTCAAACTTTGTTAAAAAAAAAAAAAAACCACCTTTTTCAGCTGCTAACATGGGGCAGAAGGCTAATAGGATTTATTTACAAGAGTTTTTGGAAAATTTGAATAATGCATATGTAAAGAACTAAACAGAGATCCTACCAAATTGTTATTTTTCAATGAATGTTAGCTGTTTTTATTATCTTATTAATAATAATCTTATTAGTTTGCTAATAACTAAAGTACTTTAATATAAACACACATATGCAAAAGGGTGTGTGTGTGTGTATATATATATGCACATGCATACATACACATATATCACACATGCACACACCAAGGACACTCCAAAACCTTCTCTCAGGGAGTAAGCAGGAAATCCGACAATTGGGTTGACTCAGACAAGTACCTCTGTCATCATCCTGTATTTGATCACGCTCTTCTCTTCATCAGTATCCCTGTCTATGCTGAATTAATGTTTCTTTGAATGAGAAAAGAGAATTTTTACAATAAGAAAAGAGAACTGTTAGTTTTTCCATACATAGTTGTTGAAAATGTATGAATAAAGTCATCATTAATTATTTGTTCTCAGCACTAGCTGGTATTTCCAGTCTTAAAGCTCAAAAAATATGCAAATCAAGAACTTCCAGAGTTCACACTTCCCACAAAGTGCAACATCAAAAACTGCCTAATGCGACATTTTGGTTTGTCAATGCGTTGGTTTCTGTTTTCTGTTACTTGGGAAATATTAAGACAACTGTGGCTATCGATGAAAGAGAAACAACTTTGGAGAGCTACTTGAATAAATCCCTCCTGAACAGGAATTTTAAACCTATCTATCCCTTACTACATAGCAGCCTGGTTTTGCTATTTAGATCCTTTAAGCTTCATTTCTAGTATTAGAAAATTGCTTTGTAATCTCTTAAGTGTTTTATTACTATTACTATCCTTCCAATCAAAAATACTTCTAGAACGTCTTAAAGGCATATTAGTAGATAAGAACTATACACACACACACAGACACACACACACAAACACACACACAGACACACACACACAGACACACACACAGACGCACACACACAGACACACAGACACACACACAGACACACACACACAGACGCACACACACAGACACACACAGACACACAGACACACACACAGACACACACAGACACACACAGACACACACAGACACACAGACACACACAGACACACACACACAGACACACACACAGACACACACACACAGACACACACACAGACGCACACACAGACGCACACACACAGACGCGCACACAGACACACACACAGACACACACACAGACACACAGACACACACACAGACACACACACAGACACACACACAGACACACAGACACACACACACAGACACACACACAGACACACACAGAAACACACACACACAGACACACACAGACACACAGACAGACACACACACACACACAGACACACACACAGACACACACACACACACACACAGAGGCAAACCCGAGAAGGAAATCAGAGAAGAGAGGCAGTTTTCAAAGAGAGCAAATTTAAAAACTACATATCCAGGATTTTTCCAGAGGATGAAATCTGCGCTTCTGAGGAGGTGATGTTGCAGCCGAAGTCTCAGAGGTGATCATCGGAAATGTCAAAAAGAAAGGCAACAACACAGAGAGGTCACAGAGGGGTCACAGAAATATGGCTCAAGGTCTACATGGGGACCTTCTGTTAGAATGGTGCATAGCCTTAGAAGCAACATCATATTCCAAGTGACAAAGACTTTTCACGGAAATCAATTTAGTGTGAAAGAAAAGCTCTCTCTGGCAGCCAGAAAATGCAGCACTATGAAAGGTGTTGCTTGCACATATGAGGGACGTCCTATGTGTCCTAGAACTTCAGGGAGGGTCAAAACATTAAATAGAAGGTGACTAAAGGCAATGATTGGAACCTAATAAAACCACATATTAAACCCTCGAGTCTTACTAACTTGTGAGGTCTAAGGCAAAATGTTCATGTATTTTTGAACCATAAACCGAAGTGAAGTTTTTTGTGTATTTTTTGTATTGCTTTGTAAATGTGCATACAGCAAAAATCCAGTTTAGTGAAACAGTACGTGAAGCAGGTGCTACTGAATTTAGGTGTTTCTTTTCTTTATTCCTCCCATTCATTTATTGAGATGGCTTGGCTTATTCACAGCAACTTAAATGCCCATTAACAGTCCTTTTTAATGGAAGTAAAAGGGGGCTATATCCATCCTCTGTCCTGGAGTCTGTGACATGAACTAAGAACAGCTACCTCCCACCTGCCATAAGCTCTTTAATAGCCACAAGTAAACAAATCCCAAATAATTCTATTCGCTTTGGCAGTAACTTTGTCCTAAAATGTACCAGGAATAAGGACCCTTGCATTGGTCCTCCTGAGCTCTGTTCTGCTAATTGTAGATACACAAGGAAGCCTGCTATAGAGATCCAACCCGAAGGACTGCTTACAAATATGCTAAGACAATGCCCTGTGTTTAACCCATCAGTATAGAGCCAAGAGTAAACAGCCTTGTCTTTAGACATAATTTCAGTCATTGTGTGTACACCAAAGAGCCGTCAAGGGGATTTGACTCCAGGGGACCAAACTTTAATTGCCTTTCATCACAAGACACAGTTTGATTCTTTTAAAGCAGCTTCCTTCCTCCTTGTGAGTGAATCACAGTTATTTCAAAGAGATTTTAGCAACTGGCAAATTCTGAATTGGCACCCTGTAATTGGTTGCTTTTGTTTTCTGTCTACCTCACCTTTCTAAGGCAGCCATATCCTTCAAACCTATGTGGTTTCTAGAAAGAACAGAGACTTCATCAGCAAAATGACGAATTCCCCTCCTTCCATTTGCCAGTTATTTGCCTTTGGGCAAGTTACATAATCTCTTGGTCACGATTTCTTACCTATGATACAAGGATAAAAGAAATCTAACAGGATCTCTGGGGAGATTCTAAATAATTTAGTTAAAGGTATTAACCTTGTTTGGTATAGCAGATAAGAATTTTAATCTGCAAACTGAAAAATGTTTAAATGCAAACTTATTTTTCTGTAACTCAATTCAAAGTCTACTTTTGCGTCTTTGTGTGTGTGTGTGTGTGTGTGTGTTTGTTTTGAGATGAAGTCTCGCTGTTGCCCAGGCTGGAGTGCAGTAGCCCTGCATCGGTTCACCACAACCTTTATCTCCTGGGTTCAGGCAATTCTCTTGCCTCAGCCTCCCCAGTAGCTGGGATTACAGGTGCCCACCACCATGCCATGCTAATTTTTTTATGTTTTTAGTAGAGATGGTGTTTCACCATGTTGGCCAGACTGGTCTCAAACTCCTGACCTCAGGTGATCCAGCCACCTTGGCCTCCCAAAGTGCTAGGATTACAGGTGTGAGCCACTTGCGCCCAGCCCTCTACTTGTGCATCTTTAATCTGCTGAGAGGCAGAAACTTAATCTATTTGGTTATCAGCCCCATCCACCAGCTTCCTCAGGGTTTGGCTGATTTCTGAGGACAGATTACGCAGAGCTGAACAGTGGGTTCAGGGACAGGTCAGTGGGGCCTAGGGGAGGCAAAGAGGGCGGTTACCTACCTGAACAGATACATGTGTGTTGGTTTTGTGCCTGGCCAGTCTTTGGTTCAGTGCAGCTCCCTGCTGAATCACCCCTCCTCCTCCATCCAAGATCTTTAGAGACCAGGGCCCTCTCAGATAATGCCAGTGTCCCTCTCTGGGGTGAATGTGGTGTTGCCCTCATGGCCCATGAGCTATAGAAACCACATGAGTCTACCATAGTCCTGCATCAAATTCAAGTTTCCTTCTGGCTCCATTTTCTGCTCCTACATCATGGTGAGCAGCAGTGGTTTGCAGAGTCTCTCAGGCCTCTCACACTAGACATGCTACATGTCTTGTTTCACTGGCCTCCATCCAAGAATGGAGGTGTAGGTCCTGTCTGCAGTTGGGCATTCCAGTTCACCAGCATAGTGACCTTCTGAGCTTCCTCTGTGACTGTCACCTCCTTCATACAGCCCACTGCCTTCTTTATTCCAATAAACTATAGTTTGGGGGCATGAAAAATAGGTCTGATTCATCTCACATTTTCTGTGCTACGTATCTTCTCAGAGCCTAGGCTTCTGAATGGAATTTGAGGCTTTTCTCTGCTTCTAGCATAGTGTGTGTTAATGCCTATGATCTAGCCACCTAAGTAAGGGAGGAATTATAAAATAAGTGAAAATATTGGGAGGAAAAAAACCCACAATATTTCAGAATACTATTTCACTATATGACCTTTAAATAATCATAATATAATAATGCGAATAATGATGGGAAACTGTTATTAACTATTTTTCAGAATTCCTGAGAAGAAATAATATGTGGATTACTTCAAGCCTTGATAAGAAGGGTATAAGAAAATTTTTTTTAAATTTATACAATGTTAAAATTGGAAAGATCTTAGAGATCATTAGTTCATACTTTGGTTCCAAATCTGTTACCACCAAGAATCCCTTACAAGTCTTTTCTCTCTACAAAGTGGACACTGTCTTGAAAAATCCTATCTGTCAGACAGTGTGTGTTATCAATTATTTTATTTTCTTATTCTTGATCAAAAAAATCTACATTCCCTATTGTTCTTTTATTTCAGCATGAGATGAACTTTTAGGGCTGGACATAGGCCACATATGCAAAGGATTACTGATCAAAGCCGATGGTCCAAGAGAGACATACAGAAGCTGCTCTCAGGCCCTGTCATACCTTACGTGGCCCCTATTTACATACTGACCACTCTAAGCATATTTGAAGACACCTACCTGCACAACTCCTCTAGAAATAGCATTGAATGTTTCCTGCTCTTGTTTTACAGCCTTTGACCTCTGTGTCCCAGAGACAACCCACAGCCCCTTTGCTGGTGCAGCTGCAGTGATACCACACTAATCACTCTGTATTGGGGAGGCAACAAAGGGCCTAGTCACCTCCAGCACACTACAGCCACCGTACCCCAGTTTCTCTTCCTTGTGAGCTTCCACCCTGCCACTCTTCACCAGGCAGGGCCCCCAGCTCAGGATTGCAGATCAGCCACTCTGTGGCAGTCCAATTCTCCCTGACTCTCACAGACAGGCCTGCATAGCACTCCAGCTACACAAATTCCCACAGTGCTGCCTTAACACTGAGCAAATAGTTAAACCTAGAGAAATCGGTGCCCAGACATCAAAGCTGGAAATGAAACATAAGGTCAGTAGGAGCCTGGCATGGACTTCTCCCTAACCTGGAGCAAACAAAATAATAGGAACAGTTTTACATTCCTAGTGCCAGGACCCATCTCAGGTCGACAAAATCTGAGACAAATCAAGGTAACAGAAGCAGCTGTCTGAATAGATTCATAGGAGAGTGACAGCTCTCCAGACCAAGCTACAAAGGAAATAAGATAGAAATAATCACTCTGGTACCACAGTAGACAGGCCTTGAAGGTACTGGGGATCTTTTAATCAGATTAATCAAGCACTTTGTTTTTTGCTTCTGACCTTCTAGTTGAAACAAAATTAGTTACCAATAGACTTAGGCGAATGCTATACTGCACGTAGGCACATAACCCCAACCTATATAAGCACTAGGAATATCGTAACACTTTGGGTTGGTCTGGTGGGATAATCTCCGGCCTTCTTCCTGTATCCAGTTACAATAATAAATTCTCTTCTTTCGTAGTTTGTCTGCTTCTCGTTATTGGACCTTGAGAAAACACAGCCAGGCCCAGCTTGTTTCCAGGAACAACCCCACCCATGGCTGAGCAAGCCTACTGGTAGTGGCTCTGAGTTTCCCTGGGGCCACTGACAGCTCCTCTGCCACTGCCACAGAAGAGGCTCCTAGGGGCCACTGACAGCTCCTCTGCCACTGCCACAGCAGTGATTCTGCCCCTGGGGAAGAAACAGAGTCTGAGCCTTCTGTGCTCCCAGCATACCACAGTCACCATATAGACAAGAGCCCAGTCTCTCCCCACTGTGAGCCCTCAACCCCCTTCTCCTCAACAAGTGGAGCCCCAAGCTCAGGCCAGTAGCACAACTGTCCCACTCTCTGGCTGAACATTCCCAGTAGCATCAGCTCTTCATTTCTCTGAGATGGAGCTCCCAGAAGCAACTGAAAGCCCCTCTGCCACAGGGCTTTTAATCACATTTTCCTTGGGCTAGAGAAGGAGCAAAGACCCTGAGTGCTTTAATCACACTTTTAGCAAGCTGCCATTGCCCTAAAGAGAAAAGGAGAGCCTGTCTCCCATGTGATACTTTCACCACCACCCTCACCCCCACTACCCCACTTGTCAGGGCCCCCATCCCTCCTCATGTGGGCCCATAGGGCAGTTGCCCCACCCCAGGCCAGTTGCACTGATTGATAGCAGATCCACATCTCTCTTGGGTAGAGCCCCTAGAAACAAGTGACAGGTCCCCTGCCACAATCTCTGCCAAGGTCCCTTCCTTAGGAGGGGAGCTGCTGCCTCCAAACTGTGGAGGGAACGTAAAGCCTGAGCTCTCTCTCCCCAGAGCTGCAGTGGGCAGCCCAGGAGTGCCAAGCCAAGATCTTCAGCCAGCACTCAAGTGGGAGAGGAACCCACACATTCACAGCACTGAGAGGGAACGTGGCTGCAATCGTGAGGAGATACAGAGGAGCCATGTGGCTGAACAACAGCCTACCTACTGGATCACAGCCCAAACTTTAACACCAAAACACTTCGGTAACAAACACCCACTGTGAAACCAAGAACAAGAATTCAGCTACACATAAAGGCCCTGGACAAAGCCATGGCCCTCTAAAAACATCCAGAATAGACGTCTACTGACTGTACTCAATTTCTACCACAGTTAAGGGAACACCAGCCCACACAGATGAGAAAAAACCTGCTCAAGAATTCTGGCAGCTCAAAACCCAGTGTCTTCTTTCCTCCAAACAACCACACTAGTTTCCCAGGAATAGTTCTTAACTGGGCTGAAATGACTGAAATTACAGAAATACAATTCAAAAAAACATAGGAATAAAGAGCATCAAGATTCAGGAGAAAGTGAAACCCAATTCAAATAACCTAAGGATTATAATAAAATGATACAGGAGTGAGATAGATGAAATGGCCATTATAAAAAGAACCAAACTCATCTGCTAGATCTGAAAAATACACTACAAAAATTTTATTACGTAATAACAATTATTAACAGCAGAATAGACCAAGCTGAGGAAAGAACCTCAAAGCTCAAAGACTAGCTGTCTGAAATAACTCAGTAAGACAAAAATAAAGAAAAAAGAATGAACAAAAACCCTGCGAAATGTGGGACATAAGAGACCAAATATATGGCTCATTGATATCCCTGAAAGAGATAGGGAGAAAGCAAGTAATGTGGAAAACATTTTCAAGATATCATTCATGAAAACTTCCTTACCCTTACTAGAAAGACCAACATTCAAACTCAGGAAATGCAGAGAACCCCTGTGAGATACTACACAAAGAAACCAACCCCAAGACACATAATTATAAGATTATCCAAGGTCAAAAAGAAAGAAAAAATATTAAAGGCAGCTAGAGAGAAGGGGGACAGGACATCTACAAAGGGAAGCCCATCAGGGTAACAGCAAACCTTTAGCAGAAACCCTAAGCCACAAGAGATCAAGAACCCATATTCAGCATTCTTAAAGAAAAGAATTTCATATCTAGCCAAACGAAGCTTGATAACTGATGGAGAAATAAGATCTCGTTCAGACAAGCAAATGCTAAGGGAATTTGTTACCACCAGACCTGCCTTACCAGAGGTTCTGAAAAGAGTGCTAGATATGAAACAGAAAGACCACTGCCAGTCACTACAAAAGCACACTTAAGCACATCCATCAGTGATACTACAAAGCAACCTCACAGAGAGATTTGCATAATAATCAGCTAACAACAAGATGACAAGATCAAATCCACATATATCAATACTAACCTTGAATGTAAATCGGCTAAATGTCCCAATTAAAAGGCACAGAGTGGAAAGGTGGATAAAGGAGCAAGACTCAGTAGTATACTGTCTAAAAGAGATCCATCTCACATGCAATGACATAAAGAGACATGCATATGTATGTTCATGGCACCACTATTCACAATAGAAAAGACATGGAACCAACCTAAATGCCCATCAATGGCAGACCGAGTAAAGAAAATTTGGTACATATATACCATGGAATACTACCCAGCCACAAAAAGGAATAAGATTATGTCCTTTGCAGCAACATGGATGGAGTTAGGGGCCATCATCCTAAGAAAAGCAACACAGGAACAGAAACCCAAATACTGCATGTTCTCACTTATAAGTAGGGGCTAAACAAAAACAACACATGGACACAAAGAGGGGAGTGTCAGCAGACACTGGGGCCTACTTGAAAGTGGATGCTGAGAGGAGGGAGAGAATAAAAAAAAAAAAATACCTATTGGGCTGTGTACTTATTACTTGGGTAACAAAATAATTTATATACCAAACCTCCATGACATTCAATTTACCTATATAATAAAGGTAATGTTTGTTTGCATGCTAGCTTTTTATAGTAACTTTTATTTTAGATTCAGAGGTACATATGTAGGTACCATGTGCCCCTGAACATAAAAGTTACCAAAACAAGGTAGCATCCAAAAAGAATAAAGTCTTAAAATTATCCCCTCCTTCATTTCTTATTCTGCTGGGTCTCAGCCATAACTCTGTTAATTTCTCTTTTCTCCTTTCTCTTCATTCCCCTTAAAGTTTCCTTGCATTTCATTTTGACCACCTCTATGGCAGCTTCTCCAATCCTCTCTAATTCCTTTCTCTATTTCTGCACCCCACTACTATTCTGGTTGTAGACAAGTGAACAATCTCATGTCTTCTGTGCAAGAATTAAACTGAATGCATCTCAAATGTCCTTGAGGAAAGGAGGGCTGCTTCTATTCTCTGAATTCCCCTTAGCTATTTCCCTTCTCCCATTACAAAGCTGTGGATTAGATATTTCTGGACTTCAGAAGCTAAGACATAGGCCATCCTACTCCTACATTTTCCATGGGAGAATGGCCCTTAATGAGGTATTTAGCTGCCGGAAAACTTGTAACATGCACATCATCAGAGAGAGATTATGAAAAGGGAGAGACGATGAGTTATGATATGAGAACCCCTGGATATGGACTTTGATTCAACCATTTCATAATAGCTGTTTATCCTTGAGAATGTCAGTTAACACTTCTCAGCTTCAATTTATTCACATTAAAAAAATAAAGCACAGTAACAAATCTGCCTTATATATTTCACTGGTGCATTATTAGGATTTAGGTTGTGCAGTATGACAGAAAACCTAACATTACAGTGCCTTAAATGGCAAACACTCCTAATTCTCCTGCAGAAGTTCAGGTAGGTGGTCCAGGGATGGTGTGATGTCTCAGTGATCATCAGACTTGAGTTCCTTCTAACTTGTTGTCTTACCATCCCCAATGTACAGTTTTCATCTCATGATGTAAGATGATTGTACCTGCTCCCAGTCATATCTGCCTTCTAGTTACAGGTGGGAAGGAAGAGCAGAGAAAATAGATGACCCTGCCTATAAGGACACTATTTTAAAAGCTAAACACAGGACAAGGCCATCAGAGAAAATGGTAACATGAGCACCTTTACAAATTCTCTTCTCCAAAACAGTGGTGTGATAACTTGCAAAAAAATTGTCAGAATCACTTTTTTTCAGAACTCTGGAAACGAACCAAAGGCTTACAGCAATCCAGGAAGCATTTATGTAAGAAAAGCAACAAAATCTCAGTAAGAACAACAAACTCTGTGTCATTTTTAACTTTCCTCAGTCTTATTCCCCTATCTGCAGCTTCACAGTAGCTGTGAAAACTAGCAGCCTGCATTTACAGTGAAAACTGGCATTCTGGAAGCCACTGGAGGAAGCAGCATAGAGTTGGAGTGACCTCAAAGTCTCATTCCCAGAGGATTATCATTATTTAACTTATCCAGTGTTTCTCCAGAGGACTCCACTTGAAAGTTGTCTGTATTTGACATCACTCAGAGCCATCCTGTATAAAAAAGCCTTTTCCTTGGGCTCCTTTGTTAGAAACAATTATAGGTAATTATTTAACTTGCAGTTCCCCAAGGCAGTGGATAATAATTGGAGCAAACAATAGAGTAACTGAGAATCTCCAAAGGAAAAGTTGGGAAATAAGATGTCCACAGAAGCTTTGAAAGTCTCTGATGACATGTTCCTAGGAATACAGAAGGTCACACACATGTGTAGGACCAGGCACATACCCAGGGTTGTGGGCATGCTCATGAAAGACTTGATAAGGCCTGAAGCTCTCACATTAGCTCTGAGCAAGCAGGAAATGAAGGCTAAGTTGAGTTGCCAACTACCTACCTGAGTTTTGAAAGTGTGACCCAATATGCAAACAGAGCCCTTCGGTAGAAACTGGAAGATTGGTTTTGCCTGTTTAAGAAAATTCCTGCCTAGTCATCAGGTAACCACTAAACAAAGCAGAGATTCAATGGCCACACACAGCTAGGAATGCAGACTTTACAGAATTTGCTGCGGCAAGTTAGTAAACAATTTCTAGAAAAAACAGCAGCAATTTTTTAAAATCCTATGTATGCCAGCAGGCAGGGATCTGATTTCCACCGTTTTACCACATTATACTATGTAAGATGTCAAGTTTTCTACAAAAAAGAGGTATAAGGCATACAAAGAAACATGAAAATATAACCCATAAATAAGAAAAAAGCAATCAATAGAAATTATCTCTGAGGAAATCTAGACATTGCACTTATTAGACAAAGACTTTAAATCAGCTATTTTAAATATTTTCAAAAAACTAAAGGAACCCATGTCTAAAGAACTGTTGAAAGCAAGAGAATTGTGTCTCATCAAGTATACAATGTCAAAAAAGATAGAAATTATTAAAAAGAACCATCAGTACTTCTGAGGTTGAGAAGTAAAATAACTGAAATGAAAAACTGGCAGGGCACAAGGGTTCATGCCTGTAATCCCGGCACTTTGGGAGGCTGAGGCAGGAGGATCACAGGAGGTCAGGAGTTCCAGTTCCATATTGACTAGACCAGCCTAGTCAATATGATGAAAACCTGTCTTTACTAAAAATACAAAAATTAGCTAGGTATGGTGGCAGACACCTGTAATCCCAACTACTCAAAAGGCTGAGGCAGAAGAATTGCTTGAACCTGGGAGGTGGAGATTGCAGTAGGCCAAGATCATACCTACCATTGTACTCTAGCCTGGGTAACAGAGTAAGACTCTATCACAAAAAAAAAAAGAGGAAGAGGAAGAAGAATAAAGAAGAAGGAGAAGGAGAAGAAGGAGAGGGAGAAGGAGAAGGAGAAGAAGGAGAGGGAGAAGGAGAAGGTGAAGAAGGAGAGGGAGAAGAATAAGGAGAAGAAGGAGAGGGAGAAGAATAAGGAGAAGAAGGAGAGGGAGAAGAATAAGGAGAAGAAGGAGAGGGAGAAGGAGAAGGAGAAGAAGGAGAGGGAGAAGAATAAGGAGAAGGAGAGGGAGAAGGAGAAGAAGAATAGGGAGAATCAGAAGGAGAAGAAGGAGAGGGAGAAGGAGAAGAAGGAGAGGGAGAGAACGAAGGAGAAGGAGAAGAAGAAGAGGGAGAAGGAGGAGAAGAAGAAAAAGAAGAAAAGAAGGAAGGAAGGAAGGAAGGAAGGAAGGAGGGAGGGAAGGTAGGTCAGTCGGTCGATCTAGTAGATGGGCTCAACAGCAAATTTGAGCAGCCAGAATAAAAGAAAACAAAAATAAACAATAAACTTGAAGATAGGTCAGTTGAGATTATCTAGTATGAATAACAGGAAAAAAAGCATAAGGAAAATGAACAGACTAAGAAACCTGTGGTACAGCATCAAGTTCACTGACAAACACAAAAGAAGAGCAGAAAGAAAAAAGGAAAGAACTTCCCAGATTTTGATGAAAACCATTAATCTACACACCCCAGAAACTGAACATACTCTAAATAAGATAAACATCAAGAAATTCAGACATCATAATCAAACTGTCAAATGACAAAGAATTTTGAAAGCAGCAAGAGAGAAATGACCTTTCATATACACAAGAGATTCTCAATAAGATTAACAACTGATTTCTCATCAGTAACCATGGAGGTTTTATTTACAAAATAAAATAATGGATTGAACAGGTAGAAAGAAGATGAACAAGGAAATAGAATACTTGAACACTTACATAAACCAACAAGAGCCAGCAGACATCTACGGAGCACTCCACCCAATAACAGCAGAACATACAGTCTTCTCAAGTACACCAGAACAGTATCCAGCATAGACCACATGTTAGATCATAAAATAAGACTCAGTACATTAAAACAAGGAACCTGAGATCATACAAAGTATATTCTGACTGTAATAGGGTTAAATTATAAATCAATAACAGAATGAAATTTTGGAAATCCACAACATTGAAAATTAAACAACACACTCCTAATAATCAAAAGGTTAAAGAAGAAATCACAAGGGAATTACAAAAACTGCACTTAGCATTTTTTCTTACATTACACTGGCAAGAATGTAGACACATGGCAACATTATGGTTATGTATGGCTTGGAGGTGTCTTTATTCTGAAAAGCCATATAAAAATGTAGATAACGTTATAGTGGAAAAATAAGGGGATGGATATCGGTGGCTATGCGTCAATCTCTGTCACATAGGATAGCTGTGGGAACCAAATAGAATAACATGTGAGCAAGACCTCTGCCACTCATAAACCATTATACAAATGTGAGTCATTATTATTTTTCATTTGGTCAGGTTGATAGGGATTTGGGCCATCTACAAGGCTGACTCAATCACTAATTGAACAAATGTTTTAAAAAAATAGTCTGTGGATTTGAATTCCACATTTACTTGCCAAGGTTTCAAGTTACCAATGCAAGCACAGAAGAGCATTTCTCCACAAAGTCGATTAGAGAATAAAGAATAGCCTCTTGCTTCCAAAAAGTTTCTTGTTACGTGATGATTGTTTATCTCCCCCACTAGAAGGTAAGTTCTGTAATGATAAACATTTTACTTAATAGCCCTACATGTCCCACACCTAATCAAGAGCTTGACACATAGTATAGGCTTTCAGCAAATATTTGTAAACTGAGCCATTGGCCTTAAAAGTCATAAGCTCACAGCATGGAGAGTCTCATGAGGATAGAAAGCAGCAAATTACCAGGCTAAATCTGAAATTTTTTTCATCATATTTTCTTAGTAGCAAATTATTCATTTACCCCTAAACAGAGAACTGTTTGGGGGGGATAAATGTCTCGGAAAATTGACAGAGTGGAGCATTAGACCTCCAAGATGTATTCCTAAACAGTGCCATGGGCTAGCTGGGCTGGATTCCGCTTTGCTCTGTGTGTCTGTGAGCAGATGTTTGCTTATAAGCAGAGTAGATTAGAGGCTACAGAGGAAGAACAAATTAGAATGAGACAGCTGCCATCCAGAAATAAATTTGGAACCAAAATTAATGTCTGAGAAGCATGTTTAAGAAACCCTGTCATGTGGTGCACAATGCAAATGCTCTTTACAGCATCCCCACTAAGCCTACCTTTGAGGACATTCCTTGTTAACGCACTATGGGGCTGGAGCTGTGTGAAAGGAAGTGATGCAATGCTGGGTCCGGCCTCAGGATGAAAACACAATATGCCAGGGTCTCACTGGGCAATGGAGCTGCAGCTGCAAGTGGAATTATCCTCTCAGTGAGAAGACAGGGAAAGGTATCCCAGAAATAAAAGAAAAACGAATGAAGCAGAGGCACGAATGCCTAGCACAAAAGATGGAGGCATGTGGGTGTCCTGCTGGAGTGAGGAAGCAGATCCCTTACTGGGAGCAGAACAATGACCCCCTAGGGATCCATCCAGAGCAGAGAGACACTCTCACGTCTTTAACTTGCTCAACAAGCACAGGGCAACAAAGTAGTGGTACCTGGCTCAGGCTGGGTGAAAGACTGCTCATCTCCAAAGGGTGCAGCCTGACAGCTCTGGTGCTCATCACCGAGGCTCTAGGCTATGACTTGTCTAGAATCGTGTGAGTTGACAGTGAGGCTGTTGTACCAACTAAAGAGAGAGACAAAGACTGTGTGCCCTTCCTTAGGCCTGTGGGAAGTTAAATGAGCTGAGGAAGCTGGTTTAACAATGACATGGTTAGGCACCAAGCCAGAGATCACGGAGCTCATTACCCATCCAGCCATCACTAACTGGATGAAGCTTCTTGGCAATGCAGATTAAAATTTGGCCCAAATGTGATAAGCCTGAGTATCCCCCTGGAGTAAGCCCTTTCTTCTGGGCTGAAGCTCACCACACGGTTCAACCTCAGACCAGAGCTGGCACATGTGGTTTCAGTACCTGCTTGCTGAGATGATGAATCCAAGCTGAATAAAAGGGAGTGACAAACCCCTTGTTACTACCAGCCAGAAAGAAATACCTAGAGTTTCCCAAACACAGCAGGCTGTGTCTGCCATGCTTTTCAACTTGCACAGAATGAGCTCTTTGGATTTGACCACCTGCTTATCCCTTACTCATCTCCTCTGTGGCAACAACCTGGACTCCAGGGAGGCCTAACTTCTCTGACCTTTTGGTCCTCATGATGTTTTGTGAGTTCTCTCCATTATAGCTCTGATACACTGTTTGGCTCTTTTTTTGCAAGTTTGCCTCTCCAAGACAGTGAGCTTCTTGAGGATAGGAATATGTCTTACTGTATTAATAGCTCCTGGCCTAAGGCCTGACCCGTATATGTTAAACTGAGTGAAACTGAATTGAGAATTGATGTAGCTTCTCTGGGAGTATTCTGAGATTCCCATTCCTTCTTCTTATCCTTCCTTTCCCCCAACTCAGTTTCCATATTTTACTTTACACAGATTTCTTATATTTTGCAAACCCCCCAAAGTACGAGTAATTCTTTAAACTGAGAAGTCCAAAGATGTAAGGTTTTCAAGGGGCAGCAGAGACTCAGACATAATTTAGATTCAGAAACCTGGGTTCCAGTTCTGGCTCTGCCCTCATGGGCTGTAACACTGACCCAGTTCCTTCACCTTCTTCTGAAAAATCAAGTGGGATTGTTGAAACCTAGAATTTCTGAATTTGGTGGACAATAAAAAGCCACCAATTGTAGGTTAACGAGTCAAAGAATAACTTCTAAAAGGGAGGTTTACAGAATCTCAAGAAAAATATTCTTTATAAATTAAATATACGAAAATACATAAAAGTCCAACAATATAGCAAATACACAGAGAGTGATTGTTTCAGGGGAGGGCAGGGGAAAAGGGGAATTAATGTAACAGAAAATAAGTAAACACAGCAAGTGTGGAAACTTGCCTAGATTGATGATGAGCGTTTTCCTTAAATTACGGTATGCCCAACACTCTGCATGTGAGGTCCCAAAAAAGGAGATGGATGTAATTCATAAAATTCAGTTGATCTGGATGGATTAAAGAGAGGAAGGAGCAGGGAGCTGCGATGTGTGGGCAAGAGCAGGGAGCAGGAGGGAGTAGAAAGATAGGATGGGCCTATGTACACCCAGCAAGGCTGCAGAATGAGGCGCTCGAAGCGTGTTGTTCTGCCCAGGTCCACGGGCTCTAGACTTTTAGGCCAGATCCCTCTTCACTAGGCCCGGCTAGAAGGAAGACAGCCTTAACTAAAAAGCTTTCTCTGACTTTACGTAATAAGACATTACGTAAAGCATGAACTTAATTTAGATGATGGTGTTGACCAGAACAAACAGCAATAAAGCCGAATGATTAAAAACACATCAATCACATTTATCCCTTAGGGCATATGATGTGTACACAGCCTCTCAATCAGCTGTGTGACTCCAGGCACCAGACCCACTAGCCTGGCCTCTCGGTGTTGAAAAAGTCGAAAGGTAAAAGGCTAAGCAGACCCTGAATTTCTGGAGGCACAGACGAGGGAGGCACTTCCATCACCACCTCCACCGTCTGCTGAAAATCTGCTCACTTTACAAGTAACAGAGGAGCAGCAACAAAAGATTATCCTGAAACTTTTCTCCTATGTCGTGTTATGGTTCAGTTTGCAACCCCTAAAATTCACATGTTGAGGTTCGAACTCCTAATGTCTTAGAATATGACTTTACCTGGAAATAGGGTCACTGCAGATGTCATTAGGAAATCATACTGCAGTAAAGTGCATTCCTAATCCAACATGACGGATGTCTTTATTAAAAGGGGAAATTTGGACACAGACACCCACACAGGGAGAGCGCTCTATGAAGATATAAGCAGAAATTCGGGTGATGCTTCTATAAAACAAGGAACAAAGACTGCCAGCCAAGCACCAGATGCTAGGAGAGGGGCAGGGAGCAGATTCCTCCTCATGGTCCTGAGAACCAACCTTGTTGATACCTTCATCTTGACTCATGGCTTCCAGAACGATGAGATAAATTTCTGTTGTTTTAGCCACCCCCATTTGTGGCACTTAATTACAGCAGTCCTCGTAAACTAATATGAGCTCATAATTTAAATTAATAAGAATAATGTCTTGGGAAGCCGAGGTGGGTGGATCACGAGGTCAAGAGATCGAGACCATCCTGGTCAACATGGTGAAACCCCGTCTCTACTAAAAATACAAAAAATTAGCTGGGCATGGTGGCGCGTGCCTGTAATCCCAGCTACTCAGGAGGCTGAGGCAGGAGAATTGCCTGAACCCAGGAGGCGGAGGTTGCAGTGAGCCGAGATCGTGCCATTGCACTCCAGCCTGGGTAACAAGAGTGAAACTCCATCTCAAAAAAAAAAAAAGAAAAAAAAGAATAATGTCTTACATTGGCAGTAATGTATCTTGGCCAGGAGCTCAGGCTCTCTGCTTATGAACAAAATTATTTAAGTATAAAGCCTGGTGTCATCACCTAGAAGTTGTAAAGCCACAAGAATGTTGCTTCAGCTTTCAGCACTTCAGTCCTCTCAACTGTAAAATGGGTTTAATAGAAGTCTTACTTCATAGGATGAAATGACCTAATACTGTTCTTAGAACAGTGCCTGGCATGTAATGTGCACTCAATAAATGTTAGTTATTATTGACAGAGTGCACTGTAAATTACAAAGCACTTTTCATGTATTTCATTTCATCTTTCTTCAAATTCCAAGAGGATATTGTTGTTATTTACATTTAGAGCTGGAGACTCCGAGGCCCATGGGTTTTAACTGTGGCAACCTGGGGTATGTTTGAGATAGATGCAGATGTGGGTTGAAATCCCAACTCTGTCACTTCCTAGCTGTATCGCTTTAAGCATGTTTTATAAACCCCTCCAAATCTCAATTCTGCCAGTTTTCAAATGAATAATTGTGAAAGAGATAAATATATGTTCAGTGTTTGGCCCATACTAAATGAAAAACTATTTTGATAAATTATTTTCATTACTATTAACTAACCTGTCCAAAATCAAACCCATAAGTGGTAGAGCCAAAAAACCTGTAATGTTTTCAGCTACACCTCATGGCCTTCTTGAGTGCAGATGGTTGACATTAAAGCTGGGAAAAGGTCGCATGACGTGGAAAAACTGGGTCAGGTATTGGAGAGAAGGACAAGAAACAGTACAGGCAGTAAAGTGTAACATTCAGATGGAGGCAAGGAGAGGGCAGAAGGAGTCCATTGTAATTGATTTGCCCCAAATGATTGATGGGTTTCCTCAAGAAATGGTGTTGTATCACGGGCTCAGCTTTGATCTCCGTGGTTCAAAGTTTGGACATTAAACAGCAGTAGTACACAGAGGCTGTGGGCCTCCACCTGTGCTGTGACTACTCAGTTCATGAGCATATTTTCCCAGAATTAATCAGCTACCTGACATCAACTCAACAAGTCATCTGTTTATTTGGTTGTTAGTAGTCTGTCTTCTGTTGTGGATACTCCCTAATTAGTGCTGTCATTCAACAAAAAGATCTTCAAACTTTATGTCTTTAGGTAGGCATAAAGTTTGCCTCCAACCCAAAGTTGTTTAAATGCATAGTCCTGTGCATATATTATATGAAGATATTAGGTTACATGGCAAGAAGGAATTAAAGTTGCAGGTGGAATTAAGGTTGCCTATCAGCTGACCTTAAGACAGAGAGAGTAGCCTGGATTAACCAAGTGGATCTAATGTAATCACAGGGTCTTTAAATGCAGAAGAAGGAAGAAAAGGTGTCGGTGTTCGAGTTGTGCAATATGAGAAAGATTGGACTGGCCATTGCTGGCTTTGGAGGTAGAGAAGGGCAGCCAGGAGCCAATGAATGCAGGCAGCCTCTAAAAGCTGGAAAAGACAAGCGAAGCGATTCAAGTTTCTAAAGCCTCTAGAAAGACTGTAGCCCTGCCAGCTCCTTCATTTTAGCCCCTCTACAAAGACACTTTTTCCAAGTTGAGTCGCATTCCCATGTTCCAGGTGATTTATATACACCCATACACATACACAGTCACTCACATGCACACAGTCACAGGTTGCATAACGACGTTTCAGTTAATGATGGACCACATATATAATGGTGGTTTCATTAAACTATAACGCTGTATTTTTTTTTACTGTATCTCTTCTATGTTTAGACATTCAAATACCATTGTGTTACAATTGCATAAAGTATTCAGTACAGTAACATACTGTACATGTTTGTAGCCTAGGAACAGTGAGTTACACCATATAGCCTAGGTGTGTAGCTGGCTCTACGGCTTTACCATGTTGTTTTGTGTAAGTACACTCTGTGATGTTCATGTGACAAAATTGCCTATTGTATTTCTCAGAATGTATCCCCCTTGTTAACGTTAAATGACACAAGACTTTCTCTCTCTCTCTCTCTCTTTCTCTCTCTCTGTGTGTGTGTGTGTGTATGTATGTTACATACATACACACACACACACACAGACCATTTACGAATTAAGTTCATGCTTTATCTCCCTCTGTCAGTGGGTTACTTGGCAGTCTACCTTCTCAAGCAGCCAACATGTGCCCTCTGCTCCTATTCATGCCCAGTTGCAGATGCATCACTCCCATTTTAAAATAAATTGCTGTTGAATTCACCCAACCTTATGATTTGGCAGTGACGATAAAACCTCGGCTCATTATGAATAGTTCTGGCTGCATAGTCACTTGATGTTTCATGGTCAGATGTTGCATCTCTACCAGGACCCAGTAGCCTGCCAGGAGTTATTTTTAAAGTGGTGTCTAATTCTTTGCTGTAAATGGCTCGACTGTGTGCTGAAACCCTAGGGGTCTATGTTGTGATTCTCCTGTTGGAGCTTAATATAAACTTCACACACAACATATTTTCCTACCACAGATTCCTCAAGTACCACAGAGTCTGTCAGATCATATGGTCCAAATCTAGGACTGTTTGCTCACGCAGCTCGGATTTGCTGAAGAGCCTTTTCCTGCTCAGGGCTCCACTGAAAGCTGGCACCCTTTCATGTCACTTGGCAAATGGATTGGAGCACTATTCCCAAGTATGAAATATGATTCTCCACATGTGAAAAGGCCTACCAGGTATAGTGCTTCCTTCTTACTGGTGGAAGATGTAAGATGCAATAATTTGGTTTTTTTTTTTGGAGAAGAATTTTACTATACCCTGACTCCTGGACCCCTAAAAACTTTATTATTAGAATAGGCCTGATTCTGTGCAAGGTTTACATCCCAAACTCTGGAGCGCATGGTTTTACGAAGGCCCTCATCATAATTTCCCACTTCCTGCTAATCTGACTCAATGAACAAAATGTCCTTAATAGAGTGAAATACCGAGATGTGTTGTACAATGTTCAGGTGGTTCAGATCCCTTTGGACTATACTACAACTGAGAGCAGCAGAGCAAAATGACCCTGAGACAAGATCATAAATGTATATTATGGTCTGTTCCATGTCAGCATGAACTGCTTCTGCTTCACATTTCTCATAGCAATGAAAAGGAATGCATCTGTCCGATCAATGGCCACTTATTATGTACCTGATATGTGTTAATCTGCCCCAGCACAGCAGATATAATATGGCTGAACTGTGATCTGTTAAGATCCATCTGACTTCTGCAGGGAAGAGGCTGATGAATTAAATGGTGATCTGATAGAAACCAGTACCCAGGCATCCTTTGTGTCTTTAGAGTGGCGCTCATCTCTGCCAGCCCTCCTGGAATACCATATAATTTTTTGTTTTTTTGGGTTTTTCTTTTCTTTTTTGAGATGGCATCTCACTCTGTCACCCAGGCTGGAATGCAGTGGCTTGGTTTCAGCTCACTGCAACCTCTGCCTCCTGGGTTCAAGTGATTCTCATGCCTCAGCCTCCCAAGTAGCTGGGATTACAGGCGCCTGCCACCAGGCCCAGATAATTTTTGCATTTTTAGTAGAGATGGGGTTTCACCACATTGGCCAGTCTGGTCTCAAACTCCTGACCTCAGGTGACCCTCCTGCCTCAGCCTCCCAAAGCGCTGGGATTACAGGCGTGAGCCACCGTGCCTGGCCACCATATAGTTTTATTATTCTGTCTTGGCCAGAATGGGTGAAATGGGAAAAGTTCAGAAACTTTTACAAAACCTTCCTTCACCCTTACCATGTTAGCTCTATTCCCATAGATTAAGGAACAAATGTGAGAGTTCTCTCAGCTACAAATATATCCATTCCAATTATATATGGTGATGACAGAAACTACTATCAGGAGAGTCCATGGGCCCAAAGGTCTCACTATTTAACAGACTTGGGCCATTTACTACATGGTCCTCACATGTCTTCACTCTAATGGGGGATAGGGGCATGAAGCCACATTATGTTCCTGTGTATCAATGTCAGTTCAGACCCTGTGCACAAACTCCTCTAGATTTCTTGGTATTTCCCTTTCCCTAGTACGTGACTACATAAGTAAATTGTCAGAGGTCCCTTGGGAAGAAATATCTGGGGGAATCTTTACAGTGTATCTTTGTCACCCTTGCAAGACGGTTTTTTCAGGGATAAGCATTGACTCATTTACTCCCCTTGAGTCAATGAGTTCTAAGTTTGAAAACAGGTGAGGAAACTGGAAAGGAATCCTCTGAGCACAGATCTTTAATTTTTTTAGTTATATAAACTAAGCAATGCTCTTACAGGCTTGCCAAGTATCTTACCCTAGGAATATTGAATTCTGTTAATCTATTAATCTGGCCTTGCCGTGAATGGCAATAAGTGGGCTCATATTGTTTCTGACATTATGGTACCACCATCCTGGACTCTAGTACTTTCAGAATAATATCGTTCTCATTGCTGTCAGGGAGCCCATTCTGTAACAACAGCTCTTACACCTGCCTTGGCCTAACAGAGGAGAAGTCATCACTAAACTCAATGATGCTGGTGCCTCTCTTATCCTTGCATTTTTTATCACATTGGTAAATAAATTGTCCTCTGGGCTGGGCACTCCTATGAACATAGCTCGTGGTTTATCCAGCTTTGTGTAGCATATCAACTCTAGCATGCTCATTTCTCTGAGCCCTTTATTCCTTCCTCCATCATCTTCCAGAACAGTTCTTGCTAAGCTACTTCACTTGATGTGGGCTATCACCTTTGCCAAGCTTCCAAAGGCATTATAACAGTGCAGATCTGTCTCCTAGTGTCTTTTCCAGGGTGTTGAATTCTACAACACAGAAGAGTATTCTCTTATTTAAAAAAAAAAATCTCTCTCTCATCCAACTTTATGTTCTATGCCCTTTGATCCCACATCCTAGAAGCCAGCTTGTCTATCCTCTCACAGCTCCTGCTGGACATGCCAACCAGGTCCTGCAGCTTCTTCAGTGTGTATTTCCCCTTCTCCTCTAACAGGCGCAGCATCTTCCAGGACAGTTGATGTGGGAACTTACTACAGCTATTGATCTGGTCCCTGGAAGGAGATATAGGACTAGGTCCTGAGCATGCAGTTGTCTTCAAAGAAAGTGAAGGTGCTAACTTTCAACAGGGAGGAATGGGCCACTTCTGTAGGTCTAGAGGGTCTAGGACCATCTGGACATTCAAGATTACCGAGTGTGTAAAACCATGTGTTGCCATCCTGAGGCTCAGGGTACCATCTCTCTCTGATCAGGAATCTAAGCTTCTTAGAGCAGATACTTCAGGGTTGGGAATTCCATTTTTTCTGGACTTCTGCTACCTTTGTAATTAAATCCTGGGCCTTATCGCCAGCTTTTTCTGTTACAAAAGAGATGCTCTGTCTCTCACAATTTAACTTCAATTGGTGATCAGTTATCCTCAGCCTTCTTTCTCCAATGTATTAGACGTTCAGTGGCAGTCCTCCAATTCCACAGTCTATAAAGACTTGTCAAATGCCTGAAATAAGCCTTCTCTCAGGGAATTCCCTGCCAAATGTTCTGATCAGAAACTCAGCCTCTCAGCTGCCCTTTCCAGATGAGCAGGTGCCCCTAAGGGAAAAGGGGCTCCAAATATGATCTCATCCCTCCACAATTTCGTATTATCCCAGATCTTGCCCTTAATTAGGCAATACTTGGTAAGTTTTCTCATTACTTTTAAGTAGGTGTTCTACCTAAAGCACAAGCGTTGGTCTGAAGTACCTAGTCATCTGTTACCAAAAGAAGTTCGATTTGTCAATGTTTTCTAATGCATACGTCATCTCCGGTTTTTTTTCCTTAATGATTTAGATGCTTCCTCTATAAATTAAGAGTATTCGTTGGCACTGCTCAGGTGATGGGTACACCAAAATCTCAGAAATCACCACTAAAGAACTTATTCATGTAACCAAACACCACCTGTTCCCCAAAAACCTCCTGAAATAAAAAATAAAGTAGCCTTTTTTTAAAAAAAAAGAAAGAATATTCATTGGCTGTCATGTTGGCAACAAATATTTTCTCCTCAGTTTGTAGTTTGGCTTTTGACATAATTAAAGTCATAATTTTTTTTTTTTTAGATTTCTTTACGTAGTCAAATTTATCAAACTTTGTCTATGTAATTTATTCCAAGACTAGCAACATATTACCCAATGCTTTCTTTTGGAAATTTTATGAGTCATTTTTTTATGTTTAAATCTCTAAACCATCTGTAATTCCAATTTTATTTTCCACAGGAAGGATAAGGGAAACTTCTGAAAAAGCTTCCTAAAATATTTTGCATTTCATTAAATCAGAAAGAAAAGTACCAGATCTTGCTTTTAATTCTCCATTTTTTATATAACATTCTCTTGGTAAGCTACAAATGCATCTTTTACAATAGAAAATTTGAAAAACAGAGAAATGTATACAAAAGAAAAAAAATCAACAGTAAGTCCACCAGTTAAAGATAATTCCTATTGTTTTGGTGTATTTATTTAGGCACAAGTAGAGTTTTTATAAAATGAGGGTCATATATTATGTAGAAATTTGATTCTTGATTTTTTTTAATTTAGTATTAAGCCATGAAATTTTAGGTCTATATTATTGCATAATCTTCAAAAACATAATCTTACAGGGCTACATAATGGATGTAGTGTTTCATATATATGTTAGAATGGCAACCATTTCAACAATTCAGAAACAAACCAATGCATGTTTAAAATATTTCCAAATAACTTCTAATAGATAATAGTTCTGCCAACTGTGTTTTAGAGCACTTGCCTCAAAGTAAATATTTTCTTTTAATCTCAACCATTCTGGAAGGTGACAACTGGCTTATTGTTAGGGGCCTTTTATATACCATGGAAGTGCTTTGGAATGCTAGTGCACAGAAGGAATGTCCCAGGATTTAAGAAAATCCCTTAAAGTCTTCAAGTCCTCAGCTGTTCCAATCATGAGAAAACTAGATGTTCTTCCCAAATTACCTTTTATACCAAAGCAGAAAACCATTGTCTTCCTTCTCTAAATGACTAAAGCCCCATCCAGGACAAATGGTCTATCACACTTTGGCTGATTGTGACTCCGAAAATTGTATATTCCCTGATCCTGTCTCCTGACTAGAAAGCCTATGCTTAGATCTGAACAAATCTGAGAACTGCAGAGTTAATCAGCAGGTAAAGAGCAGAGGAGAGGAAAGCATAGGGGAGAGGGAGGAAAAAGGAAAAATAAGATGTTTGTTGGGTCTTGTCTGTCATTTGTCCCAATGAATCTGAAGAAGCCCAGTGGCTGACATGAAAGTCAGGCTCTAGCCAAAATTTTAAAATGGGAGTCTCATTTAGGGAATGGTGGTTTAATCAAGAAGGCATGCTTTCTCCCCATTTAATAACAACTGTGGAGTAGCCATGAAATTAAGCACTGTCATAAAGGGATGGATGAGGGTCATTAAATCAAGACAATCTCCAGGTCTCTCTGGTGAGTGGATTCTTTCTCTGAGCTGTTATAGAAGTCATTTGCCATCACCAAGTCTCAGAGTTTTCGTTTGTAAACAAAATTGTAGAAGAAAGAAAGGCAGAAGATAATAAAAACAGCATTTATCAAAGGCTTTCTATACATTAATCATTTTATATATATATAATGATTATATATATTACATATTATACATATATGACATATAATCTAATTTGATCTTCACAGCAACCTTATATTATTATTCTTATTTTACAGGCAAAAAAAAAAAAAAACCTAAGGCTCACAGAAAAGTTTAACATGGTTATACCACTAGGAAGTAAACGCAGAGCCAGGATTTAAATGTCGTTGTCTAATTCCAAAGCTCATGTGAGGTCTACAAAATTCTGATGCTATGTTGAGCAAAGCATTTAACTTCTGAAGACTTGATTGCCCTACTTTTAATATAAAACAGGCAAAAGTAATTATGTAGAGTTATCAAAGGTAAGGACATCCTTTAGTTCCTTGAAACATAGGAGGTTATTTGTAAATTTGATTATGGTGATGCTTTTGTGTTCGTAGAGTCGTACATGAGTCTGTGACTTAAAATTTAATTTAGTCCTATAATTACCTATCTATAGCACAGAAAACCAGCATGATCTATAAATAGTGGATATTAAAATCTTATTATAGAAGTTCATACATTGAAATTTAACTAAATACCTAAACCTGCTTGTGTTTCCATCAGTAATTATTCAGTTAAAACAATGCAAGTGTGATGTGACAACTGGAGTCAGAACTACTGTGAAACGTGGGAAGGGAAAGGAAGCCCACAGTGGGCCCAGCCTTTGATCTCTGTGTCCTTTCATCCCTTCTGTTCACCAACTGCAGTTCTTTCTCTTTCCTCCTCCCACTGAAACCCATTCTCAAGAGATCTAGCATCAGGTATTTACAATTGAGGTACATTTTAAACAGCATGCTACTGGGTATTTGTTTCTTAGCTTAGCGATAGGAGGTACAGGAGCAGAGGAGAGAAAGGGATGAAGGAGTGAGAGAAAGGGAAAGGGGCAGGAAGACGGGCTTTGTTTTGTATGTTGACAATGATGTTACAGTTAAATCAACCCCCGACACCTGAGATCAAGAGAGAACGTGGTTAGGAAGTAGGGAGCAGTTCAGCTCTTCTTTTCTCCCACTAAAAGGACTGAAGACATTGTGCAAGAATGTGGGTTGGAGACAATGTGCTGTAATGGATAAACACTGTCTTTACATTCTAAGACCTGGGATTTGATTCTTACTCTGCCACTCTCTAGCTTCAAACATGAGGCAAATTACCCTTCCTACCGGGGCTTTTTATATCTTCAACTGCAAATTTAGGAGGTTGGAGTCACAACTTCTAAGGCCCTTCACACTTGGATTTTCTATGATTCTAGTACTTGAGCACTTTCGGAATAACAGGATGTAGATTAATTACTAGTTTTGCTTAAAATGTATAAATAAATAAAGAATACTTTCAAGCAAAATTCCAAAAGTATACTTCCTTTTCTCTGGTACATAGCATAAATCCTTGCATGCTCAGATTAAATTATTGTTGCTTTTTCAGCAACACTCCTATCAATACATGTCATTTCCACCACAACCTGGGGACACCTCCCTTTGCCCACACAGCTCCCTTCACCCCCACCACCCCCTAACTTGCAAGTAGCCTCGTCTTTTCACTGGACAGTAAAATGAGACTGAACTCTGCCTCTTGAGTTGCTTGACACAAAGCAGAGTGTAAAGAGGATGGGGATGGCAGTGCCTCACCTCACAGGATTGCTGGGGATTTAGCGGGGTCTCGTGCATGCCAACTGCAAAGCCTACATGAGGGAATGATATAGGAGTTAAAAATAAATTATTTAGGCAGTTAGTGAGGGTAAAGGAATCCCAGTAAGGTTTTTCTTTTAATAAAAAAGCAAGCCCCAAAATCATTTCTTTTTTAACAAAAAGCAGCATAGGCTGGGTATGGTAGCTCATGCCTGTAATCTCAGCAATTTGGGAGGTTGAGGTGGGTGGATTACCTGAGGTCAAGAGTTCAAGACCAGCCTGGCCAACTTGGTGAAATCCCATCTTTACCAAAGATACAAAAAATTAGCTGGGCATGGTGGCAGGTGCCTGTAATCCCAGTTACTCGGGAGGCTGAGGAAGGAGAATCACTTGAACCCGGGAAGCAGAGGTTACCTTGAGCCAAGAGCATGCCATTACACTCCAGCCTGGGCAATAGCAGTGAAGCTCCATCTCAAAAAAAGAAAAAGAAAAAAGAAAGCAGCCTAAAAACATCAAGCTGCAAGCATAGATAAGCAAGCTGAAAGCTCGCAGCTATGCCAATAGAAAAGGTGTACTTGGAAGCCAGGTATGTTTAATATGGAGGTTTTCTTTCTCTTTGCTTTTGTCGCCACGTGTGCAGGTGTCACAGCACCAGCCAGGTAAGTACTCTCTTTGCATTATAAAAGATGAGGGTGGGATAGCCCCTTCTTTGGCTATGTAAATTGCACACCTGGTCCAACCAATCCACTTCGCCCTATGTAAATCAAACATCACCTCCTCAAGCTCCTCTACAAAGCCAACCACATGTTGCTCCAAACTCGGAAACCCACTCAGTCCCCTTCCCAAGCACCAGGAAGCTCTCTCTTCTTTCTTTAGCCTATTAAACTTTCCTCTCTTACACCTACTCCTCATGTATCTGTGTCTTCGATTTCCTTAGTGCAAGACAATGAACCTCAAATATTTCCCCAGAAAAAATGATGCCCCTTCAGGAAAACTAGAAGCAAGGACGGTGACAAGGAGAAGACATGCCATAGAGGCTTTTACTCTGTTTCAATAAACACCCCCCTTTTATTTAACGTTGAATATGTACTTCTTAATCCAGAATCCTTTACATGTAACAGAGGGTTCTGTATCTGCCATTGTCCTGTTCCTTGTGTGTCCTTTTCTCCCCTTTTCCTTCGGCTAAGATTAGAGCATTACCTTTGTGTGGAAATTTGTTGGTGGCCATGTGGCTTCGCTGCTTGCAATAAAAAGCCACTTTGCTTTTTTTAATCTTACTAAGCAAAGATAAACATCTCACCCTTTTAGATAAAAAGACTCTGTGACTCTTTCAATCATGCAGGCATCGTGCTAGTGTGAACTCATCCTGATCTCAAGTCTCATGGGGCTGCGGTCTCATATCGTATTTCATTCCTACTCTTCCCCAAACTGATCAACCTCTCTGTGCCTTGGTTACTTCTTCTATAAAATATAAATTAAAATATGACCTACTATATATAACGTTGTGACAATCATAGGAGATTGATTCAGCTAAAGTGCTTATAACAGTATCTATCACATAGTGAATATGTACTACTTAAGGAAAATCTCCTACTGCCTTCCTTATATTTCAATATTTTGGGAATTGTAAGACAGTAATCTGAATGGCCCCAACAGCCCCCAGGTCTCTCGGCTGACCTGCAGCATATGCTAATACCAGGTAAATCACCTACAAAACCATCAAAGCATCTTCAGGTACCGACCTAACAAACTCAAACTATCACCGTCTTCATGAAACATAATCATAAGCTGAGTCTCTGCCAGCTCTCAAACCACAGCCACTCTAAATCCTTCTGATGATAGTCCATTCGCCTGGGCTCCCTTCCTCTCCTGACAGCACCCCGGACCTCCTCTAGTCCATTCGCCTGGGCTCCCTTCCTCTCCTGACAGCACCCCGGACCTCCTCTCTCCTCATGCCTGTTCTCTTCCCTTCCCAGCCAACAGCTGTTATCATAGTTGTATAAGTGCAGGCTGCTAAGGGAAGGAGAGAAGTTGGCTTCTCTCCCAAGGCAAACAATTAGCGAAGCATTAACTTCTCTTAATGGGCAAAGCAACATTAAGCAGATGGAAGCCCAGACCCAGGTCACTTTGCAGAGAGCCAAAGCTGTGATGGGGCTGCCAATGTTCATATATGACCTCTAAATTGAAACTTAATTGGCCATTAATGGAATTCATCTAATTACAAACACTTGTAATTAAGCATGAAGATGAAAAAGAGCCTGAATTTTGGAGTTGGAGAAAGCAGAACTACATTTGATATGGTCAATAAACCCATACTTGAGAGCATATTCAATTACCTCCTGTCTTCTATCATGCATTGCTCACACATCAGAAAGCCCACTGTGGTGCCCTCCCTACCCTGGTTTCACCACTGTCCATGGGGGCAGTAACTCCAGGGTGTCCCCTGAGAGATAAGAAAGTAGCAATAAAGAAAACCTTTGAAAATACAATGGAATTGATGCTATATTGGAACAGGGAAACTTTCCCCATTCTGGAACTCCAAGACATAAGGGGTCCTCCCAGATAGGAATGCAAGTTTATAAACTCATTTTTTCCTATATTTCAACATACAGCATAGTGACCTGTAAGGCAAAGGCAAGATTACGAAAATACATTATCAGGCCTGGCGTGGTGACTCACACCTGTAATCCCAGCACTTTGGGAGGCCTAGGCAGGCAGATCTCCTAAGGTTAGGAATTTGAGACCAGTCTGACCAACATGGAGAAACCCCATCTCTACTAAAAAATACAAAATTAGCTAGGCATGGTGGCACATGCCTGTAATCCCAGCTACTCGGGAAGCTGAAGCAGGAGAATCACTTGAACCAGGGAGGCAGAGGTTGTGGTGAGCTGAGATCACACCATTGCCCTCCAACCTGGGCAACAAGAGTGACATCCATCTCAAAAAAAAAAAAAAGCAAAAGAAAATAGATTATCAGCGATGTCGTCACTTTCCCAGTTCCACAGAGCAGTAAATGGCAGAGCCAAGGCTTTACAGTAATCCTGCCGTACCTCCTTGCAGTTAATAGGAAGAATAAAATAAGATCAGGTATGTGAAAATGCCTTGTAAAGTATAAAGTATATAACCAGTAGATCCAATTACCTTCTTGGGATGAAACAACGGCATCCCAAATTTATTCTACACAATACAACTCCTACTCCCGATGTGTATGTAAAGCACGAGCCCAGTGCCTGGCAGTTACAGGGTGGCACAGAACAGTGGCTAAGAGTTCAGGCTTTGGATCCAGGATGTCTGAGCCAGATCCTGACCCCATCACTTACGAACTATGTGACCTTTGGGTGAGTTACCTTTCTTCAGCTCAGTTTGCCCATCTGTAAAATCAGAAAAACAATAGTCCTAATCCCATAGGATTGGGTGAATGCATAAAATATTCTTTGAATGCATAAAATACTCTGGAACATAATGAGCACTCATGAGTGTTAGCTATCATTACTGATATGCTAAGACTAACAAGAAGTCCAGATTTTACCCAGAGCTCCCCTTCCCTGTGGTCTCCAAATCTCTCTGTGTGCTTACTGGCATGTGTAAGAAGATCATTCCTAGCTATTCTCCCAGTGCAAGCATGGAGCCAAGATGCAGATGTAATCCCCGTAGGAGGGGTCTGTAGGAGGCTACAATGGCTTCCCCAGATTCCTAAACAGCCCACCTCTGTACTGCTGTTGCTGCAAGTGCAACTGCCAAAATGTGGAGACCTTACACTACCCCTTGCTGGGAGCCTATTTAAACCAGCACCACCCAGACCTCATCCTGTCAGGGAAAGAACACTGCTTCCCTCTGGGTCACGCCATCACAAGCACAGCCTAGGTTTGCCCAACTATAGCATAAGCTTAGATGTATCTAAGGGTTTCCTAACAATGCCAGCCTGCCTCCCTCCTTGTCATCCCACCATACAATGAAAGCCATTGCAGGCTTCCCAATACCCTAGAGTCCAGATCTAACCTAATTCTGGCCCAGAAAGAAGAGGAAGTCCAGCCTATTTCTGTCATAAGATTAACCCCTTTCAGGGATAGTGTCATGGGTATGTGATCGTTGAAGTCACACAGGGTGAGAATTGGGACTTAGTGCTCTGTGATCACCATCTTGAAATTCTTAATAATTTAATCTTTTAATCTGTGTTTTGTAAGTCCCACAGGACAGGAGACCATGAGCCAGGGGTTTGAAGCCTCAGCTTACACGGGGTTCTGCTCCCTGTCACCTCCTCACCTCCCTGGGATAGGTTCTGGGCCTCCCTCTCCTCATACCAGTCCCCTGACCAGTGCTGTCCTCTGCCTAAGATGACTTCATTGTTTAGGCAGGGGGTCAGCATTCATTCTGTCATTGCCCTTGGTCACCAGAGGGTACTGAGCATGGGCAAGAAGAGAGTTGAGTGTCTTGGCTGGAGCAGGGCAGCAGCATCCATCCACACCTGGACTGGTAGCACCAAAGAGCACTTGGCAGGTGACTGGTGATGAGTGGCAGGGGTTGGTGGTGGGAAGAGGAGTTCTCACCACATCCCATGGTGTCTGCCTGTCCACCAGAGTTTAGGGCCATGGGCCATAGCGAGGAGAGATTGATTCCCCCATTCCTTGTCAGGGCCCATGTCTTCATTTTGCACTGGGTCTGCAAATTACATAGTGAGCCCTGACACTTTCTCAGGATGATTGGCCTTGGTAACACGAATTACTTTTAGAGAAAGCCCTATTTTTACCACAGGAGCATGGTCAGACTCCATGACCCCAATGAGTCTGGGTGTTGGCAGCTTATCTGTGATTACCTTATAACAGATATCATGCAAATATGAAATCATGATTACACCATGGGATTTCATATATTATTAAATTACTAAGAGTGCACCCTTGGGATTCCATTGTTTCTCAGGCTCCATTGTGATAACAGTAATGGTAAGTAGACCTGAGAATCAGAGACAGTCTAATTTTGTTATATAACTAGAAATAATAAGAGAAAATACTGTTCAGGAAGATTTTCATGAAAACAGAGGGTCGAGAACACCAGGCTCAGCCGGGCACAGTGGCTCACACCTGTCATCCTAGCACTTTTGGGAGGCCAAGGAGTGCAGATCACCTAAAGTCAGGAGTTCAAGACCAGCCTGGCCAAAGTGGCAAAACCCCACCTCTACTAAAAATACAAAAATTAGCCTGGCCTGATGGTGGGTGCCTATAATCTCAGCTACTGGTGAGGCTAAGGCAGGAGAATCACTTGAACCCAGGAGGCGGAGGTTGCAGAGAGCTGAGACCATAGTACTTCACTCCAGTACCTGGGTAAAAGAGCAAAACTCCGTCTGAAAAAAAAGAAAGAAAGAAAGAAAGAATACCAGGCTAAGACTCCTATTAATTTAATGAGCTAAAGCGAGGTTTACAAATTTTGAACAGGGAAATCGTTTTCTAAACAGAAAGTAAATACAATCAAAGGCAACTTTGACTCTTTAGGTACTTTCTTTGGCATCATGTCTAGGAGACAGGCTGAGTAGCCATCTAAGCACCACCACATCATTTTCCAGAAAATAAATATGACTCAAGACAGTATCTCATTGCATCTGATTCCCCAGTGCGTTTAGGGTCCTGTTGTGGCTGTTCACACATGACATCTCTATATAAAACTGTTACTGAACAGTCAACCATCCCTGACAGGGTGGGACACAGAGAGCTTTATAAGGAATTGTATGCTTTTCTAAAAGAAATGTGCTCAAACCAAACTATTCCATTTCACTTATCCCCACTCACTCCAAGAACTAAATATTATTATTGATTATCCAGAGATTTAAAAAATTCCTCCTGATGCTTCCAATGGTCTTGAATGTCACAATTTTAATGCCTACATGTCATTCCTTTTGCATAATCGTATTGGGAGTTTTGATGAAGTACAGTGGCTGCCTGCACTGCCTAATTTTTCTGTAGCTTTTGGCTGCCTTTTCTGTTTTCTAATGAACCAGCTGTGTGGCTCAAGCAGAACGGTATTCACTAAACACGTGGGGATGCTGTTAGTAAGAGCAGAAGAGTTAGCCCTGGGTAAAACAGACCTAAATGCTTCCTCTTCCCTTAAGACAGCGGCCCTACTCCAAAAAGAAAGGTCCCAAATTCCACCTGCAAAACAGTAAACTCCTAATAGTCCTAAAGAGCTTGTGTTTGTAAGCTCTTTGGGTCAAACAGTACAGACCTCAATAGCAGGAAATGCACGTGGTTCATCTCCAGGAGGACGCAGCACAGTGTTGAAATGTATTGGATGCAGAATAAATGCTCACGGGATGAAAGAAGGGATAGACCAGCCATGACGACATGGTAAATAATGTGAAATAATGTGGGCTTTTTTTCCCCAAACACACATTTCCTCTACTAGTTTTAGAGAATTCTTCTGAGATTTGTTTTGAGCACAGAGCTAAACACAGCAAATAACTGAAGGCTATGAGCCTCAGGAGGTCAGTCACCACACAGAGTTTACGTTTGTAATTGTGTGGCTGAGCATGGTGCCAGACACATAGTAGGTGGGCAATAATTACTTGTGAAATGAAAATGTTCCACTCCCTGTGACTGCACTGAGTCAGGTCAGGCCAACAGCCTCTCTAGTCCAAAATAATTGGACTTTGCTGTTTGTCCATTATTTTGAATGCCGGGCTAAGATCTTACCACAGAGCCCTCATAAATCTCCAAGTAAAATCTACACAAGTGAGCCCCCTTTCCTACCTTATCAGGAACTCCTTATGGTTCTCCATATTGGTGAGTTCTATAGACCTCTGCTTTCTTTCTAGCTGGGTAAGAGCAAAATCATGCTGACAAACCTATCAGGATTAACCGAGGCAGAGCAGGGATCAGAGAACTCAGCGTTCTTCTCCAACCACTTACTTTCCTACTCTCTTTTCTCTGGGGCCTGAATAATAAGGTTAGAGATGGTTAAAATGGTGGATGCGCTGTTTAAAACATGAAAGAGACCCACCAGCCCATAATCTCTACAAAGCCCTGTCAGTAGAGACTGTATTGATCAAAATGGTCAGTGTGGCCCCTGGTTTCTGAAACCACCTGCTGCTTGGCTTTAGAAACTCTCTGGGTTTGAACCCTCGAGGGGTAACAGCCCAGTAAGATTTAGCTCTGGGGCCTGTCAAAGAAAAAACACAGACCTGCCCCATACATTCCAGGCTGTATTGTTCTTATCACCCACGGGCTGATTGAAGGGTGGATATCACCAATCTGATCCAGTCTGTTTACAAGTAATACCAAAATAGAAAAAGGCAAAGATCAAAGTCCACTTAAGCTGGACTCCTTCCCTGCATCGCCAGGGCTTAGATCACAGCTGCTGTGAATAAACTTCCCCTGGACCTGATGGATGTCTCCCTCCCTGACTCCCGCAACTCTGGGGAAAGGAAAACAGCTCCCGATGAGGGACAACCCAGCCATAAACCCTCCAAAACACGAGCTCTATCAAGATGCTTGAAAATACGAGACATTAGCTTTAGAAAATACAAGCATTTTTCCTCAGCACAAATGCATCATAGTTACCTAAGGAGCAATAAACTGGTTGCTAGAAACACCAACCTGGGATACCAGTGGGAGACAGATCTCTTGCCTCTGGGGAAAATGCACACAAGACAAGAAAGCTCAATTCTAAGTTTTCCTTTGAGGAACATGTATATTCATTACTGCCTCACAGATATAAAACAGGTAAGAGGTATGAGCACTGATTTTTTTTTTTATACAAAAAGAGATTCAGCATCAAAATACCATAAAGACAGATGTAAATTCAGGGCAAAGTTCATTCACTAACCTTCTGATAACTATAATGTTGTACATAATAAGGGCCTTTGCTCTGGATATATAGGGCGTCCAGTGGTCTTCAAAGTAGAGTCCCCCAACCAGCATCAGTATCACCTGAGAGCTTGTTAGAAATGCAATTTTCTGGGCCCCACTCCAGACCTACTGAACTAGAAACTCTGGAGATGAGACCCAAGGATCTGTGCTCAAACAGTCTCTACAGGTGATGGTGATGTATGTTAAAGTGTTTTCTAAAATAGTGATGCCCGGCCCCCACCCCAGGGACACTCTGCTTTAGTTGGAATGGAGTGTGACCTTGGCATCAGGATTTTAATAAGATCTCTAGGTGATTCTATTATGCAGCCAAGTTTGGGAACCACTGTGGGCTGGGTTCAGAGTAGATACCCCCACAGGCCTCTCATCACTCCTTGTATCTAGCATTTGCAGCCACTTCAATTTTGAAGAGCAAATTTTCAAGGAGTTATTCACCTGTCAAAAGTTGGCACAAAAATTTAGATGGATAGACTACTCTAGTTGAGCCACATGTTAAACAACCTATTCTCAGGTACTGAATATGTGAAGGTCCCTGTGCTCAAGCCCAGCAGATGTTTTACCATGAATTTGCTATTCTTTTTAAAAAAATAAAAACATCTTTATCGGACCATGTAAACATCAACAAATACTATCAGTTTTTAACCATTAGTTTTAAAAGTGATATTTGGAGCAGTATTTCATATGATACAGTAACTTTCTCCCAAATATTTAATTCTCCTCTTAAATCAACCTGTATCATGGTTTTAGAATCAAAATCTTTCTCAGCCATTTAATTTCAGCTTCCAAGTAGGTCAGCCTCAAAATGATTTTTGGTTGCCTATTTCTAAGCACAACTCCGTGTCCTAGTTTAGTCAGAGACAATCCAGTTCATGGTTTATATTCCTCG
Source organism: Saguinus oedipus (assembly GCA_031835075.1). Lineage (NCBI taxonomy): Eukaryota > Metazoa > Chordata > Mammalia > Primates > Cebidae > Saguinus > Saguinus oedipus. The sequence continues at coordinate 30,467,692 of CM063190.1, read as the reverse complement.
AGCTCAAAAAAAGGAATGTACTGTTTTGCCTTGGGTGGCAACAAAATGGAACACTCTGAGATGTCAGGCCTGAGAGGTAGGTAAGCCCAGAAGAATGCGGCAGGTACATACTGGTGAAACAAAGGGCCATGGGAGGAACGGGTCGTTAATCAGTGTTGGATTGCATGGGAAGCAGGATGCCTACCCAGGAAACGAAAGATAGAAAGGAAAAGGCAGAGCGAGCAAGCAAGTAGCATCCAGAACGTAAAACACGGGGAGGCAACCATCAGGAATACTGACCAAGGTTCTAGAGTTTGTCCTAAATTACAGAAAACCTATGTAATACATAGGAGGATAGACATTGATAGATAATAACAAGAGAGACAGGGGCCAAATCCAAACACTGTATGACAAGCCGTAGCTGTCTGCAGTATAATGTCTCTAGTACTGATTCTGTTTGCAACTAGGCTTGGCTTTCTCCAGGACAAGAGAGACCACAGAGAACCAACCTGCAGAGCCCAGGAAGACCTGGCGGCCGTGGTTTGCATGTAATAAGAATTCAATACTGGTTTGTTGAATGACTGTATGTTCAAAAGTATTCCTGGTTTTAATAGCATATTATTCTCTGCCAGTGACTGTAGTCTGTCTGCCACAGCCTGCCTATCATAGCAGCTGGAGGGGAAAGTGTAAGTTTGGGTGTGCTTTGGTTAAAAAAATAAAATAAAATAAAAACAAGTGATGAGCTGGAAATCTGGATTTTGATCCTAGCTCTGCTTCCAACTGAGTAGCTGTGGGAAGGTCATTTTACACGTCTTCATCTCAGTTACTCTCCTAGAAAATGAGGTAAACAGGACAGGGATGCTAAAGTGTCTCACTGCTCTGAAAATCCGTGGTGCCTCACAATAGGTACATTCCTGAAAATACATTCCAAACCTGATTTCCACATGTCAGATTTTACAGGATACCTGCATGTCACTGACGGCACGTGGCTTGATGACTGCCCAGATGTTTTCAGTATCTCCACGGTCGATGGGAAGTGGATCTGGTCTTTTAGGTTGTTGTTGCACCAAAGGCCATCCGTGTGAGTACACTGATGGTCAGACCTAGAGCACATACGTTGACTGAGTTTAACTGGAAGTTATGCAAGTTTCTAAGTTTCTCTACGGAGAACTTTGTATTCTGCCATCACAGACAGGGAAGCAAAAATCAGAGGCACTGGAGTCAGATATTTGGTTTGAGCTTTGGGGTTGGGGAAAGATGGGAGGAGGAAGGCACTGTGCCAGGAGTGGAGATAAGTATCTCATACACACGCAGAATGTGGCATAAACACTCCCTGAAATTCCTGTCATTGTCACTTTCTCCAAAGAGACATCTCCCGCACCCCAGCCAGCTACGTGCCTCATTGCATTCTCAGCCAGATGAAGGCTGGCCAAAGGGGCCGCCATCTGGTCTCTGAAAGCCCATTATAGCCATAACAGGCAGCTGAATCTAGTTATAAAAGCCAGCCTCTCTCAGCCTGACTGTCTCGGGCTTGAAATCGCACACTTAGGAAGCATCTGCTTGGGACAGAAACACCTCTCCCATGGGAACTAAGGAAGGAGAAATCTCCAGGGACATGGACACAGGCACACAGGCTGTGGGCAGAATCAGGTTCTGGATAAGGTGTAGAAGCTCTTTCCTTTCACCCCACACCCTGCTCTGTTATCTTCCCTTGCTTACCTGTGAGGAGGACATACACACAGATATACCCCTGGAATGATTGTCTCAGGAATACTGTGAGAAACGGGGCTTTGTTTAAAGCAGGAGCAGGTGAGGGACCTCAGAACACCTAGGACTGTCAAGTAAAGAGCCACCTGTACTAGCAGTACTCGTCCATAGAAAGCCCAGGTCTTAGATTATAGGCTGGTGTGGAGGCCACTGGGGCCCTTGGCGCTAGGGCCAGGGGTGGGCAAGTGAAAGGCCAGATGCAGCCACAAAGGAGCTGCTGGGCACTCAGAGGATGGATTGCACGGAAGCAAATCTCACCCTCCGCTGCTCTGTATGGCACAGCACTCATATGCATGACCCTTTCCAAAGAGGAGTCAGGGTCTCCCTTCAGTGTACCAGCTCCGATGTTCAAAATAAAGGTTTAAGGCAACAAAAACCCTGAGACGTCCAGAATGTCCCCTCATTACTGTCCTGACTGGCTGAGTGCCCTGCTGCCCTTCACCGGGCTTTGCTGAAGCCTTCACGTGTTTCCTTGCATCCATGACCAGCACAGCCTGCCCCGCTGTCTGGAATGCCCTTCCTGCCCTATCCCTCCTCATCAACTCTGCTGGAAGCAGGAGAGTGGTCAAGAACACAATCTCCGAATGCTGGACTGCCTGGGTTCAAATCCTAACCTCCCTGTGTTCCTTCCCTGTAGCATGAGGAGGAGAATATAGTAGTTATTTCAGAAAGTTGTTTTAAGAGAAAGTACATGTAAAGGGTTTAAAACAGTGTCTAGTCCATGTTAAACACAGAAGGGACACTTGTTATTCCACAAAGGCCTTTTTGAGTCTTCTCTCATCTTCTTATGGTCACTCTTCCTAAAAATTCCTAATTTGAAGGATCACATTTTTTTCCATTATTAATTTAGATGTATATCTCTTTTCCTCATCTTCGAGCTTCTCAAGGAACAGGATTATAGCGTATTAATTTTTGCTGCCTTTGGGACAGAGTTTGGCATTCAGCAGGTGTATTGAAAGAGTATTGAATTAAATTTATTGAAAAACTTCAACTAATAATAATACTTTTCATTTCATGAATGGTAAATGTGTGCTAGGAACTTGAACTAGTCAGGCTTTACATTTAAAATTCTTTGTTTCTCTCCTGGTTCACAAGTTTGGCTCTCAGAAACATGAAGGGAAACTGCCACTATAAACTAACAGTTGAGGACTTAACAAAGAAAAAGAACAAATTGGAGAAATAGAATTAAATACAAATATTTATCCTCAAGAGAGAGAAATGTAGGGAAAAAATTGTCATCTTGGAGTTTATTAACACAAAAGAAGGCGATTCTGTGTGGTCAGTTGGGTCTTTAGGAAGGCAGGTTTAAGCCCAGAAAAGAGCAATATGTAAGTTAGAGACATGTCTAAAGAGAGTGGGAAGTTCCTCGAAATAATAGAAAAATAAGGAAGAAAGTAGATCAGCACAAAACAAACCAAGTAGATGCATGTGGTGCTCCGAGGTGAGCTCCAATTATAAGAGCAGAAAACGAAAGCAGCTCAATCACATCCACTGCAGCCTGGGCTGTGAGGACGGGTGTTAGAGCCGGCTGAGACAGAAGGAAACACTGCAGAGAGCCACGGCGTAGGAAAGGACGTCATCTGGACAGATAACAGAAGGAAGAACAACTCAGCTCTTGTTCCCCTTCATTTTCTCCATTAAGGATAAGCATCAGCAAAATAGAAAGTGGAAAACAAGCCTTTTTTTTTAGATGGAGTCTCACTCTATTGCCCCCACTGAATGCAATGGCACGATCTCAGCTTATTGCAACCTCCACCTCCCAGGTTCAAGTGATTCTCCTGCCTCAGCCTCCTAAGGAGCTAGGATAACAGGTGTGCACCATCACCCCTGGCTAATTTTTTATATTTTTAGTAGAGACGGGTTTTCTCCATGTTGGCCAGGCTGGTCTCGAATTTTTGACCTCATGATCTGCCGGTCCCAGCCTCCCAAAGTGCTGGGATTACAGGCATGAGCCACCACTCCTGGCCAAAAACAAGCATTTCCAAAAGGGAATTGATGACCAAAATGAGTAAAACGGTAGTAAGAAAACCCTTCGCAATTTAAAAGAACTTAAATCCCATGCCCAGGTAAATTTAATGACAGTCATCACAAGTCACATTTCTTTGGCATTCTATGGCTTTAAAAAAAAAGTCCTTTCCCTCTATTATCACATTTTATGAATTTAATGTCAAAATGGTTTCTAGGGTTCAGAATGAAGAGTTGACATGAACCTTTAGGCAGAACCCTCTGGAAACAATTTTTTTGACCAACACAGAAAAGTAGTTTTCATTTCATTTTATCAACCAAGAAGAGAGAATTAAATCACATGGCATAGTTTTGTCCTTTTAAAAAGTATTTTTTTTAATGTTTCCTAACGTTTATCATGCAAAAAATAAGCTAAGTCTTCCTAAGAAAAATGAAAACCCCCTTTAATGAAATAGCATGTTGTGGGCATTAGGAGAAGCAAATGTTACATGTAGAAGAAAGACGAAGAAACGGAGAGAGGGCCCACTTGTTGGGCCAAACAGGAGCTCATGCTCTGCTCTGACTTACCCCACTGAGGTTCATGCCCAGCGCCCAGACATTTGCAACATCCTGAGTTTCTGCCCAAAGGTTTCAGCACACAGAGTGGTTTAGAAGCGCCATCTCACGTCAGACTCAGAAACTACAACAAGTTTTCACAAGGCATGAAGAATCATTTTAACTAAAAGTATCTAACTGAAATTCTGGCCATAACCTAACTTCAAGCCTATGGTTATTTCCCTAGTCCATGTAACTGAATTCCAACCTAGGTCTAATAGTCTATATTGAATAATTTAAAAATCCGTCTCTTGGCAAAATGGAATCATGGGACTGGATGGTATCATTACCACGATGTTAAGTGACAGTAAGTTCTCCTTTGACCATACAAGTGGCCTAAAGATTCAGGTGATTCAGAGTGGAAGCCCTCTCATACCCTAGCTGTCTTCCTGTCCTTGATCCTCCTCTCTGCAGTTCTCCATCATCTCTTGGACCCTCCCTATCCTTACAGCCCATGCTTCAGGGAATAGCAAAGCCTGACCCCAAAACCCTTGTTGGGTCTCAAAAATTCTGCCATCTCAAGCATCCGTTGAATTTCCAAAGAATTTTCCTTGGTCCAGCATTTTCTGAATTTAGATTCAAGAAATGATGCGTATTGGTCCTAAGTATGGGGAGAGGAAGTGGACAATGGCTGAGGATGCGCAGGTGTTGTAAAGAGGAGTGTAATGAGGGATGAGCTTAGAGAGAACAGCAGCTGTTTCGACTTTAACACACTCCATCGTATTGCTTCCTAATTTACTTAAAATGGTAACACATTTTGCTCAATCAAATTGTCTTCCAACGACCCTACAGACTAACTTGCATATATATTCCTTGTAAAAATAAAAACTGCCTTTAATTCTACCTGCAAAATAACAATTCTGATTTTATTGTGTTGTAAGTAAATTTGGCTTTTCCTTTCCTTTGTTTTAATGACAAATGGACCCGACCATGGCAGTGTCAGAATTCCAGAAAGGATGACCGAAGCTTCGAGTGAAATCCTTGGCTCTAGGACTTCTTTAGAAATTAACAGCTGTGAAGGCAAAAGGTATACAATCTTAAAGCGCTCAGGTTTCTTCTCAGCAACATCTTTGAGAAATAACCCAGTAGGTGTAGTTTGTCTTAGTCCATCAAGGCTGCTATAACAAGATACCATAATCTAGGCAGTTTATAAACAAAAGAAACATTCCTCACAGTTCCGTAGGCGGAAAAGTACGAGACCAAGGTGTCAACACTTTTGGTGCCTGATGAGTGTTTCCTGGTTCATAGATGGCCATTTTCCTATGTGTCCCCACATGACAGAAGGGATGAGGGAGCTCTGAGGCCTCTCTTTTAGGGCAGTAATCTCACCATGAGAGCTCTACCCTCACGACCTAATCACCTCCCCAAGGCCCCACCTCTAAATGCCATCGCATTGAGGATTAGGTTTCAACATATGAATTTTGGGATGAGACAAACATTTAGTCCACAGCACCTGAACTGCTGCCCCCATGCAAAAGATGGAGCAAATGAGAATGGAATGGAAGGGGAGAGACACAGCAGGGAAGAGCACAAAACCAGCAAATTCATCCGCAGGATGTGGTGCAGAGGAGCACTCACAGGTGCTCTGCGCAGGTTGCTTCTATCTTTTAAGAGCTTCAAATTCAGCTATTTGCATTTCCAAGCCATTCCCAGCCTTCTCTTCTTAATGAGGGGAAGACTAAAGAAGTTTGAAGCTTAAGGAATCTAATTTGCTGATTTCAGGGACTGCATCAGATGAGATCATAAAAAGTAGGGTGATGACATCAGTTCTCTACTCACGGTAGTTGAGTTCAAAGTTGGACTTGGCTCCCTTGAAGCAAGAAAGGTCAGGCTGTCTGGAGAGGCCTGCGGGTTTTGACGAAGAGTGGGCATGACCCTCCTCCCTGATGCTGCTGCACTCTACTCCTGGAGGATCGCTTCTGCAAGGTTCACAGGTGCTTCTGCTTGGTATCTTCCCCTACTTCCGTTCTCTTCATCAGGTGCTACAGTAAAAGTCAAGACAGTTTGGAAATTTTCTAAGACCTCAGTTCTTCTAAAGATTGGTTTTGGGAGAGGAAGCTGCTAAAACCCAGCTCCCAAGCATAAGAAGGGAATTTGTTTAAAAAAAAAAAAAAAAAAAGGTTATAGAATGAGCATAATAGGCTGGCTGAGTTTTAAAAAAATAGGCTGAGACAAATGGGTTAGGTATATTAAGAAAGGGAGGTACAGCTGGGCACGGTGGCTCACGCCTGTAATCCCAGAACTTTGGGAGCTGAGGTGGGCGGATCACGAGGTCAACAGATCGAGACCTTCCTGGACAACATGGTGAAACCCCTATCTCTACTAAAAATACAAAAATTAGCCGGGCATGGTGGCACACACCTCTGGTCCCAGCTATCAATCGCTTGAACCCAGGAGGCAGAGGTTGCAGTGAGCCAAGATTGCACCACTGCACTCCAGCCTGGCGACAGCAAGACTCCATCTCAATAAAAAGAAAAAAAGAAAGGGAGGTACACAGTGACCTAAATAGAAGCATTTCACTAGCAACTTTTTTCTCCTTGAAGAACAGACAGAAGCTTTTCAAAATAATAAGAGGTTGATGAGATTTCAATGATTTTTTGGATTATTTTTCCTAAACTTTTCTTTATGTTCCAGATTTCTTACAATAAGCAAATCTTGACTTCATACTTACCGAATATTAAACATGATTATGAAAAAGAAATCTTTTATATCAGTATTTAATTCAATTTATTTCTAAGTTATAATGATTTCTATTTTCTACCTTCGATAGTAGATGGTGACAAAATTTAACTTTTCTTTGAAGATGGGGATCTTGGAAGTCATGCTGTTCACTGATGTCAATATAATTTTTCATTACACAATACTTATAAAAATCTGGAATCTGAATACTTTTGTCACCTCTGCCACAACTAGAGGTGCATTTCCATATCAAACATTTAATTCTAAGGCTAAAGAATTTTATTTCTCAAGCAAAGACACACTATGGGAAGGTTTTAATCAATGAAATGACATGAAAATCAACCTGGAACTGTGAGAAGGGACCAGAGTCGATCAGGAGAAATCGATTAGGAGTCCATTATCACGGTTTAGACATAAGGAGTCAAAAGGAGGATGGCACTGATGTTAAGGAAGAAATGGAAGCAGAGGATACCGTAATAAGGCAGTTAAGAGGACTTAGTAGTGGATACACATATGAAGGGAAACAGAGGAATTGGTGATGACAAGCCCAAGGATCTGGAAGAATTAGGGTATCAGCAACAGGAACAAGTCAATCAAATGGTGAAGAGGATACATCAAGACATATCATGTTACTGGAAATTTTATAACAATAGATTAATGATATGTTTGGTAATTAAAATAGTGTGACTCCCAGTAGTGAATAAAGATTAACAGCAATTTTTAAATTTGGAAATCTACAAATTATATATTTATAAATACTGGAGATAAAGAGTGGGTAACACCAACCTAAAAGTTAAGGGCTTCACAGGACTTATTTCAAAGTTGCTGTCATGGGTTGAATCGTGGCCCCCCCAGAAAAGATATGTTAAAGTCCTGATCTCTGGTGCCTGTGAATGTGACCTTATTTAGAAATTTAGTTCATACCGATTTAGGGTAGACCCCAATCCATTGTGTTTGGTGTCCTTATAAAAGGAGAAGAAACACAGCAACAGACACAGAGGGAACCTGGCCATGCGAAGATGCAGGCAGAAATTGGAATTATGCTGCCACAGCCAAGGAATATCCGGAGCTACCAGAAGCTGCAGGAAGCAACGATAGATCTGCCTCTAGAGCCTCCAGCGGGGAGCCCGGCCCTGCCAACACCTCGATTTCAGATTCCTGGCCTCCAGAACTGTGAGAGAATAAATTTCTATTGTTTTAAGCCACGTAGTTTTTGGTACTTCATTATGGAAGCCATGGCAAATTAATGCAGTCCCTCTTCAGCTCTCAGAGTAGGGGAAAAGAGGTAGATGTTTAGTTTGGCAGGTGGCGTGGATATTACAGGACTGTGTCTCTATGGAGATCCACTATTGTATCAAGTTACCCATTAAACAGATGGAGAGATTAGGAGTGCGTTAGTTCACACAGTAACTCTGTGTAATTTTTTCCTCAGTAAGTACACAAAATAATTCTGTGTACTTTTTCCTCAATAAGGGTGGGCATTGCTGTTAACTGATCACTGTGTGCCAGAAATCAACAGGCCTGTCCAGCCTTCTTTCCTGGCACAAAACATCCCTGCCAGAAACAAAGCATCCTTAGCACCTCATTTCACTCTTCCTGTGAAGGCTACTAGTTTTCAGGAAACTGACAAGCTAAGGAAGTGTATATTTCAACACAAAATGGGAAGGCAAAGGGCAAAATGCTGAGATTTAAATCAAGAATGAGCCAGTTGAGGGGTATGAAAGGAGGGAAATGAATCAACCTACAGCGAATGCAAGGTGACCACGACAAGCATAGTGCACCCTGTCGACTTTGGTTTTCCCATCTCAAAATTTTAGCAAGACGGTTGGCATTGTTTTTAAAACACTCTCATCTTTTCAGTTTGATAAGAGAAGCACTAAAGAGCACGTGAGTGTTTACTCAGGAAAATTAAAACATTGAGTTACCTGAGTTCCTAAGGAAGCTTATTTAATGTGCTATTTTTTTCTAATACTTCATGTGACATACATGTATTGAACACTTATTGTGAGCCAGGCACTGTGGTATATGCTAAAGATACCAAGAATGGTAATAAAATAAGTCCCTCTGATCAAGTAGTTTGCACACCATTAGGAAAAATAGACAAACAGTGGAAGGGTACTAAGATTTTTAAAAATTGTAACATAATAATGGTTATAGTTCGAAGATTAATAATAATGATAATGATACTAGTAAGGTCAAGTGTACTATATGCTTTACATGTGTGGATAAGGGAGAAGACAGAAAAGTATGCCTGGTTACCTCTGGAAAAATAAGGTTGCCTGCCTACCCTCTTGGCACACCCGTTTCTTGGGAACAAAAGGCCAATGTGGAGAGAAGGAGCCAGGAAGAGAAAATGTACAAGTCCTAAAGCTTTGAGAATTCATCCTGTCTTTGGAGAAATGCAGACAGTGCAGGGAAGAGGTGTGGAAAAGTGTGCACGGGGTGCGCTGGACCTCGTGAGGGTTCTTAGCTTTGGTGGTTTAATGGTCTATTTTTGTGCTTTTTGGGGCCAATCCTGAAAAATCTCTTGTGGGTAGCATTCTCTGAGCCAGTTTTCTTCAAACCATTGTTCATAAATAGAACGAAGCAGGGAGGGGCATTTTGAATTCCTCTACAAGAATATATAAATGGAAGTGCATTTGATTCATTTCAAATATAATCTTTAAAAATTGGTAGTGGCATATTCTGACCATTTGTAGAATCATCTTCCAAGGTAGTACCGCCACATGATTTTAAAGTTTGCATTTTCACTTGTACTTATAATAATGTTCGTACCAAATGATATTTATTTAATTGTAGCCTGCCACATATTAAGGGTGCTGTGCATTAAATTAATCTTAGCTCTCTATCTTTATAGTAGTATCTGTGGCAGAGAGTCCTGGTTGATTCCTAACATAAATTTCTCCTTCTTTGAAAGTAGTGGAACCCTAGATATTTAGATGGGTACCTGGCTACTCAGGGAAAAAAAAAAAAAAAATACATTGCCCAGACTCCCTTGCAGCTAGATGTAGCCATGTGAATAAGTTCAAGTCAATAAATTTTAAACACGTTTCTTGTAATAGCTTCTGGGACTCTCCCTTAAACACATGGTGAATTTTTACATATGTTCATAGGCTGTATTGTTTAAATATCCCATGTAATGACTGATTTCTGATTGAATGTATCAATTATTAATAAAAGGAAATAAGTAAAGAAACATTGTCCACTGTGATTCTGGACATCAATTTTTTCTTAGAGTTATTTTAATTTTCACTTTATATATTTCAAGTCCATGTTTTGGGAGTGATATTGAAATATTTTAGATCATCTCAGTAACTGTGATTTAACTGAGAAATGCCTTATGATTTCATTGTTTTCATTTGTATTTATATTTATAACTATTTTGGTATAAAGTAGAGCTTCTTTTTTTAAATTCAGTCTGACAATTCTTAACTTGTAATTGGTATATGTAGTCATTTATATACATAATTACTGATGCATTTGGACTTAAATTTCTGCCTTATTTTGTACCTTCTACTTTATCTGTCTTTCTCCATTTTCAGATTTTGTTATCATTTCAATGTTTGTCTCCTGATAGTTTGCAGGTTATATCCTTTTGTTTAATCCTTTTAGAAGTTACCCCAGAAATGACAACATGAATATTTTCTTTCATAAGTTATTTGGGTATAGGGGTATTTGGTTACATGAGTAAGTTATTTAGTGGTGACTTGTGAGATTTTGGTGCACCTATCACCTGAGCAATGTACATGGCACCCTATTTGTAGTCTTTTATCCCTCACCCCACTCCAACTCTTTCCCCCAAGTCCCCAAAGTTCACTGTATCATTCTTATACCTTTGCATCCTCATAGCTTAGCTCCCACATATCAGTGAGAACAAATGATGTTTGGTTTTCCATTCCTGAGTTACTTCACTTAGAATAATAGTCTCTAATCTCATCCAAGTCCCTGCAAATGCTGTTAATTCATTATTTTTTTATGGCTGTGTAGTATTACATTGTATAAATATATGTGTGTGTATATATAACACAATTTCTTTTTCCTCTCATTGACTGATGGGCATTTGGGTAGGTTCCACCATTTTGCTATTGTGAATTATGCTGCTATAAACGTGAGTGTGCAGATATCTTTTTCAAATAATGACTTCTTTCCCCTGATAGATAACCAGAGGCAGGATTGCTGGATCAAATGGTAGTTCTACTTTTAGTTATTTGAGGACTCTTCACACTGTTTTCCATAGTGGCTGCTAGTGGCTGTACTTGTTTGTTTACATCCCCACCAGCAGTGTAGAAGTGCTCCCTGTTCACCAAATCCATGCCAACATCTACTGTTTTCTAATTTTTTTTATTATAGCCATTCTTGCAGGAGTAAGATAGTATCGCATTGTGGTTTTGATTTGCATTTCCCTGATCACTAGTGATGTTGAGCATTTTTTCATATGTTCGTTTGCCATTTGTATATCTTCTTTTGAGAATTGTCTGTTCATATCCTTAGACCACTTTTTGATGAGATTGTTTTTTTCTTACTGATTTGTTTCAGTTTGTTGTAGATTCTAGATATTAGTCCTTTGTCAGATGTATAGATTGCAAAGATGTTCTCCCATTCTGTGAATTGTCTGTTTGCTGACTGTTCCTTTTGCTGTGCAAAAGCTCTTTGGTTTAATTAGGTCCCAGATACTTATCTTTGGTTTTTGTCACATTTGCTTTAGGGTTCTTGGTCATGAAATCCTTGCCTAAGCCAATGTGTATAAGGGTTTTTCCAGTGTTATATTCTAGAATTTTTATAGTTTCAGGTCTTAGGTTTAAGTCCGTAATCCATCTTGAGTTGATTTTTTTGTATAAGGTGAGTGATGAGGATCCAGTTTCATTCACCTGCATGTGGCCAGCCAATTATGCTAACACCATTTGTTGAAAAGGTGTCTTTTCCTCACTTTATGTTTTTGTTTGCTTTGTCAAAGATCAGTTGGCTGTAAGTATTTGAGTTTATTTCTGGGTTCTCTATTCTGTTTCATTTGTCTATGTGCCTATTTTTATACCAGTACCATGCTGTTTTGGTGAGTATGGCCCTATAGCATAGTTTGAAATCAGGCAGTGTGATGCCTCCAGAATTGTTCTTTTTGCTCAGTCTTGCTTTGGCTATGAAGGCTCTTTTTTGGTTCTGTGCGAATTTTAGAATTGTTTTCTTGAATTCTGTGAAGAATGATGGTGCTTCTGTCTCACAGCAATTAAGATTCTTTCCTTCATCTTAACTTTGGTTAACCTGATGACAATGCAGCTAGGCAAAAATCTTTTTGTGATGAGTTTTCCAGGTGTTCTTTGTGCTTCCAATATTTGGATGTCTAGCTCTCTAGAAAGGCCTGGGAACTTTTCCTCTATTATACTCCTGAATATGTTTTCCAGGTTTTTAGAATTCTTTTTTTCCTCAGGAACACCGAATATTCTGAAGTTTGGTCATTTAACATAATCGCAGACTTACCAGAAGCTTTGTTCATATTTTCTTATTCTTTGTTCTTTGTCTTTGTTGGATTGGGTTAATTCAAAGACCTTGTCTTCAAGCTCTTTCTTCTACTTGTTCAATTCTATGGTTGGGACTTTTCAGAGCATTTCACATTTCTAAAAGTGTGTCCAAATTTCCCGAATTTTTGATTGTTTGATTATTGGCTCTGAATACTATTTTATTTGGGATAAATATAGCTTTCCCTAATTTCTTTTATTTAGCATTAGCAGGGTATATCTTCTTCCATTCATTTACTCTTAACCTATTCATTTCTTCATACCTCACAAGTGTTTTCTATTTGTTTCTTTGTCAGCATTATATAGTGCTGCCTTGTTATTTTATTTGATCTGAAAATATCTGCCTTTAAATGGGACATTGAGGCCATTTACATTTATTATATTTCTTAATATATTTGGGTTAAAATGTATCATCTTACCATTTATTTTTTGTTTATCCAAATTGTTCTTTTATTCTCTCTTTCCTATTTTTCTGCTTTATTTCAAATTTACTTTTTTTTTTTTTTAAGACGGAGTTTCACTCTTGTTACCCAGGCTGGAGTGCAATGGCACGATCTCGGCTCACCATAACCTCTGCCTCCTGGGTTCAGGCAATTCTCCTGCCTCAGCCTCCTGAGTAGCTGGGACTACAGGCATGCGCCACCATGCCCAGCTAATTTTTTGTATCTTTAGTATAGACGGGGTTTCACCATGTTGACCAGGATAGTCTCAATCTCTTGACCTTGTGATCCACCTGTCTCGGCCTCCCAAAGTGCTGTGATTACAGGCTTGAGCCACCGCGCCCGGCCCTCAAATTTACTTTTTTTATAATTCAATTTTATCTTGTTGACTTATAAGTCTTTGTTATATTATTTTAGTGGTTGCTTTAGAGTGTAGAGTATACAGCTTTAACTCATTACAGTCCACCTTCAAGTCACAGTATACTGCTGCAAATATAGTACAAGAACCTTATAACAGTACACTTCCATTTATTCTCATTTGAATTTTGTACTGCTGTTCCTGTGCTGTTTACATGTTTACATGCTATAAATCTCATACTATATTTTTCCATTTTGCTTTGAACAGTTAATTCCTTTTTAAAGAGATTTATAGAGCAAGAAAAATAGTCTTTATACTTGCCTGTGTAGTTACTGTTTCTGGTGGTCTTTATTTCTTTTTGTAGATTTGGATTTCCATCTGGTGTAATTTTTCTTTTGCTTGAAGTATTATCTTTTAACATTTCTTGAACTGTAGGTCTGTTGCTGAAGAATGATTTAAGCTTCTGTGTGACTGAAAAATTATTCAATTTTCCTTTGTTCTTGAAAGATATTTTTGTTGAATGTAGAATTCTAGGTTGATTTTTTTCTTTCAGAACTTGAAAAATTCTGCTCCACCATCTTCTAGTTTTCATCCTCTTTGGTAGGAAGTCCATGTAATTCTTATTTGTGTTCCTCTATATTTTTCATTTGGCTGTTTTTAAGAATATCTCTTTATTACTTTTTATAATAATTTGATTTTATATACCTTGGAGTAGTTGCATTCATGTATCTTTTGCTTGGAGCTTCTTAGGTCTGCTCCTCTAGCCTGCTAATTCTGGATGCTTTGGTCTTCTGAACTTACACCTTTGTCTCCTCAAGTCAGGAACCCCTGCCCAGTTGCTCAATTCTTGTACTGTGACCTGGACACCCTTTTCAGTCAGTAAGCTATAGCAATAATAAGAATTACCTGGTTTGTTTCCATTCTCTCAGGGATCACAGTCTTTTCTCCCTGATATTCAATTTTTTTTATTTCATGAATTTTTTCTGCTTTTTAAATTGTTTCATGTAGAAAAGTAAATCTAGTTCCTATTACTCCATCTTTGTTGAAAATCAGGAGCTAACTTTTATCAGACATCTTACCATACACGAATTAGATTCATTATTTCATTTGATTGTATCAGAAAACCTATGATAAAGATACTTCTAAACTATTTTACCAATGAAGAAACCAAGGGTTAGGACAGGATTAATGACTAAAGCCACATATTCTATAAATGACAGATTATTTGATTTCAGATGTGTTTTGACTACAAAAGGATGTGACTCCACATGAAACAGAGAGAATTGTAGAAAACTACATGAACGTGCATTAAAAATCTATTCTGTAAATTTTACTTTAATCAAAACCACTTTACTAAAGAGTTTGAACTACTTTCTCTAGTGGTAGAAGCAAGGACATAATCTGAGAATGATAGTTTTACACTTCCAATCACTATTTTTGCTGATTTTCTTTCTTGTTCCTTAATGATATCCTAGGCAGATTCTACACATTTCATTTATTTAAAAAAAAAAGATTCATTCCACTTTGAAACTCCAATTTCACACATAATTTAACCCCCTCCTCACTGGACTCCAGGAGGTTTGGAGATGGAAAAGGAGGATTATCTGCTCTATCATTCTTCCTCCTCTCCTTTGTCTTTTCAACACTAACCACTTTAAGGTCATGGGCTGGGAGGCAGAGATCTTCCTAAATAAATGCCACACTGGTGATGCTAAGGCATGACTGGCCTTTTCTATCTAGTCTTGTGTTCCCATGTTCCCTCAGATAGATCTTCCTGTCTATTCTTTGTGTTCCCATGCCCTCTGCTTTCAGGATGTGTGGTTTTATGAGGGAGTTCATCTTCACTCAGATCCCTTCTGTCTTTGCCTCCTTCTGGCCCTGCCTGTGATTCCATTTCCCCTCTGGATAAAGCACTATCTTCCAAGAAGAGCACTGTGATGGCTATGCCATGATTTCCACCCCCTCATATAATCCCTCTGCTCCCTCCCATGAAGCCAGGTCCTCTCTGGCACTCTCAGAGGACTGAGAGTAACTAGGAGAGCTTTAGCCACCATTCTTTCCCTAGGCACTCCACACTAAGGTTCCTTCTTGTGCTTCAGCCATAGATTATTTCTGTGAGCCTTTCCTCTTCAGTTCCCTCTCAAAATGACATCCAGGAACCAAGTTTTCTAAGAAATCTCCCAGTGTCATCAGCTATAGTGGCAACAAGGGGATGAAATGGGAGCTGCTCTATTGCTCTGCAGTCGACAAGCCTCTAGCTGGGGGTAGATCCCAAGCCCAGTCTCCCCTTGCGTGGCATCTCATTCTCTCAGATGATGGTTTTGGAATTCCACCTCATTCATTTAAATTCTGGAGGCAAGGGAATTACCTGAGAAAGAATGGGAAAGGAACTACCTCCTGCTGAGAGAACAGCGTGCTCTTCCTCCCCTGCCACCCCTCATAGTCTCCTTATAATTATTTATTTGCTGGGCAATGATTGTGGTTAGTAGGGCCTGTTTAGCCACCTGCCTCTCAGCAAACTCTGGGAGGATTATCAGGCCTCAGTGTTGGCGGCTCTATTTAGACTGTGGCATATCAGTGCCTCTTATTTTCAGACGGAACTCCAAGGCAACGGTAAAACTCCCACTCGGTATCCTGTTATATAAACAATAGTTCTGCTTGGCCTTCAACTGTAGCTGTTCAAAATATGAGCACAAAAGTTTCTTTTAATTTTACTTTGCTTAGTGCTGCCTTCACCACTTTGAAAATCTTGATAAGCACTGAAGTGCGCTGAGCACGTAGAGAGGCCTGGGAAGGTCAGGACGGTGTGCAGTAACGCAAAATAAACAAATTCACTTCTCTCCTGCACAAAGTGTGCACAGTCATGACAGAAAAAAAACGGTGCTTTCTCATGAGGCTGACCTGCTTTCCAAGAAGTAGGAATGAGGGTTAGGGAAGGGAGGTATGGCAAAGAAAAGGAGGGAAAGGAGGAGAAGAGAGAAAGGGTGGGAGAGAGAGACTGAGAACACAGTTAGACACTCATTGCTTTCATTCCTGGCTGCCATGGACACAGCCCAGAAGGAGCGCTGTGGGCCCCTCTGGGGACAGGCTTGAAGCTGGCAGGCTTCTTTTACCCACAGAGCTATTTAGAGCTCTGGCCTCTCTAGCAGGAATTGGTGCCATCGCCCAAGGAGCTAGCATTCCTGACCAGGGGAGGTAGGGAGGGAAGAAGAGAGCTTTCAAGTGTATTGAACATTCTCCTGCCAGCCCTCTCCAATGGTCTCCCTCCGTTCTTTCTCCAAAACACCAGACTCGTAAGTTTACTGAAGAAAAATAAACTCATTAATCCAGACTCAGCCTGACATAGCAAAAGAAACAAGACATAGTCTCATGCTGAGAACCCTGGATTTGGAGGTGAGTTCTACCGGCCCTGTTCTTTAATACAAGTTTAGTCTGTGCTTTAGACTCTAAAACAAGTGCCTTAAAATGTATTTATTTCCCGTATCCTGACCTTATCCTCCTTTTTAATGTTAAGCTTTTTTCTGTATTATAATCACCAAAACTTTTATTGATAGCAATCTATTTATATCCTGAGCACATATTGTGCTCTTAGCTCTGAGATAAGTATTATAAAGACTCAAAGGAGAGACAAACATGTCCCTATTTTGAGGAGAAAGAAGTAGGTGTGGGCTTAGACACAGAGTACATGGAGGGAGGAGAGCATCTAAAGTCTGCGAAGATGGGTGAGGATGAGAAAAGGAGCTTTCGCCCAATCTAAGCATCTTCCCCGGTGTTCCCCAGACTACTCATTGTGGATGCTGTTCTACTTTATAATCAGGATACCCCACTTTTTGAGAAAGCCCCTTGAGAGTAGGAACTGGGTCTCACTCACCATTACCCTTAGCTTTTAGCATAGGCATATAGTAGGATTACAGACTGAATGAACCTATGCATATGTGAATTAATGAACTGGCAGGATGGTGGGGGAGGAATGGCTGTGTCCTAAGTTCCCAAATCCTCTCCAGACCTCCGAGCAGCCTCTTTGAGGGTAAGAAGCAGTAAAAGAGGTTTTTCTTCTTGGGTAAATAATGCCTTATATATGTAGACTGCCTTTCTTTTTCCCAATGAGTTGTTCATACACTTCTCACTTGATCTTCACAGAAATCTGATTGGGAGCTGTCCTGGGGGAGCCTATTGTATTGTATCACTATTTTATTGACAAGGAGGCTGAAGAATGACTACCTTCAATCCTGTGTTACTCTGGAAACTCATTTAACAATAGTGGGATTTCATCTGACGAGGCAGTTCTGGTTTCAGAAAGACACAGGTTCAACCACTGATCTCTGATTAAAAGCCAGGGGTCAGCATCCCAGTCTTCCAATATCAGGTTAGCTGTGGCACCTTATTGTCTCCAGACCCTGAAGAAGATGGAGAGGCACATGGTCAGGGGACAACTGTATAAGCACTTTGATTTGGAGAGGAAGAATGCCAAGCAGGCTGCAGCCAGACTGGACCAAAGACTGCAGAGACTGGAGTATATCTGCCTCTACCATACGAAATTGCTGACCTGGGAGCAGAAGCAGCTTCAAAAAGAACTGCAGAGGTTACGGCAAGGTAAGACTTTCAGGACTGGGGAGCAGGTTGCCCCAGAGGCACAGCAGGGCAGTAGGCCCGTCACTCCTCTGAGGCCCTTTCAGAGCCCTGAGTGCCAAGACAGCAAGAGCTTCTGATCACAGCCTGGATTTTAGGCTGCCTACCCTCCCTTGTCCCTCTCCCATCAATTACATAGCTCCCTGCAGCAGCCCACTCTTAAGCCTGCTTGAGCTAAATTTCTCAGGCTTCCAGTCACTGCCATCTTTCAAATTAGCTCTTGCTTGCTTAAATCCTTAGTTTTCTCCTTCTAAATTTTATTTTTCATTTTGCTTTTCTTACATTATCTGGGGTTGATTTTGTTTCACTCCTTTTTAAATATCTGATCTTTCTCTTTTGGATCTAACAACAATTTATTGAGCGGTTACTAATGTACAAGTCACTGTCCTAGCCCACTTTATGAACGTTAAAAAAGAAAAAGAAAGAAAATAAAAAATTTCCCTGGAATGAGTACCTCAGCTTCCTCCCATGTAAAATAAAAATATTTTCTACCTTATGGAGTTTATTTGAGGATTCAGTGAGCACTTGGAATAGTACCAAAACATAAAGTAAGTGCTATATAAGTACCCACTCTTATCAATTAAAAACTGTTACTGAATTGAAACTCTTCTACTGTTTTTGTTGAAAACTGCCACAGTTGTACAGTCTGTAGAAACTAGTTCTCCTTTGTTCATCATTAAAACAATTAGATTTTAATATTACTTACAAATTCAGCACAGGACAGAAATATCTCGGCTCTTGAAGACTACATTTTTTCTTACTGAAGGCAAGTGCCAGAACTCAGGAGTTTAAAACAGACAGAGCGTATTCAAGAGGAAGGACAGGTGCTGTAAATGAACATAAACTCTTTCAGGTCCACACAGCTAATACATGACACAAAGGCCAAGAGTAATAGCCAAATGTCTAGCCTGGGAATTCTTTCTAACTTCCAGCTTTGGGTTTGAAAGATGACTCTGAACAAGTAATTGAACTCCTCTGCTTTCAATTTCCCTGTCCGCAATAAATAGTTAAACCAACCTAGAATGAGAGCTCACATATGGAAAAGGGTCTTAGAAGCCATTTGGTGGATTCCCACTCTTATTCAAAAAGGACACTGAAGCTCAGATGCCTGCTCTCAGGAGGGTGCACAAAAGGCCAGGCCCTACATAAGTGGCTGTCCTTGCTGAGTAGAGAGTTGGGTTGAAAAGCGTATGAATCAGGAGGCATAAAACTGATTCAGGTGCTTCTGCCTCCATGTCCTTTGGTAGGACATATCCTCTGGAAGCCTCAGACTTCTTGACAGTAAAATCGGGGATAAAGGAAGGAAGCAATACATATATTAATTCTCAATATTTCTTAGGCACTGTGCTAGGCAATAGTTTTCCATGATTCATTTAAATCAAATTGTTATTGGGATTTAATTATATGCCAGAGAGTGGATTATTTAAGATTCATGTTGCCAGTCCTTTGAGTCAGCCGGTTAGAAATTAGGCTTAAAAATCCACATTTTCAACTGAGATGATACTAAGGCAGATTATTCTGGGAAAGGTGTTTTTTCAGACCAGACGTTGTAAAACAGCGACTCAGATAGAGTCTGGAATGCAAATATGAAAAACCATGGTCTCTGCCCTCACAGTGCTCACATTTAAATTGGGGAGTAGTTCCACTTATAAAAAATGATGACCAACACTGCTAATGGAGTTCTTCACAAAGTAGGGCAGGAACATAAAAAGCTTCCTGTGTCTATCAGAGGGCTTTAGCTAAGATTTCCCGAAAGATGCAGTGTGTGAGCAGAATCTTAGAGGAGGGGGTGAATGGGGGGAAAGGGTGGGACGTTTATCAGGAGGATGTGTAGAATGGGGCTACTCCTGGCAAAAGGAATAGTATGTATAAAAGCACATAAATGACCACTGCCTGCTTCAAATAGCTCAATACTGCGGGCATGTGACATGGAAGTGGAGAGGAGAAGGTGTATGTTTAGTTTTCAGAGACAACACAATATAGCCAGCGTCTCTAATCCAATCCAATCCAACCATGAATGGCTTCACAGGTCTTGCAAAAGAGTTGAGAGTTCACCCTGTAGGGTTTGAGACTGGTGAAGAAGATTGCATGTCAAATGTTAAAAAGATCATTCTGGATGCAACCTATAAGGTAAAATAGAGCTTAGGCAATAGTCAGAGTAGACCTGATAGGATTATAAGGTTCAAGCTGTGGTTTCAAGACCTAAACTAGAGCACTGGTCAGGTGAAGAAAATGAGAAGACCAGCATCTCAAGATGTTTAGAAAGTAGAACTGTCAGAGCTTTATAACTAAACATATGTCCAAGGGTAAAGAAAACCAGTCAAAAGCATATTGCCTGCCACGAAGTGGGTGCTCAAATGAGCTTGTTAAATTTGATAACTGGGTGGGTAGAAGTACCATACCTTCACAGAGAGAACATTGGAGAAAGATCAAGTTTCCGAGAAAAGATATGTCCATTTCTGAATCTACTGACCCTGTAGGTCTGAACTTCAGAAGACAGACCTTTCTGGGAGAAGTAGCTCAAAATCCCTCAGTTTATTTGTATAAAATTGAAGTTCTTACGTGAAAGAGACCCCCAGAAGAGAGGTTCACAAAGAACTCTTCCTTGTTCTGGTTACTTCACAAAGAGGTGGTCAGATGAAAGAGTATCAGGAGTTCAGCGCGAATTCTAGGTTCCCTATACGGCCATACTCCCACTGCTTGGTGCCTACTAACCAAGTTGTAGATTTAAGGAATTCTTTCCCATTAGAGCAAAACTTGTCCAAGACTTTCATCTCTAAATGACCAATTCATGAGATATCTTAAAAACTAATTGAGTTCTCCAAAGCAGCTATGACTACAAGATGTTAAAACATCAACTCAACAAGTCCACTTAGTCATGGCTGGCTGTTGCAAACTCACAGGTGGATAGGAGGTCACGTAATTGCAGTGAAAAAGACAATCCACTCACATCCAGTCATTTTGTTCTTGAAAACCTTGTGTTTGCCACGTAAAATCTTCAAAAGAGACCTCCATGGGCTTAGCCAGTTTAAACCTCTGATGTTGGTGTTTCTAAATCCTCTATAACATATTCTCGGTAAACACTGGAAAACCGCTTTACATTTTTCTATCACAGCAGATCAGCCTAACGTGTAATATAAACCAAGGTTTATACACACTGGTTCTCTGACAGCCCAGTTTGCAGAATTCTTTTTCTTCTTCTTATATTAGTTTTCTAGGGCTTCCGTAACAAAGAACTACAAACTGGATGCCTTAAGCAACAAAAATGTATTGTCTGACAATTCTAGAGTCCAGAGGTTCAAAATCAATATGTCAGCCATGTTGGTGCCTTCTGAAAACTGTGAGGGAAGGATCTGTTGCTGGCCTCTCTCCTTGGCTATCTTCTCTTAGTGCTCTCCCTGTATATGTCTGTGTGTTCAAAGTTCATTTTCTTATGAGGACACCAGTAACATAGGATTAGCACCCACTCTAATGAATCTGATTATCTCTGTAAAGACTTTATCTCTACATAAGCTCCCACTGTGAGGCAATGGGGGTTAGGACTTGAACATAAAAAATTTGAGCACACAATCTGACTCAAAATACTTCTTAATTAACTTAAAGCAGAAACCATGAAGAAACATTTCTCTTCTTATTTGGGGAATGGAATTCAGAAGAGACCAGAAGATGTTCTCATGTTCTCACCACAGGGAGGGCAGAAGCACAGAGTCCCACAGGCTAAGAAAATGAGGTAAGAAATAGATTGCTAAGCTCATGGGTATGACACTAAGTTACTCTTCCCAACTGACCTCTTTAAACTGGTTTCCTGAGGAAATGCTCCCTTCCCCTTCTTAAGTGAGACATTTTCCCCACATTGTTACCATTCAATTTCACCCTCCACCCCATTCCCACTCATATTACCTTGGCTGAAACTGATGGGGGCCACATTCTAATAAGTTGAAATATCTAAAGAAGAGCCTCTTCATTGATTTTCTTTCTTTTTTCTCCTTTCTTAGAGCATCAGCAACCAGTATGACCCAAGACACATACAAAAGCAAGTCCCAGGTGCCTCCTTCACGTGATGCTGGCCTCATAGACCCCATGAGGAGCAAAGAGCAGCCACTCTCTCAAAATAGCAGAACTGTCTGCTTCATAAAAGAGCATCCACAAGCCCAAGAGAAAGATTCTGTGAATCCACCTAAGGATGCAGACTCCAGCAAGGGCATCTGTGTTCTGTGCCAAGATCAAGCGGTTTCCACCAACACCACAGAACAAGGTCCTAGTTCCAGCCCAACTAGTGATAGTGGAATGGCACGTGCTGATGAAACCAGATCAAAAGATGTTGCTCTAAAGCCAGATGGGAACACTGGAAAACAAATGCCCCCAAATCACGTGGAATGTGCAGGAAGCTTCCAAGGCGAGTTCACAAAGCCAACTTTCTTAGAGTTGCTTTCAAAGGCCAGAAATGCCCATTATCTCCGGCACAGGGTCCCTCCTGAGTCTGAGAGGTTGCTTAGCATTGGGGAGATATTTGGGCATGGGAAATCCTCATTGTCCAGGGCAGGAGAGGAGTGTGAAAACAGGACGCCTTCTAAGTTTCTTCCTCTTTAACCATTTAACATAGACCTGACAGTAACACATACCATTATTGCTAAGGAAATGTGCTCCTCAAATGACTATGTTAAGCAATACAGAGAAAAACAAACATAATTGAACAATTTTATTTTAAACTCCCTATATTTTTCTGGGAATATAATATTTCTTAGCAAGGCGCAGTGGCTCATGCCTACAATCCCAGCACTTTGGGAGGCTGATGTGGGCATATCACCTGAGGTCGGGAGTTCGAGACCAGCCTGACCAACATGGAGAAACCCCATCTCTACTAAAAATACAAAATTAGCTGGGTATGGTGGCACGTGCCTGTAATCCCAGCTACTCAGGAGGCTGAGGCAGGAGAATCACTTGAGCCTGGGAGGTGGAGGTTGCGGTGAGCCAAGATCACTCCACTGCACTCCAGCCTGGGCAACGAAAGCAAAACTACATCTCAAAAAAAAAATTCTTGAATGAACGACGCTAATATATGAAAAAGGAGAGAAGAATGAATCTTCTGAAAAATATTTTAAGTGATATGTTTATGATGTCATAAAAAATATGAATATACATTGATGATGATGGGAAAATAGTGAGAGTCCTGCTTTCAGGGACTTCCTGTTTCTTCTAAAAGATTCTCATGGTGCCACCTGCTGGCAAAACGGCATAGCTATTCTCTTTGTTTTAGTTTGATATATGGTAGTGGTAGAAATGGGAATGCAATTGTAAATATGTACTGTAACGTGGTCCATAAAGAAAACCTGCTCTTTAACCACAGCCGTGTGCTCTCTTTGGAAGCTCTTTCCTTCTTTCCTTTATTTCCAGATAGCTCCATTTTAATTTTCTCCTTCCTACTTTTAAGCTGCTCCTATCAGATTTTTGTAATCCTGTTGAAAGAATAACGGACGATCTGTTTCCTTTCATATCTCCCAGAATCAAAGGATTTAAAAACCTTTTAATCATCTCCCAACATGCTGTCAAATGCATAGCAGATTCTATCAAAACTATTTCACTGTAAAATGAGAGGTACGAACATCTTTAACAAGTTGTTTCAAGTAGGCCTCTACGACTTGGTCTACACTGTCAAAGAATCCATTAGATTTTATTTCCCATCCAAAGGACCCAAATATTACAGTAAAAGTAAGTAGTATCATAAGTCATCAGAAAAAAAAAACGGCTTTTTGTTAATGCATTTTAAACTTATTGTCCACCTAATGAAGTGTAGAATAAAATCATCACCACTTTTTATATCCCCCCCCACCCCCGCCCCTGAGACAGAGTCTTGCTCTGTCGCCCAGGCTGGAGAGCAGTGGCTCGATCTCAGCTCACTGTAACCTCTGCCTCCTAGGTTCAAGCGCTTCTCCTGCCTCAGCCTCCCAAGAAGCTGGGATTACACGTGCGTGCCACCATGCCTAGCTGCATTTTTTTGTATTTTTAATAGAGACGGGGCTACACCATGTTAGCCAGGATGGTCTCGAACTCTGACCTCATGATCCACCTGCCTCAGCCTCCCAAAGTGCTGGGATTATAGGCGTGAGCCACTGCGCCCAGCATCACCACTTTTTATCTCTACTGACTCTATTAGGAAAACCAGCTTGAACCTGTAGATCTCAAAGAAATTAAGCCTCTATTGGTGGACAAATTCAAATCTTCAACCCAATAACAAGCTGCAATTACAGAAGAATAAACCTGAGGGTGTATTTCATATCTGGAATCAATAATTGACATAACCCAGCCTCGGATATTTTGATGAAACAAGATTATTTAGCTCAGAAATGATAAAGGACCTCAACCCACTAATATTACAAAGGGCCTGAAATGAAGATTAATTCATATTTAATTTATAGTTCATTAAATATAAATTCAAAGTACATTTAATTTGAAAACATTTCATTTAATTCAGATTTAGAATTCCTTGTGTTTAAAATAGTAATTCCTAATAGGTCCTATTTTTCAGTCCCTCCCCACATCCTGACACAACATGTTAGCCGTCCTCAAAACAATGCTGCAGAATAGTTTTCTTTATCTCCATTTTACAGATAAGGAAACTGAAGGAAGAGTGGTGGCAACTTGCTGATAGAAGACAGACAAGCATTTCATCTCTCCTCAATTTCCTTGCTCACGCTCTTTCATTACACCTCACTAACACCTCTCTGAAGACAAAAGCTTAGTTAGATCAAACACATGAGAGTTAGTTTCATTAGCCCAGCCTCTGGCCTTCAGTGGGGAGACAATACTTTACAGTGGAAAGAACCCAAGTAATCTGCTCCCCCAACATTTTCTTCCATGAAGCAAACCAACAGAGGAAGGCAGGCCACAGGGGACAGAACCGATTCACGAAAATTTAAATTTATTTGCACTAGCCATGCCTGGGCCAGCAGAAATAAGCCCATACCAATCAGAGAACCCCTTTGTAAATCACTCAAGCTCTTTCCTGTAAGTTATTTCTTCTTGTCTTCTACACAAGCCTTGCCTATCGTCATCACAATTGTCCTCCAAGGCTGAGTCCTGAGTGGATGGGTTGTCACTGCTAAGTGGGTCTTTTCACTGTACTAGCCGTAACAGGGAAAGGGGCCATCACAAGTCGCAGGGAGCCAGACTCGGCCCAGGCCTCTGCTCTACTTGGTTCTACACACTCCGTTCCAAGTCCACCTCACTCCTGCCATCTACCGAGGAGAGCCTTCTGCATGTTCCTCCTTGCTACATCTGACCGACCCAGATCTGTCTGCACTTCTAAAATCAGTATTTTATTACATCCTGTTTTAAATAATATTTCATGCATTGTCACAAAATTGTACATTTACAAATCCTCCAATCACCTAGATTTTATCTTCTTACCATTTCGCCTAATACATGTTTCTTCTTCGATACTGGATACAATACTCCGATTAGACAACTTAACACAATCAAAGAGAAAGCTGCTGCATGGAGCCTTTCCTGCGTAATCCATTACATTCTAAAGAGCAGTTTAAATCCTTAATCCTCACGGGGCACACTGTGCTTTAGGATGGCTTGCTCTTGACCAGTCTACGGTCACTTCACTTAGACCAGTGGTTCTCAGCTAGGAGCAAACGTGCCCCTTGCCTCCCAAGAAACATCTAGCACTGTGCAGAGATATTTTTGGTTGTCACAACTGAGGTGAGGCGGCTGCTACTGGAGTCCAGTAGGTAAGGACCGTCAATCCTGTAATGCATGGGGCAGCCCTCCATAACAAAGAATTAACAGGCCCAAAATGTCAGTGGTGCCAAGGCTGGAAACTCCGCCCTGTACCACTGCATTAAATACTCACAAAACCTTCTGAGGTAGAAAATCAGGGAGATAATTTCTGCCATTTTACAGATAAAGAAATTAAGGCTCATGATAAGTAAAATAGCTTTCTCCATACCAGAATACGGATGAGGAACAAAGACCAGGATACTCTTTTCCCATACTCTCCTCTCAAAGAAGATGGGGAATGGCACGTGTTCCATGGCTGTCGCCCTCACTATCAGTCAAGAAATGCTTTCAACCCTACACATAAAAATCTTTCACGCTGAAATTAGTAACAGATGGTTAAAGGAGAAAATGTGTACTTCAATGTTGAGGAAATATTTTTATTACATTCATTCATTCAGAGATGTATTGAGGACAGACGATACCTTCCCCATTCCTTCCTCCATGAGGAAAAGGGGGCTTTTGCCTTATTGCCTTAACTCATTCAATGGGAAGAGATTCCACTTCTCACCTAGAGGCAGAGGCAGCTGGAAACTCTCAGAGGTAGAGACTCAGCCTCTCACCCAGTTTCCTCAGGTTCTGGAGGCTACTGAAGAGTGCCCTGAACTGTCCCCCGATCCTCAGTGTTGGGGGAAAGGTGGGTACGTTGTTACCAGGAACACTGACGGGCCCAGCTCCTTCCGGGGTGAAATGAAACTTGAAGGAAGGGCAAAGGGAATCATGCTTGGGCAAGAGTTTTGCCCTCATGTCAAGAGAACAAGGGCATCAGAGGGTGCCAGTCCAAACAGGTGTCAGCAACCCTACCTCAGCAATGACAGCCAGAGCAGCAAGCAACCATTGCAAAAAAAAAAAAAAAAAAAAAAAAAAAAAAACCGTGGGGGAAGAGGGAGAGGAACCAGAGGTGTGTGGACCATTGCATGAACCAACTCATTCCCTCACATCCGTCCATACCCACTGGGGCAGGCATTCAGGCACTGAAGACAGGAGAAGGGAGAGCAGCTAGCCAAGTCCTCGTCTTCCGCCCGAGGCCAGTACAGAACAGAAGTTCCACCGGGTGGGGAAGAAAGACTTTAAACTGGACACAAAGCCGAAGTAATAATACCTAAATGCAGTTCATGACTACCTACCAGAAATAAGACTTTTAAAACAGAATTGCATGGAAGTCATCAGATCAGACTAAAATATTAAGCAAAGTTGGTCATAGTAATGGGGGCAAGAAAAGATCATCATTCCATGTTTATACCTTAAAGCTGAGATTTCTCAACCTATATAGAGGCATTGTACTGACTTAGACTGGCTATAAGAAACACAGGACTTTATTATATGGTCCTCATTTGAAATATGGCTTGGGCATGTGTGCCCCCCTTAAGATTCATAGGAAAACAGTTTTACTAATTAAGCATAATGTAAACTATACCCTAACTTCCCCACCTTCCCATCACTACTGTGAATACGCTAATGTCCTAATAGTAGGCATCGTTAAAAATTGTGAATGAAATTTAATGTAATTGGTTTAATTATTTTGAACTATTCAAGTTTAATCTCATTAAATTGATTGCATGAAACTGGGCAATGAGGAACCTTCCTGGTAAAAGGAAAACACATACACACATACAAAGACTTCAAATACACATAACACATTTTGGTTAGAATCAAACTGAATACTAGCATGGACCCTCTCAACTCAAAATTACTAATAAAAAATCTTAAAAATGTGTGATAAACAAAAGGTATGCATGCTATATATAAAGATGTTTAATTATGCAATTCACTATTGGAAACTTCTCGAAGACTGTTACTGAGGACTATTTGTTCATAGTGAGGTGGAAGAAACGAGACAAACAGCATAGACCAAGTGTTCAAAACTAAAGGACAAGAGCTAGTTCTACCAAACCGAGTGACTGATCCCGCTGTGGAGAGAGCAACAGAAAGTGGGCAAGCGTCCACCTGCGTCACTGAGACCTCAGCCTACTTCACCGCTTCCCCGGGAGTTCCAGCAAGTAGGATAGCATGAGCCAAATAATAGTGATGCTAGTAATTATTTTGATATTATTAAATGAAAGGGCGGATAGAATTTTGCAGAAGAGGTGTACGAATTCCTATTTGAATGATTTTTTTCTTAGAGAATTTTCACCTCATTTTCCTTGGGGAGTACACAGTCACACAGACACTCAGATTCACAACACGCTTTTTAAAAATGGCCATAAAGGAAAGGTGCCCCAAGGATTCAGACGGTAGTTCACTAAAAACGCTCACGCTTGCAGCACGCTAGCTCTCAGTATGCTGGCAGGAGGTGATCACGTTGCAGCCCTAATACATTTTTTTAAGTCCCAGCAAATTTTGGTAAAAACTTTCGGCAGTATCTTTATCCAAGTCCATCTGAAAAATACAAGCAAAATTAAGTCAGAATTGGTGTGAATTAATTAAGTTGGGACTAAAAATGACATTTGGCATAGTCTGTAGGGAGATCACTAAAAATCTGGACAGAAAGAGATCAGCAAGATAAGGCAATTCTAGGAATCACAGGGAACTTCAGAACATGTTCTCTCAGAGTCTTAACTTTACCCCTCAGCAAACCAAGTGGGACTTCTCTTAAACAGAAAAGCTGGCAGATCTGTGCTTTGCTGCCCCCAGATGTCTTTGTCTCTGTAGCAGAAGCACCAACAACTGACGTCATGACCAAAAAGAAAAAAAAAAGTCCCTATATTAAAGCCTTGACGGGGACCTCAATTCTAAAATCAAGACATTTCCTTAATTAACCAAGCAGCAGTAAGATGAGGAGCTTCTTCTCACAACAACTGATTCCCAAGGGTCCTTTTTTTGTTATAAAAAACCTGTACCTACTTTCCTTTTGCCTCATAGCTAGCTGTCCAGGGATGGAAAATAATTCACACCCAGCAGAACGTACTTTGGCTCCGGGTAATCAGAATCCCTAGGTGGGAAGTCCTACAGCTTACTCATACTTTGCCATTTAATCCTAAATATCACTAAAAATTTAAAACAACTATGTGGGCCGGGCGCGGTGGCTCAGGCCTGTAATCCCAGCACTTTGGGAGACCAAGGCGGGTGGATCACGAGGTCAAGAGATCGAGACCATCCTGGTCAACAAGGTGAAACCCCGTCTCTATTAAAAATACAAAAAATTAGCTGGGCATGGTGGCACGTGCCTGTAGTCCCAGCTACTCAGGAGGCTGAGGCAGGAGAATTGCCTGAACCCAGGAGGCGGAGGTTGCGGTGAGCCGAGATCGCGCCATTGCACTCCAGCCTGGGTAACAAGAGCAAAACTCCGTCTGAAAAAAACAAAAACAAACAAACAAAAAAATGATGTTTAAAACAGAAATTACTATCTTATTTATACTAGCGATTTTGAGGTTTCTTCTACGGGATATTGGAATTGGTGAAATTTGGGGGGTTAACCAGCTTAAACCCAGTTCAAAGGTACGAAGTGGCTGCTTCAAACAAACCCAGTTCAAAGGTATGAAGTGGCTGCTTCAAAACAAACTAAAATGAACACACTTTCCCACCAAAGAATATTAGTTTAGAATTGCAAGTTTGTTCAACCTCTGTAAACCAATGCTGCCCCCTTGTGGCAAAGATGGCAAGTTCAAGCAAGTCATCTTGAGGGGCTGGAAATTAGTAATTAAACTATTATAATTTCCCAATGGGTATTGCAAAAGATCTTGCTAAGTACTGTCAGAAAAAAAGGACTCTGGGTTAAAATAAATTTGGAGAAACTTGGATTAAACAATGAAAACGAATTTCTCTATGAGACTTCTCTAAGCCCTTAATATGCTAATGTCACTGTAAATGTCAAAGGGGAAATTACACCACAATGAATTCCCCCAAGTAATATGACCATGAAAACTTTGTCCATAAATAATCTCCAGGACTACTGCAATCCACAGAGCACATGTTAGAAGGCACTTTTCCCTAAATAAAAAAAAATAGATTAAGATTTTATCTTCTACAGGTCAAATAGTCAGCAAAGACCTCATGAATTCCAGATGGCAAGAGCAGGAATGACAATTTCCTTAGAGGATATTTTCCTTGATTTTTCTAATAGGTATTCCCATATACACATGACATACACCTATTTACAAGTGTGTGTGCACGCACGCGCACACACACACACACACACACACACACACACACAAACGTTGTAACAGCCTCACTTGAAAATATTGTTAGAATTAAATGGCAGAAATGTTAAGAAACTGGAGAAATATTTGTAGCTGTTTTGGTTAGGTCATATGTGTTACATATGTTCTCAGGGGTTGTCTTTGCTTCATTTTACAGATAAGAAATCTGAAGCTTAGACATCTGAACTTCAGAAGTCCAGCAAGATCCTAAACAGGTAGCAAGTACTGACCTGGGTACCAAGCCTATTTCTATCTAGCTCCAAGGACCCTGTTCTCCCCACTGCCTTATACCACCTAGCTTACATCCATCCAAAAGTTCAACAATGGCAACAAAAGTGCCCGCTGACTCAAGCACTGTGCTTGGGGCTAAAGGTGAATGCATATCCCACACAATGATTTTGTTAAGATCTAAAGAGACAAAGAAGGACATTACATAATGGTAAAAGGATCAATGCAACAAGAAGAGCTAATGATCCTAAATACATATGCGCCCAATACAGGAGCACCCAGATACATAAAGTTCTTAATGACCTACAAGAGACAGACTCCCATACAATAATAGTGGGAGACTTTAATACTCCACTATCAATATTAGATCAACTTTAACACTCCACTATCAATATTAGACAGAAAATTAACAAGGATATCGAGGACTTGAACTCAGACCTGGACCAAGCAAACCTAACAGACATTTACAGAACTCTCCACCCCAAATCCACAGAATATACATTCTTCTCAGCACCACATCACACCTACTCCAAAATTGACCACATAATTGGAAGTAAATCACTCCTCAGCAAATGCAAAAGAATGGAAATCATAACAAACAGTCTCTCAGACCACCGTGCAATCAAATTAGAACTCAGGTTTAAGAAGAAACTAACTCAGAGCAGCACAATTTCATGGAAACTGAACAACTGGTTCTTGAATGTTGACTGGATAAACAATGAAATGAAGGCAGAAATAAAGATGTTCTTTGAAACCAATGAGAACAAAGACAAAATTTACCAGAATCTCTGGGACACATTTAAAGCAGTGTCTAGAGGAAAATTTATAGCAACAAATGCCCACAGAAGAAGCAAGGAAAGATCTGAAATTGACACCCTATCATCAAAATTGAAAGAGCTAGAGGAGCAAGATCAAAAAAAACTCAAAACCTAGCAGAAAACAAGAAATAACTAAGATCAGAGCAGAACTGAAGGAGATAGAGACATGAAAAAACCTTCAAAAATCAATAAATCCAGGAGCTGCTTTTGAAAAGATCAACAAAATAGAACACTAGCCAGAATAATAAAAAAGAAAAGAGAGAATAACCAAATAGATGCAATAAAAAATGATAAAGGGGATATCACCACAGATTCCACAGAAATACAAGCCACCATCAGAGATTCCTGCAAACTCTATTCACATAAACCAGTAAACCTGGAAGAAATGGGTGAATTCCTGGACACTTACACCCTCCTAAGCCTAAACCAGGAAGAAGTCAAAACCCTGAATAGAGCAATAACAAGGGCTGAAGTTGAGGCAGCAATCAATAGCCTACCAACCAAAAAAAGCTCATGTCCAGAGCGGTTGACAGCCAAATTCTACCCGACATACAAAGAGGAACTGGTACCACTCCTGAAACTATTCCAAACAATCCAAAAAGAGGGAATCCTCCCCAAAACTTTTTATGAGACCAACATCATTCTGATACCAAAACTCAGCAGAGACTCAACAAGAAAAGAAAACTTCAGGCCAATCTCCATGATGAACACAGATGCAAAAATCTTCAATAAAATACTGGCAAACCAATTGCAACAGCACATCAAAAAGCTTATCCATCACGATCAAGTAGGTTTCACCCGGGAATGCAAGGCTGGTTCAACATATGCAATCTATAAATGTAATTCACCACATAAACAGAACCAAAGACAAAAATGACATTATTATCTCAATAGATGCAGCAAAGGCCTTTGACAAAATTCAACAGCACTTGAACATATCTCAACATAATAAAAGCTATTTATGACAAACCAACAGCCATATCACACTGAATGGGCAAAAACTGGAAGCATCCCCTTTGAAATCTGGCACTAGACAAGGATGCCCTCTCTCACCACTCCTATTCAATATAGTATTGGAAGTTCTAGCCAGAGCAATCAGGCAAAAAAAAAAGAAATAAAGGGTATTCTACTAGGAAAGGAGGAAGCCAAATTATCTCTATTTGCAGATGACATGATTGTATATTTAGAAGACCCTATTGTCTCAGCCCAAAATCTCCTGAAACTGATAAGCAACTTCAGCAAAGTCTCAGGACACAAAATCAATGTGATAAATCACAAGCATTCCTATACACCTATAACAGACTTAAAGAGAGCCAAATCAAGAAGGAACTGCCATTCACAATTGCTACAAAGAAAATAAAATACCTAGGAATACAACTAACAAAGGATGTAAAGGACCTCTTCAAGGAGAACTACAAACCACTGCTCAAGGAAATAAGAGAGGACACAAACAGATGGAGAAACATTCCATGCTCATGGTTAGGAAGAATCAATTATCGTAAAAATGAACATACTGCCCAAAGTAATTTACAGATTCCACATTATCCCCATCAAGCTACCAATGATCTTCTTCACAGAACTGGAAAAAAACCACCTTAAACTTCATATGGAACCAAAAGAGAGCCCGCATAGCCAAGTCAATTCTAAGCAAAAAGAACAAAGCTGGAGGCATCACACTACCTGACTTCAAACTATACTACAAGGCTACAGTAAATCAAAACAGCATGGTACTGGTAACAAAATAGAGATATAGACCAATGGAACAGAACAGAGGCCTCAGAGGCAACACCACACATCTACAACCATCTGATCTTTGACAAACCTGACAAAAACAAGCAATGGGGAAAGTATTCCCCGTTTAATAAATGGTGTTGGGAAAACTGGCTAGCTATGTGCAGAAAGCAAAAACTGAACCCCTTCCTGACACCTTACACTAAAATTAACTCCAGATGGATTAAAGACTTAAAGATAAAACCTAACATCATTAAAAACTTAGAGGAAAACCTAGGCAAAACCATTCAGGACACAGGCATAGGCAAGGACTTCATGAATAAAGCACCAAAAGCATTGGTAACAAAAGCCAAAATAGACAAATGGGATCTAATGAAACTCCATAGCTTCTGCACAGCAAAAGAAACAGTCATTAGAGTGAATCAGCAACCAACAGAATGGGAAAAATTTTTTGCAATCTACCCATCTGACAAAGGACTTACATCCAAAATCTACAAAGAACTAAAACAGATTTATAAGAAACAAACAAACAAACCCATTCAAAAGTGGGCAAAGGATACGAACAGACACTTTTCAAAAGAAGACATATATGAGGATAACAAACATGAAAAAATGCTCATCATCACTGGTCATTAGAGAAATGCAAATCAAAACTACATGGAGATACCATCTCACGCCAGTTAGAATGGCAATCATTAAACAATCTGGAGACAACAGATGCTGAAGAGGATGTGGAGAAATAGGTACACATTTACACTGTTAGTGGAAATGTAAATTAGTTCAACCATTGTGGAAGACAGTGTGGCAATTCCTCAAGGACCTAGAAATAGAAATTCCATTTGACCCAACAATCCCATTACTGGGTATATATCCAAAGGATTATAAATCATTCTATTATAAGGACACATGCACACGAATGTTCACTGCAGCACTGTTTACAACAGCAAAGACTTGGAACCAACCCAAATGCCCATCGATGATAGACTGGACAGGGAAAATGCGGCACATATACACCATAGAATACTATGCAGCCATAAAAAACGATTAGTTTGTGTCCTTTGTAGGGACATGAACCTGGAAACCATCATTCTCAGCAAACTGACACAGGAACAGAGAATAAAGCACCGCATGTTGTCACTCATAGGCGGGTGTTGAACAATGAGAATACATGGACACAGGGACGGGAGCATCACACACTGACTTCTGTTGGAGCGGGAGACTAGAGGAGGGACAGTGGGCGGTAGGGAATTGGGGAGGGATAACATGGGGAGAAATGTCAGATATAGGTGACGGAGATAGAGGCAGCAAACCACATTGCCATGTCTGTACCTATGCAACAATCCTGCATGTTCTTTACATGTACCCCAGAACCTAAAATTCAATTTTATATATATACATACATATATATATGTATGCATATATATAAGTCAGATGTAGTTTGTTATGCTAGATTTCTCTCACTGTCATAGTTTTTGCAAAGGTGGTTTCAACTGTGCACTGGATACAGGCCCTGTGGACTCAGACAGAGGCACTATGAGGTTCTTGATTCATCAGATAATTACTATGTCATCTTCAGATGCAAGATATTGTCCTAAAACATAGTCATGGACAGGGACTTCATGTCTAAAACACCAAAAGCAATGGCAACAAGAGCCAAAATAGACAAATAGGATCTAATTAAACTTAAGAGCTTCTGCACATCAAAAGAAACTATAATTAGAGTGAACTGACAACCAACAGAATGAGAAAAAAAATTGTAATCTACCCATCTGACAATGGGCTAATATTCAGAATCTACAAAGAATTAAACAAATTTACAAGAAAAAAAACCCCATCATAAATTGAGTGGAGGATATGAACAGACACTTCTCAAAAGAAGACATTTATGCAGCCAACAAACATACGAAAAAAAGTTCATCATCACTGGTTATTAGAGAAATGCAAATCAAAACCACATTGAGATACCATCTCATGCCAGTTAGAATGGCGATCATTCAAAAATCAGGAGACAACATATGCTGGAGAGGATTTGGAGAAATAGATAGACTTTTACACTTTGGTGGGAGTGTAAAGTAGTTCAACCATTGTGGGAGACAGTGTGGTGATTCCTCAAGGATCTAGAACTAGAAACACCTTTGGACCCAGCAATCCCATTACTGGGCATATACCCAAATGATTATACATCATTCTATCACAAAGGCACATGCACACATATGTTTATTGTGGCACTGTTCACAATGGCAAAGACTTGAAACCAACTCAAATGCCCATCAGTGATAGACTGAATAAAGAAAATGTGGCACATATACGCCATGGAATTCTATGCAGCCATAAAAAAGGGTGAGTTCATGTCCTTTGCAGAAACATGGATGAAGCTGGAAACCATCGTTCTCAGCAAACTGACACAAGAATAGAAAACCAAACACCTCATGTTCTCACTCATAAATGGGTGTTGAACAATGAGAACACATGGACACTTGTGACACAGGGAGGGGAACATCACACACCAGGGCCTGCCAGTGGGGTGGGGGCCTAGGGGAGGGATAGCAAGTGTTGCTGGGGATTGGAGAAGGATAGCACTAGGAGAAATACCTGATGTAGATGATGGGGGGATGGGTGCAGCGAACCACCATGGCCCGTGTATACCTATGTAACAAACCTGCACGTTCTGCACATGCACCCCAGAACTTAGAGTATAATAAATAAATTTTAAAAAGAAAAATAAATAAAAGGCTTTAATTTAAAAAGAAAAAAAAGATGCTGTCCTAAGCACACTCTGTCAATTTTCCTTGAAACAGGAGATCTCTTCAGTTTAACAACTATTACGTGTCTACCATGTAAAAGGAACCTGGGACATAAAAGAAAGCCTCTACTCCCAGAAACTTGTAGTATAAAAAGTTAGGCAGTTGTGCCATGCCTTTACCTAAGAAATGATTGGGGAAGAAGTGGTCCCAGAGATACGATATCCTTTGCCTGTAGATTGAGGAAAAGCTCTAGTCATTAGAAAAGACGAGCTGGAAAGCCCCAGATGAGACGTTTAGGCAGGGTCGCATCAGTCTAGCAAGTTCTGCCCGAATGAAAACCTCAGTCTGCACAAAACTTATGTTGGTGGCTTTTAGCTATTTTATTCCATCTAAAAGCACTGCTTAATCTTTAGTGATTTGTTAACCACAGCAGAATTTTATTATTTCATAATGGCTTAATTTTCAATTCCTTAATTTAATTATTGATAATTTATCCTGAGAACACATGTATTATTTGTCATCTCAATTTTAGTTCATTTTAATAATTATAGTAGCATAATCATCATACACATTATATGTAATCATATGTACATTATATTTAATTATATATAAACTAGTATTTTTTATACCAATTTTTCTTTTTTTTTTTTGAGATGGAATTTCACTCTTGTTGCCCAGGCTGGAGTGCAATGGCATGCTCTTGGCTCACCTCGACCTCTGCCTCCCAGGTTCAAGCGATTCTCCTTCCTCAGCCTCCTGAGTAGCTGGGAATTACAGGTGTACACCACCACTCCTGGCTAATTTTTTTTGCATTTTTAGCAGAGACGGGGGTTTCTCCAAGTTCGTCAGGCCGGTCTCAAACTCCTGACCTCAGGTGATCCATCCGCCTTGGCCTCCCAAAGTGTTGGGATTACAGGTGTGAGCCACCATGCCCAGCCTATGCCAATTTATTCTAATTTTTTTTTTTTTTTTTTTTTGAGACCGAGTTTCGCTCTTGTTACCCAGGCTGGAGTGCAATGGCGCGATCTCGGCTCACCGCAACCTCCGCCTCCTGGGTTCTGGCAATTCTCCTGCCTCAGCCTCCTGAGTAGCTGGGATCACAGGCACGCGCCACCATGCCCAGCTAATTTTTGTATTTTTAGTAGAGACGGGGTTTCACCATGTTGACCAGGATGGTCTCGATCTCTTGACCTCGTGATCCACCCGCCTCGGCCTCCCAAAGTGCTGGGATTACAGGCGTGAGCCACTGCGCCTGGCCAATTTATTCTAATCTTAATGTTTACTTTATTTTAATCCTCATTTTATTCATTTAAGTGAGGACTAGAAAATACCGTATAAATGAGACAGCCCCTGTGCCTCAAATAAAAGAAGCCTTTTGCTTTCTTCCTCCAGTCAGCAGGTGGGAAGTCTGTTGGCCGTTAAAGCAGACCTCTCCTGCTACTTATATGGTTATATAAGAAATTCATAACATCCCAGAAAAAGGTCGGGTGAATAGCTTTAGGCTCAATATCACAGCCCTTGGCAACTTATTGTTGACTTATTTTTAATTTATTATAATAAGCAAATATAGCTATAGCCACTATATAGCAGATACTGTGGTAAACCTTTTATAAATCTCAATCCAGGCCCCCCTCCTCCAAGTGGGGAATGCATCTTATCTCAAGGAGTGCTCAGAAGAGCTGAGACGCTGTGTTTCTGTCTTATTTTAGCACCACTCAGTTTCTAGCTGAGAAAATCTATGAGCTAAAGTAAAACTCAGAATCCCCAACATACATAAATCAACATTAGACAAAAAACTCACTAGGTAGGAAATCACAGCCCAGTGGGCCCTTCATTGTAATCACAGCATGAGTTTAATTCAAGAAAAAAAATGCAGGTATTCCTGAAATTGTCTATAAGAGATATGTGAACTATTTAAATCTGTTATTCTAGTCTATGAAATGGACAACCACCAATAACATCAACTTTCTAAAGGAATAGTCCTGTTTCATTCTCTCCCAGGTTTGTTCTCATCAAGAAAGCCAATAGACCCTTCAGAATGAAATACTCTATCATTACCCTATTCCCCATTTATAGAAAAAAAGCTCAAACCTCTCATGACAACTGTGGCTTAAAATCCAGATGCCCTTAAGAATGGGTAATACACTCCAACCTCACCTAGCTCCAGCTCAGTTTTTAAAGGATAAGCAAGAATGACCGGATTCCAACGATCTGAACAGAAGCAGAAAGGTAACTGAAATGACTTCTCCCTACTCTTTAAGCTACAGAGAGATGATTACACACACACTTGCAACTACTCCTTAAGGACTGAGGAGCAGCTGTGCTACATTATTGCATAAGATGGAGTCAGATCTGAAAGGAACCCAGCATATAAAAATCAAAGCATTGGCCGGGTGCGGCGACTCATACCTGTAACTCCAGCACTTTGGGATGCCGAGGCAGGTGGATCACTTGAGGTCAGGTGTTCAACACCAGGCTGACCAACATGGTGAAACGGCGCCTCTCATAAAAAAAGAAATTAGCTGGGCATGGTGGGACACACCTGTAATCCTAGCTACTTGGGAGGCTGAGGCAAGAGAATCACTTGAACCCAGGAACCAGAGGTTGCAGTGTAACAAGATTGCACCACG
Source organism: Saguinus oedipus (assembly GCA_031835075.1). Classification (NCBI taxonomy): domain Eukaryota; kingdom Metazoa; phylum Chordata; class Mammalia; order Primates; family Cebidae; genus Saguinus; species Saguinus oedipus. The sequence goes on along the minus strand of CM063190.1, from coordinate 30,429,699 downwards.
GCTCTCCAGCCTGGGCAACAAGAGCAAAACTCCATCTCAAAAAAAATAAAATAAATAAATAAATAAATAAATTAAAGCATTAAATAGAAAAACGTTAAAGTGACAGCAGCTGGAAGTGGCGAAGTTACTGCAGCACAACACTGAAGGGACATGCTTAGGAAGGTACCAGGAGGATGAAACAGACTAAAGAGAAGGCATGAAAGCCCACAGACTGGTCCAGGACTTGCCATTACTAGCACGAGTTGTTCAAAGCTTCAAACAAGCAAACACCGAGAAAGGGTAAAGTTTGAGCAGCAGGTAGGTAGCACAAGTACCAGTCTGCACTGGGTGGCCTGCAGCCAGACTCTAGAGTTACTAACGGCAGTTTCAGTTCAGGCACATGCTGCAAATGAATCTCTAGTTGAGGTGATCGACAAGGGAGAGACTGTCCCTAAAATAAAATTATAGGCCTATAGAAATTTCAGAGCAAGGGGACAATGGCAAAGGCCACAGCCACATCAAGTTCAGAAATGTCTTGAACCTTGTTGGAATGAAGAAATCCAAAGAAAGAGTAAGAGATCAGGACTTGGAGACGGAGAGGCTACAGGAAGGTGAGTCCTTAGGGCACATCAGCCACAAACGATCACTAGACAGTCCAGTGTAGCAGTGAGATTCTGGGGACACAAGCCTTAAGAGGAAAAAGAAGTGAAAGATTTTAAATAGGCATAAAAGGGAAAAGGGAAATTTCAAGTGGTCGGCCACTATATAAACTTTTTAAATTTGCAAGAAAACATGTCTCATATGCTATTCTCTGACAGAAAATATGCTTAGGTGCATTTTCTTGCAAATATGGCAAAGCGCCTTAGTAAACCACATGACGGGTGATTTCTTCCATATGTTAAACTCTAGATAGCTGCACAGGAAGCCAAGCATACAACTGAAAGTGAAAAACCACACAATGTTCTCTTTTCTCTTACTTTTTTACACTCTACCACAAAGCCTCTGCTATGCCTTTGGCGAATGATAGCAATATGGGTTCTGAAGTTGGCTTAGGATGATTGCTATAGGGCTCAAGATTTGTTTGTAGTTTTTAGGTGCCCGGGGTGTGAGTCGTTTGTAGTTTCTAGGTGCCCGGGGTGTGAGGCCAGTGCTGGGAAAATCTTACGTGTCCTGTTCATACTATAGACTCTTTAACGAGAGGGTGATGAGAGAATGGGCTTTGGTTAATCCAACCACAGAGTTCTGTGGGAACAACAGTAATAGGTCACTCGGTTACTAAGGTTACAGATGCTGGAGACAGCCCTACTCACCCTAAACATCTGAACCTGATGGCTACAGCAGACAGAGCAAATGAAGAAAGACGATTTGAGGACTTCGACATATTGAAACACTAACTTATGTGGGAAAGGAATTTTAATCTTCAGACATTAATTTTTCCCAGGAAATGTTAAAATGAGATCATATGCATGCCGTTCTGTATATTTAGGGATTTTGTATATTGCTGGTGTATGGCAGATGCACCCGATAGCAATAACTCAAGCATATCCTGAGAATACCCGAGGTCTAAGAAGAATATATGTTCAGAGTTTCAAGTTAAGGAAGCTGGAAGTACCAACCAAGAGATTTGCTCTTTATCTATGAAGGACATCCAAATCTCTGGCCCATCCCCTGGGACACAGGCTGTGCAGAGCACAGAGGCCCTTTGCTCTGGACTAAATTCAGGTTACTAGGTGGAGGCTGCTAAGAGGAAATGCTATACAGCTGTATGCTTTTTGTGAACTGTAGCATTTTTCTAGTCCAGCCTGCCACTCCTGGACCTCCCTGTATGTGAGTCCTCCATACAGCCTGTGTCTCATTCGCCGGCTCCAGATATATTCTCTGGCCTCCTGGACACGGTGGCCAGTGCTACTGGAGTCGATAGGGGTATGACACAATACCTGGTAGTGTGTGTTCCCGTTGTCACTGAAGCTCACTGCTTCATCTCTGGAGAGTTATATCAAACAATAGAGCACACAATTGAGAATTAGAAAAGAAAACTGACAGCAAACTGTTATTCTGGTAGAGTGTGACCTTAGAGTTAATTTCACTAATGAATTGTTCTAACCCAATCCGGAACTTTCTGGGAGCAAAAGTTCACCCAGTGAGCCTAGGGAAAACATGTAGAAACAATAGTTGGTATTAGAACTTCAGTTCTTAAAGTGTGTTATGAGGGATCCTTTCAGGTCAAAACTACCTTCATAATTACACCTCACTGCCCTTTTCACTCTCTGTCTCCCATGTACATGGCTGAAATCTCCACGAGCTCCATAACATGTGGCTCCACGACACTGGTCAGATGCTCCCTTACCCACCATCTCCTGCTTACCCTCTCTTTGAAAATGATTTTTCTTACAGGAGAGATTAAGCAAAGGGGATGAGCCTGTGTGGTTCAGCTCTTCCACAGCTGGCTTGCCCACAAGCAGCCAATGTTCTTCTTCTCTTCCTCTCCATTCAATGAGGTGGGCTCCACCCCAGGTGGGAAGGTAGTTGTCATCCAGCCTATAGCTGAAGGGCAAAGTTAATTCATAGGAAATGGTCTAGAAAAAAAAAATCCAATTTTAGGCCAGGCATGGTGGCTCACACCTGTAATCCCAGGACTTTGGGAGGCCGAGGCAGGTGGATCACAAGGTCAAGAGATCGAGACCATCCTGGCCAACATGGTGAAACCCTGTCTCCACTAAAAAACATACAAATTAACTGGGTGTGGTGGCGCGTGCCTGTAGTCCCAGCTACTTGGGAGGCTGAGGCAGGAGAATTGCTTGAACCCAGAAGGCAGAGATTGGAGTGAGCCGAGATTACACCACTGCACTCCAGCCTGGCACCTGGCAACAAAACAAGACTCTGTCTCAAAAAAAAAAAAAAAAATCCAATTTTAACATCAGGTCCAAGTTTGCCAGAAACAAAACTATCTGGTAATCCTCACATGTGTGTATGAACACGGAAAATCTGACACAGGTCTGAGTTAATTTAGAAAATTTATTTTGTCAAGTTTGAGGATGAGACACAGTCTCAGGAAGTCCTGCCAACATGTGCCCAAGGTGGTCAGGGCACAGCTTGGTTTTATACCTTTAGGGAGACAGGAGCCGTCAATCAATATATGTAAGCAGTACATTGGTTCGGTCTGGAAAGGCGGGACAACTTGAAGCAAAGGCAGAAAGACTGAAAGCAAATGGGAGGGGGCTTCCAGGTCACAGGTAGGTTAGAGACAAATGGTCGCATTTCTTTGGGTTTTTGATTAGCCTTTCCAAAGGAGGCAATCAGATATGAATCTATCTCAGTGAGCAGAGGGATAATTTTGGATAGAATGGGAGGCAGGTTTACCTTAATCAGTTTCTAGCTCGAGTTCTCCATAGCGATTTTTGGGTCCCAAGATACTTTCTTTTCACATATGTTACTCAAAGAGTGCACACACTGAAAAGTATTTTAATTAATTTATACCTCAGATTCCAACATATGATCTTAGATGAGTACTGACTTCCTGTACCTCAGTTCTCTCCTCTGGAAGATGGAGATATCATAGCTACCTCACAAGCTTATGAGATAATACAGATAAAGAGTCCAGCACAGTCCCATAGCAGGTAGCCATGGCTTTATTATCATTCATTAGATAAATCAGATATCCCAGAGAGTTTCAAAATGCAAGAGAATGAGCTGCATATAAGTAGAGAGCCATGAAGACATATTCACTACTCTAAAATGTTCATTTTTACCAAGTAGAAACATTTGTGTTCTATCTTATCCTCACAGCAGTCCTGCTCAAGTGACTATACTGAACTTTCTGAAACTATGGCAATTCTTTTGGTAGTCAGTCTTATCATCAGGCATTCAACAGTAACAAAAAAGCTTCTGCCCGGCTATTTCCATATCACTGAGACAGGCCTCACCTGCCGATTGAAGTTTCTGTTCAAAGCCACAAACAGGGCAGTGGTGATCTGGGAGAGCTGTCTGGCTCCTGGCCTTTGCTGTGCTGGATGTTTTCAAGCTTGAAATGGGATTTCCACTGCAGGTTGTATCCAAGATAATCAAGATGACAGAGGAGAGGTTCTAGCTTTTGAATCCAAGGTCAAACAACAAACAAAATAGTGCGGGAGTTTGCAAAAATATTTGACACCTGCATAAATAAATGAGCAAATGTAATGAAGCCCACAAACACTAGAATAAGGAAAACCAAAACAGCTCCTCAGCTGTAATAATAAAAATAATCTTCATATGGCATTATAACTTACTGAGGACCCTCCTAGGTTCCAGGAACAGTGCTGGACACTTTAAAGGCATTATCTTTGATCCTCAGAAACAAGCTGCCAGGTTGTATTAATCCAGAGAGATCAGTAACTTTTCAAAGTCCTTCAGCTAATAAATGGGAACTGAAATGTGAATGCAGGCAGTTTGGCTTTGGAACTTGGACATGCTAACTCTATACTGTAGAGGGACAGAAAGAAATATACTGAGTTAAAGAGACAAATCATAAAATGTTTAGCAATGGAATTATGATTCAAATATTCATCCAGTAAAACTGTATTGGTTTTTAAGTTCTGGACTATTTCCACACCAGTGGGTAAATATAATAACAATGTTCTGAGCCTGCTGGTACCACTTCCCTCTCCCCTTCCCCCTCTTCCCCAAACCTCATTGACTATAAAGAGTTGGTTTTCTTTTCCTCTAGGAGGCTCCAAGTCCCTGTTCAGTTCTATGGTTTACATTTCTCCCATCCCATCTGCTTGTGACATATCTTGAATACTGCCCCCAGGTATAATGAGATGCAAATTCCATGACATGCAATTCTAGATGCAAAAGTAGTTTATCCAAAATCAACAAATTATGTCTGACCCCTACCAGAGTCAGGAATACTTGACTCAGATATTAAAATAGTACTATGTATGATGTATGTGACTCAGGAAAGAGCACAGAAGAAAATTACACTGAAGCCAGAAAATCTCTACATTTGGAAAGAGATAACCCCATCTCTAATAAAACACAGAAAACTAGCCAGGCATGGTGGTGCACACCTATAGTCCCAGCTACTGGAGAGGCTGAGGCAGGGGAATCGCTTGAACCTGGGAGATGGTGGTTGCAGAGAGCCAAGATCATGCCACTGCCCTTTAGCCTGGCAATAGAGCAAGACTTCGTCTCAAAAAAAAAAAAAAAAAGAAAAAGAAACTAATTTTTTCGAACGCTGGTCTAACTTGTGCTTAATGTTCTTCATCAGTACCTGACACTGACACTGTACACATTTAACTAATCTAAGACAGTTGTTAGTACATGACACATCTAACAGATGGGCATAGAGAATTGCCTTCCATTTAACTTGTCTACTGTCCTCTTCCAGCTGGAAATATCCCTAGCAGAGAGCAACATTCTTTATGGGACCAGTCTACATGTCTCAGATCATTCTGTATGCAATTTTTCTTTGGTTTGCACCTTCTCCCTCAAAATTTACCCTTTACAATTGAAGTAAAAGAAGAAATAGGGGGCTGGATCCCATGGCTCACACCTGTAATCTTAGCACTTTGGAAGGCGAAGGTGGGTAGATCACCCGAAGTGAGGAGTCGAGAACAGTCTGGCCAACATGGTGAAACCTCATCTCTAATAAAACTATAAAAATTAACCAGGTTTGGTACCATATGTCTGTAATCCCAGCTGCTAGGGAGGCTAAGGCATGAGAACCAATCATTTGAACCTAGCAGAGAATTGTGCCACTGCACTCCAGCCTGGGCGACAGAGTGAGACTGTCTCAAAAAAAAATTGTTTGACTACTCTCACATCTTTATACCTCCATATTACTCTTATAATCTCTGTGTCAAGTTTCTAAATACTTCCATTGGCAAGAACCAAAGAAACCTTGAAAAAAGAACAAAGTTGCAGATCTCATTTCACATTTCCTGATTTCAAAATTTACCACAAAGCTATTGTAATCAAAACTGTGTGGTGCTGGCATAAAGACAAATAGATAGACCAAAGGAATGGAATACAGACAGCGGAGAAATAAATCCTTGCATATATGGGCAAATGATTTGACAGAGGTGCCAAAACCATTTAGTGGGAAAAAAGGACAGTTTTTTCAACAAATGGTGTTGAGTAAACTGGATATCCACCAGCCAAAGAATGAAGTTGACCTTTACCTTATACCATATGCAAATAGTAACTGAAATGGTCAAAAACCTAAACAGAAAAGCTGGATTTGGCAATGACTTCTTGGATATGACACCAAAAGCACAGGCAGCAAAAGAAAAAATAAGTTGGACTCTATCAAAATTAAAAACTTTTGTGCATCAAAGGACACTATTAATACAGTGAAAAGGCAGCCCACCAATTGGTAAAAAATTTTGCAAATAACTTATCAATAAGAGATTAATATCCATAATACATAAAGAACTACTGTATCTCTACAACAAAAAAAACAACCTATTCCAAAAATGGGCAAAAGACATGAATAGACACTTTTCCAGAGAAGGTATACAAATGACCAATCATCATAGGAAAGGATGCTCACTGTCACTAGGCATTAGAGAAATACAAATTAAAACCACAATGAGATACCACTTCATACCCACTAGATGGTATTATCAAAAAACAAACAAAAAATAAAAAGTACTGATGAGGATGTGGAGAAACTGGAACCCTCAGAGATTGCTGATGTGAATGTAAAATGGTACAGCCACTATGGAAAACTGCATGGTGACTCCTCAATATATTAAACACAGAATTACTATATGATCTAGCAATTCCACTTCAGGATACATATTCAAAAGAAGGGAAAGCAAGGATTCAGAGAGCTATTTGTACACTCAGTCTCATAGCTGCATTATTCACAATGGCCAACAGGTGGAAGCAACTCAAGTGTCTACAGAGAGATGACTGGATAAACAAAATGTGTTATATACATATAATGGAATATTATTCAGCCCTTAAGAAGAAAGACACATTTTTAATTGTGGCAAAAGGCATCTAACATAAAATGTATCATTCAACCATTTTTAAGTGTATAGTGTGTGATATTAAGTACATTTGTATTGTGCAATCACCACCATCAATCCACAGAACATATTTCATCATGAAAAACTCAGACTCTGTACCCATTAAAACAATCTCCCCATTCCTCTCTCCATCCAGCACCCAGCAACCACATTCTATTTTCTGTGTCTATGAATTTGACTATCTTAGGTACCTCACATAAGAATAATCATACAGTATTTGTCCTTTTGTGGCTGGTCTATTTTACTCAATATAGCATCCTCAAAGTTTGGTCATATGTCAGAAAAAAGCAGTAAATGTGAGATTTGGGGTTGTAGAGATAGAAAAGTATATTTGAATCACAGGAAAAATAAGGAGCATATGCAGCCAGAAGATTAGAGGATCAAGAACTTGATATCTACTCTAAGAAAGGACAAAGGGATATTTACAAGGGCCTACTTACCTGCCTTCTATTTCCATTGTATCCCAATCAATCACTAATTTTTTATTTCCTTTGTTCTGTTCTAGTTCCTGGAATCTTCTACCTCCACACGTGGATCCTGATGCCACTCCAAACTTCTGTGATTGCACTCACACATGTGTGTTCCAGATTTGATGTGGAAGGAAAGGGCAGTTACCAAGTGCTCAATCTGCCATCTTGAAAGAGAAATCAGAGATACCATTTTTTTAGGACTGTCCAGGCATACTTTTCCTTAAGTTCCTTAGAGGCCCAGAACACTGACTGCAGGTTGCCGTCCACCAGCATCATGGTGACCTTATGGTGAGAGGGCAGCAGAGCAGCACGGACAGTGTCTGTCTTGCTCATGTTCCTGCACGGCAAACACAAGTGAAGCTCATCATCTTCCACCAGCAGCTGCTGCAGAAAAATAGGCCAATGCCTCCAGGAGGACAGTTCAGACACAGGATGTGCATTATCTGGATGGCATTAGGTAGAGATATTTTTCTCTGGTTCAGAAAACTGATTTTGACTGTTTGGATTCTTGTCAGGAGCCCTGGGAAATATATTTTTAAAGACTTAAAAATCTTTTAAACAAAAGGAAGAGGGAACTCACATTCTAAAAGCCACTTACTTAGTGTACTGTCAACAATGAGAGCTGTCCTTTTCCATTGCTCTATTTAAATTATCCTGAGGCAAATTATCATCCTGAATTTACCATGCAACTGATTATCTAGGGGTGATTACACACCATCAATGTCAGGTGTTAAAGACAGCATCTTCATCAACCATTTTAATACACTTTTTATTTTCTCAGCCAGTTTGCAAGTTCCTTGGGGGCATATATGATGCCATGAGTAAGTTTAATCATCACAGCTAGGAGCAAACAGCAAATGTTGTCTGCATGAATGACTGAATGAATTCATCGTTCATTAGCCAATCAATATGAGCAAATGACTAATGTAAAAAGGAATATTCAGTGTAATTAAGTATTTACTTGGCTTTGTGATTTGTTTTTCCCTGAACAAATTGGGACTTTAGAAAGAAGAATGGAAGACGTACAAAATAGAAACCAGGAAGGAGAAAGCAAGGAAAGTAGGATGCTCAAGGATACAGGAACTCAGAGGAAGACAAGTCTTCAGAGGAAAGCCTTCAAAGGAAGCAAACAGGACTGTCTATTAAAAAGATAATAACCATGACCTGCCACTGAATATATCTTCTCCTTCTCCTTCTAATTGTCACAAGGTGACAAATGGCTCAAGAGTGCTCTAAAGCTCACTGTGAAACATCTCCTTAAGCAGCTGGGCCTGTAAGCCCAGAAGCAAACATCTTCATTGTGTATCTTCCTTCACTGAGGAAAAAATAAGCTGTCTACAGCCACACCGTGATCTCGGAAGTTAAGCAGGATTGGGCCTGGTTAGTACTTGGATGGGAGAAAAAATAAGCCTGACCTTATTTCTATGTATGTTCAGAAAGAGAGAATTCCCATGTTGTGATCTGTGCAATTCAGTAGTTACGAATACAGAAGCTAGAGCTAGACTGGATACGTCTGAATCCTCACTCTATTGTTTGCTAGCTCTGTACCATGGGTGAGTTACCTAATCCTTTTATCTTATCTGTAAAATGAGGATACTAATGGTGCCTAGCCTATAGCATGAAAATTATGTGAAAATATATATATATAATGCACTTAGGACAGTGCCTGGAAATTGGTTAGTACTATTTAGTTGTTTAATATAGTTTTAGAACAAGAATCTATCTGGATCGTGTGCACTGTTTAGGCACTGGTGGGTGGAAGACAGTCTAGCGGTTGTTAAAGAGGGTGAGAAGGGAAGTGGTGATGATTCACTGGACGTGGCAGAGGTACACTCAAGCATCTAAAAATTGATTTCGATTAACAGGAAATGTAAGTAAATATATAAAACACTGAGAAATTTTAATGGAGAGTTTTAATCTAGTACTAGCATCTACCATAAATTCAGATTGCAAAAGCAGCAAAATGGATTGGCTAATGTCTATGGCCATTTTTTGGTATGCCCTGCACTAGAAATGAAGATAAGTAAAACAGCCAGAAGCAGAAAGAGCCTACAGGATGAGGCACTGAAGGGTCTGCTTGTCTTTGTTTCTTTCCATATTCAACAGGTAAATGAGCTTCCCTCCAATGCTTAGTTATTAAGTAAGAATTGATGGTTTCTAAAAGGTGTTCCACCCAACCTCTAAGGGGTACCACATCCACTTAAGCTCTGCCGGTCCCTGTTCTACTTGTTAATTAAACCTAGTTGAGAGAAGCTCTACAGCATGAAACAACTGGAAACCAGTACATGACCACCTGAGTCAGGACCCCAGGCTCTGAGCCGAGTCGGGGATGGTCTGGGGCTCTGGCCAGCCGCCTCTGGACGATTACGAGGACCTACTTCCTGAAGGCAGAGTTCAGGTCCCCGGAGCCGAGCTTGATTCGACGGCAAATTTCCCGAGCTCCCCGAGCTCCCCGAGCTGGGCGCGGTTGGGGGATGGCTGGTGACGAGCCGAAAGCGTCTCTGCCCAGCTAGGGGATGCAGTCACGGGGCGTCAGAGCGGTGGATTCCGCACCCCGTCCGATGGGTTCCACGGGGAGGCGTTCACCTGCTCACTACCTAACCGAAACCACCTTCCTCGTCATCGGCGTGACGAGCACGAAAACCGAGCACCCAAACAACAGAGACCACAGCAGTTTCCCAGTTTATTTCTCTCCGAGACTGACCCAGCGGCTCCACCCACCGCTGAGCCCCTCATCCCGCACCAGAGCACCCGGGGATACCAGCCGCCCGCGCCAGTCCCGCCCGGCAGCCGCAGTGAGGGGCCCCCTGCTGGCCACCAGGCGCGTGGGGACAGAGCCCACCACCTGTGGTCCTGGACTCTGCCCCAGTCCGCAGCGTTCCCCCATCCCTTCCGCACCCTCCGCTACAGGCTGGAGTTGCTGCACAGTATTTTGCTGGAGACTAAAATTCTCTATCATTATTCCATTTGTTCTTTCGCTTCATTGTAAATGTAATAATCGAGGCACTGTGTCATTTTTGTTTTCACATTCGTCATTTATCTCCTTTTCTTTCCCTCCTTTGCCATTACACTCCTAATTGCAGTCGCCTATTAAAAGCAAAACTAAACAAAACACAAAATTCTTCATCTGTCTTAATTGTTTTGTTTACAGGCTGAAGCAGAAAATAATCTGGATTTTGATAAGGAATTGTATGTACTATCACAATTTGTATTTTTATGGTGTAGAAAAGGTCATCCTCTTCAACTGCCTGCACTTAAAACCGAACCTCCTTATAAAAGATTTCAAATGCGTTCTCTCTCCTTTTCTGCGTCTCAGAACCGTCTTTCCAATCACCCACCATGGAGGAAGTGGCAACTTCCAAGGAGGGCTGGAGACAGAACTAAATCTAATCATTTCATACCTAGAGACTCTTTTCGAATAATAATTGAAAATAAAATATGTAAACTAAAAATTCAGTACAAGAAGTATGCAGTGAAAAGCCCACATAGGACTCCTCTTGGCTACTTCACCTTCCCAGCACAACTGGCACTGTCACGAAGTCCCGGTGTCTTATAGGGTCTTTGAGAGATTCTGTGTGTATGTATGTATGTGTGGGGTGTGTGTGTGTCTGTGGGGCGTGTGTGTGTGTGTAATACAAATGAAAACAAAATCTATAAAGTTTACAGCATCTTGTTTTTATACAATTAATTCCCGATCAATATATATCACTTCATTTTTTAAACTTCACTTTTTTAGTAACTGTATTTTTAATACTTTTTATTACATTTTATGAATACCACATAATTCTTTATCCAGTACTCCAGAGGCTAGAGGAAGATGTTTCAGTTTTTTCTACTCTTTTGCTGTTATCGGGGGGAAATGCTGCAATGAATGTTCTTGTACAGATCTAAAATCCTTTATACACAATTCTAAAGTCCAAACAGCTAAGAAAATTTAAAGTATTTTCAAATTTTTGGCACACTCATTTGGCAGGTGAATTATAGCTGTGCTGATGTGAGTCCACTTACCATCTTTACTTCTACTACTTAATGTGAATTCATGTATCTTTTTTGCTAACATAGAGGTTTGATTGCAGATAATTATCCCAGGTCCCACTAGAGTTATTACAAAACATACTGTATTGTATACACCAACTTATCTTTCTAAAATCCAAGCCATTTTACATTCTAAAGCACAGTCAGTACTAAGTGTTTTGCATAAGTAATGGCGGTTCTGTATAAATATCTTTACATATATTAATGAGTTGTAAATTTAGGAAAAACTTCAAAACATAGAATTATTTAAGGTATATGCATTCAGAAGTTTGATATTGTCAAATTGCTTTTCAAAGGAATTAACAATTTACATCTCAAACAATATTAAATGAAAGTTCCTGTTCTTTCACACCCTGAACAAAACTTTTTGGTGTTTGCTAATATTATAAGCAAAAAGGTGATAACTCATGCATTTTTAATTTGATTTCATTTCATTATGGGTGAAATTAAAATTTACTATTGTGCACATTATTTAAATAGTGGGTTAATTATCCAATTGGCTTATATGTTACAAATATTTTCCCAGCTTGTTATTTGTATTTTGATTTTTATTTGTGATAATTTGTTATACAGGAAATTTTAGTTATTTTGTAATCATATTTATTCATCATTGATACACATGGAATTTATTTGAGTATAAGGAATTGTATTAGTCTTCTAGTACTGCTGTAACAAGTTATCACAAATTTAGCAGTTTAAAACAATACACATTTATTATCTGAGTTCTGTAGGTCAGAAGCCCAGCATAGCCTGACAGATTTCTGTGCTCAGGGTCCCACTAGGATAAATCAAAGCCAGCCAGGCTCTGAATCAAATAAGCTTCCAAGTTCACTTATGTCCTATGCAGAAACCAGTTCCTTGCATGTAGGTCCACAGTCCCACTTCCTTGCAGTTTATCAACTTTGTGGGAGTGGGAGACAGAGGGGGAATCCTCAGCTTTTAGAAGTCACCCACTATCCCCTGTTTCAGATAGCTCTTTCTGCATAAGGTAGTTCGTTCCTTCGGGGTCCACAGGAGAGCACTACTGTAGCTGCAAATCTCCCTACTTCTGCTACTCTCTACAGCTTTTAAGGGCTCATGAGGCCCACTTGAATAATCCAGAATAATAGCTGTGCCATATAACAATGCAATCACAAGAGTAACTGAGCAAAAATCATGGGAGACATTTTAAATTCTGCCTTCTACAGCAGTGACATAAGTCTCCAACTTTTTTTTCCCCCAGTTACTAGCCACTTGTCCGAAAATTATTTTGAATAAATCACTGATACTATCAGTTTGTGTGGTTGTTCGACATTTAGATTTCTGGATAATTCAGAAATGTTCATGATTTGAGAGAAACTCAGCCCCCACCCTTGTCCCACTCCAACTCCTTTAAAGACAAGAGATTAGTATTTGACAACTACAACTCTGAAAATAAGAACAGTCTTATTCCAGGGCCAGACCCAAAGGCTCAATGTGAAAGTTCCTGGGCTTGGAGGTGTCATGGAAGGAAAGAAAGTGAGGGGAAACTTGGATGTGTGGCTGTTCCGTGAAGAGTTCACCCTGTGGAAACAGAAAAGGGTCCTAATCTCGGAGGTTTGGTGCTCATGATAATGTGGGAATGACAGAACAAAACTGTGAGCTCCAGGAAGGCTTGAAGGCATTGGAGCAAGGCCAGCAGCCTCTCCCTCCCACTACCACTTCCATCAGAACCAAGTAAGAAAGACCTAGTTTCTTGTATTACCAAACACCTGGCACCTTTCACTAAAGAATTTGCTTTTGAGCTGCTGCAACCTTTGAAGAATTTGTCTGATCTGCTAAAAATAAGAGAGAAGGACAGAACTCTAGATGACTGAAGAAATCATGTATGTAAGTTATTAAAATGTATCATGTATAGGAAAGTTATCATAAAACTATCATTTTGTGGATGTCCCTTTGTGTACTTTTGATACCAGCCAGGTTCATTCTACTTGCACAATAACCACTTACTGGCGGGTTTTTGCAAAAGATTTATTAATTAGGCATCCTAGCAAGGAGGTGGGACAACAGCTCTCAAGTCCGCCTCCCCAAAGATAGGAAATATTTATGGATAGAGAAGCGGGTGGTCTAAGGCACGGGGAAAGGTGATTGGCAGTGGGTAAAAATGAAGTAATCAGTGATCTATGCCAGCATTATTGGGGTTCATGGCATTTCACAGGATATATGTCCAAAAAATGGCAGCATTAGCATGATCTGAGAATGGAGTTTTCCCCTCTCACATCAAAAGACCTCAGCTCAGGCATTTACACATGCCCAGTTGAAGGATATATATATATACATGGTCTCAACTGATTTGAACTGGACAGGAGCTGCTCTAAGTTCCTAAAAAACAATGGAAGTGACTATTACCACAGTGACTTATGTCGTCTGTGAGGTAGCCAGTCAAGGTTAAGTCACAGCATTCAGTGGCGCAGCCTTCAGCTACCATGCCTTCCACTCCAGGGAAAAACAAAAACAAAAGCAAACAGCCAAAAGCAAGCAGAGCAGGCTGTTTGGTGGCCTAATCAAATTAAGCCCTTGGCTTTACTTTCAACAACTCCTATGTTTTCGTCTGGATTTTTGTTTTGTTGATGTAGATATTTTAGTTTTCGGACAGGGAGCAGCATAGCCTGGTCATGATAACCCTATTCCTGGACAATCATTCATCCATTCTCTCAATAAGAATCTGGGAAGCTGATTTTTTGTCATTTTTTCATCCACTTCTACCCTGAACTTTAAAATCCATCATGTGCCTGAGCTAAGTCCTTGATGGCCAAGAATAAAATGGTTTATTTTTAGCCTCTTACAACAGAGAACTTGTACTTCTCTGTAGATCTCTGGAACAAAGTTGCCTCCAGTTTCAGGCAGGGGGAAAGTACTGCCTTGACTCAAATACTCTCCCTTCCTTTCCTTTCCCTCCTGTCATCCATATCTTTTCCTTTCAAATCCCCCATACATCCAGCCTGGCTCATAACTAATGTGTGGGATAGGATTTTTTATATTGTTATAAATGATAAGTAATTCTTACTCATATGGCACATATAATAAATAATTTTCCCCTGGGTGCTTGTGAACATATTTCTTTCAAATGTAGAATACAAATGATAGTTATAAATAGAGATCACTTTGCAATCAAAGATATAGAATATAGCATCATTCTGGCTGTTAAATAGAGCAGAGTGGGATAGTTACTTCCTAGCCTAAGAAAGAAAATAAATCCATGTATAATCTATATCTAAAGCATCATCTATGTCATCTACCCACATTTAAGCCTATTTATGATTCACTAACAAAAAATGTGTTTCTTGAACATCCAGACTCTCTGGGATTTTTCTTTTCCACTACAAACTGCTATAAACCTCCCATAATTTCTTTCTTTGAAAGAGAAGTCAAATGAGACAGTAAGGAATAACCTCCAGCAACACAGCTCTCTTTAACCCAGTGATTATCCATTTTCCACAGTCCTTTATGTATATTGTCATGGTTATCAAAAATAATAAGTAAATGAGACTTGTCAGATAATGAAACGTGTTCACATCTTCAAGTGCCAGACAAAAAACATGGATTATTGTGTGGAGTTCCAATAGTAGAAATAAGACTCATTCAACATTTTTGTTTTTCTTAGTATTTTTTGTTTTTCATGAAAAGGAATTGTATCAGCCCAAGGCAATATTCTAATATGACAGTGACAGCAGACAGAACCTCAATAAACTCTGACTTGTTACTGCAAACACCATTTCAAATTAACATCAAAAATTGTGATACAGTTTTTTTTTCTGAAGTGGCTATAACCAAAAAAAAGTTGATTAAGGCTATAAATATCAAGGAGCATGATACCTTTATTGAAATAAACCTTTGTTTAATCAATTCTTCATATATTTATGCAACAAGCAGTAATCGAGTGCCTCCTATGTGCCATGCATTGATTTAATTGTTTAAAAAACAATTTTTTAAAAAGTCCCAATCATCTTGGAGCTTATACTTTGGTAGGTTGAAAGGCAATAAATAAGGTAAGCAAAATATATATGTTAGATAGTAATAAGCAGTAAAAGTGGGGGAAAAGCTATATGAGAACACATGAGGGGCATAATGAAAGTTTAGACTGGATGACCAGTAGACTTTGATGAGAAGTGAAGCAAACAAAATGAAGGAAAAAAAAATTCTTCCATTGACAACCACAATAATCACCACCCTCCATCCCCAAGAAAACAACTACAAAAGAGAAGAGAATACTAAACACAATGAAGCTGAATTAAATAGACTTAAACAAGCATTTGGAGATGATATTAAAAAATACTATGGATCAAAAATTCTAAAAACAGAAATGGACAAAGAACAGGAAGAAATAAAACAAAAACATTATATTCAGGAAAGAAACGGAAGTAAAATCATACAGAAATAAAGAGAGAACTAAAATGTGTGGAGAAGTCTTGATTTTAATTATCGCAGTGTACCCCAGAAACAGACCTTCCTTCATGAAGAACACCTATTAATTGTGGACGAAACGCAAAAGAACAATTACCTTAGAATTCTAAAGAAGAAACAACAGCAAGGCATAGTGTGGAGGAGAGCCCATGAGACATTCACCAAAGCAGACCATATCCTGGCCATAAACCAAACCTCAACAAATTGAACACTATAGAAATCAAACAGAATGTGTTCTCTGACTGTATTAGAATAAAATTGGTTATCAATAACAAAAATATAGTCAAAAATCAATAACTTTTTTTAATCTCTAAAAATATGTACATTAAACATTTCTAAATAATTCATGGGTAAAGTCTCAAAGAAGTCAATAAAAATATATACAACGTAATAAAAAAAAGACAATGTGTCAAAAAAATGTGGCATGCAGCTAGAATAGTGCTAAGAAGAAAATTTATGGCATTAAATGCTTATGATAAAAAAGAGGAAAAATTTCAAGTTAATAATAGAGTTTTACAGCAAGAAAGTAGAGGAAGAAGAGCAAAATAAATCCAGAGCAAGCAGGAAGGAAATAAAAAAGATCTGAGCTGAAATCAGTGAAATTGGTAATAGGAAAACAATTGAGAAAATTTACAAGACAAAAAGTTGGTTCTTAGGAAAATACCCATAAAACTGAGAAACTCCTAGCAAAACCGACAAAACTGAAAAAGGGAAGATACTAACATTAAGAATGAAATAGAACATCATTACAGATCTTGTAGCCATTAAAAAGATAATACTACTACAAGCAATTTTAAGCTAATAAATTTGAAAACTTAGAAATAATTGATCCATTCCTTAAAACACACAAATGATGAAAACACAAGATAAAACAGAAAATCTGAATAGCCTTACAATTATTAATAATTCCATGCATAATTTTAAAGATCCATAAAATAAATCTCCAGGCCCATATGGTTTGACTGGTGAATTCTACCAAATATTTAAAGAAGAATTAACACCAATTTTATATAGTCTCTTCCAGAATATAGATGAGAGAGAAAATACTTCAACTCATTTTATGAGGTCACTATTGCCAAATAACCAAACCAGTCAAAACCAAAAAAAAAAAAAAAAAAAAAAAAAAGCACAGGCCAATATCTTTCATGAACTTAGACACATAAATTATCCACAAAATATTAGCAAAACAAATCCAACAATGTTAAAAGGAAATAATTTATTTTTGGTACAGACAGGGTCTCACTATGTTGCCCAAGCTGGTCTCAAATCCTGGCCTCAAGCAATCCTCCCACCTTGGCCTCCCAAAGTGCTAGAATTACAGGCCTTAGCCGTAACACCTAGTAATTTTTGTCGGTAATCTATTGTCTCCAGCTGTTTTTGCAAGTTCATTTCTTTGGTTCTCTGCAGTTTCACTATGCATATGTTTTTATTAATCTGTGTCTATCTTGTTTGGAACTTGCCATTTTTCTTCAATCTGATGATCATGGCATCTATCAATTCTATAAAAAAAAAAAAAAAACTCAGCTATCATCTCTTTAATGTTGTCTCTTTCCCATGTTCTCAATTCTCTTTCTAGAATGTTTATTAGAAGCATTTTGAGACATCTCAATCACTCACTCACATGTTAACTTCTATATCCTCAAAACTCAACAGTGCCTGACATGTGGAACAAATGTGCTCATCTGTGGAACAAATGACTTATACTGAAACCATCATGGAAATCAAAATAAATGCACCAGATCAAGGCAGAAACCAGGCATCTCCTGAAGTCCAACTCACTTCCTAGTGGTTGAATCGTTAACCTATTACTCCAGTCAGATACAAAAATAGTGAAATCTGCGATTATTTAATGAAAGGAACCAACTCTACAAGTATACCACTTGGGAATGAGGAAAGGCAGTTTTCCTCATTTTGAGGAAATTGGATAAAATGGCTCAGAAAATATGTACAGCACCAACCTAGCAACACATCATCAATGACATGAAATCAAGATTTGGTTCATGTTTAAAGCTTCCTTTTGGGTACTTAATGTAGAGAATTCAGTAACAATTTGCACTGACTGTGCACCTACTAGGATATTATCAGAATTCTGCAAAGTAGGTACTGGCATCAATATTTTACATAATTAAACTGAGTTATAAATGGAAGTAACTTGCTGAAAATCATACAGCTGGTCTCGAACTCCATATAGCCAGTTAACTGGCTAAACCCAAATCAGATCCAAGGTCTGTCCAGCCCTAAAGCCCATACTCCCACCATGCCCTCCACTTGATCAGATGCTGCCTCTCAGGTCAATCTTGGAAAACGGAACCAACCCAATCAGACAGAAAGTGAACCCTCAGTGCCTTACACCCAAGCATTTGAACCATGACATTCTGACTTATCAATCTCTAATAAAATTATAATGTACCAAAAAAGGCTCTTCATTCACATATATTATCACATTAAATCCTTACTCCATACCCATGAGTGGAAGCAGAAGAAAGATAACCACTCCACTTTACATATGAAGAACCTGAGTTTCGCAATAGATAATGTGCTTCTTCCAAATTTACAATGTGAGTAAATGGAAGAGTGAAAAACAGCCGATTTCAGGTCAGCTTCACCCTTCTCTCTCAAAAACAGTGGAGACAGTGGTGTGCAGCTCTCATTTTCACTATAAAATGTTTATAGAAAACCTTTAACAACAAAATTAGAGAAATTGTAACCAAAAACTTCACACCTTAAACTGTGAGGAAATTATACATCACCTTTTACTTTTCTTAACTCATTTAAAATTTTACTGACTTTAGATTTCAGGCTTTATATTGGTTATATGTATAGTGAAAACATACGATATTTTATCATTTTTCTTCATATCAAATGAGGCCTGGGTGTGGTTCTTCTAAAATTTATAAAAGAAAAGTTTATATAATTATCTGATACATGTAAACTAAATCCTCACCGCTTTCCTCTACTACTGTAGTGTACCTTACACGAGCAGTTACCCAATTAGAAAATTTTATTGAAACTTAAGTGAGTGAATTATTTCTTCCTGGAAGTTTACAACTATTAAGATATGATCATGAAAATGGGTTATTCACTAATAAACAAATTTGCAAATAGTGTTAAGGGTCAGATCCAATATTAGCATGAACTACCTCGGCATGAGTAAAAGATCTATTTTTAAATAAAAAGTAATTCAAGCGACCAAAACACATATTGATTTGGTTTTTATTATTAACCACATGGGTGGGTACCCGTGAGGACTGTTAGGATTAACAATCTTAAGATGGTCAGAAGCAGCATATAGAGAAAGAAATAAGGCAAAAGAGCTAAAAAAGTTGCTCATAAAGCAACAAAGCTATGACTGCCATTCTGAGTGGGCAGTACTTCCTCTTGCTGGGGGCAGGCCAAAAAAAGGAGCAGTGGGTGCCTGTGCCACCATTATTCAAGTCCACCTCTTGTCCCATGGAGCACAGCTTGGGCCCCAGTGGGCAGAATAATATAAACAGAGATTCTGTTGGGTGACTGGAATAATTTTTATTTTTACAAAAAAATTTTCAGAAAAGAACTCTAATAATTTTGATGTAGTACCATTCCAGATAATAACTGATACTTTTACTTTATATATAGATATATTTTTGGAAATCAAGTCTTGCTCTGTCACTCAGGCTGGAGTGCACTGGCAGATCTTGGCTCACTACAACCTCTGTGTCCTGGGTTCAAGTGATTCTTCTGTCTCAGCCTCCCCAAGTAGCTGAGATTACAAGCACATACCACCACATGTGGCTAAGTTTTGCATTTTTAGTAGAGACAGGTTTTTACCAAGTTGGCCAGGCTGGTCTCAAACTCCTGACCTTGTGATCTGCCCACCTCGGCCTCCCAAAGTGCTGGGATAACAGGCTTGAGCCCCCGCGCCTGGCCCAATCTTTCTCTCACATGCATAGGAGCATGTGCATATATACAGTCTTGAAGAGAATTCCAAAAGAAAGGAAGAGATAGTTCATAATTTATTACAAATGCACATTATCCAACTCGATAGAAACCCATGTGCCCCAGAATGTGCAGAACGTACACAATGTTCCAGAGATCATCACTGTCAGTTCTGGTTATACATACATATTTTTTTTGAGACAGGGTCTTGCCATGACCCAAACTGTAACGCAGTGGCACAATCTCAGCTCACTGCAAACTCTGCCTCCCAGCCTCAAGAGATCCTCCCACTTCATCCTCCTGAGTAGTTGGAGCTACAGGCACATGCCACCACACCCAGCTAACTTTTGAATTTCTTTTTGAAGAGTCAGGGTCTCACTATGTTTCCCAGGCTGATCTTGAACTCCTGGTCTCAAGTGATCCTTCTGCCTTGGCATCCCAAAGTGCTGGGATTACAGGCATGAGCCACCGCACCTGGCCTGGTTATGTTTTTTGAATAGTGACCCTAACGTGCTTTTCCAGTTCCAGTAACTTTTGATAAAATTTTTCAGCAGTATCTTCATCTAGGTCCATCTGGAAAAGAAGCAAAAATAGAGATGTCTAGAAAGGAAAAATAAGATGAATAGTATTTGTATAAAAGAAAGGCATTCACTATATGAAAAAGAAAGGAGGGAGCAGGAAAGGGCCATGGTGGCAGACACATGGGAGCTGTCAGGAAGCTGAGAGCCTGTGAGGAGGGAGACCCAGGCATCTGGGATTGACTCCCCCTCTGTCATCCACTGTGCATCTCAATAGGAGAGAGGCCAGCTGGCACCTCCTAAATCTCCTTCCTGTAAATAATATGCTCTCGGTATTATTGGGGAAACTCTCCGGAAGACAGTTTTTACTTAAAACAAGATCAAACCTAAAACCTTTTCACGTGTGAGTCCTAAAACTGTAAACTGAAGCCCTTTTCATATGTGATTCCTCAAACTATGAACCAAAACCCTTTTCATATGTGATTCCTGAAGCTGTAAACCGAAACCCTTTCATATGTGATTCCTAAGGCTGTAAACCTGAGATTCTTCCATGTGTAATATCTAAAGTATAAGCCTATATAAAGGTAGAACCTTCCTTTATTAGACGAGCTGAGCTTTGGACACATTATCACTCAGGCTCCCGGGCCGAATAAACTTCGTCCTTCTTCATTTGGTGTTCAAGAGATCTGTTTCCCTGCGGCTGCTCCTGCTACATTTTTGGTACGTTGGCTGGGAAGCGAATTTCGGCTGGCAGACAGCGGGAAAAAGTCTCTCAGGCTATTTGACTAGCCCTGTGGAGCATCCCTGCAGGGGGACTCCTGCTTGCTGGGGCGACACATCCTGAGATCGCTCCCAGGCAGGTGTTTGCCCGGTGGAAAAGCCTTGCCGGAGCGAAGCAGAGAGGCCCCGTAGTGCGGATCCACCCGTAATGTGGATCCACCCAGTGGCTGAACACCGAGAAGGAACGGGTATTTGGGATGTCCAGACAACTGAATATGTTAAGACTGACCCGGGAAAATAGCCCACCCCATTTTCGGTGGAAGCATGGCCTGATCACCCACAGGTGCCAGATTCGGCACTTTTGAACGTGGCTCTCTCTCTTTCTCTGGAACTAACCTTGGGAGCTTTTTGCTTATGGTTTCTAATTGGAAGGAGAGTGACTGGATGTGTGTCTGTCTGTGTAGATGTGTCCAACCAGACTCATCAGCTGTGAAAAATATCGGGCCCATTAGGAGGGGCCTCATGCATCGAGCAATTTGTAAGAATTAGAGACAGCATAAGGCTGAGTGGAGAAGACTCTGCCATCTGGGCGTTGTGAAGGACTGAAGAGAATGTAAATCCGAGAGTGATCCATGCTGCCTCTTGCTGGGCGGGAACTGCTGTGAGTGAACTAACACTCTCCTAACTGTGGGAATTGTTTCTTTTGAGTGTTAACAGGGGTCACAGCAAGCCCACCCTTTTAGGGACTATGCTGAAAAATTTCCAGAAGGGATTTAGTGGGAATTATAAAGTAACTATGACACCAGAGAAATTAAGGGCTTTATGTAGGGAAGATTGGCCAGCATTTAGGGTAGGTTGGCCCCCAGAGGGGACCTTAGACAGGCCCCTTGTCTCCAAAGTAAGGCATGAGGTTATATACAGTGAGCTAGAACACCTCAATCAATTTCCATACATAGACTCTGGTTGCAGTTAGTTCTGAACCCTAAGTGGCTAAGACAGCAGGCAGCGACTGTTTTAGTGGCCAAGGGACAGACTGCTAGAAACCACCATCCCCCTCGCTGCGGAGAGATGCAGACTCCTAAGGGACAGGCAGATTCAGCGACTCCCAAGGTTCTGGCAGATCCAGAGGCAGAAGAGTTTTTGCCCTTTCCTCCTCAAGGATTCCCTGCCCCTGAGCCAGAAGGCTTGGCATCCCCATCGGAGCTGCACACCCCTAAAACACCTAGAGTAGACACAAGTGTGGAAAAACTCCGCCCATTGCTGCCCACTTCCCAGAGGGAACTCCCCCTCTGGCAGTCTTTCTGTGACCCAAGGCCAGGGTGCAGATGCCTTTGAGAGAGCAGGGGTACACGGGAGTGGATGAGGACGGCTACATGGTAGAAAAGCGTGTTTTCACGTACCTGCCGTTCACCTTGGCTGATCTTACCAATGGAAAAATAACAACCCGTCTTATACTGAGAAGTCACAGGCTCTCATTGACCTACTGCAAACTATTATTCGAACTCATAACCCTATTTGGGCTGATTGCCATCAGCTGCTTATGCATCCTTTTAACACAGATGACAGGCAAAGAGTCCTCCAAGCCGCTTCTAAATGGCTGAAGGAGCATGTTCCTGCAGATTACCGGAACCCCCAAGAGTATGTCAGGGTCCAGTTACCAGGAACTGAACCCCAGTGGGATCTGAACACCGCGGAGGGCATGCAGAGGCTAATCCGGTACAGAGAAGCCTTGCTGGAAGGATTAAAAAAGGGGGCCCAGAAAGCTACAAACATTAATAAAGTGTCTGAGGTTATTCAAGGAAAAGAGGAAAGTCCCATCCAATTTTATGAAAGACTGTGTGAAGCTTATCGCATGTACACTCCTTTTGATCCTGAGGACCCCGAAAACCAGCACATGATAAATATGACATTAGTCAGTCAGTGTGCAGAAGACATTAGATGAAAACTGTAGAAGCAGGCAGGATTTGCATGCATGAATACGTCACAGTTATTAGAAATAGCTAACCAGGTGTTTGTAAACCGAGAGGCAGTAAGTAAGCCAGAGAGAAAATCGTAGGGAAAACAAGTGTCAGGCTCAACAGAAGGCCAACTTGATAGCTGCTGCTATGAGGGGAGCACCCCCAAGAGTGTGGAAAAAAGAGGGGTTCCTGGAAAGCATCCCAGTCTGCCTGCCCACGCCTGCAACACAATCAGTGTGCATTTTGTTGAGAAATAGGACATTGGAAGAAAAAATGTACACAGTTAACTGGAAAACAGGGAGACCCTGAGCACAACGCTTCAGACAAAAGTGAAGGGACTCTGCTCAACCTAATGGAAGAGCCACTGGACTAAAAGAGAGGGGGGCCAACTCATATGCCCCCAAAGAGCCCATGGACAACAGCCCTGTAACCTCCCATCGAAAGAAACAAAACCAATGTTGTTAGAGCTATTAAGGTGTTAAGAGAACAGACTTTATTGTACTTAATGGACCACCCCTGCCCCCCTTCTCCCGCAAAACTTGTGCAGATTAATAATAAGAAAGACACCGTACAGCTAAGACTGCCTCAGGCGGGGCTCATCCAGGCGCTCACTGTCCCTCAGAAAGGAGGGTGGTGACCTTCCTAGCCAGGGACCAAAGACTGGTATTTCCGCCCAGGCCAGTGCAGGGCTTGCATGACTCTGCCCTCACTTGCACCCAACTTGTGCAGGCAGTTGGGATTACTGCCTGCAGAGGATAGTTGGTTCACTTAATTGGACTTAAAGAATACTTCTTTAGCATCAGGCTGGCTTTTGAAAGTCAAAAACTATTTGCATTTCAATGGGAGAAATCCCGAAGCAGGTGTGACCACCCAGTACACCTAAACCTGGCTTCCCAGGGGCTCAGAAACTCCCTCAACAACCTTGGGGAGGCATTAGCCTGTAACCAACCCCACCAAAAGCTTCTTGCTTGCATGCTGTCCCCCATATGCTGATGACCTTCTATTGGGACACCCCACGGCAGTCAGGTGCGCAAATAAATGCCTTACTTTGTCACCTGGAGGACTGTAGGTATAAAGTGTCTAAAAAGAAAGCCCAGATTTGCTGACAGCAAGTGAAGTATCTGGGGTTTAACATCTGGAAGGGTGAACGCAGCCTAGGAACAGAAAGGAAGCAAGTAATTTGCAACCTGCCAGAAACCAATACTAGAAGGCAGATAGGGGAGTTCCTGGGAGCCGTGGGCTTCTGTAGATTGTGGATTTCCAAACTTCAAAGTACTGGCCAAACCCCCATACAAAGTGACAAAGGTGGGAGGGGAGAAGACAAGATACCCTTTGAATGGGGCAGAAGCTAAAAGCAAAACTTCTGTCGGCCCTGGCTTTGAGGCTAGCTGATTTAACACAGCCTTTTCATGCTGTCAGGAAAAAAAAAGAAGAGGAAGGGCAATTAAAGATACTAGCCTCAACTCTGGGAAGAATTTAAATATCAAAGCACCCCACACAGTAGAGACCCTAATGAATACCAAAGGACATCTTTGGTTAACAAATGCTAGGCCTGCCAAATACCTGGGCCTGCTAAAATAAAAATCTCTGCATCACCATTGAGGTCTGCAACACCTTAAACCCTGCCATTTTGCTCCCAATGACAGAGGGCCCGGTTGAACACAACTGAGTTAGTCTTGGACTCAGTTTATTCCAGCAGGCCTGATCTTCGGGATCAGCCATGGACAGTAGTAGACTGGGAGTTGTATGTGGATGGGGGCAGTTTTATTAATCCACGAGGAGAAAGGTGTGCAGGCTATGCAGTGGCGACTCTAGACACTGTAAAAGAAGCCAAGTCACTGCCTCAGAGCACCTCGGCTCAGAAGGCTGAACCCATTGCTCTGACTCAAGCCCCAAAGTTGAGTAAAGATAAGGCTGCAAACATTTACACTGATTTGTGATATGACTTTCTGACTCTCCAAGTCCATGGAGCACTGTACAAAGAAAAAGGCCCATGAAGTAACTCGTGTGCTGCTTTGAAAATTATCCCTAGGTTTGGACTGCCACTGTGCATCAGACAACGGACCAGCATTTGTGGTGAACTTGGCCCAGAAGCGATGGTGTTAGGGTATTTATTACTTTGGAAACTGCACGCTGCCTGTTGCCCTCGTAGTTCGGGAAAAGTGAAAAGAATGAACCGGACCATCAAAAATAGGTTAGGGAAAGTGTATCAGGAAACAGGATCAAAGTGGGTGCAGGCACTTCCCTTGGTGTTATTCAAAATTAGATGTACCCCCTTTAAAAAAACAGGATATTCCCCTATGAAGTCTTATATCATAGGCCCCCTCCCCCACTCCGGGCACTCCCGGGAACTCCTCGGGAGTGGGGAGAGATTGAGTTAGGATGCTAGTTACCAGCTCTAGGGAGAATCGCTCAGGATACTTCAACCTGAATAAATAACAAATGTCCTGTAAGCCTTTTTATCCCCAGTTCACCCGTTCTCACTAGGTGACCATGTGTGGATAAAGGACAGGAGTACAGCCCCTCTAAAGCCAGAGTGGAAAGGACCTCAGACCTGATCCTGACCACTCCCACAGCCATGAAGGTAGAGGGAATCCCAGCCTGAATCCACCACAGCCATGTAAAAACCAGCAACAGCTGAGACTTGGATCAAGACAAGGACTGCAGAATCACCTAAAAAGGGACAACAAGCCTTGCTCCGGCCACATCCACGCGTGGCCAAAACATGAGAAAATTCATCGTGGGACTTGCTCTTCCTAATATTTGGACTTGTACAGTAGGAACATTAACCAATTTTAAAGAATGCCCTCAGTATGTACACCAGGTAGGGCGTAAAAGTTACTGCCATTCTTTTGTCCTACAGTTCTTATAAATGTACAGGGACACAGAAGGGAACCCATTTATATAATAGTACTCAGTATAAGGTGTGTAATCTGGGAGATGGACAGGTAGCTGTGTTACAAGCATCTTTAAGCCCTCTTTTTTCCTATTATATGTTAAAATAGGTGAGCTGATAGGGTATCCAGTCTACTCTGCTAGGGAGAAAAAGACACCTAAAAATAGGAGACTGGACAGATGATGAGTGGCCACTGGAGAGAATTATTGAGTATGATGGGCTGGCCACATGGGCAGAGGATGGCTGATGGGGATACCGAACCTTTGTTTACATGGTCAACTGGATTATCCGGTTGCAGGCTGTTTTGGAAATACTAATTAAATGGGCAAAGCTCTGTCCCTCTTGGCCCGACAAGAAACTCAAATGAGAAATGCAATTTATCAGAACCCCTGGCCCGAGATTATTTGCTGGCAGCTGAAGGAGGAGTCTGCGGAAAATTCAATCTAACCAATTGCTGTCTGCACATAGATGACCAGGGCAAGCCGTGGAGGATATTGTGCGAGACATGACCAAACAGGCACACGTGCCTGTACAGGCATGGCATGAATTTAACCCTGAGTCCTTATTTGGAGGTTGGTTCTCATCCTTAGGAGGATTCAAGAACCTCATCATAAGTGTTATAGTAATGATAGGCGTTCGTTTATTGCTCCCTGTCTACTCCCCGTTCCTTCAGGTAATTAGGGGATTCATCACTACTGTCATTAGCCAAAAAAAAATGACATCACAAGTTATATGAAACATTATCAGTTTCTTTAGAGCATTTGGAAAGTGAGAATGAGAGTAAGACCTCTCACGGATATTATAAAGTGGTGAGGGTCTAGTGGGGGGAGATGAGGAAGGAGACCCAGGCATCTGGGATTGCCTCCCCCTCTGTCATCCACTGTGCATCTCAATAGAAGAGACAGCAGGCCAGCTGGCGCCTCCAGAATCTCCTTCCTGTAAATAGCATGCTTAGTATTATTGGGGAAACTCTCCGGAAGACAGTTTTTACTTAAAACAAGATCAAACCTAAAACCTTTTCACATGTGAGTCCTAAAACCATAAACCGAAACCCTTTTCATATGTGATTCCTCAAACTATGAACCAAAACCCTCTTCATATGTGATTCCTGAAGCTGTAAACCGAAACTCTTTCATATGTGATTCTTAAGGCTATAAACCTAAGATTCTTCTATGTGTAATATCTAAAGTATAAGCCTATATAAAGTCAGAGCCTTCCTTTGTTAGACAAGCTGAGCTTTGGACAACTTATCGCTCAGGCTCCCAGGCCAAATAAACTTCTTCCTTCTTTATTTGGTGTTCGAGAGATCTGTTTCCCATGGCTGCTCCTGCTACACCTGAAGACATACTAAATCTCAGTCTCAGTTCCAACACTCACCAAACCCACTGATGCTTCCCTGAAGCAGCAAGACAGAAAGATCTGAGTTTGCTGTCTCCCTAACTTTCATATACCCAGGAAACAGAAGATACCAATCGAAGGACAAAACAGAAAAATCAAGAGTTTTGTGAATTTCTAACAGCTACTCACTTCCTAATATCCATCTGGCTTAGTAAAGGTTTCAACTGGGCTCACTGCCCTCCAGATAAAAGATGATACTTTAGCCTCCATTGAAACAATGAGTGCTGAAGCCATCAGACTATGTTCTGGCCAGTGAGATGTAAATACTGCCTGGAGTCTCTTCAAAAGGAATAAAGTGTCCTTTCTTCTTCCCTTCTTCCATACCACTCTCTTGAGCAGCAAGCCTGAGGGCCACGCCCTAAAGATGGCCCAGCGGTGACTTCAAGAAACTCGGGTACCTGACAATTTGTGGAGCTGCCATGGCGGCCCAAGACTGCCTCTCTCCTAAATGCTTTCACATGCAAGAAATTTAAGATTCTCTCTAGTTTAATCTATAGTTATTTTACATTCTTGTGTTTCATGCAGAAAATTTTGATTTTAAAACCTTTAGCCCTTTTAAAATAGTGCTATCCTTTTTACAAGTCAACACAGAGCCTAAACTTCAAGAACAGGCTCTTTGTTCATAAAATTGAAAGGCTAAAAATTAAACACACTTTTGAACCTTTTGAAAGTAACGTTTATATTCATTCAGTCATGTTAGAGTTTTTCTATAATAGAACTGGAAGAAGCATTAGAGAACTCTTCAGTTCAACCCCATCTTTTAACAGAGGAGAAAGCTGACTTCCCCAAATTAATCAAACGTTAAAATACTTTCTTCAATGCATTTCCATAAAGTTCCAATGACTGTGTCAGTTTGTAGAATTAAACATGTCTCCCCTTAATAAACAAATCATTCTCTCCAAGTTAATATATAGTAAGTTCAAACACACTATGCAAGCCTAAAGTAAGCTATTTATTAGTTTGCAATAGAATTCCCCAAAGGGATGTTACAGGTTATGTAAAATTTGCTTTAAAAAAAAATTAATCGTCAAGAACGCTTTGAAAAGAGCAGCATTAAATATTTCACACACATTTCTTAACTGTTTCAACTTCTCACAGCCTTTACTTTGCTGATGTATGCTGTATAAGTCTCTGAAAGAGGGGAATGTAATATGAAGCATGATTCAATTTTACTTTCCAGAGGAACTGCTTCTTGAAAATCTTCTCAAGAAACTAGTATCCCACAGAATATGTTTTGAAAAACCTGGAAGGTTCACTTTTAGTGAAAAGATAGCACAGGAAGACAAGTTCATGGCTCCCCTTTCAGCTCATGCTACTAAAAGAGGCCACAATCCATGTCAGTTACTTGATTTACCTGAGCTAACAGTCGCCTCAATCTCATTGTAACTTATGCTAATGCCTCCTCACAACAGTCTGAGCAGTAGAAAATCAGAGGCTGAAACAAACCTTACTCATGACAAAAGTATCAACAAATAGTTCTCTTAGTTTAAAATAAATGTTCTCATTCCCCAGTATGTAACTCTCTGTTTGATTTCATTTCAGAAGATTATACCAAGTCTAAAAAACACAGTACTGATTTGATTTTCTTTTCTGCACATTAACCTGTTCCTCTTCAAAACACCAATCTATGAAAGCTGATAATTGTCACAAGTAGAATTGAATACTCAAAGTGAAGTTAACTTCACACAGAAAGACACTTCATATTTCATCTGACTTGCAACGTATTGACTGAGTACCTATCGTGTGCAAGGCAGCCTGCTAGGAAATGGGGTATGACCTTCCTCCTCACAGAGCTTACATCCTGACAGGGGAACACGAAGGTGAACCAGCATGATCTGGAACAGGTACAGGATTTCAAGAAAGCCTACCACAGAGGCACCCAGACTGGTCTATGGGGTCACTAAAGGCTATGGGATAAGCTGCTCTGAAGGATGAGCAGAAATCAGTTGAAAGAAGAGGCTGAGAGCAGCAGCTCAGGTGGAGAGAACACGACATGCGAAGGCTTAGAAGCAGGACAGAGCAAGATGAAATAAAATCAGACCAGTGTGATGCCAGTGAACAGTGAGGACCCAGAGAAAGGGAGATGGGGGCTGAGGAGCTGGTCAGGAACACTGGGCTTAATTTATCAACGCAGCAGCAAACATCAGTGCAACAAGGTAAGCACATTTACCTTCTGGGTTGTGATGTAATTCCTTCCAAAGCCAGTGGTGGCACTCAGATATTTGATCAGAGGATTGAGAGATTCAGGCTTTTGGTGGAAAAGCCATACCTGGAAAGGAAGGACGTGTCAATGATTTGTTTCTTCTGCCCAAGGTGAGTGAGTGAGGCTGGTGGTGACTTACAATTAGCACTTTACAGAGCTCCCCACACAAACTATAAATATCCTCTCAAATATCATCAGTGAATGGTTTGACAAATATATTGAGAACTAATTAAAATATAGTTTAAAAGCACTTGCTTCTATAATCAATTTGTGTTCCTACAATAAATGCATTTATTTCTGTAATGATTACCAAAACAAGAGCATCAAAGCCAATTCCATTTATGTCTTCCTTAGCTAATTTCAATTCAGTCAAGATTTAAGAATCTACTAAATACTACAGTGTTAGGACCTTAGGTTTCCAAAGGGAATAACAAAAGTCCTGAAGGAGCTCAAAAGAATGAGAGGCAAACATAAAGAGCTGACTCAGATACAGTGGGTTTTTTATGTAGGACAATTCTGATCCACTAGTAGAGGCTGCCTCTGGAGCTCTGGGTTGAAGAATATTCAGACATCACTTGTGTAGGGCAGAAAGAAGTATTATAGCCCATTAGTAATGTCTGCCATTGATGAGGAAACACATGCAATCCATTTGCCATGTGAGATTTAAGGAAACCCACTGGCTTCCTAATAAAGTAACAACTTGATGCTCTAAGAGAGGGAAGAAAATCTTCATAGAGGGGAGTGGCATTGAACTTTGTTATCCTGGCTCTTGACCCACAAGATGCACTTTCTCCACAGGAAATCAGGGACTGATTGTGCAGTCAATGTCCTGCTTTGCCTGCCCCTCCAGTGTCCCACTGCTCTGTCTCTCCTCCAGCTGCTGGTGTATCTTGCCTCTAAAGAAGTGCTTTCCCTGTAGTCATGGTGCCCAGTGCCACGGTAGATGTTACACTCGCAAACTTCACTCCTAATGCTTTACGCTCAGCCTTAAAGTCTGCTTTAGTTCCAAACAGGACCTTGATCATTCACAGAGCTTATTCTCTTATTATCTTTCTGTTGAAATTATTTCTACTACCGGTGAACCTATAATTCACATCTGCTAAGCCGTTATAGAAGCTGTAAAAACTTCAGTAACATACCAGTGCTTCTGTTCCATTGTATGGTGTCAAAGTGAATGCATTTGCAAAAAAGCGAATCTGCGGAAAAGAAAACAACAGTTATTTTGTGATGTTTAGAATAGAGTCACAAAAGAATTATTCATTTAAATGTTAAAAAAGAAAATCTGCCTTTCTGATTATAGAAAATTTTTTAAGTAACAAAAAATAAAGAAGTCAAAAAAAGATATTATCACTTAATCTTCATTACTCCAAATCAACTACTTTTAACATGAAGGCCTGTATACTTCTGATCTTTTCCTTATGCCTGCCCTCAAGGAGAGACATTTCTTCCTGAGCCCTGAAGATAGAATCACTTCCTAAAAGTAGCATTTTCCAATGTGTGCTGGAGGAACAATGGTCCTGCCAGATGTTCAAGTCATGAAACAAAAACACGGTTCATAATGCACCATCATATCCTTCTTGGGAACTTTTAATGTGCATGACCACTTTGAAAACTCAGAGAAGTCCAGTTTAACAATGTTTATCGTGGGTTTTCTAAAATTATATGATTACAGAACTCTTGGGATCTGTGGTGCATGAGCAATGAAACGTTCCTTTAAAGAGAAGAGCACACTCAAATGGTGGCGCAGAATACTTAAGAAATATTAAGCAGAGGTTTCACATTAATTAAGCTCAAAAACCTCAAGTTAAATGGCATTCAGGTTCAGTTCCTTACATCATTCCCAACCCTGAGACACATCTACTAGGTCACAAAAAGAGATTTCATAAGCTAAGAAAAGACATAATCATCACTTACCAGCAATATTGCTGGCATCAACAGTGTCCATATGAAGGGAGGCAGAACTCCGTATGTCAAATTGGTTAATGCTGTACCTGGACACACCACATTGGAATAGAGACCCTAGGAACAGAGATGGGTAGCAATAAGATTTTAACTCAATGCATATTGATTCAGTTCAGCTAGATGGTAGTTAATAAAAGAGGTATGCACGTGAGCCAGGGAGTCAGGTAATAAAGAATTTATGCTCTGAGTTGTCTCTGAAGTTGGGTAAAACATTTACGTCAAAGAACCATGTATTAAGAAAACCCACTGTAAGAGGCACCCAGGATGAAAAAATTAGTAGGAAAAAGTCTCTATTCTCATGAACCTTACAGTATAAAAAAATAAACAATCTTTCTTTTTTTTTGAGATGAAGTCTTACTTTGGCACAATCTTGGCTCACTGCAACCTCCGTTTCCCAAGTTCAAGTGATTCTCCTGCCTCAGGCTCCCACCACCACGCCCAGCTAATTTTCGTATTTTTAGTAGAGACAGAGTTTCACCACACTGGCCAGTCTGATCGCGAACTCCTGACCTTGTGACCCACTGGCCTCAGCCTCCCAAAGTGCTGGGACTATAGGCATGAGCCACCACACCCGGCCAAAAAATAACAAATCTTAAAGCTGGGAGAGAAAAGTAGGGCCTAGTTATCTGAGTTTTCCTTATTACTGGCCTAACTGAAGATCACCTTTTCAATCATCACGAGCATTTAAGACAAAAAGATGTACTGAGTACTGTCCTTGCCTTCAAGGAGTTTCTGGCCTAATAAATAGACAGCTAAACCTAAAGCATGTGTCTGTTTCCCTGCAGGTACATAAGATCCATACCTCTAGCTTGAGGTGGGTGCTCCTGATATCAGGCTGTATGTGCTGTCACAAAACTTTCTCCAACTGAAGATCTCTAAATCAGGTACTTAGCCCAGTACTCATTTTAGAAAGGTCCACCTTATAAAGAGAGCCCCAATAACATAGAGCTTATGCTAATATAAAGGGTCCTATATGATATATAGTTAAGCCCTGGAATGCTGGGATTTGTTTTACTATTTTATTTAGTTTCATTTATACTACACATCTTGTCATTCTACTCAGCTGCTTCCTTCCTCATAAAGGCCAAGGAGAAAGTCATTGGCTGAGAACCAATCCCAACAGATTTTACAGGCAATAGCTAAATCTTCCTCTTTTGTAAAAGATAAAATCCCAAACCTTACTTAATAATTGAGATTTAAATAGAATACCAGAGTTTTTTATGAAAGGGAAAGCTAATTTAAAAAGGAGTTCTCAGAGTACTGGGAAGCAGTTGTGACAAGTTTTTAAACATCTCAAGAAACTTCAGAAGGAGGTGTACGATTGGGCCAAGATGCTGAGTCCAATCTGCAATAATAACAGCCAATACAAGAACATACACACGCATGTGCAGACCACATGCATGGACACGTACACACATGCACACACCCCACACATACACTCACAAACACATCTGCACACACTCATAAAACCCATACATGTACATATGAACCCCCTACACATGGGCAGGCACAAAAACACATACCCACTCATGCACCTCCACATGTACATATTTGTGCAGACACATGCACACATAAATTCACATTCTGAATACAAAGCACTGCTGTGACTGTTTCATACAGATCCCCTCAGTCAATCTTCCTAATAAATCTGTGAGGCAGGCACTATTACTATCCCTATTTTTCAGATGAGGAAACTGAGGCATAGGGAGATTAAATAATATGCCTAGGGTTACAAAGCTAGTGACAGAGTCAGGATTCAAATCCAGTTCTAGAAAGTATGCTCTTAGCTTCAACTTTATAAGAGGCATGATTCAGGCTTGGTGGGGGTGCTGTAATCCCAGCACTTTGGGAGGCTGAGGCAGGTGAATACCTGAGGCTGGGAGTTTGAGACCAGCCTGGCCAACATGATAAAATACTGTCTCTACTAAAAATACAAAAGTTGGTTATGGTGGCACATGTCTGTAATCCCAGCTACTTGGGAAGCTGAGGCACAAGAATCACTTGAACTTAGAAGATGGAGGTTGCAGTGATCCAAGATTGTGCCACTGCACTCCAGCCTAGGCAAGAGAATGACAACCTGTCTCAAAGAAAAAGGGGAGCAAGAGTCTAAGAGCCAGATCACAGAATACCACCTGATAAAGGCAGCCATTCCAGAATAAGCCAAGTCTTGACCATCACATAAGGCTTATTATATTTCTATGTCTAATTCATAATCCAAGAAGCTCCCTGAGGGACGACATAATTCTCCACCATCTTTTAATTTCACTTTCTTCCTCAAACCTAAGCCTGGCCCAGTGCCCTGAACAGGAAAGGCCTTTTGTCAACGTTATTGAAATTAAACTTCTCCATAGCCCCATACTCATACAACACTGTTAATAAAGCAAACAAAACAAAATGTCCAGAGGGAAGACTGGAGACTTTCAGGTAAGAATTTAGATCTGGGCAACAGACACACAAAGCGGCAGTAAGCTGCAGACCACAGTGGCCACAAGGACCCAGTATGTCCAACAAGGGTCACCGTCCCCTAGAAAACATCCTATAAACGGAGATCCTCATAGAGACAGAGCTCTGGAGTCTCACCTAAAACCACCACTATCCAGGTTTTATAACTACTTGGCTGTCCTATAAACATCTGCTATGACAAACACTAGGAGGCAGCATGGTGCAGTGGGAAGAGTCCAAGCTGTAAAGTCAGACAGCCTTGGGCTTAATTCTGAGTTCTACCATTTACAAGTTGTGTGATCATCATATAAATGACCTAAATTCTCCGAGATTTAGTGTCCTCATCTGAAAATGGGAATACTCAGACCCACCTCCATGTAATGAGGCAGGTATTTAATGACATACACAGATAAATACAGCACCTGAAACACAGCAAGTACCAAAACAGTAGCTATTATTACTTTTAGTAGTGTCACTCTGTTAATATAAGTGAGAATTCCTGAAGAACCACAAAATGATGAATGAACTACCTATAACTAACATGTCAGGAGCTGATTACCTCCGCCCTAAAACTTTCATATATACCAACTATCAGTCTAAACTACAAGAGTTAGTGGAAAGCCAGTTACCTTACTAGGAAATCAAGAGTAGGCAATTAAGAGAACCCTCCCTGCCATTTCCGTATCACTGGGACAGGCCTCACCTGCTGGTTGAAGTTTCTGTTCAAAGCCACACTGAGAAGGTCAGTGGCATATTTGGAAGAGCTGTAGGGTTCCTTGCCTTTGCTGTGCTGGAAGTCCTCGAGGCTGAAATTAGATTTCCTTGCATTGCGAGATGACGTCCAGATGAGCTGAGACGGACTGTCACTGTGACAGAGGAGAGGCTCTAGTTCCCGAATCTGAGTGAAAGAAAAAAAAAGAATAAAAGTATTAAAATATACTGGCAGAGTACAGATAACAATTTTGAAACCACTGTCCATTGATACTGAAATTGAAGAATTAAGTAAATGGATGATGGTGGGAGTCAGGTTTGTCACTGTTGAAGTGGGACATCACAAATAATCATGGGGAGGAAGCTGGAATGATTTATATGGTAAGAGATTAGGGTCAGAGACACCAGTATTAACTAGTTATCTAAAAGAGACATGAATGAGTTACGTATAAAAATATTTACAGATACGTATACATGCACAAGTTGGTATGCACATATATATATCCTTGGTCCATTAGCTGAGAGGGTTTAGAAGACACTGATATCGCAGTAGCAATAAGCACCCAGATCTTGGTTTCTATTAACCATTCTCTGATAAAAGGAAATGAATGTCTTTAGAAAGGTAGCTGATTCTAGGACTGAAGAAGAAAATATAAAAGATGAGTCCGAAGCATCTTATAGTGCCAGATAGTAAAAAGCTGCTCAAAATGAAAGCTAAAGCAAACACAGAAAACCATAATGATGGGGGTGTGCCAGAGATACAGGAGCCAACTGAAAAAGCTACCAGTGACCAAGAATGGAAAAATTTAAGCAAGAAAGTAAAATAGTATTTATAACTTCTAAGTACAAAAAACATATCCATGAGTCCTTATGGATATAATAAATTACTGAATAAAGACATAAATGAAGGAGAACAGACAACTCTCCATGCAGAAAAAAATCCAAGTAATTTCTGTGGATAATCTACTCTTAAGGAGGAAGGGCACTATCCAGTATGCATTGGCTACACATAGGAAGTTTCTTTCAAAGAGCAGAGTATGAAAAGGGAGAAAGAAAAAGTAACTTAACAATGGAGAAACCTGACCAACATTACCTCAAGCCAGGTGATCAGGGTTAATATTGACAATGAGAAGTCATACTGATAGAATACATCCTTGATATGATATCATGAGAATGTCACTTTACCTCTCTGGCCTTTTTCCTAAAAACCATTCTTCAATCTCACCATGAGAAAAACATCAGACAAAGTCCAAATGAGAGAGTCTACAAAGCACTTGAGCAGTACTCCTCAAAACCGTCAAGGTCATCAAAAACAAGGAAAGTCTGAGAAGCTGTCATAACCAAGAAGAGTCTAAGGAGACATGACTGCTAAATGTAATGTAGTTATCTTGAATAGGATCCTAGAAAAAAGACATTAGGCAAAAACAGAACCTGAATAAAGTATGTACTTTAGTTAATAATAATGTGGCAGAACTGAATCATCTATTTTGACAAAAGCATCATACTAATGAAAAATGTTTATAGTAGGGGAAACTGGGTGTAGGATATACAGAAACTCTCTGTACTATCTTTGCAGTAATTCTGTAAATCAAAAACTATTAGTACATTTACTAAAGAAAAAATCTACTAAGAAAGCTTCCAGATGTGCCCCATGCCTATAATAAACAAGCCAAATGCAACCAAGAAAACTCAAACATGAGATTAAATCAGTTAACTGTTTCCTCAACTATAATAATACACTTTATCCAAAGCTTTACAGAAATTATCACACCAAATATTAGCTTATTAAGCCCATAACTTCTTTACCAGGATAAAATGGCCAAAGACATTGGTCTCAAACACCTCCTGAAGTCCATCAGCAGTGATCTTATCATCCTGGGTCAGCAGGCCTTCAGCTGTGGAGAATATATGAATCACATTTCTGAAAGAGCAGAAGAAAACTGTATGACTTTTAAAGCTTCTTTAACTGGAGATACTTCCCAACTCATCCCCCTCACCCATAAACTACATCTCCCTTGATTCTGTAATGACACGAATAAAAATACCTATTTCTCAGACTGGGTTACTGTATTAAATGAAATACCAAAGTCCCTCCATCCCCCCTCAAAAACCTGCTGCCAAAACTCTATTCACCTCTTTCCAAATCAGGTTATAGATAGTGTTCTAAAGGAATAATAAGCTACGCCAAAGGGAAAAAGTCTTCCTGTGCACAAAGTATGTTTAATTGCCAAAAGAAGTTAAACAGGTTGTTTTTTAACTGGGAATTCTTCAAACATATTAATAAGTTGTTCTGCTGTGAGGTCAATTTAGTAGGTCAAGACCAATGCAGAGAGCGAGAGATACTTGTAATGGAAAAGAAGTAAAGCAAATCTATTAGTATAGTGAGTAGCACACAGTAAGAATGCATATTTATGAATAAGTTTGTTGGGTCACAAAACAAGATTTATTCCTATAAATAAGAATTTTCTCATTGTGTTTCAACAGTTTTGAAAGCCATTACACTAATGTGTAATAAGAATCTCCCAGAAAAACATTAGTTCTCTGCATTTCCCCAACCTATTGGCCAGAGCACCTGACATACAGTTGGGAAATAGGTTAAAGTAGCTTTCCCAGAAATTGGAGTCTCTCTGAGAAATCTCGAGCTCTGCCTAATTTCAAAATGTTCTTGCTAAAAGGCATATCCAGGCAGACCAAAAATGGACCTTCTAAACCATCCAACCACTTAGAATGTCCTGGAGACTTAGAATACCATAAAAAGCAGGACTTTCAGCAATCTCCACAAAAGAGGATTGCTTTTCTTTGATGATATGGTTGCAACACCTTCTTTTTCTGTCTTCAACCTTTTCAATAACCTCTTACCTTTCATCCCTCCAACTTAACACACCAGCAAAACTAGACAGAAAAATGAACACATTCCTTCCAATCAGTTCATCCATAAAATGGAAATTACCTTGAAAAGAGGCCAGAAAAAAGTGCTTTGATATTTAGGTGTGGATTAGGCATGATCCCAGCATTTAGATATATACAGTCTAATCTCTGAAACCTGCAGGTAAACACCAAGACAAGATTGTGAGTTGCAAGTAAAAACATCAAGACAAGATTGTATATTTTATCTCTAGAGTGACTAGAATCAAGAAGGCACTTTTTAAATTATTAAATTAGCTACAGTAAGCTCAAAAGAATTTTGAGTACATTAGAGTTACAGCATTTCTTTCTCAACAGTTATTCTTTAACCACAGTAAATATTTGAGAATTTTTTTTGGGGAGTGGCTTCAAACAATCTGTGGAGTCATCATGGACTTGAAGCAAAACCTTTGACCAACAATTCCTTCCAGCTCTATCCTCCCAATAAAGCATTTGCAGCAACCCTCTACCTATTAAACCCACTTTCCTCATATTACAAAGTGTCTTGCTTTTTAAAAAAAAGAAATCCACATCTCTTCTGGTTGACAAGTAAAATTTATATAATATTGATATTCACCTGACCTGATCTATTAATGCTGAAATCTGAATGCCAAAATATATAATAAAACAGAAGATCCATGTGGAAACCTTTCAGTGTTCATCAACAAGTCCTATGTATCATAAAATGATGAAAGTTCATCAAGAATACAATGAGATTATAAAAGATGAATGGGGGTAAGGTATTCTTGTTGGGCTTCCTCCTGGATACTTGTCACGGAAGAGACATGAAATGCTGAGCTGTAAAAGCATTTTCAGTTTTAAACCTAAATAAATCTTCATCTAAGTGTACTCATTTTGAACTAGGTTCAAAACAGGTAAAGCCTGCTCTCATGATACTCACAGACACCATTAAATATTCAGAATATCTCCTAGAGTTCTATGTATCACACTGTCTCTGAATAGCCTGACATTAAGAGCCAGAGCTCCTAAAGTTAGGACCCTGAAATACATACATGGTTTTCAATACAGATCACATACAAACATTTCATGATCATTCTATAAATAACTGACAAATGACTCAACTTATTAAATTGACCATTTAATAAAATGCTGATATTGTTACTATTAGTTCATCATATAAGTGCCACAAAGATAGTGTGAGTTCATCCACTGTTGCTTGTTCCATTACCTTATTTGCAAACTTTTATCTAAGAATATTAACATATTTGGCTAGGAACAAAGAGAAAATGTTTAGTAAAGACATCAAATTGAGCTCTGGCTTCAGTAAAATGACATACCACTCATCAATAAAATAACTGACATAATCACTCTATTATGGATAAAACAGAATCACTATTTCTTACTAGTTTTCATCTGCACATACCTAACAGAAGAGAGTGCTACAGATGGAAAGACCAGGGGTCAGGGATGGTGTTGTTTGAGTCATTAGAAGGAATTCTCAAGCTCTCTTTAGCTCTAATTTACTTCAGACTTAGAACTGAAGAGATCCATTTGCACCACTGAGTGCAGCAGAGCCTTGACATAAGCAAGAATCTATCTGGACACTTTCATACAGTACAAATTTGTGAACATCACTACGACCATCATTTCCTAAATCTGAATAACACCAACCATCTCAAAACAAAAAGGCTGTTTTGTGAATTAAATAAATACCTAAAAACTTCAGTAACATGCTGATGACAGGCACCTGGGACAACTCACTTATCATCTGATCCCTTCTGCTCCACAGTGTCACTGCCTTGAATCTGTGCTAAGTTGCTAAGTATCTTACTAAATACTATATTACTAGACTTGTGATAAAGTATCAAATATCTTGAACCTTGGGAGGCATTTGGGATAGTCAGTACTATCAGTGTGAAAACTTTAAGTCTCAAAAGTAAACTGCATTAGAATGGACTATCATTAACTGGGAAATGAAGGTTCTTTTCCGCCAAATAAGAAAATACAACAAAATCTAAAAGCCAGCTGGCTAAGGTTTGGGAAAAGAATGCCTAAAAACCTGATTTGAAGCTCATAGCTTCTCTCAGGTTTTTATCTCCATAAGGACATTTAGTACACAGCTTCACAGCCCTGGAGACGGTCACGGGAGGAGTAGGATGTGGAGTACATCACAATTTATGTGTAAACAGAACCTAGAAAATCTCCTCAGGTTTTTTTTAAAAAAG
This sequence comes from Saguinus oedipus, assembly GCA_031835075.1. NCBI lineage: Eukaryota > Metazoa > Chordata > Mammalia > Primates > Cebidae > Saguinus > Saguinus oedipus. The sequence continues at coordinate 30,389,967 of CM063190.1, read as the reverse complement.
ATGTGGCAGAAAACTCTAAGAGCTCAGCAGTAGTGGAGAGAGAAGCCACATTTTTTGTTTGTTTGTTTGAGACACAGTTGCTCTGTCAGCAGGCTGGAGTGCAGTGGGGTGTGATCTCCGCTCACTGCAACCTCCACCTCCCGGGTTCAAGTGATTCTCCTGCCTCAGCCTCCCAAGTAGCTGGGACTACAGGCACATGCCACCATGCCTGGCTAATTTTTTGTATTTTTAGTAGAGACGGGGTTTCACCTCGTTAGCCAGGATGGTCTTGTTCTTCTGAACTTGTGATCCACCCGCTTCGGTCTCCCAAAGTGCTAGGGTTACAGGCGTGAGCCACCAAGTCCTGCCAGAAGCCACATTTACAAAGGACTAAGGCCACAGCAAAAAGAGCCAGAGTAAAGAAAACAAGCTTTCAGTTAGTAATCTGGGCATTTGGAACAGGGAAACGCAAATGATTATCAATGTACATAAAATACAAAGTATTTTTCTTCAGCAAATGTCTTCCTCAAGAAGGCCTTCCTTGTTTCTACACAATTCCTTTTCCTGTCCAAGGAAACAAGGTAATTCTTTGTTTCTTAAGTGCCTCAATACTAACACATTTGAAAATTAATTATTCCAGATAGCCCTAAGGCAGCAGAAACTAGTGCAGGGTTCTTGACCTTTTTTCATTATAAATTCATCTTACAATTTAAAAACAAATAAACAAATAAATAAAAAGCCCTCTCTGCCCAGAAAAATGCATTGTACACCTACATGCAATTTTGTGTTCACTTTCAGGGGAGTTATACAACTGCTGACTCTATTCCTTCATATACCAAATATTGATCAAATGTCTATTGCATGCCCATTACTGTGAAGGTGTGAACAAATCTTTATTGGCCTAGGAAAAAAATACCCCTTGGGAAGCAGGGAAAAGACCTTGGGTCTTGGTCCCACCCAATTAATATAAGATTGGATGATCTTCGTAGGCACATTACCCTTATTTCTGTGTCTCAGTTTTCTCACTTGTTAAATGTCACTACTTGCCTTATCTACTTAATGAATTCCATCATGTGAAGGAAGGATGTAAAAAATGAATTGAAATGTCAAAGGAGTTACCTTAACATAAGGCAGTGCAACTGATCACACAATAGAATGTACTTAGTCTCCATAAAATAATTAAGATCATGGTTAAGAATGAAAATGTGGTACTGAGGCACAATGGGTCACTCTATATAGATCTCCTCAGATAACGGCTTACACTACATCTGGTTTCTCTTTAGGTTTTTCTTTTCTTTCTTATTTTATTAAGTTTTATGCTGCACAATCACATAAGAGGAAAAAAATTCATCAGCAAGAGATATACCTTTGCTTAAGTTCCTCAGAGGCCTGGTAGACAGACTGCAGGTTGCTGACATCCAGCTGGACAACGGTGACCTCAGCAGTGGGGTGAGAGGCCAGCAGAGCAGCACGGACAGCTTCTGCCTTGCTCACGTTCCTACACGCCAAACACAGATGAAGCTCATCATCTTCCACCAGCAACCTCTTGCAGAGGGCCAGGCCAATGCCACTGGGAGGACAATTCAGACACAAGATGTGGATTATCTGGGATGGCATCAGGTAGAGGCATTTTCTCTCCAGTTCAGAAAACTGTCAACTTGACCTCCAATGAGAAGCCCAGATAGAAAAGCCTCAACCATTATGTAAGAAAGGAGGAATCCTCCACTCTAATAGTTACTTGCTTGAGACACAGTCTAGTTTGTGTTTTTCTCCTTTTGGAAAACTTCAACGACACAATAACTGGACTTAAAACAAGAGTTGTTCTTTAGCCTTTTTATTATTGGGCCGTATCATGCCAGTGGTTTTCATTTTGTACTTATTAATGCACTCATGAAAATGATTTAATATATCACCAGTAAGGGCTGAAAAGAGCATCTTATTAGCTGTTTCCTATGTGCATTTTTACTTTGCTGTCTAGGCTCCTCACGGGCAAGGGCTCTACCACCTGTTGGTATCATAGCCACCATAAGGAACACCAGAAATCCATGATAAAGGAACAGATGAATCCTTCAGAATCAGGCAACAGTAACATCCTTCTAAACAACTATAATTGAATAATAGAAAAAAAATAACTCAATATGATTAAGTAGAAGGTAGGAATACACTAAATATTAGGTGAAGACCAAGAAAGGGAGGCAGGGATGAGTACACCACTGTGAGACAAAGAACTTCAAAACCAGCATTGCAAAACCAGAGTCAGACCAGCCTGTCTGACAGCAGTGAAAAGCTGGGTCTTAAGTTCTCTTTCAAGACTTAAGCTGATTCCAGGCAAATATATTAATAGTTAAAACCCAAAAAAGAGCCTGGAACCATCACTCATCTGTTAGCACTGACATTAAACCATCAAAAATATTTATTTGTCCCCACATGAGAATAGTAAGCATTTAATATACAATTGCACATATCACAATATATGTAAAAGAGACAAAATCAATTCTGATTTATTTCAGTAACTTCCACATAAGAAGCACCAATCAACTGTTAAAGTCACCTGTGAGGACAAGCTAAAAAGTTGCCAACTGCAACACTCACCAAGCTGGCTTAGTTAATATGCATGTGGTTAAATAACTGAAAGTGGACCAATCTTAAACGTTTAACATGTCCTCTGTCTTAATCAAAAATGCCAAATGCAACTCGTAGAACAAATGGTTTGATTGGCTTCATCTTCTACACATTCTTCATGGAAGTGCAAATGAGAGGTAAAACAGGCAACAGAGAAGACTGAAAAACTAAATGAGCAACCCTGGAATAATTATGAGCTGGTCATTCTGCACCCCAACCGTGCCTTCATAGGAAAAGGTTAATTTTCTCTGGGTTTCTGAAAAGTATGTTAGGTCTCTAGCACTGAGCTAAATGGAACGGGATGGTTTTTCCCCACTGTCCTAATGTTCATGGGTGTTCAAATTTGTAGGCAAAAGGCTTGTACAGACAAAATACCTGGAGTTTCAGACATGACCACGTAGTTAGGAGCAAAATGTTGGGCACAGACAGTAAGTACGAAAAAAGCTCCAAGAAGGGGAAGGGAAGGGGCCCACGTGAGCCCCTATTCCCTTGATAACCTCAGGATTATCACTGTGACAATCGTCACTTACTGACGCTCTAGTTTTCCTTTTCACTGCCATGTTTAATTCACAGCCCCAGTTACTGAGCACCTCAAGAGGCCGGCACGCCCCACACCTCGAGCAGTGCAGGACTGCGGGGAACCTAGGCAAAGTCAGGGGCGGGCGCTCCCGGGGTCCGTCCGTGGAGGGTCGCAGACCCCTCCTCTCTCGAATCCCTGATCCTTTGCCGCCTCTGCCAACCCAAAGGAGGCCTCACCTGCTCGCTCCGGTGATCAAAACCACCTTTCGCATCTTCGCACATTCACACTTCCAGGGGCTGAAGCAGACGCCGCCGCTGCTTTCGGAAGTCCTGAGATATCGGCCCAGCCCGGCCCACCTCTCCCGTCACCAATCAGAGTAGGCTACGTCCCACCTCCTCCCGTTGCGTCATCCAGTCTGCGCAGATCCCTTCAATCGCAGTCCTCCAACCGCTCCCTGACCTCGGAGACGGGGTGGGGTGAGATAGGCTGAGGGGCGGAGCTGCGTGACGCAAGGGCCCGAGCCAATCCAGGCTCTCCTCGCTCCGCCGCGGCGCTGTTATCGGTCCCGCCCGCCTAGGACTTAGTGACGCCCTATCTTCATCTTGGTGGGGGCGTTACCTGGACCTAGCGCTCGGGACTGGAGCTGTCATCCGCTCGGGACTGGAGCTGTCATCCGCACGGGAGTCTGTGCCCTGGCGCCTAAGTTTGGCGCTTCATTACAGGAAGGTCTCAGGGTATGTGCACCGGTGCCCATTTTAAAGGAAAAGTTTGGGTCTAGGAGCTAAAATTGGGGGATTACTGTCTAATTTTCCATTCCTTTTTGGATGTGTAGATCCAGGCATTGTGCTACTTAACAGCCCAACTTCAGATCCCAGACCTCCTCCTCTAAAGAAACTTAATTGGGAAAATGAGCACTGGTTTTATTAAGAACTTTATGTAGAATCATGTGTAAATTACCAGTATTCAAAACTTGGAATGTGGGGTGGAATCAGAATCTCAGAAACTCATTCTCTGAAGTACTGAGAATATGCTGTAACCTCCTATGCCAGTGCATCTCAAACTGTGCTAAAGGACCTATTTCTGTTTCCAAGCCATCCTAAATGGGTGCTTCTAGAAAATACAAAAAAAAAAAAAAAAAAAAAAAAAAAGTGCTAGAAAAAGAAAAGCAAAAGGCATACAAAACGAGCACCGATTTTCAACACACATAAAAGTACTCTGCTAAAATGAGGCAGGAGAATAGGGTTTGGAGGCAGGGAACTTAAGGCCAATTCGTGCCGACTTCCTAAAAGCTGAATCAAGGAAAAAACAGCAAGGTCTGGGAGTAGGGAATCTGAGGACAGTTCCTGCTGACTTCCCAAAGCTGGATCAAAAGGAAAACACCTGGGTCTGGGGGTAGGGAACTTAGTGCCAATTAACACCAACTTCCTAAAGCTAAGTCAGAAGGAAAAACCCCATGTCCCCACTCCCCAGTAGCAAAGGATCAAAGGCTACTCTCCCTGCAATTCTCCCACTTCTTTTCCCAGACCAAACCGAGGGTTGGGCTGCTTATTTTTTGAGGCCCAATAACTAGATGCAGATGAACCGAGGAGGAGGAGAGTTTTTATTTTTGTAACTGGTTACAGGGAGAAAGCCTGGAAATTATCACCAGACCAACTCAAAATTACAAAGTTTTTCAGAGCTTATATACCTTCTAAGCTGTATGTCTACGTGTAAGTGTGCATTCATCTCAAGACATAAGTGATTAACTTCTTTTCATCTATACTAAGGTCTGAGTCCTGAAAACCTTCTGGAGCCTCAGTACATTTACTTACTCTAAATGGATCCAGGTGCTAGGGTGATTACCCTTATCTTGTCTCCTGCTATGTCACTGGAGGTTTGAGGAGTTCCTTTAGACCCCCAATAAACTTGTTTGTGGACGCCTGGGGAGTTTCTTCAGATACACAATAAAACTTATTTCATCCCAAATGGGCCCTATTAAGAATTCCTTCGTTATTTTGGCATGCTTTAAGGCCCAGGAAAGGCCTAGACAAAACTCTTAATGGGTTTTTGTTACATCCTAGACTTTGTATAAGGGCACTGGCTTGTAATATTTAACTTAACCACTTTGTACTGAAACAGTTGTCAGTGAGACCTGGCCTGCCACACTTGTACCAGGTCTCAGATTGAAAGAGAAAGTGTCTTGGATTGGCTGTGGGCAAGCACTAAGCATGGGCCATGCCTTCATCTGCATAGGACGCAAATTCACCTCAGCTTTTACTTAGCCATGGACCAAATCCTTCATCCAGTTAAGGGGTAGCCCATAGGGACCTCAAAAGGACTACTTAAAAACCAGAAAACTTTGTAACTGGGCCCTTGAGCCACTTGCTCAGGCCCACTCCCACCTTGGGAATGCTTTCTCAGTTTAATAAATCCCTGCTATTGCTTTCGCTGCTTCGTTCCTTTGTTACTTTGTGCACTTTGTCCAGTTTTTTGTTCCAAATGCCAAGAACCTGGACAACTCACATTCAAGGCCCTCCTTCCAGTGACAAAACTGCCATAAAAGTTTCTAATGCTTACACTAGGTTTCTGTATTGTAGTAGACTGGTAATGGGACCGTAACCAGCCCCAGCTGGTTACAGGATAAAGCCGTGTATCATACGTCAAACTCTACTGAACACACTTTAATCTACTTAATGGCCTCTTTCAATGTTTTAATTATTTATGAACAGCAATGATCCCTCAAACACTGAGGTAATTTATATTGGCTTTTGATCCTAGAGGTTTTGTTTAATGATACCAACTAACTTAGTAATCATTTATCTTATATCAAGAAAATTAGATTGAAAGAACAAATCTGGTTATTGGAATATTTTTATCGTGGGGGTGGAACTCGGCTCCTACGTTTATCCCACTTTCAACCATTCTAAAGAGATCACAATTTAACAATGTTTTGTGAAAGTCATGGAGTAAAATTAAGCCTAATCATGAGAGTCTAGACCCAAAGTCCTCTTCTAAAATGTACTAGAGCTCAGAGGTGATAAGGAATAAAAAGAGAGAGACCTGGTTGTATGGCTGTCCCATAGAAAACTCATTTCTATAAAGAAAGCGGAGGGCCTGGGCCATGGAGGCTGAGCCTTATTGCAGTCTCAGGATCACGCCAGCCTAACACAGACTGAATTAAGTGAAGTCCAGACAACTTCAGAGCAAGACCAGCAGTCTTTTCTTTCTCCATGATTTTTATTCAAGCCAGGTGATGAAACTGCTCTCTTCTTCCTTTCCTTCCACTAAAGTTGCTGCTTTCAAGGTGTTATGTCTTTTGAAAGATGGGCTAAACTGCTAGAGGTGCTCAGACTACAATACAGTTCTCTTCACAATTGATGCCATTTAATTTCCTTTTTACAAGTATTTTATCACACATAGGACAAAGCTTGATAACTATCATAATATATTTTTATTGATGAGTGAATGGGTAGGAATGTTTTTTAGTCATCCTAAGTTTATATTTTTCATGGGCTCATTCTGTTTTCCTGGAAACCAGAAGAACAATATGGTACACAGTGATCCCATCTCTCACTGCCAAACCTTGACCTTGTGATTTATCTGCCATGCCCAGTGCTGAAAAACGTGCTCAGAAAACTCATATATTCTGAAAAAGATTCTCGGAAAACTAAAAACACAAACTTATTCTCAGACACCAGGTAAAAAATGGGTTTGAGGTCATTTCATTCTAATCTTTATTATAATGACTGAGTCTAAATTCTGGTTTTCATAGTTTTTATTGGTTTGTGTATGTGCGGGCAGTCTGAGACGATATTTGTATTTGAGAGGAATATCTCCGTATCAAACAAGACAACTCTGTAACCATAACGATAAGGGATCCCCAGTTAATTCTGGACTGAATTCCCCAGAACTGGACTAATTAATATGAGGACATAAAATCCCAGTGTCTCACATGTTTGGATATGTCAGAGACCAAGATGCTTTCCTCCCAGTGAACAGTCAACTCATATGTTAGAGGCCTATTTAAATAATCCTTTGTTGGACAGCCCCATAAACAGGTGTCCACACCACAGACACCGCAGCTCTGTCCCATACCCCATCACATCCCTAGGAATGATGTAAGACTATAAAGGGCAAGGGTTACAAAGCCCAGAACTTGCACTGTTTATACAGAAAGGGAGATCCATCAGTAGCATGACTCTTTAATCATTGTTATTTACAATTTATCGTCTGACAGACTTACAGAGAATAAATAAAAGAAAATATACAATTGGTATCACGTTTCTTTTTCTAATACAGAGAATCTTTACGTATTCTATTTGGAATGTCTATAATAGTTTTAAGCAGAAATTAAATCCATTTGCTCTTTACCCCTTGACAAGACACATCATCTTCCAAAGCCTGCAGAAGGAGGCCCAGATGTTTCCTCATCACAAGAAGAGTGCACCACATTGCTGCAGAAACGCAGTCCTCAGAAAAAGTCACCAGACAACCAGGTAGAAGAATAGGATATCATGAATAATAAAGGACATATAATGGATAGGCTAGATTACAAACTTTTGGTGTGTTTGCAGGGATCCAACTTTCGATTGTGTCCAAGCTTCTTTTCAAGTAAACAGTTTTTCACTGAAAGTGATTACCTTATCCCATTGTGCTTCCCTTGAATCTCTGCAAATTCTTTCTTGACATGTAATTGTGATTGTGGATGAGCATAGGCTAGCTTGGGACTCATATCATTTTCCTCCAAGGCACCTGACATTGTTGCATGTTGTTGATAAGATGTCTACAGGAGAAACTAGATAGCTTGTTTCAAATAGGCTGGATATGAGGTTAGAGTCTGGTCTCTGCTTTTGATTCAGTGTCCTATGGACACCTTTCATTGCTGTCTGAATGCCTCAAAAAAATAAGCATTTCTATAAATCAATTACACCATCAAAAAGTATACAAATGGAGAATGCACTTCACCAGGTACAAGTCTGAGCTTTTTTTCTCTTTCTTCATTTGAAAATAAACTCTCCATGTTACAGTAAAACTATTCTCCCTGCATTCACTCTAGTAAACTGGATGACAAGTTTTTGTTTCCATCTTATATTCATTAAAAAAAACAACATTCAGCAAATATGTATCAAGTGCTCACAATGACCTAGGAACTTAATAAGACACATATTGTTATAATCTTGTGGCCCCTAAAATAGGGGACTTAAAAATGTCAATCACAAAACTCAAAACTGTAATCCACAAAACTGGAGTTTCAACTTCTCCCCAGGTTGCTGCTGTGTTTGCAATTAATTTGGTCTAAAGTGGTTGTTATTCCATTTAAGAACAGCTATTTAGGCAAATGAAACCTCTCTACCACTCTGAAAATAGTATTTTATCAAACATTAGGAGTCTGTATCTCCACAAGCTATTCCCAGTGCCATTAACTAAGTGCCAACTAACTCTCGACTGAAATACTGGTTTACTCCAAACTCCTCATCTTGTCCCCAGTACTAATCCTACTCATTTGTCAAAGCTCTGGGAAGCATCTAGAACATCCTGCTGTATCGGGTTTTCTAGCCAACAAGCCATGAGAAAGCTTTACTGTCTTTTGTGTTCCCTAATCTTCCTAAGTTTTTCTTGGATTGTGTGAGGTGCCAAACAGCTAAACAAATCAGAAAATTTAGAAGCAGTGAAGGCAGGGTATTGCTCATGATAAACGAATACATTAATTTGTTCTAATATTGTAGAATTTTATCCAAATAGTGTCTTTCCTGTTGTATCCAAGCAAGGCAAGATTACAAATCACAAGAATTAGAAGCATCCAGCAACTAAATGAGTATGTGTGGAAAAACTGGTGAAATCAAAAAAAGGTCTGTAGTTTAATAGCATTATGCCAATGTTAATTTTCTGGTTCTGAAAATGGACTAAATGAAGTGTTATAAATGGGGGAAAATGGATGTAGGGTAACATATTGTGAGCCTCAAATTCTTTCAAAATAACAATTTTTTAAAAATTATTTTGAATTGAACAATTCCCCACTGCTCTTTGGCACCAAGCAATACAGCTAATTATAGCAGAAAACTCAAAATTCCAGAAATAAATCACCATTAACCACTCCAGTCTCTTTCCCTCTCAAGTCACTTCTTGAAAACATTTACTACGTGGAAAACACATTCATCTGTTTCTATAAAAATGTTAAATTTCTATTCAGAAGGATTTCCCAGCAAAAATAAGGATCTGCGTCTTCCTGGAGATGCAGAAACATTAGGGACCTACCGTATGCACTGTCGGAGGACAGAAGTCTTACTAAAAGGAAAAGACTAGGATGGCAAATTCCAGGTCTATAAATTCAACTTACAATCAAAGACATAGTAGCCATATATTGTAATTCTTTTTTAAATTATTTTTTATTTTGTAGTTTCGGGCAAAACATAACACTGTTCTATTTTAGTATACTTCCTTGAAACATCTTCATCTTTTTCCCTCTGGCAGACACTCCCCTTCTATTCTCCTTTACTTAAAACATATGGTTTAGCCCCACATCATGGCTTTCTTGTGGGAAGCCTGGATGGGACTAGAAAAACACATGTTTCCAACATGGTGCATATCTGTTTGTGCAGATATCAGACATAATTTAATCTTCTCTAAATTATGCCTATTGTTTTGATGTTTGCCTGTGGTTATTCCGGGCACAGCAATGGTTGGCATTATAGAAAATGAACTTTATTGACAGAGGAAAGATAATAGAACATGAAGATTCATGAACTGCCATAAGCTCCCCATCTCTGGGTCTTCATTTTCAAAGCAGCACTTGGAAAACCAAGCGCAGTTCAGGCAAAGGGTGGATTTTTTTTCTCACCAGCACTTGAAATGGTCCAGAATACACCTGGTGCTCAAACCACCTTCCTCACTCACTTCTTCTGAAATGAAAAGGTCATTTCCTGGTGGTTGCTATGTCTTTTCCAAGAGGAACTTCCCCTTTCTTTGAATGTTAGAAGACTCCCTTCCATTTCATACACTGAACCTGACTTCATTTCTTAATAAATATTTTTATCATCTCTATCATCCAGAATGTCTTCTTTCTCCACCCATATTTATCTTTTACTTCAAGAACCTTACTTTTCCTAATCCCTTTCAAAGCTCCTCCTTGCTTCAGAATGGATTCCCAATGGCTCCAGCTACCTGTTCCTACCTTTCTTGACCTGACCCTCCCTGTGTCTTTCCTGTGCGCTCTCCACTGCCTCCTTTCTAGCCCTGACCTTCCTCCCTGTTCAGTCATATGCACATTCACGTATCCTTTTTTCTTTCACCACACTTGCATACAATCCTCTTCGTTATATAGTCTTATATACTTGCAAGTGATCTTTCCACAACATTAAAACCACATTTTGCTCCTCAGGCACCTCTTTGCACTCTAGATGCTTTCTGATCTCATACCTGTTTGGATAGCACATCAAGCTTCAGACCTAGCTATCAGCACGTTAGCCAGCAAGAATATAAATTTAGATCTGACAATCCCAAAATGCAATCTGCATGTAAAATAATGTACATATATCATGAAGAAGATAATTTACTGCAAAGGTAATAAGGCCCCACTGTTTTTGATCATTTTTTTTTCTATCTCCTTTTCCAAACAAGTCCTAGCTTCATTCTTCTAATTCAGATTTTAACTACTTTAAAATTCTATACATACTAGGCCCTTGCCTTGTGTTCTGATGGGTTGCTTAGATTTGTGCTACTAAACTCTAAAGGCATGACTAAGCTAGAAACTAAACCTGTGTCTGTAACACAAAGGTCTCAGTGCCAGAAGTTGAAGCCTTCCTCACCCCAGAAAAGAATACATATATGTATGACATGATAATACATATGGGGCAGCCATCTGAAACAGATTATTTCTATGACTCAAGGCCAGAAATATTCAGACATTGTGAGTTGATTTTAAATATGATTTTTTAAAAAAAATTACAGAATCATAGAATAACTCAGTGAACTGGGGCAGATTCTTAAAAAGGAATAAGTGGAGAGATGTTAGGCAAAGGAAGATAAAATAATATTATTTTCTCTTGCTCTATAAGAAGTCATGGCATGAGCTGGAATTAGCCCTACCAAAGGCATATGGATAAAGAATAGGCTGCCAGTCCTGAGTTCAAGTCCCTTTAATTCTAATGAAGCTAATCTTTTTTTTTTTTTTTTTTTAAGACGGAGTTTCGCTCTTGTTACCCAGGCTGGAGTGCAATGGCATGATCTCCGCTCACCGCAGCCTCTGCCTCCTGGGTTCAGGCAATTCTCCTGCCTCAGCCTCCCAAGTAGCTGGGACTACAGTCACACACCACAATGCCCAGCTAATTTTTGTATTTTTAGTAGAGACAGGGTTTCAACTTGTTGACCAGGATGGTCTCGATCTCTTGACCTTGTGATCCACCTGCCTCGGCCTCCCAAAGTGCTGGGATTATAGGTGTGAGCCACCGCGCCCGGCCTTCTAATGAAGCTAATTTTATCTTGAAAGCTGAGTGTTGCAGGGTCCAAGGTATCTAGCCCTGTACATATCAAATGTGATAATGTATTTAGAAACATCTGGTAAACCTAAGGCACAATACAAATGTCATGTGTTACTATTACTACCATTACAGTGCTTTCTTCCATGATCTCTTTTGCTGACTACAGTTTTCAGAGCAAGAAATGACCACATTACTAAATCCATGAGTTGTAGATCCAATTATCCAGTGAGTACTGGACATATCAGAACCAGAAGGGACCTCAAAACCATTTATCTAATTTCCTCATCCTATCAAGAAGAAAACAAATGCAGAAAGACCAAGTGATTTAGCCAAGATGACATACTTGGTGTGAAGCAGAAAGAGGATCAAAGCTCCCAAACCAGTGCTCTCTTGACTCTCAAATTAGTGATTTCTCCAAAATTTGTCCTGGGATAGACTAAAGCCCAAAGACATAAGACAACTACGGAAAAGACATTTGCTAGGATCAGAAGATGACTTGAAAAATGGATCCTGTGGACTTAAGACATGATTATGCTGTGGCCTGGAGCAATACTGAAGGCTGAATGGGGAAATACTCATGTTCCTGAGAAACTGTTGTAGAAGGTAAACTGGTGAAGGCAACAGAGGCAGACCCAAGGGGTCAAGGCTATTCCTTCTCAGCTTGGGAAGCTGATTTGTAATGTTGTCTTGTTTCTCCTCAATGGGAATTAAGAGTTCCTTTTTCCAATGTCCCACTAAATCTGAGGATTTGTGGAGTGTGAAAGCTCAGAATTGGCTCTGAGAAGATTCCTTCTTGACAGTGGCTCTGTTTCCATGAATTCTGAAGCCACGGCCTTTAGCTTTATTTTCTGCTAGTCATACCATCTCAGAGGCAAGAGGGTATATACACAGCAGTAGCAACAGATGCTCATCCTGTGCCTCTCCAGAATCAAGGACACTCGGAGTTAGAAGGACATTAAACATTGTCTCGTAGCACCATCTACTTTGTGTTTGAAAACTTCAGTTTTCCTTGCATTATTCTTGAGCCTGTATCCTAACCCCTCCAGTGACAAAATTTTGACTACCCACCTTTGGTTGGCAGCCCATTTATCCTTCTATGTTCTGAGTGCTTTGTTTTCTTCAATAAGGAATGGAAATCAGTCTCCCGGTAACTTCTCCTCATTAGTACTGAGACAACTTTTTTGGAGACACTCAGAATAGATCTATTCCCTCTTAGACAAGGCCATTAGGTATTTATGCCTGAGAAATGCAGCCCCAAGTCCAAAGATCCCACAGAGGCATCATCCTTGAAAAAGCTAGAATATTTGGACAAGATGAGCTCAGAAATCTACCATCAAGATATCAAAACATCAGCCTTTACTGATTAAAAACTCACATTCTCACTAAAACACACACATGAAAATGTCTGTACAAGACAAAGAAGAGAACCCTCTAACGAAATCCAAATAAATGGTGGATAGCATGTCTGTTACGTGCCCTCCACTGACCTTCTTTCCTATGTCCATTATCTATTCACGAATCCTTCCATGCATGCGGTACTTTTTTTTTGTAAATGACAATTCCCCTTCATAGAGTCTTGTAGCAGACTTTCTTTCCTATCCACATCCCCTGTTGTTTCATATATGAACTTCAACCCTGACTGCTGCCCATGAATGAACAAAATACCCATTTCAAGAAATTGGGGGTTTTCAAGAATATATCATTCACTTTGACAGGAGAGAGAAATACAGTGAGACATGTCCAGAGGCCAAATTAGAAAAACATCTGTGATTACTTGCTGAATTCTGAGTCCTCAGATTCTCCACATCTATCGAGTATTTTCCCTAAACTTCATCTCATGTTTCCCAAGACTTTAGTATCCTTCAAGATTTTCTTTCTGAAGATTTGTTTAGAGTGACATGGAAAAATGTTGTAGAATCTGCACATTTATAAGCACAAGAATAATTAACCTTTATAAATTATCTGAATTTTCTAGCCTTTGTTATCCAACACTTTGGTATATCAAGTAAGATTTTCTTTTACTAGATTTTATCTGCCCTAGGCTTTTTTTTTTTTTCTTTTTTAGTTCTTTAATGTAAAAAAAAAAGTATATATGAGTCAGGGGTAGGGAGTGGGGGAGTAGAGTGGGAGAGACCGGGAACAGGGAGCAAAGCAAACAAGCCTCTGTCTCTCAGCTTCATTAAATGTCCAGATGGAGTGGCGTAGGTGTGGGTGAGTGGTAGGGAGGACCTGAGCCGTAGGAACATGGCCAGGTACTGACAGCGTCACTCGTCACCTTGTTGAAGGAGCAGAAGGTGGATTTCTTGGAATGAGGGACGGTGCTTGGTATCTCTTCTCCAGCAGCTGAGCATCAGCTTATACACAGAGTCAGGGCAAATGGCTGGTTGAGGGAGGTAAGTCTTTGGGAACAAAAATAAAGGAAAACAAAAAAGAGGGAGAGTATTAGGGAGAGGGAGGAAATGGAAGCATCTTTGCATCATGGTTTGATTTGCCCCCTGCCCATTTTCTTGAACTTGATAACTGAAATGGGTGTGGTGTCCATTTCTCCTACTCATTGAAGTTCTGAATCATATCACCCCTTTTCTAAGCTATTCCCTTTGTCTTCTCCAGTTCTCTAAAGCAGAATTTTCTGATGAGCCGTTATGTGGTCCCTATCTTCATGTAAAAGATGACACAACCAGAAAGAGACCAAATCTTCCATTTATGGGCAACCCATGTTGAAGTTCATCTTGGCTGAGCCAATCATGACAGAAGCAGAAAACATTTTTCTTCGGCCCATTCACTTATCTAGTGTACTCAGGAGTAAATTTTCCCTTTATGAGAGTAAGAAGGCAATTGCCTCATAACCAAGATAGCTAATTTAGACTCCCCTCTGCTAAAATATTTATGGAATATCAAGATAAAATTGAATTCTGAGACCCCTCTCTTATTTTGAATATGTATAACGTATTATCCCCTGTCAATCTCTTATCTATATTCAGCTTGCTTGGATCTATTTAAGCCACAGAAGATCCACTTTTTATTGTCTGCAAGACCCTTCCCCAGCTATTATCCTTTTCCTGGTAAAGATGCCATAATCCAAGGATATGCTATTGCCAGGCCGCTTTGGGGAGGTGCAGTGCTGTAGTTACTGCCAAGCTTCAAATTCCAGATCTTATGTTGTTCTTGAGCCTGTATCTTAACCTCTCCAGTGACAAGAGTCCCCACCTCTGGTGGCAGCCCATTTATCCTTGTATGTTCTCAGTGCTTTGTTTTCCCCAATAAGGAATGGAAATCAGTCTCCCTGCTGGCTTAGGTTCCACAGGAATTTTAAACCTAAGCCACTCCAAAACAGCTTGGAGTATCTTGGCTAGGAACTGAGATGCCTATGGAGCTTGGGAACCCATCTTTCCCTGAGTCCTGAGATGCCACAATACTGGGCTCAGAGATGTCTTCCAAGAGCAACAAATGTGGGATATAGCTGCTCATTTTTGGACATCCAAGTCTAGAAACATTGCTAGATAGTCAGAACCAACCCCATTTCTTACACTCAGCTATATTTTTAATAAATGCTAATACATCTCTTTTATACTTACATTTTTTGAACCATAAGGAAAACCACATGGTCTATATTAAGAAATAGATAAAACACAAGAGATAGGACTTTATTTCCTGCTACCTTTGAGTTGGGGAGGAACCTGACATGATTCTTTATGCTCTCCATGAGTCAATGAGTTGGCACATGGATAAAGCAACGTGTATGGATGCCTGGGGAGGATCCTGGTCTTTCACATCTTCTGGATAGTTAGTGACAAAGCCTATCATCCAGATAGTCTGTCTTCCAGCTCAGTCCTGCTAAGTCAGGACTTTCCATTCTCCATCCTCCAGGGGTACACAGGTCCGCATCCATTCCCCCAACAGCTCTTACCTGCCTCCCTTGGTCTCGGAAGAACTCTCCAGTATTCTCAATAACCTGTTCATCTGACAGCTGGGAATAGGGCTGTTCCTGGCAAAAGGTAAAAGTCTCCCACAAAGTAACCCCAAAGGCCCACACGTCACTTGCCGTTGTGAACTTGCCCTATTTAAGTAAAGAAAAGAATGGGAAATCAGAATAACCTGTGCAGAACAAGAACCAGTTAGATTTCATAACCTGGACTTGTACCCTTTCCTCTACCACAGGGCAGGAATTCTGAAACTGCCAAGATGTTCATGTAGTGTTTAGAAACAGCCCATTCTCTCATTCGCATTATCTCAACTTAGTTCTGTTTCTCTGGGGATGAGATCCAAGAGCTGAAAAAAACACAGCCATAAGCTATCTGACTCTGCGACTGAGTGTTAGGTCAACCTTTCAGTTCTAGGGTAGCTTTGGGAAAATGCTCCTGAGAAGGGCAAAATCTGAGTAGGAGGTCAATTGTTTTTATGTTAGAGACAGAGGAATCTAGTTTAAGTGCCTGGAGTGAATCCGGGACTCTCATTTACCAGTTCAGTGATAATCACAGTGTTGTTGAAAGACAGACTTCAACAAGTGACAGCAATGAGTCAGGTATAATTAGCATGCATTGATTACTCATATTTTCTACTCAATACAGAAAATAACACTGTGAAGTGGATATTATTTATTTTTAAATTTTCTTTTTTTCTTTGAGAGATGGGGTCTCATTATGCTGCCCAGCCTGGAGTACAATGGCTAGTCACAGGTTTGATCTCACTAATTGATCAACACAGGAATTTTGACCTCCTCTGTTTCCAACCTGGGCTGGCTCATCCCTTCTTAGGCAACCTGGTGCTGCTCCTAGGGGTGACCATATTAATGCCAGATTCAGTAAGGATTCTCAATAGGCATAGTGCAGTGCAGCCCAGATTTTGATCCTCCTGCCTCAGCCTCCTGAGTGGCTGCGACTACAGGTACACACCACCATGCCAGCTATCCATATTTTTTAGATCAGAAAAATTAAACAGGAGAGGTTTCCCAGAGTCGCCTGGTTAATAAGACCATTTGTAGTGGAAAAACTATATTTGAACCAAGGTCCTCTGAATGTCAGTCTAATATATTTTCAGCATCACACAATACCTTTAGAGAGAGTAATGCCTAAATATCCCATTAGAAATGTGTAAAATATACAATTCACATATGTAGTTGAAAAAGATCTTTAAGGCTTTATGTAAACTGGTGTACATCACAGCATCATTCATAATGGCAGGAAATTGGAAAGTACTTAAATATCAAATTATAGAGGCATTATTAAGTTATAGGATATATCTACATAATGGAATATTATACAGATAATAAAATGTTAAGTTAAAAATAGAGATCAAGAATTGTATAGCATAGTGTCATCACAGTTATGTAGTATAGATTACACATACATACATATGTATAGAAAGGCATGCATTAAAAAAAAAAGTATAGAAAAAAATCCTCAAAGAAATATACCAAAACATTAATAGTGGTTATCTTGGTGAGTAAAAGGGAATAACTATACATTTTGTCATTTCAAAATTATTCACAAATTCTCTAAGAATATGAGCAGGAAATAAGCAGATTAACCATAAATGAACAAAACCAAATTGGTCTCAGACTTTTCTCTGCAATGTTACACAAGACAAAAGATAAAATAACATGTAAAGGGCATTGTAGGAAGTAAAACTGTATAGACTAATGAGTCTATAAATCAGCTGAGTGGTTGTAAAATCAACAATTAAAAAGTCTCGGGTATTCATGGACAGAAAATATACCTCTAAGAGAGATACTTGGAAAACAATATTCACTTATGGTATGGAATAAAAATTATACAGCAAAGAATGATGAACTTAAAAAGAACACGTTGAAAAGTACTGAAATACAATTGTAGGGATTAGACTATATAATTTCGGGAAACATGCTTATGAAACTAATGGAGAAGAAAATATTCTGTATAGATAACATTCCTTTAAATGATAAGGTCTTTAATACCTTAAATTAAGAAAAATCACTAGATAGAAATGATAAAGAGAAACAAAGATAATAAATATCTTATACTTTTTAACTTGTCTCCCTAAATTTTTATAATAAGTGTGTTAATTTTGTAGCAGAAATAGGCAAGCATTGAAGAATTAGTATACAAAGCATGCCAGGCGTCGTGGCTTATGCCTGTAATCCCAGCACTTTGGGAGGCAGAGGCGGGTGGATCACGTGAGGTCAGGAGTTCAAGACCAGCCTGGCCAACATGGTGAGACCCCATCTTCTACCAAAAATACAAAAATTAGCTGGGCATGGTGGGAGGTGCCTGCAATCCCAGCTACTCGGGAAGCTGGAGGCAGGAGAATCGCTTGAACCTGGGAGGCGGCGGTTGCAGTAAGCCAAGATCATGCCACGGCACTCCAGCCTGGGCAACAAGAGCAAAACTCGGTCTAAAATAATAGTAATAATTTCAAATCAGAGGAAATCTTACAGTCTACTGAGTTTGCCTCTTGCTGTCTCAGGTTTGTCTCCACATGTCATGTGTGCCAGCCCACAAGCCAGTTGCTAGGTAGGGCTTTAAAATGCTGAGAACTCACCAGTAAGATACTCTCCCAAGACATCCAGCGGATAGGGAGCACTGCCCGGCCCTGGATCCGGTAATAGTCACCACTGTACAGGTTCCTGCTCATTCCAAAGTCAGCTATCTTGATTGTGTAGTTCTTACCCACTAAGCAGTTTCGTGTGGCCAGATCTCGGTGAACAAAATTAAGAGAGGAAAGGTACTTCATGCCAGAAGCAATTTGGGTAGCCATAAACTTCAGGTTGGTGTAACTGAGGGAATAGACAAGAAGACAGAAGGTAGCCTATGGAAACAGGAAGATGTGAAAGGTATACCTTCTAAAATTGGCATCAACAAACCAGGGTTGAAAGCTCAACCTTTCTCTATTCTTGATGAGTCCCTTGCATTCCCCCAAAGGGCAGCTGCTCCATTATTCCCTACACTCTAACTTCCCCCACCCTCCCAGAACGGTGGTACACTTTATGACTCACTGCTCCCTATTTTCAGATCCCAGGTTACTCTCATGACCACAGGGAAGAGATGGAACACCTGGCTTGTTTACCTGACAGTGGGTACATTGCTGGAGGAAGAATTAGGGGGCTCATGGCGGGATAGAAACTGATTGAGATCTCCATTCTCCATGTATTCAGTGATCATGCAGAGAGGATCATCAGTGATACACACAGCTAAGAGATGGATGATGTTGGGGTCCTTGAGTCGGGACATGATCTTTATCTCCTTAAGAAAATCATTCCTTGGGAGGATACAGACAAAGTCAGAAGTTGCCAGAGTCAGAATCAAGAGGGAGAAGAATGCACACCAAGGTCTATTCCTAGACATTACACCAAATCTCTTTTCCCTTTGGATAACTTTTGAGAGGACAGAGAAGTTGACACCTGGATCTGTCTCATTCTATTCCTCCTGAAATATCATGGACCCGTATTCAACTGTAATGGTTTTGAGAACAAGACCTGTGACCTATTCACATTTTTATCCCTCGTATCTAACAAAATCCCTGCCACACAGAAAGTGATTAAAATAGGCTGCTAAAAACTATTCAGCAAAGTAAAAGGTTTCACTGAAAATCGTATCATAAGTGCATGAGGATATTTACCTTTTTTGAAAGCTGTGGAGTCACTCTATTACTAAAGGGAAGAAACTTTGTATGATGTAAAGAACCATGCTTTGGCTTATCTGATGACTCTTTATTTTCCCCTACTGACTTTTCTTAATGCAGTATGAACCATCAGTCAGTTGCAACATGTATTTAGTACCCTGTCCAAAACAGAGCTGTTTAAAGGCTGCAGTGTTAAAATCATGTCAAAAGAAGTATTCACTTGACCAAGACTAATAATTGTTTGAGTACATGGTGACAGGCACCCTTGGGTCATAAAGTAGCAATATTTAGGTTGGTGAGACCTCTAGCCCATATTCCGAAAACTACTGGAGCAGATCAGTTGTAAGTCCTCCAAGGGTTTTCTAGGAATCCTAGACTGAAAGCCGTGCTATGTCAATATAAATCACTGATATCAATGAAGTCCTGATGCAATACCTCCCTCTTTCATTCCTCCTTCTGTCCCAAACCAGGAGTTTCCATGGCTTGGAAGGGTCCACAGTCATGGCCAGCCATCACTGCTAAGGACACAGGTGGGAGGAATGGCAAACTTCACTGATCAGAACAACGGAGAAAGGCTTTGTCATATCCTGTGTCCTGTGGTTTTGTTTCCTCGTGCCACTTCCTCCAATCATGTGTTAAGATTAATATAAGAAATATTTCATCTCTCTATGAGACCCAGGAATGTTGTTTTTTATATTTACCAGTATCTTAAAGATTGAAATCCTCAGTTAAATTTCTAAAGCCTCCTCCACAGTTTCATTTCCTCGCCTTTCTCTCTTCTTTATCCTACATCCTATCTATTGCAAGACTTTTAATGAAGTCTATCTGATTTGGAGAATATTAAGCTTTTTTCACTATGAATATCAGTGAGACAAATCAAGACAACACAAATGGGAAAATGCATGTTATCCAGGTGTGGAGATTTCTCTGGGACACATACAGCCAGCTTTCAACCAGCATGCCTCTCTGGGTGAGGATTAACTCACCATTATTGTAATGGAAAAGCTGTTGGACAAATGGAGTGTGGCTGGAAACTGCAATTTATGTAGAAAAAGATCCAAGAGATTATTAGCCAGTTTGGAAAATGCTAGGGAATCGTGGATTCCTTTTGCTCTGGGATTCATAGATAATTTTCCAAATAGAGGTAACTTCTCATTTTGAGGGTTGCTGGACATAGAAGAAAAGAAGCATAAAAGAGAAAAAAGGGATGAGAAAATAAATAGAAATGGGAAAAAAGGAGAATGGAAGAAGCCTAGCAAGAACGATGCGTGATTGTGAAAACTTTGTCAAGAGGAGGTAATGACATGCAGGAGTACATCTGTGTGTAAAGACTGAGGATGGACACATCTAGACCGCTGTGTATGTTAAGAAGTACAGTGCTTGTGCACAGGAGACTAGGAAGTAAATATGTGGCAAGTACAACAGAAAATGTACCTTTGTGTTTGAGAGAAATGGAGAAAAAGATGAGAACTGCTGAGCCCATCAGAATAAGAAACAGTGGAAAGCTGAGGCAGCTCACTGAAAATTGCTCAGAAGTATCCAAGAGTATTCCTGGCCCTAAAGATGAAATGCATAAAAGAAAATTCAAAATGTAGACCACAGACCTGGCGTTCTTGTTGGCATCTGCTCGGAGCATTTTCACGGCCACCAGGACAGGCTGGTTGACACTGACATCTAGGGCAAAATCTTTGTCTTTGAACTTTTCCATTCCCTCCACTTCACAGAGATGAACCTAGACAAAAGTCATCTAGTCTCAGCATCATCATTTCTCCTGAAGATGTCTCAGTACTCTTGCTGGGCATTTCCTGGAGATAAACTAACTCTTACAACTCAGGCAAAATGATCAAAAGACCAATATGAAGATATGTGTAACCTATCTATGATTCAAATAATTGATAAGATTAAAAACAATGGTAAAGTACCCAGCTAACATGCTACTTTCCTGACTTAGAAATATACATTGATTGGAACATTAAGTGAATGAATGAATCAATAACAATATTATATGACAGCATAGCCCACTATAAAATGTCCTTTATTACAAATGCTTGAATTTTGATTCATTAGTCACTGGATTACGTAAAACATAAGGCAATTTCCTAAAGTAATCCTTTAGTATGGGGTTTAGCATTATAAGCAACTCCTGTGTATTATTAACAGGATAACAGATGTGAGTTTTCTATCCAGGGGACAAAATGAGGACATGTAACACCATGAACAGATAACATGGGCCCCTCCACCTCCTCCAACACCAGACCTATCCAAGGAGAGAACATGAGATCCACACTGAAAACCAATAACACATCTTAGGAAACCAAGTGTTCTATTTGGAGTTTAGATGGCAGTGGTGAAGAGTTCCTATTACAACTCAAAACGTTGCTTTGAGCTCCCAGAAGGTTCATGTAACTGATGCAAGAGTGAAAAGTTTAATAATGCATGCATCACTCTGAGGGCAACTGAAAAGAGTACTCCTCCTTATCTTAGTTGGTGATTCATTCCCTAGCGGCTGATTCTGGGACCAAAAGCAGGGGCGAGGTTGTTTTTCACCACTTTACATGTAACTTCCATTAAAGGGGAAAAAAACAAAGTGGCTATTGAGCAGCAGGATGTTCCTGGACGGTTCATAAAAGATGATCACATCTTGTGGGCCCCACCCTCCATAATCTATTGTAAACATTTTGGAAAATATTGAATGTTTTTCAAGATATCTGAAGTCTAGTGACTTGCCTGCCTTAAAAACTCCTGTAGAGAAATCGGAAATCCCAGGAACGCTACAGGTATTTGACAAAGATGAGGTTGACCCAATACTAGAATCCAGAGAACAACACAAAGAGAGACAAGTGGAAGAGGCATTCTGTTGTGAATCCACTTCTGGAAAGGACTCTTTGTTCTAGTGACCATTCTCTTTTTTTTTTTTTTTTTTTTGAGACGGAGTTTCGCTCTTGTTACCCAGGCTGGAGTGCAATGGTGCGATCTCGGCTCACCGCAACCTCTTCCTCCTGGGTTCAGGCAATTCTCCTGCCTCACCCTCCCGAGTAGCTGGGATTACAGGCACGCGCCACCATGCCCAGCTAATTTTTGTATTTTTAGTAGAGACGGGGTTCCACCTTGTTGACCAGGATGGTCTCAATCTCTTGACCTCGTGATCCACCCGCCTCGGCCTCCCAAAGTGCTGGGATTTTAGGCGTGAGCCACTGCACCCGGCCTCTACTGACTATTTTTATCCAACCACTTCCTTTGAGCTATAAGGGACTGGAGGCCCCACTCAAATAATCAACTCACCTCCCCAAACTGGCCTTCTCCCAGCTTCTCTTTGAAAGTTAAGAGTTTCCTGGGGAACTCCTCCACAGCCACATCTTTTCCTGAGAGCAGGTCCATGGTCACAGCAGGCACTGAGTATGTGTTGCCTCCTGTCACTCCCTGGAGGTTCACTATGTCAGCCTCTGCATAGTGGGGCACGCCCTCAGGGCCACTGGGCTGGACTGGCTTCACAACGCCGCTGCAGCCTGGGAAGACATGGTAACCAGCCTCATTCCACGGAGCACCTGTGGAGATCTCTTCAAGGGAGAAATTCTGAGAGGAGGGCTAAAACACGCCCCTGTGAAAGCCCAGCCTGCTTCCTGACAGTCTTACTTGGAAAATGGTTTTGCTTCCTCTAGAGATTTTCTTCTGGCCTTCAGAATGTAGGACCATTTTACGTCTCCTTCTTTTCCTTGTAATACATGATCATTAACAAATTCTGTGGCTAAACTTGTGGAATTGTGCAGTAAACTACAGGAAGGCTCATGGTATATCAGGGTGGGAATACTAAATGTTGAAGGTTTGATCACTTATTTCCTTAATTTTAAGACATTCATTGACTTAAAAATTGATTTGAAGTATCAAAAAACTTTCAGATTAAAGACATATGATCTAGTTTCAGACATAGTCTAACTTAGGGGAAAAAATTAAAATATGAGGTGAGGGATATTTTAGATTTAGGAAATAGGTAAATTATTTTTATTCACCCTAAGAAATAAATTAGTTTATATCCTTTATTCTTGCTGTCTCTGTGAAATTACTTGAGTTTTAGCATGCTCTTTCATGTCTGCTATCCATTGAATAATAAAATAGATATAAGTTTCCTTTTATCCTTTGAGAAGACCCCTTCAGGCTCCTTCCTGTAAAATCCTGTGCTCTTGTATTTAGTCCTCTCTGCTTCTACAACCAGCTCAGACATAGTGCCTCTCTCCTGAACACCGCAAGTTCTTTTCTACTGACTTGGGTACCTCAGGTTGATGCCCTAATAGAAAAACAGCTCTGAGCTTAAGAGGTCACTCCAGCTTCCCTTCTGACATCACTTAAGAGGTCACTCCAGCTTCCTTCTGACATCACGTAAGAGGTCACTCCAGCTTCCCTTCTGACATCACTAAGAGATCACTCCAGCTTCCCTTCTGACATCACTAAGAGATCACTCCAGCTTCCCTTCTGACATCACTAAGAGGTCACTCCAGCTTCCCTTCTGACATCACTAAGAGGTCACTCCAGCTTCCCTTCTGACATCACTAAGAGGTCACTCCAGCTTCCCTTCTGACATCACTAAGAGGTCACTCCAGCTTCCCTTCTGACATCACTAAGAGGTCACTCCAGCTTCCCTTCTGACATCACTAAGAGGTCACTCCAGCTTCCCTTCTGACATCACTTAAGAGGTCACTCCAGCTTCCCTTCTGACATCACTCTGCATCATTTTTTAAAAGACACTGAAATTTGAATCTGCTGGAACTCCTTATATTTTACCTTTTATTGCTTCATTTCAATGCTTTTATTGAGAAAGGGCAAGAAATATTTTACTCTCATAATAAAGTCTCATATTTCTCTAGCAAATGTTTGCCAAAGAGAAATTAACAAAAGCAGGTAAGTAGTTATTCATTTTAGTTATTTAAATGACTATACCACTGGGAATTTCAGAATGTCTTTAGCTTTCTTTATTTACTTCCCCAGGTGAAAATCCAGTCCTGCCTTTACCCACTAGTGAAATCTGGTGTTGGATGAATACTCTATCTGGGCCTTCTCACTTTCCCGACGTGTAAAATGAGGTTAGACTGGTTGGACCGTTTAGGTTCTGCTGGTGTTAATACTTAATTAACATGTTTCATTTTTTTCTTTCTTTTCTGGTATGTTGGTCCCTCCACGCATCTTATGTTCAGTAGCAAAGGAGAGATTCTCAAATTAGGCCAGAAGCAGCAGCAGACCAAATCTAGAAAGAGAATGTCGACTTCTCAGGAGGTTAGCAGAGACTAAAAATAGGTGCAGATAACTGGGAGCAGACTGTCATTCCTACCTGATGCTTGTCAAGGTTTCTCCCTCAACCTCCCGCCCATCACATCATCCTCACCTGACTCCTCCTCCCCTGGAGCAAATTCTGGGAGTTTTCGTATCAGCCTGGATGGCTCCTGGTAGTCAGGACGAAGGGGAAAGATGCGATCATAAGTCGAGTTGGACTCTTGTTCACTAGGTGATGAGGAGCGGTTATTGTTGAACATGCTGGAATCACTTGGCAAGGAAAGGCTGACTGTCATTTCATCATCCAGCATCCTTCGAGAAGCCTGGAAGAGAAGAACAAGGAGAAAGGTGTGTTGGCACAAAAGAGATGATCAATTCCTCCTCTTCTTAAACTCAGCTCTTCCACTCAAATGAAATAACCCTTTACTACTGTTTAACCCCAGCACCTCAGCAGCCCTGCATGCTCTAGGGATGCAGTCTGGTTTCACAAATGCCTGTGTTATAGAAACTTAGAATAATCCTTCATTTCTTCAAGGTAGAATTTGATCTTCTAATTTCTAAGATGTGCTTTCTGAAACATTTTTTAAAAAGCATTATCTTCATAATACTTTAAGAACCTCTCAGTAGCCAATGATCTCAATCTTAAAGAGTTTTCTATGTTTTATTAAATGATGGATTTTGCTGGCTTACCCTTTAACTGCTTGGTTTTGGAATAGACATAAATTGTTTATTAACTTAATAAATGTGCTGTAACATGATGAATCAATAGTTCTACCTGATCATTTTGACACTGCAGATTAGGATAACACCCACCGCCAACCCATATTTTCATTAACCAAAAGTAAAATGGTTACAATATGGGACAGGAAAGCCCTAGGTGTCCAGAGGTAACAAGGTGACTTACACCTAATAAAGGAAGGAGAACAACAAAACAACTAATCCTGTGGTATCTTATCTAATATAACCTGCCTGCTCCGTCAAAAGGAAAATGCCAGCATCTGCATGTATGTGACTATTTGAATTTAAACAAATGCTCCACTCAAACAAACACAGCTTGGGTGCTCAACAACAAACCTTAGATGTGCACTTTTCCACTATACTGACAGGTCCTCTGTTGCAATAATAACCCCAGTACTAAGCAAGAAGCTCAAAACATAGTAGATACTCAATATATGTGGGTTGAATCACTCAGAGAAGGAATGTTGAGGACACCATCAAAAGTATCCTACAAATAATGCGACAGTCTTAGAATGTATATGTGTACTTAATGATTTTCCACATAAAATTCTGTCCCCAGGAAGAAATCTTGAGTGTTATTCCAGAGCACCTTGAGTCATCTTACTCAGGATCTACAGGGATAGAATTTCTTGGAGGACCAAGTTAAATATTCAAGGGCAAAATCTTTGCTTTACCTATTATCTGGAGATTCCAACATTTCTCTTATAGTACAAGAAGATATTCCGACAGGCCTCAGAATAAAGACTCAGAAAAGTGTGGCAAATTTTGGCTCACATAAAAAGAAAAAGAGCTCATAGAGTAGAGAACACAGACCCTCCTCCTTCAGCTAAAATGTGGTCCTAACAGACTATTTAAAATGGTCACATATCCATCCTCTTCAAGCTGTCCAATGAACCTTCAGTTCACCACCACCCTCACTCTGGAATGCCTCTGGTCAGGTATTTGGCACTGGCGTGTTCCAGCATTCTAAAGGAGGAAAAGTTTTGATATTTGCCTCATTCATGCCTTGAGACATGCTCGTGACAGTGAGTGAGTCTCTGTGGAATTTTTCTTTCAGTCTTCTGTTGCTATTTGAGAATTGAAAGCTTTAATGTTTTCAGACTGGGAGACATACTTGTGGGAAGCAAGGAGACCTCGTCCATGAAATATTCCTGCCTGAAAACCTTAAAACAAACATCAGCCATCTCAGGAACCCAAGTATGACACAGGTCAGAAGAAATTGCAGGCTACTCATCAGGATTGCTCCTCCTCACCTCTGATTTGAGCCATTTTTCTGCCATCCTACATCTAGAAAGCTCTGGAGACTCAAGCCCATTCTCAAGGTGCCCTTTCCTCTCCTCTGGAATAGGCTCCACACGGGAATTGATCTCCCCGGAGACCTCAGCCCCAAACACAGAAATCAATCAGGATTTCTCCTCCTTCCTGTTCCCTGCCCTAGGAGGCAGTTCAAAGCGTCACAGCTCAGAGTTCCTGTGACCTGTCCTTGTCCAGGTCTATTGAGAGGAACTCATTGACCAGGATAGGTAACCATGACCAAAGGTAGAAACACTTACTCATCAGCAGACCCCAAGAGAATCAGACACTAAGAAACAGTGAGTTGCTATTTGGTCCAAGAAACCAAACAAGTCATAGATATTCCATCTTCGATGAAATTAATATAGTCTTGAAGAAAGAAATCAAGGCATTTCAATATTAACAATTGGAAAACGCATAAAAGACTGGATACCAGTTGTATGACCTTGAGCACATCACATTTTCTCATCAGAAAAATAGTTAAATGTATCAAGGCCCATGAGTTATTATTCAATGAGGTGTATATAAAATTGTACATGAGGAAAAAGTCTGCCTCTTGTAAAGTGTTAGACAATGTAAAAAGTTATTCAGATCATTTGGCCTAGAGAGAGAGAAAGAGTCTGAAGAGGGACTCGGGGAGATACATAATCATAACCTTCAAGTACACAAAAGTGGAAATTAGAATAGTGAGAAACTTGACTTGAATATTAATAAAGCTGGATGTTTTTCTACACACACACACACACACAACAGACAAGCAAACTGAAAAAGAAGAGAAGGAACTTCAACAGCATTATTAGAAATTTCACCTTGGCATTAGGAGAGTGATTCTTAACCTTGGATGTGCATCAGAAGCACTTGTTAATTTTTTAAAAAATATATATGGATGCCTGGACTCCACCCAAAATCCAGTGAATCAGAATTTGAAGGAAAATGCCTGAGTTGAGATTAAATGTATTAAAGAGTTTTCTGCATTCCTGAGGAAGGCTCCAACATCTCCACTCTAAAAATGAGAAAACAGACTTAGCGATTCTTTTTCTGGCTCCATTCCTACGTTTCTCGGTAGCTTCAGTTAGCTCTAGCCACTAATACATTTTTGCAATTTGCCTTTTACTCCTGGGACAACAGTGGCTCGAGAATAAAAGGAGCAGCTTCTTGTAGCTGCCCATTCTGTACCTCCTCACCTTCTCCAGCATTTTCTGCCAGAACTGCCTCCAGAGTATGATGACAATGATGGCCAGGAGGATGAAGATGATAGCCACCAAGCAGCCAATCAGGATCCTAGTGTTGCTGTCATCAACTTTAAGCATTGGATCTGTAACCAGGAAAGAAGGCAGAGAATACAATCATCCCACAGGTCAATAAGAGTATGAGGGACTGGATTGAAAACATGGAGGTAGACTCCATTCCTTGAGGATAATTCTAGAAGATGCCACCCTACTACATCTGCTTATTCTTGCTCTTGCTACTGTTTTATTACTTTTTGTTTTCTTGAGACAGAGTTTTGCTCTTGTTGCCCAGGCTGGAGTGCAATGGCATGATCTTGGCTCACTGCAACCTCTGCCTCCCAGGTTCAAGTGATTCTCCTGCCTCAGCCTCCTGAGTAGCTGGGATTACAGGCATACACCACCACACCCGGTTAATTTTTGTATTTTTAGTAGAGATGGGGTTTCACCATGTTGGCCAGGCTGGTTTCAAACTCCTGACCTTGTGATCTGCCTGCCTCTACCTCCCAAAGTACTGGGATTACAGGTGTGAGCCATCATGCCTGGCCTGTTTTATTACTTTGTTCCCATATCCTACTTCCCTCTTCCATAAGACAGTGGCCTCCCACTCCCCATGTCAGACAGGATAATGGTGAGTTTTTCTATTCTTCCCAAAACTTGTCACTATATTATTATGGCCTGAGTCTACAGTCCCTTAATCACACCTCATGAAAAACAGGTGAGGAACCAGTTTCACCCTCTGCATTCTCTGAGACATGCCAAGGTAGCTGAAAGTCCTCTTTGGACATATTCAATCACATGCTTCCCACGTTGCTGGCTGGTGTCACCAACAACTGCCTAAAGCAATGCATACATGGCATATTTATCTCCAATTAGAGAGACCAGCATTTTGTTTCTTAGACTTCCACCCATTCTTAGAAATCCCCACTATGGGTCTCACATAGGAATGTCCCTTTCCCTGTTTCTGACCCCAAATTCCCAGTCTTTCATGGAGAAATTGGGACAACTCCAGACTGTGCCTCAATTAAAGAAGCACATGAATCAGTAGTGGAGAGAATATGTTTGGATCCATATCTTGGAGGTAGACAGTCCTACCTTTCCAGGGCTACTCTTCATCCAAAGCCACCTGGTGTAAAGCCTCTCACATAGACAGGGCTTTGCAAATCTCCACCCTTCTTCATCCTCCAGGAAGTCCCTTCAACTTAATTTGTATAATTTAGGAATCACACATACCATAGGTTGTGGGTGCCATAGGAGAGGTGGGTAGGGCTCCAGAGTTGTTGTACATTGCAGCATCTGTTATAAAACAAGGGTGAGTCAGAGCCAGGGAGAAGACAGATAGCTAGTATTTTCTCTGGAGGCATATTGTGACCTAGCACAGCGAGAGATCAATTTAGTGGGTTGCCATCAGCCTTCTAAAAAAATAAAATCATAAATACATTAAATAAAAATATCACCATTCATCTAAACAGTAAGGGCAAGTTTTTCTTTACAAAATTTTTGTTTCACTTATTACGTACTAGGTGCTATGGTACAAAAGTTTTAAGAAACAGCAATTCAAAGGGCTGTGACCACACATTATCATAAAGCATAAGAAGCAGGATGCAAATGCAGCAAAAATATAGAGAGAATGTAGTGGGTAAATGGGCAAGGGACAGGCAGTGTTAAGATGCTTTTCCCTTCAAGGAAATTAGGTTGTTTATAAAAGAGTCTCCACTATGCCTCATTGGCCTAGCCCTCCAATTTATGAATTAAAGCTTCACCTTTGTTGATATTTACTGACATTGGAGTGTCCTTTACTGTGATTTTGCAGTTTCTGAGACTAAACCACAAAAGCGTATTTGCCAGATGATGTTGGCAGCTTTGCAAGAATTATTTCCTCTGATTTATCTCATCAAGGGGGTCAAGAATAGAATATGTATTTCCTTTCTAAAAGACATTTCTTCCAAGTATCCTAATTTTTCTTCTTAACATTATTATATAAATAAGGAGGTATCTGGCATCTGCATGTGCTTTCTGAGCCTGGTTGTCAGGCTCCAGTGAAAACTAACATTATTAAGACATTGGATTTAAAGCTCAAGAGACCCCAGGAGTCAAAAACCATGGTTCATAGCTATAATTAGCTATAATAAGTATACCAATTACTCTGCCAGGAGAATTTCTGAGGATGAGTGGGAATCTATTTGTCCCCCAGTTAACACTTACAGGATAAGTGGCACTGACTTTGAGCATCTTGATTTCTACTCTCAGTAGATACTCAGATAAAATAATCAATCCATTTACTCTGAGAGGAAATCCTTAGCACAGAGGCATTTAAACACCAAACCTGTTTTCCTAAAAATATGCTCTATTTTCTTATCAGTACATCTTAATAAGAAAACCATCTTGAAATTTTCTTCTTTTAAAAATCAAATCTGAAATGATGGGTTCTTTCGGTTTATCTGGTGGTGGTGGTGGTGGTGTTTTAACAGGGTCTCACTCGGCCACCCAGGCTGGAGTGCAGTGGTGCAATTTTGACCCACTGCAAGCTCTGCCTCTGGAGCTCAGGTGATTCTCCTGCCTCAGCCTGTCTAGCTGGGACTACAGGCATATGCTACTGTGACCATCTAATTTTTGTGATTGTTGTGGAGACAGGGTTTCTCCATGTTGCCCAGGCTAGTCTCAAACTCTTGAGTACAAGCAGTCCTCCCGCCTTGGCCTCCCAAAGTGTGGTTTATATTTAAATTAGTCTCTTCATCTCTCTTATGTTATTTTACATCTGAAATTTTCTTCCAGGCCCAGTACAAGTCTCATTCCTTTGATGCTCTCTATGACAAACCCACTCTAGTGCCCTTTCACCTTCTGACCCTTTATTGTTCATATTACTTTGGACTTTTTTTTTTAAAGCATTGTGTATCTTTTGTCTCCCCACCTAAAATTTAATGGTATGAACAATATTCTAAACGCCTTTTAACTTTTCAAGATTTTGCAGTTTCTGGCTCCAGGAATTTAAATCACTATTTGCTACTGTTACTGTTCAATCAAAAGTAGTGTTTAGAGTTTAAAATGAATACTTAAAAGTTGAAATAATCAGAATACAATGAACCTAACTGTATATCACATTGGTGACATAACTATATACAGAAAAGAATTATCCTACTGTTACTCAACTGACCTTAGAACATAGTACTTTGACTACACATTCTTAGCAGGATACGTTCTCAGGACAAAGAAAAGAGAATTGAAGAGAAATCTTAATGCTTAATAGTTATGTTGTCAGTAATAATATTGTTATTGCTTTTTGAATAGTAAGATGAAGAAAATGCTGCTAACATTGTTAGAAAACATGATATTTAGCATAAATAATAGAGATGAAAGTATAAAATCAAATTTTAATGAAAACCTTATCTTTAATTTGAATTGGAAGTAACAAGGTGAACTCATAATCTTTTTATTTTTAAAAATACATATTTCATTGCTTTCTCCCACTGAAAAATCCAAGAAACAATGACAACCTATTGGCAATGAGCATTCCTATTGCCCAGTGTATGGTATCTAAATACCATTTCCTACTAAAGGGAATCACAATTTCTTGAAGAAATGGTTGATTCCATGTTGGGGGCAGTACATGTTCAAAATGAGCTTGAAATACCTTGTTCTTTCAGAAAACAAGAAAGTTATCAAAGGCTTCTAGGGTCAGATTCAAACAGCAAAGAGCCCCTTTAAAAATGCAGCTCTAGTCAAAGACAGCACAACTTGAGTATTCAAAAGAATAATGGCTGGGCTTGGTGGCTCATGCCTGTAATCCTAACACTTTGGGAGGCCAAGACAGGTGGATCACTTCAAGTTAGAAGCTGGAGACCAATCTGGCCAACATGGCAAAACGCTGTCTTTACTAAAAATAGAAAAATTAGCCAGGTGCAGTAACAGGCACCTGTAATCCCAGCTACTTGGGAGGCTGAGGCAGGAGAATCACTTGAACCCAGAAGGCAGGGTTGCAGTGAGCCAAGACTGCACCACTGCACTCCAGCCTGGGAAACAGAGTGAGACTCTGTCTCAAAAAAAAAAAAAAAAAAAAGAAGAAGAAGAATAGCTGCAATCAAGTAAACATTAAATTTACAAAAATCAATGAGTTTATAATGAAGCTACATGAATATTTTGTTTACTTCATTGCTTTCTTCCACCAAAAAGTCCAAGAAACAATGTCAACCTATTAGCAAAGGGCATCCCTATTGCCCAGTTTGTAGTATCAAAATACCATTTCCTACAAAAAGGAATCAAGATTTCTTGAAAAAATAGTACTATACTCTTTTTAAAAAAATACTTTCGGGGAGGATCCAAGATGGCTGACCGCTAACATCTTAAGATTGTAGCTCCCAGTGAAAACGCAGAGAACAAGAGGACGCCACACTTTCAGACAAATTTTGGTCGCTCACGGAGCAGAAGATTCCTAGTGGAGGAGCTGCTCGGGTCACAAGTGCGACTCCTGTGGCCGGTGCGGCGGTTTTGCCGGCACCTCAGAGCGGCAGCTCTTGGAGCAGAGTAAACGGGACTGGTTCCCCTTCTGACCGAGGTTTGGAGCTCCGGGAAGGCAGTGTCGCCTATACGGACTCAAGAAGGAAGTCAGACTGGAGATTCCCGGGCAGAAAAGCACCATCAGTCTTAACGCTGCTGTTTTGGCCGGTGCAGTGGGTTGCTCATATTTTGGCCCTGGGAATTAACAACTTGGATGTTTACTCAGAGACCTAATTTGAAAAGTGGTAATTACAAAGACGACAGGTGAATAAACTTACAATGATGGGAAGAAACCAGCGTAAAAAGGCTGAGAATACTCAAAATCAGAATGCCTCTCCCTCTACAGAGGATCACAGTTCCTCATCAACAAGGGAACAAGGCTTGATGGAGAATGAGTGCATCCCAATAACAGAATCAGGCTTCAGAACATGGATAATAAGAAACTTCTGTGAGTTAAAAGAACATGTTGTAGCCCAACGTAAAGAAACTAAGAACTTTGAAAAAAGGTTTGATGAAATCCTAACGAGAATAGACAATTTAGGGAGGAATATAAGTGAATTAATGGAACTGAAGAATACAATACGGGAACTCCGAGAAGTATGCACAGGTTTAAACACTCGAATTGTTCAAGCAGAAGAAAGGATATCAGAGGTTGAAGTTCAACTTAATGAAATAAAACGAGAAGACAAGAATAGAGAAAAAAGGATAAAAAGGAATGAGCAAAGTCTCCAAGAAATGTGGGACTATGTGAAAAGACCAAATTTACGTTTGATAGGTGTACCTGAATGCGATGGAGAGAATGAATCCAAGCTGGAAAGTATTCTTCAGGATATTATTCAGGAAAATTTTCCTAAAGTAGCAAAGCAGGACAACATTCAACCCCAGGTAATACAGAGAACACCACGAAGATATTCCTCAAGAAGAGCAACCCCAAGGCACGTAATCGTTAGATTCACCAGGGTTGAAATGAAGGAGAAAATACTAAGGGCAGCCGGAGAGAAAGGTCAGCTTACCCACAAAGGGAAGCCTATCAGACTTACAGCAGATCTCTCAGCAGGAACTCTACAAGCCAGAAGAGAGTGGGGGCCAATATTCAACATCCTTAAAGAACACAACTTTTAGCCCAGAATTTCATATCCTGCCAAACTAAGCTTCACAACTAAAGGAAAAATAAAATCTTTAATGAACAAGCAAGTACTCAGAGATTTTATTACCACCAGGCCTGCTTTACAAGAGCTTCTGAAAGAAGCATTACACATAGAAAGAAACAACCAGTATTAGCCTTTCTAAAAATATACCAAAAAGTAAAGAGCATCAACATAAAGAAGAATTTACATCAACGAATGGATAAAACAGCCAGTTAACATCAAATGGCAGTAATCCTAAATTTAAATCGACTAAATACCCCAATCAAAAGACACAGCCAAAACCCAACGGTATGCTATATCCAGATCCATTTCACATGCAAGGATACACAAAGACTCAAAACAAAGGGATGGAGAAAGATTTACCAACCAAATGGAAAGCAAAAATAAATACATAAATAAAAAACAGGAGTTGCAATTCTCGTATCTGATAAAATAGATTTTAAAGCAACAAAGATATAGTGGTAAAAGGATCAATGCAACAACAAGAGCTAACGATCCTAACACCCAGATACATAGAGACTTAGACTCAATGAGACAGAAAATTAATAAGGATATCAAGGACTCAAACTCAGATCCGGAACAAGTAAACTTAATAAATATTTGTAGAGCTCTCCACTTTAAACACACAAAATATACATTCTTTTCAATACCACATCACACCTACTCATAAGTTCAAATGAAATATTGATTGGCAATTATTAATACCCATTTCTTTTAGAATAAAGCAACATTTCCGTTCTCTCTCCCTCTTTTTCTTCCTTTTTCTTCCTCTCCTTCACTCCTTTTTTTTTCTTTCCTTCTCTCAAAAAAATAAAAGGAAAAAAGAAAAAAGAAATCAACTTGTAGACCTCTAGATCCAGGTCGGCAATGTCTCTCTCATTGCCTGATTTCCTTCCTTCCTTCCTTTCTCTCTCTCCCTCCCTCCCTCCCGCCCTTCTTCCTCCCTCCCTCCCTTCCTTCCTCCCTCCCTTCCTCCTTTCTTCCCTTCCTGCCTTCCTCAAAAAAAAAAAAAAAACTTTCTAAGAAGAGTTACATGAATATTTGTTCACTCCCATTCTCATCCCTACCTCTCCACAAGTAAAACGAACCACACAAAGGATTCACTGTATCCAGCAATGAGAAGCCACCTGTACAATCCCACTCCTCTCAGAGAGCTGCTAATGAGATGTTCTGGGTATGTGCCTTCCTCCTTCATCATCTTGCTCCCACTTCCCAAAGGGGACCTGAGCTCCCTACCTGATTGGAAGGTGATCTCACTGAACATCATCCAGGTATCAGCAAAATGGTATTGGCACTTGATGGCACTGGCCATTCGGTGGTGGAGAGGCACCGTGACAAACCGAGCACTGGGGTTGACGTCATCCAGGACAAGAGGGAAGGAAATGGCATTCGGTTCCCACTCACTGGCATCAGAGCGGAAGTAGCACTGCACCTCCTTAAAGATCTTCACACCTTTAGCAAACATGTTGTTGCAGTGGACCTGGTAGAGAGAGAGGCATGTGAGTGATAGGCTGGCCCTGCTAAGTTGCACAGGGACACAGTGCCAGCCAACTCAGTAAGAGTCAAGACCTGCTGTTTCTGTGAGCACCACCCTTGGTGAATAGTTGGTGTTCTGCAGTCTTCTGGATTTTTCCTTCTACGAACCTCACAGTGGCACTGATAGTTGGTCAGGCCTCATAGAACCTGGGCCGCAACCCTTGTTACCTGTATGCACTGTCTGCCCTTCGCCACCTCACTTCATGTTGCTGGACTGTAGTTTCCTCATCTGTTAAATGAGAAGGACTGCAGCCTCTTCTCAGGCCCTTCCTTGCCTTGAACTCTCTCCAGTCTATGATCTTCTCAATCACATTTGCCGTCTACCCTGATCATAGCTATTTTGAACCAAGGTAAGAGGAAGAATGCCATCCTACTTCCTCCTAGGTACATTTTAGAGCCAGTCTACTTTTCAACAGGGCTAGGTGAGAGACCTGAAATATACACAATCCAAAACAATTTCATCTTTTTTTTAGAAAAAAAAAAAAAATGTGTGGGGTGTGTGTGTATACACACACACACACACACACACACACACACACACATATATATGTCTGAATTAACCACACATTCATGGAAGAGCTTTAACCCAGCATCTTTACTCCACATATATATGTGTGTATAAATATATACATACGTATGTTTGTGTATATACACACACACACACACACACACACACACACATATAAACACACAACTACACTGGTAAAAAGATAAATATAATCTTTAACCTAAAAATTAATTTTTTTCACCTGACATTAAAATAAATTAAAGCATTTTTAGGGGCCTTAAAAATCTGTGGTCCCTGGACACTGTGTTATTGTACCTAATGAATATGTCACCTTTAGTGTTAGAACAACAACAACAAAAAAAATGAGAGCTCACTGACCTAACTCCCTTACACACAAATAAAGAATCACACCCTTAGAGAAGAAGTGACTTGTGAAATACATTTAGCTAGTTAGCAATAGAATATGTCATTGAAGTGGCATCAGCCTAGGCTTCTTTCTAGCATGCCTTTTCTCTCCAGCACTATGATGTGTGACTCCTTAAAGAAGTTTTATCACACCCGACTCCACTGACCTTCATGGTAGTGAAATTCCTGATGCGGTCAAATTCAAACATGATCTCAATGTAGCCATTGGTGGCACTCTCATTCCGCCAGCCCACATAGTCATA
Source organism: Saguinus oedipus (assembly GCA_031835075.1). Lineage (NCBI taxonomy): Eukaryota > Metazoa > Chordata > Mammalia > Primates > Cebidae > Saguinus > Saguinus oedipus. Next base: position 30,353,921 of record CM063190.1, on the reverse strand, counting down.
GCCAGGCCACACGTGGTATTCATGGGTCTGGGTGAAATCATCCAGGCCAGACACACCATCTGTCAACTGGCCTAGCCCTTCTGTCATGCTGCTCAGGCCAGGAGAAGGGTGGGGAAAGGAGAGAGAAATCTGAGTTAATCACACATTCATGGAAGAACTTTTACCCAGCATCTTTACTCCAGATTTTGTAAGAGTTTATTATCTTGGAATTGAAGGATTATAATTAATCAAATTTGTATAATAGTACTGACTAGTTTATCTTACACCAATGGAGAATTAAGAATTTCATATTAGTAATGTTTATAAAATATTTGATGCTTACCCTTTTAGTAGTAAAACTTTCAAACAACATCTTATCATTTAATATGAAAAGCTTTCTATAATCTTATTGCACCTTGCCTATTCTTATATACCGGATATGTCTTCACATAATGACTCAATATTATCAAATGCATTTGATGACTTAATTCATTGAGTAAACGTTGAAATGGATAAATGCATAGGATGAATACTACCATACATGGTACCACTTGCCCCATTATCAAATAAATGTTTCCAGAACTTAGTGCTGACTCTCTTTTAACTACATATTGTCATTGTTCAGTGAATCAATTTCAGAGAAGCCAGTCACACTCTCTTCTATTCTACATATCCAGCAACCCGATTTGATATTCAACTACAGGGGGGAAAACATAATCTCTAAGTTTAAATCATAATTTCTATGTATTTTTAGTTAAATTTGTAGGATACTAGACCCAGGAAGTAAGATGTACAGATTTCATGAGAATCCCAGGTATCAGATTTAGTTTTGTGTTCTAGCTTAGCAGCCTTTTTTGACTTCTGAATAAAAGGCTGTTTTAAAGGCTGAGTTTGCCAGAAGACTGACTGCTGGATGGAATATAACTGCATTTATACTTATTTGACTATTTGGAGGACACAAAGAGGCTCCTTCCTTCTTTTTATGGAGGGACAGAGCAAGACTCCATCATGTGGAACTTCTCTTTCTCAAGCTCTGCATCTCGAGCTATGGCAGATGTGACACAAATCTCCCAAATAAAGAGATTGGGATACTCACCCTCAAGCTAATAATGGGTATGACCCTTGAGGTTTATAGCCAGATCAATAATATGTAAAATTTGTGAATTGCAAAAATAAAAATAAAAAATACTAATAGTGATTATGCCAGCCTTTTAAAATATATTTATTCATTAAAAAATGTTTGGTAAATTATAAAATTTGACTGGCCTTATCCACAGTGACCAGAGCCTGGATCTCCCTTCCAAGGTTTTGCCATCTTTTTCTTCTCTCTACAGATCAGAAAGCTAGGAGAATATAAGTTTACTTGCAATAAATATATTTCCAATTATGCCCATAAAAATAAATCCCATGAAAGTCTTATGAAAAGCAACACAAATTAAAAGAAATGCCTGTTCAGTTTCCCCTTGGCCAAAATTAAATCAAGTTGAGAAGGGATAAGAAAAGAAATTTTCCGTGTTTGTATACCTTAGAGTTATTTAAATCACTAGTAGGCATATATTACTCTTGAATTTTTTAAAACAAAACAGTAACTTTGGTAATATGACTATTTCCTGAGACTCTGATGAATGTCATCTCACAGTAGCTGAGAGGATCTCTACACTCAGCCACCTCCACCAGATATTTTATTACCTCAATTATTAAATGAAAGCCAATTATGTCTAAATTTTTGTAATTTTTAAAAATCTTTCCGCTGGAGTTCAAAGCTGCAATTCCAGCTACCTTCCTTATTTCTCTACTGAAAGTCTGGTCAGTCTCATAGACTTATACCCCAAACTAAATCCATCATCATCCCCTATTAACTAAATCTTTCAGGTTGGTTTCCCTTTTCTATAAATTATACCTCTCCTTCATAATAACTGAAAGTGCTTGGTGCATACTCAGCACTCAAAATATATTTGTTGAATGAATAAACGTCAGCCCCATTGTTTAGTCACTTAGACTGTCAGGCTTCATCTAACTCTTTTTCACACCCTACTGCATGCCCCATACATCCAATCAGATTGCAAATGTTCCCCAAATGAGTATCTTTTCCTCATTTCCCACAGTCACAGTTACGGCCTTGGTCATTAATTCTTTTTACTTGACAGAACTCAGAGTTTTAAAATGTTCCTCATCACCTCCTCATTCCATTCAAATCTAACCTGGGCATGCTGCTTGATTAATCTGTCTAAAGCACAGCTAAAAATCATGTCCTTCCCCAGCTTTAAAAATCTTCAGTGACTCATTACATTAATGATAATGTTTATAAAGAACAAGAATAGCAACTTCTCCTCTTCCTCTTCCTCCTCTTCTTGCTCCTTTGGGCCTTGACTTCAGGTTCCTTCAAAATATGGCATAATCCTCTTTGTTACGCTTCTCCTGCACTACTTTGCCACATAAATATGGTCCACAGTTAAATAAACCGTTGATTTCTCCCAGAGAGTCCCCTAAACTTTATAACCATGATTCATTTTACCTCATGCTATTCCCTCTGCCTAAAACCCCATTTCAAGGTTCTGTACCTGTGAAAATTCTACCCATTCTTTGGGACCCAATTCAGATGTATCTGTTCTACCATATCTTTACTGGTCCTTCAGTCAGAAAAACGTTAATCAGATAACAACTTACATGTGTACATCAATTTATCTTATGAAATGCTTTTCATACGCATTTTAATCCCAGCAAACAGAAGTCACTTTTATTATAGAAAATCCAGATGTTTTCATCCCCATTTGTGTGCTTTCCTACTACAGTTTACTTTTTCCTTTGACTCTCAAAGCAATCATAAGCTATCTCTTGCTCATACACTTGAATCATAGTAACTTATATTCAGTTTTAGCCCCTACTCCAAATTGTGAGATCTTTAAAGGTAGTATCGATGACTTCACTACCTTTGAATACCTAACATGTCTGGTGAAACTCCTTGTATTTAGTAACAGTTGATTAACAAAGGCTTATTAAGTTAAACTGAATTTGATTGATCTCTGATTTCCTCTATGCCTTGAATACATGCCTGTTGGGGTGTGACTGAGTGAAAGTATGCCAAGACAGTTTAAACAAACAGGAAAGAACAGTGACTAAGAAGATGGAAAGGAAGTGACTAGGAGTAGAAGAGTGGCTGAATCAGGCCTTCACCCAGGGGATGTCAGCTAGAGGGCAATAGTTCCTTCTCCACACCTAAGCCAATGGAAGGCTGTAATTCCACACTCCCTTCCTGAGCCTCACTAGTATCTCCTCTTGACTCCTGTCAACCTCCATCATCTGGTCTGGTCTTCACTGTGGTCTGACTTTTCTCCCAGGCTCAACTTTGCAGATACAGACCAAGCTTAGAAAAGTGTTAGCAAGGGATAGAAGAATGGCAAGGCTTGAAGTCTTAAAGCGAAATGGGATAAGTGGGAGCATCCCTTATCCAACCCTAAGTTCCAACTGTATCTGGTTACACTTCTTCGCCATGGCCCTCCATTGATCCACTTCATGCTTATCCATTGTTCCATTCTGTTCTTCTCAGCTCCAGCTTCTACTAGAGTCAGGCCAGTCTTGCCTTCAGCCCTGCTTCGTTTCTTCTGCTGCCTTCTACCTACCTCCCTCTGCTACAATTCTCATCTTGCCCTAGAAACTTTCCTTGTCTATTGTAAGCCTTACTAGTCCCCTTTTTACAATTTTCAAAGCATTTATATTTATAAGGTCTATTCTTTCTGATTTTTTGACCTGCCTAGAGTATCATGACTTCAATTATCTGGCCCTTTGTTTCCATAAGTAGGCCAGTATTTGTGTCAAACCACATGTCCTATTTTGAGAGTCAAAAATATGGCTATGATACTTAGAGCCATATCACAAACTCTAGCCCTTGCTTTGTGCAATTGATTGTTTTCTAGGTAATTAACTTGTCTTCCCAAACTCGGCTTTAAGTTCCCTGGAAATAAAGGTCGTGTATATTCCTTCATCTAAATTATCTCCAAATGCCTTGTACAGGAACTAAATACTGATTGGTTGATTGATTATTGATCCCAAGACGTGATAAAATATTATACTCTCCTAGTGGCCAGTTTCCCATTCTGATTATCAAAGTTTCCCAGGATTTACCTGTACCCAACAGCTCCATCATAGACAGAATCATTCAGATAAATGATGGAGCCCCCAGGGAGTACAAACTGCTGCCCAGCTGGAGCATTGTATGACACCAAGCCATCTGCAAAGGAAACACAGCCAAGTGAATGCCTACTACCCAGGCCCATTACCTTAGGAAACTATGTGAGTTTCAAGGGTACAAGCTTGCATAGCATGTCCAGCAGGACCCCATCTGGGCACCCAGGGAGCACTGTGGAGAAGTGCCCCTCAGTGGCAGTCGGCATAATGACTCTGAATGCATGACTCTGGGTGTGGGGCACCAAGCACTGGGATATTGAGCAATGCTTCTGTCTCTACTCTTCCTAAGAGGGAATCACTGTTTCAGGAGTAACTGATCCCTTTCTGATAAGGTTGCCTTCATTTCCCAGAAGTCGGAGTCTTTAATAAGGTCTATAGGCTTCCTGGGCGAGTGACCTACCTAGCCACACACAGCCATAAAGCTCCACCCTCATGCACACATTCATGGAGTGGTCAGTGACTGGAATGAACCGGACAAATCTGGCCACAATAGGTGGCTCCAAGTCCTTTAGGAAAATGTCATAGGGGTTACTATTTCCATCCAGCACCTGAGGAGAGAGAAGAGACAGAGTGACGAGGTGGTATTAAATTATGTTCACTTTTCTTCACACCCCCCCCACCCTTTTGATGGGCTTCCTCTTCTTAATTCAAGGAGCAGAATACAACTACTCCTCTTCCCACGTGGGCTTGATATTCCTTCCCTGCATCCCTCACCCTGGGTCACACATTTACAAGGGCATGCCTGGTCTGTGGACACACATACCCACACAGACAACCCATACCCTTCTCCTAGCCTAAGTCAAAACGTGGTCTTGGACATCCCAGGGTCTGGATGTCTCCACTTCCTACCTGTTTCCCATGACGGTTCCGCCAAGAGATCCAGCGAGTGCCATCTCGACTGTAGTTGATCTTGTACATGGGGGCAAACTCAATGCCGTGACCCCCTGCATGGCGCCCCTGGGTCCCCACAAGAGTGATAAAATGGAGAGTATGTAAGTCAATCTGTAGAAACTCCTTCAGGTCATCAGGTTCCACTGGAATCTCAGGGCACCAGGCTCCATCCCCTTCTTCTGAGTCCAGCCTTGAAAGGTGAGGGTTGGGGAGAGAGGGAGCAACCATGAAACCACAGAGCTGTTTACTGGTTCACAGGCAAGCAGCTGCCCTGTATTGAGGGGAGAGAGCAGACTGTCCAGTTCTTACAAACTTTTTGGGGTTATCGCCACAGTTTTCACTGCCACCATAGTACCCATTTGTGGTCAGATCCCTTTCCCTGGAGTACCAAGAAACCCTGAGAGACGGTCCCCACCAGTGAGCTGGAGGCCTTCAGATCACATGTAGCCTTCATTATCCGTCCTGATTTAGAGGTCTAAAGAGAAATAAAGCTCTTCCTACCCTCTGTTCCCTCATCAGTTATTTCATATCTCCCTTCCCACATTCAAACTCAGTCTAACAAAGCTAGCCACCCTTTGCTTGGACATCAAGTTATAGCAGTAGGGAGGAGGGATAGTAGGGTCTCCAGTGTGGGTTATGCAATGCAGCAGAATGGGCATCACAGACCAACAAGGAGCCATAGAAACACATGGGGAGGATGAGGGGGGAAGAGCAGGTCAAGGAAGTAGTAAATAATCTGGTTTCATTTTATTACCTCCAGCCTGAGTTACCACTGAGCAAAATTGTGAAATTATTATGAAGTTTATTTTGAGAACCTCCTACCACTTTCTCTCCCCCAGAATGTTCCTTTTTCCTACAGATATCACCCATTCATTTGTCACTCCCTTTCAATTCCACCAACCATTACTCTAGTCTTTGATACACTAAGAAATTACGGGGAAGGTTCGTCAGAATTGCTTTTCTTATGGGTAGTTCCATTTTAATAAAATCAATACTTTACACCAAAATAATTAGATTCCAGAAAGAGTGTTGGGTCCAACCAGTAGAGCAGTAGGGAGTTTACTGATGTAGAAGACCCCTGAATCAATCACCCCAGGAAACTGCCACACTCTGTCTGTGGGTAAGGATGGCCTTTCCATGTGAGAGATCCTTGAGAGAGGGAGAGAACTTGTTGGAGGCCTCAATGTCTAGTTAAGCCCTTGATGCTGTGCAGTGAGTGATGTTTCATAGACTCCCTGAGAAGAGGGGTGGATGCTAACTCCCAGTGTCCTACGTAATCTGCACCCTCGCATAGCTGCCACCGTTGCCCGCCTCCTGCAGCAGCTCATAGTGAGAAAGTCAGGGAAAGCAAATCCACTTCCTATCAATAAACTCATTTATTGTGGTTGATATGGCCCTAGGGCTTCTGTGGTTGAGATGGGGCTGCCAGACAGTACATGTGGCTAAGCCCTGAATTCTCTCCCTGAAAACATAGAGAGCAGGACAGACCCATTTGCTGTCCATCCTTCATTCTCAACAGCTCCTGCCAATGACACCACCTTCCCTTCCCCAGCCCCTTGGGTCAGGAATCTGTGCCCAGGAAATCTGTCCAACCCCAGAACATGCGCTGTCTTGAAGCAGCCATCCTCACCTTCCATATTTGGCAGCTGTGGACTCTGACCACTGACTGGAAGCTGTGATGTCCTCATCTGGAATCTGGCCTCCTGACATGCCCAGAGGATAACGGCATACAGCTAGACCAAGAGAAACCAAAGAGAAGAGAGAGGACATGCTTTTATTTTTATTTTGAGTCCCCTAGGAAGAATGTCACTGAACATTGAACAAGGAATAAGAGAATTTACATCTTCCTAAATCCCCCTATCGCCCCAGTTTGACCACCCTGACTCTATCAGACTTGTCTTCCTGGCCTTGACTCCAAATACAATTTGGGCCTCCAAGATTTGACCCCCAGCCAAATCTATGTTTTCGTTCAAACTCTGACAATTAGTGTAATATAATGTAGTGTGCCAATTTATGCTTTGTATTTAGTAATAAACCCAGTGGCCCATCCCATTCCCTTATTAGCAGATGTGCACTTCTAATCAATTTCCCAACAGTAGTGAGGAACCCTCATAATCACCAGGCACCCTTATGATCCAAAGAATTATTTTTTAAGTATTTAATTGCATGAAAACTATAAAGCAAATGAAGAGATCAAACATACATTTTTGGCACCGTTTAGAGCCATGTTCTAGCTCCTGGCTAAAAACAGCAACTTCTGGATACAGAACTTCTTTTTCAACCAAAGACAGAGTAACAGAGACCAGATTTACTCTCCGGTGTGAAACAACCAAAAAGGACAAACTATACGAAAAGTTATGTTTTAAGATAATGAGCATCTGACAACAAAGAACAACAATCTGAGAGTCAGGAAACAACACAGCGGAGCCCTACGGTGGCCTCAGCTTACTGGCATGGAGTGTGTCCAGGACACAACATAATGAGTGAGAGCTCAGGCCGAGTCTGGAGAATTTGCAAAGTTGAAGAGACAAAAATGAGAGTCCAGAGAAGTAAAGGAAGCCAGAGTTCCCTGGACATTGGGCTGCCAGATAAAATGCAGTATGCTTGGTTAAGGTGTAAGTATGTCCCGTGCTATAAAAAAATTACCAGGCATGTGAAAAAGCAGAAAAATAAAACCCACTGTGAGAAAGAAAAAAAAAAAAAGAACAATTGAAACAGACTCAGACCTCACTGTGTTTCAAAATCCCAAATGGCATTTGTTACAGAAATTATTTTAAATCCTAAAATTTATATGGAACCACAAAAAGTTTCGAAATAGTCTAAGTAATCTTGAAAAAGAAGAACACAATCAGAAGTATCGCACATTCTAATTTCAAAATATTTTAGAAAGTTACTTAGAACAGTATGGTACCTGAAAAAACAAACATATAGATCAATAGAACAGAATAGAGAGCCTGGAAGTCACAGGTCAACAAGAGTGTCAAAAATATACAATGGGCAAAAAAGTTATCAATAAATGGTGTTGGGAAAACTGGATATCCATATGCAAGATAATAAAATTAAACTCTTATACATTGTACCCAAAAATCAACTTGAAATGGATTAGAGATTTAAATATGATATCTAAAACCATAAAGCCCCTGGAAGAAGATATAGGGGAAAAGCTTAATGACATTGGTGTAGGCAGCAACTTCCTGGATGTGACACCAAACACATAAGCCACACAAGCAAAAACAGGTGGAACTACAATTGAATAACAACAAAAACTTCTGCACAGCAAAGGAAACAGTCTTCTTCTTTGAAGAAGACATGGAAATGGCCAAGTTATATGAAAAGGTGTTCAACATCACTAATCATTAGGGAAATGCATATTAAAACCATAATGAGATATCCCCTTATACACGTCAGGATGACTGTCATCAACAAAAATGAAAGATAACAAATATTGGCAAGGATGTAGAGAAATTGGAAGCCTTATAAATGTTAGTGGGAATGTAAAATGATGCAGTCACTATAGAAAACAGTATGGAGGCTCCTCAAAAAATTAAAAATAGAAGTACCATATGCTCCAGCAGTCCCACTTCTGGTATACACCCAAGATTATCTAAATCAGCATCTCAAATAGATATCTGCCCTTCCATGTTCATTGGAGCACTATTTGCAAAAGCCGAGACGTGGAAACAATGCAAATGACTATCAGCAGATAAGTGGATACGGAGAATGTGGGTTACCCAGGCAATAGAATATTATTCAGCTTTAAAAAAGAAAGAAACCCTAACATTTGTGACCACATGGTTGAATCTGAGACATAATTCTAAGCGAAATAAACCAGCCATAGAAGGACAAATACGGCATGATTCCACGTACGTAAGGTATCAAAAATAGCCTAACTCATAGAAACAGAAAGTAGAATGATGGTTGCCAGGAGTTGGGCAGAAAAGGAAATGGGGAGTTCCTATTCTAGGGATATAAATTTCAGTTATACAAGATGAATACTTTCTAGAGATCCACTGTACAACACTGTGCCTATACTTAATGGTACTGTATATTACATTTAAAAACTTGTTAAGAGAGCAGGTCTTATTAAATGTTTCTATAATCATCATCATCATCGTCATCATCATCATTATGATTACCGTCATAAAGAACTGAGTGCATTTTAACCTCAGGCACTTCACTTGTGCCACCCTAGACCATGCCTTGCTATTCAGTGTTAAAATGAACTATTGGCCGGGTGCGGTGGCTCAGGCCTGTAATCCCAGCACTTTGGGAGGCCGAGGCAGGTGGATCACGAGGTCAAGAGATCAAGACCATCCTGGTTAACATGGTGAAACCCTGTCTCTACTAAAAATACAAAAAATTAGCTGGGCATGGTGGCGCATGCCTGTAATCCCAGCTACTCAGGAGGCTGAGGCAGGAGAATTGCCTGAACCCAGGAGGCGGAGGTTGCGGTGAGCCGAGGTCGCGCCATTGCACTCCAGCCTGGGTAACAAGAGCGAAACTCCATCTCAATTAAAAAAAAATGAACTATTGATGCATGCTATAACAGCATGGGTAAATTTCAAAACAATTATGCTTAGTAAAAAATGTCAGACCAAAAAAGTACATACTGTATGCTTCCATTTATATGTAACTTTAGAAAACAAAAACAAGTTAATCTATAGCTACAGAAAAAGATCAGTGGTTTCCTGGGGGAAGGAGGAGTGGCCAGAGGAATGATAAAGGGACGCAAGCAACTTTTGGCAGTGATGGATGTGGTCATTATCTTGATTATGCTGATGATTTCATGGGTTTATATGTAAGTCAAAACTGGTCAACTTGTTCATTTTTAATGAGTGCAGTCTGTTGTATGTCAATTGTACTTCAATCAAACTATTTTTGAAATAATCTCTGGAGCAAGGTAATTTTTAAGATTTTGATTTGTGTATTTTCACTTCCATTTTCAAAACCCATAACCGGGCCTTTATGTTCATTCATCCCAGGGCACATTTATATTTACAGGGCAGAATAAGAAACTGCATAAAGTCAAAACTTCCTAGAAGGCCTGCCCTCAGTAAGGGACCAGAGGGTGGAGTAGAGGTGGTAGGGAAAAAGGCGAGGCTTCCCTCAGCTTGGAGGGGTCAGAGAGGGGCAAATTATAGCACTAACAGATACCAAGCCTCATTTCCTAGAAGTGCCCTGGAGAAGTAGCAAAAATCAAGGGAAAAAGGTTTCACATGAGCATAATGCCCAGGCTCGACACAGAAACAGCACAACTGCTGTCCCTAAGGAACATCACAGTCTTGGAGAACGAGGATAACCACTGCAGCCATGATGAACTGAAGACAAGAGTGCCCTCTGTCTGTATCACACCAAGGAAAGCTCCTGGATTCTTATCTCACCCTAAGAAAGGGAAAGATGGCTCTAGACCAAGAATTAGCTGATACTTCCAGAAACTGCAATTAACCAAAATCATACGCAGAAAGTTTTGGCAAGAAACATGGCCATATAACCACTGGAACACTTCCGTGTTCACCATCTGATATGGTTTGGCCGTGTCCCCGCCAAGTCTCAACTTGAATTTATCTCCCAGAATTCCCACATGTTGTGGGAGGGACCTAGGGGGAGGTAACTGAATCACGGGGGCCCATCTTTCCCATGCCATTCTCATGATAGTGAGTAAGTCTCATGAGATTTTATGGGTTTATCAAGGGTTTCCTCTTTTGCTACTTCCTCATTTTCTCTTGCTGCTGCCTTTCGCCTCCACCAGATTCTGAGGCCTCCCCAGCCAGAGGGAACTGTAAGTCCAATTAAACCTCTTTTTCTTCCAAGTTTTGGGTATGTCTTTCTCATCAGCATGAAAATATTTTAATACACCATCTGATACAGTTTGGATATTTGTCCCCACCCAAATCTCATACTGAAAAGTAATCTCAATGCTGGAGATGGGGCCTGGTGGGGGGTGTTTGGATCATGAGGGAGGATCTTTCATGAATGGCTTGGGCCATCCCCTTGGTGATAAGTGAACTCTTGCTCTAAGTTCACAGGGCATCTGATCATTTAAGAGTGTGTGATCCCTTCCCCACCACCCCACTCTCTCTTGCTCCTGCTTTCACTTCACCTTCTGCCATGATTATAAGCCCCCTGAGGCCTCCACAGAAGCCAAGCAGATGCCAATGCCATTGTATGTGCAGCCTCCAGAATTATGAGCCAATTAAGCCTCTTTTCTTAGAAATTGACCAGTCTTGGGTATGCATTTATAGCAATGCAAGAACAGCCTAATACACCATCCACTATGATTTCCAAGTCAGTTTTGAATCATGAGATGAATATAGAAATATAATATTATTTTGCCTATCTTATCAAAAGTATAATTTCTCCAGTTAAAGCAATATGTGCCACAGATAATCATGGTGCTTGACTCTTACGGGCAATTCTGAACTGTTTGGGGATGAAGAAACAAATTCTCAGATTCCACTTTCTGAGAAGTGAAATTGAAGGGAAGAGTAAGGGTGAGGAAATACTAACACAGGATGCTAATGGGGCCAAAATTTCCAATGGATGAGATCAATGTACTTTTTGAAAATCACACGCAGAAAATGGCCCTCTCAGGAGTCTGCTGTGACCTCTCCTCAACACTGATCTTACATGTTGTTGAGTGTGCTAAGTGTTTTAGTCCTTGGCACCAGTGACTTAACGAACAAAGGCAGGCTTCTGGAGGCCTTTAACCTGGGCTACATGCCCAGGTCAGTTCATCAGAACACTCACACTGGCATTTAGGACCCAAGCCCAGCTACTAATAATGTAGAACTTTACTTACCCTTTGTCACTGTCACCTGTGTGTATATCTCCCTCAGGCACTTCCTGGGGAGAAGATCTAGCTGTCCAAGGCAGGCAATCCTGGATCTTTTGGCTTTAGTCCATATCAAAGTGTCCCTGATTACCATGTTGAGCCTGATAATAGAATTCTTAACAATTTGCAATGTGGTGTCCCATGGCTTACCTCTGCTTTACCCTTAAAATAACCCTATGTAGTAGGCAGGATACCCACTATTACTCTCAAAATATGTACAGGCTGAGCATCTCAAATCCAAAAAGCTCCAAAATGTGATACTTTTTGAACACCAGTATGACACTCAAAGGAAATGCTCATTGGATCATTTTGGATTTTGGATTTGTGGATTTGGGATGCTCACTTGGGTAAAAGAGAGAGAGAGAGAGAGAGAGAGAGAGAGAGAGAGTATACCCATATATATAATGTGTATGTATATAGACCACATTATATATATATATATATAATAAATTATATAATGAATTGTATACATATATAATGAATTATATATATATACACACATACATATAGGTGTTCAAAAATATTTATTGAAAAAGGGAAGTAAACTTTAGAGATAAATGTAAATAAGGAGTCAAGATAACATTGAGTAAAACACAAACTCCCTCCAAAGCTCATCTTCCAGTCTTTTTTTTTTTTTTTTTTTTTACCAGCCTCCATTCTTTCAATGACTCAAGCCAAAAATCTTGAGGCCATCCTTGATTCTTTCAATACCCTGTATCCAGTCCCTCAGCTGACAGAAGATTCTACTGGCTACCCTAAAAATATTCCCATATCCTGCCTATTTCTTCCCACATATTTTACTACCATTATAAGTTCATTCACTGTCTCCCATTGCCAGGAATAGTACAATAATTTCCTAGCTGGTCTCCCTTTGTCCACTGTTTCCCATGTATCTTTTAAAATGTAAGTCAGATCATGAAACTCTTCTGCTCACATTATTCACAATAGCAAAGACATTAATCAGCCAGGTGCCCATCAACAGTGGATTGGATCAAGAAAATGTGGGACAGGCATGGTGGCTCATGCCTATAATCTCAGCACTTTGGGAGGCTGAGGTGGGCAGATCACTTGAGGTCAGGAGTTTGAGATCAGCCTGGCCAACCTGTCTCCATTAAAAATACAAAAATTAGACAGGAATGGTGGTGAGCCCCTGTAATCCCAGCTGCTTGGGAGGCTGAAGAAGGAAAATTTCTTGAACCTGGGAGGCGGAAGTTGCAGTGAACCAAGATCATGCCACTGCACTTCTGCCTGGGTGACAGAGTAAGACTCCATCTCAAAAAAATAAAAATAAAAAAAAGAAAGAAAAGAAAATATGGTGCATATATAGCATAGAATACTATGTAGCCATAAAAAAATGTAAATCAGATCATGAAACTCTTCTGTTCACACTATTCACAATAGTGAAGACATGGAATAAGATGCCCCCTGGCTGTCTTGGACCTTGTCCCTACCCCACTTTCCCCATCAGCCACACTGGCCTCCTTGCTGTTCCTCAAACACACTAAGTATGGTTCTCCTTCAGGAATTTTCATGTCCTGTTAAGTATCTAATTCAGTAAAGCAAGAATCTTCATTGAGTTGAGAAGAGAAGTGAAATACCACACTGCCCACTTTTTCACGTATTACTGTCTCCGAAATCTGGATGCAGTTTGCAAGCAAATAGTGTCCTAGTTTAGGTGGCAGTAGTTTTTTTTCTTTCTTAGAGGCACATAAAGTAATGACGCATCTTAGAGTCGTGAGTTTCTTAACTTCAGCAAAATGCAGTAATAATAATATCCATTTAAACGCATTTATCAAGTGTCGGGCAATATGATAAGCATTTTCCACCCAATATTTCATGCTTCCCACTAATCACACATTCTACAGGTAAGTTTTAATTACAGAAGTCCATTCATTGAGTAAATACTAACTCATCTTAGAACGTGGCTCTAAAGCCTGTAATCCCACTGAGCACACAACCCCTCAGTTCTACCATTTACACCATATGGGATCTGAGCAAGCTTCTGGCTCTCTTTGGGTCTATTTCTTTGTGTGGAAAGCAAAGGGGTTCTATTAGCTTTCTGTAAGGCAGTGGTTTCCAAAAGCGAGTCCGTGAAGCTTTAGAAAGGCCTGGGGAGATTTTAGAATACGTTTGTGAGCCTCCTCTTAGAGATTTAGCTTTGGAATATCTGACGCTGAGCCCAGGAACCTGCATTTTTTTACAGCCCTCAGGTGACTGTGCTGCATAGACAGGCTCTGGAGCCACTGCTCCAAGGTCCCTTCAGCCTAGAAACATGATGATTCTCTGGGACCATGTTGGGCACCAGAGAAAGCCACACTGACAGTCCTACTTGGCTTTCACCCCTTGCTAGCATGCATGTCTAGACATTGGGCCATGAACACAATGAGAGCCTCTGCTTCTTGGAACATCTAAAGTAAACCAGAGATGGGGAATGAGGGTTGCATGGGGTGAATCATGATATTATTGCAAATAACATCCCTTCCAAGGTACTGCTCATTCTGAGAATGGCAACTAAGAAGTTTTATCAGAGCTGCTGCTGCTACAGCTGCCTTTATGACACATTTCAGTTCAATTATATTTCCTAGGCACAGAAACCCTTCATACTTTGTGTCCTAACTGAACCCATTCAGGAATTTCCCTATTTAACAGATGAGAAAAATGAAGCAAAAGAGATGTGAAGTGTGTGGGATGGGAGGGTGGGGGTGGATCCACATAGGATACTCTGCTATGTGTCAAAGGAGTGCCAGTTTCCTTCCTGAAGGCTCTTTGATCTATGTACTGTGATTGCATTTCAGTTACCGTCTAGAGCTGTGATCCTCAAAGTGTGCTTCCTGGACCAGCAGCATCAGCATCACCTGAGAACTCATTAGCAATGCTAATTCTCAGTCCCCATTTGATCTATTGAATCAGAAACTCTGATGGGGTTGCTGGGAGGGGGCAGCAAACAGTGTTGTAACCACTCCTCTAGGTGACCCTGATGCACACTCAAGCTTGAGAACTAGAGGAAGTAGGGGATGACATGAGACTTCATTTCATGTAAGAACTTGTTACACCTGTCAGCGCTGCCCTGCTCCTCACTTCCTCCAGCTTTTCCAGCATACAGAGGATTTAATTCCACTGTGTGGTAGACAGCAGAGTGGCAATGACATTGATGAGAATTGGAAAGGCTCTCCCTGAGTCAACCTCTGCCTGGAGACCAACATGGAATTCTTGGAGAGGAAGAGTTCAGGAATGATAAGCGTTACTCTCAACAGGAGGCAGTCAAGGGATGAGAAGTAAACTTGGCCTTTGAGAATCATGCAGTCCATCAGCAGGCTCTACAAATCCTACCTCCTGCAGTTGAGTCCAGCTGTTTCTCTCCTTCTCTATTCTTCCCATGCAGTGCACAACCCCCACGACCTCCCATCTGAGCAACTATAATGCCTTCTAACTCTTGTCATTCCTGTATCATCCCTTCTCCACAAAACAGCCCAAATCTACTTCCTAAATCTTAATTATGTTATGAATCTTCTAACAAGTTTCCATTCTTCTCAAGAAAATGTGACCGCTGAGGTCCACATGATTGGTTCTCAGCGTACTCTCTGGCTTCATCTCTGGCTGCTCCCTGATTTTTGCTCTCTACCAAGCACGCTGACCTTATTTCAGTTCCTGAATGCACAAAGTATCTTCCAGCCTCAAGGTCTCTGTGCATGATGTTTCTTTTACCTGGGATATGCATCTTCTCTCCTTCACCCACTAGCTCTTGCTCATTCTCCAGCTGTTAGCCAGTCACTCCCCCAAGGAATTCCCCCAGTACCCCAGCTAAGTGAGGAATCTCTGTTATATGCTCTTGTAACACACTGGTTTTCTTTCATAGCACTTTTTACACTTGTAATGTAAATAACTGTTTAATTTTGGTATGCCCACTACACAGTACGTGTTATGAGGGCAAGGGTCATATCTATCTTCCTCTGTTCTATTTCCAATTTCTAGTAGGGTGTCTGGCATTAACCAAGTGCTCAATAAATGTCTGTTGAAAAGTGATAAATACAGAGTTTTCTGTTGTTCATCATTTCAAGGCTTAAAAACAAAGTCCTGGGAATTTGGTCAAGGGTCGCCTTGACTAATGGTGTTTTGGCAGACAGCAGATACAGGAAAAATACCTTGTAAGTCTGAGTCATGACATATATTACTGCAATCTATCTTTCCCTGCATGTATTTAGTGAACAAATGTATTTCTGTTATGAATGCATATGAATTTATTTATAAATAAGTTTTTGCTGCGTGTCAGGTATTCTTCTGAAGATACAGGAATAAGCAAGACAGATAAAATAATTTATCTCATGGCTCTTACATTCCGGTAAGGGAGACAGACAAAAGACAATCGGTTTTTCATAATCAAATAGATACAACCTGATTCTGTATTTGAAAACAGCTATTACTGGCTCTTTCTATTCATATACTGTAACGAAGATTCAAGATGAGGGTCTCAAGAAAAAAAAACCAGACTGTGTGATGAAGCTATGAAAAATACTAAAACGTGGTATGGGGATAAAAGTGATGATGGCGTGTAGTGGGGCTCTTTTAAGTAACACCCTTCAACAAAGATTTTCTGTTTCTCTCATGCTTGTTTACCTCCTTGTTGAAATTGTGAGCAATTTTGAGACCGTTATCATGTCAGAGTCTTCCTTTTCCCTGTCGGTATCTGCCAACACACAGCACCTATGAGATGCTTGACACACGTTTGGCAAATAAATACGTACATGAAAAGGCAGAGAGGGCTACAAGTACTGCACACCATCTTCGGACAGTGAAGGTTAGGATGGAGCTCTAGAAATTGGGACAAAGGAATATAAGAATGAGGATAGAAAATTCAGAGATAAGACCTTAGTAAATCAGCAATCGTCACATTAAGAAAACAGGCAACGTTTCTGGGTGATTCAGTATTCCCAAGGGCCTCAGAGAAAGGGCACAGGAAAATGGACAAGATGATCTTGGATGACCTTTCTCATCCTACTGTGTATCTGGAACCAAGAGAAGCCCAGGGCAACCAACGTGGCACTTCTCAGCCGTACCAGTGTGGTTTTCCCATTGAATGTGCCTATTTTGGGTAAACTCCTTCTGTGGAAGGGATCTCAGCCAATAGTGAAGACTCAGAACTGCCAAGTTGGCCCAAGCCCTAAATGTCAGGTCTCTTTGCTTTCCCCCAAGTCCACTTCCTCGTTCATCAAATCTCACCAGTCTGTTTTTGTTCCATTATGGACTGTAAAGAAGCAAGTAAAAGCGGGGAATAGCAAGGGAAGCAAGAGACCCTGCAGCAAATAAGTGTCTCCTGGTTTTTCCTGCTGAGTTGTCTTAGTGGTTTTCTGATGCTTCCGCTACCCACCAGTCTCCCGGACAGAGAAGCCAATTCACTTTTCCAGTTTCCCAGAGTGGAAAACTACCAGCAGAGGCTGCATCCCAGCAGGGAGCTCCAGCCCTCCAAGCTCTGTAGGGCCTGGCAGGCAGGCTGAGGAGAAGCAGCTGCCACTAGTCCCCAGCTTCCCAAGAATTATTTTTCAGACGATCCTGCCAAAGCTGAGAGCCTGAAAGGGCTGCTTGTTCCATGATATTTACCATCTCACTACTAGCTCCAGACCACGGGCTCCCCGTCAATGAGTGTCCTATATGCAGCTTCCAGGAAAACACACACACGGCCCACATGAGGCCTGAAGTGCAAAGATCTGACACCTGGGCCTCTCTGGGCCTGACCAGACTGACTGGGGAGCATTATTGGGGTGAGGGGTCCCAAGCCAGTCTGTAGTCTAAAAGGACATCTGTAATCATAAAACTTTGGAGCCCAGAAGCAAATGTAAGAAGCCAATCCCTCTAATGTTTCCATGTTAAATATCAGAACCTCTGAGGCCCAGAAAGGTGAACTGACTTACCCAAGTTCATACAGAGGGCTAGGGTAACCAGGACTGAAATTCAAGTCTCCTGATCCCTGGTTCTTTCTGCTTCAACCCCAGGCTATCATGGTCTAGTTCTTCCAATTTCTGAAGGGACAGGGTAGTTCAATTAAAGAAGGCATCACTGGGGTCCTGCTTCCCACTAGCTTCACAGAGCAGGCTATTTCAGACTGGTCCTTTGTGCAGACAAATACTGACACAATGGGATCCACAGGGGGTCCAAGAAAGACTATTTGGGTTTCTTTCTTCAGCCCACAGAGTTATTCTTTGGGTACAATGGAGGCTATTTCACACAGACCTCTTGTGAAAAATTAAAATTCCCCTTAGGAATAGACTTTTAGGATTGCAGTTTTCCTGGAAGCCCAAAATACTTTCCAGAAACAATTCTTGCAGAGCTCCAGGAGAGCAGTCCCCAGGCTGCAGTGGGTTTCAGGGTACTAAGATAGGGATCAGATCATGCATTCTTCTTTCTGGTTAACAAAGTCAGTGAAGCTTTCATAGTAAATAATATGTCCTTTGCCCAGAAAGAAGGTAAGTTGAGAAAACCGGATAGCTATGAAGATCAGGAGTGGAGAACAAAACTGAGGCCACGGTTTGGAATCATGGAAAGTTTATACTTTCAGACTCAACTCTGCCACTTCTGAATTATGGGTCCCCACAACCAGGTACCAAACCTCTATGAACTTTGGTTTCTTCATCTTTCATAATCCTGCCAAGCCAAGGTTGTTGTAGAGATTTAACATAATGTATGCAAAGAAGTTAGCATACTTTATAGAATGTAATGGGACTCAATAAATGACATCTAGGAGGAGAAGAGAGAATTGTTTGTTTTAAATATTACACTTATTCTTCCTTAAACAATTCAAAGGTTTTATGACCTTAGAAAGGTTACCTAAGCTTTCGACCTCTCACTTTCACAGTAATAATGGCACTTGTTTACAGGAATGCCATAAGGAATGTATGAGTTAATTTATGTCAAGCACTTAGAGCACTGCTGTTCAACAAAGTTAGATATTATTTATTTTCTAATTCTTTTTACTTTGACTCATTCGGTAAAGTTTGGAATTGACTTCCAAAGTTGTGTAAGATAAAAATAAATAAGTGAAGAAATTTGGATACAGGAGAAAAGAAAATAGGAACAATAAGATGAGCTAGAGCTGAGATTATATACAAAGTGTATTACATTTGGTTCTATAGGCTGCTGCTGATGGATTTCAACTTTGCACTTACTAGCAGTCAAGTCAAAAAGTAAAACATAAGTAGTTAAAATGAATCACAGTGTCAACAAAGTATAAATTCACTTTTTATTAATTCCTCTGTTTCTAGGTGGGATGGAGTAGCTTGCAATAATCAGTGATCCCTCTACAAGTAACTGGAAGAGCTAAATAAGATTCATAAATCATCTACTTGAAGGAATCTGATTGCTTCTGAGGCAATGAGAATGCAGAGACCAAGACTTCAGAAAAGGGAGAATCTCAGAGAGGCGAGGGAACTTCCACAGCCACTTTCAGCCATTTGCCCATTTGGAGCAGGGGCAGGAGGCTGACTCTGGGTTTAGCACTAGCAGAGGGTCGTTACGAGACAAAAAATCAGCAGAGTTTTTGACAGAGACGTGGTATCCCTTGAGCATGCGATATATCTCACTCAGCACGTGCCAAATGCTAGGGCTGTGTGAAGGAGGAATGTAAGGAGAGGCCCTCTGAAGAGCTGAGCTGAGTTTTTGAGAGTCTGACAAGACACAGAGCAGAGTTCAGGACCTGGTGAGAAGAGAGAACACATGGGAGTTTTTAAGAAGCACTGGAAGACCAACAATTCAGGCAATCCTACCAACTATGTGGAATGAAGACACTCTGCCCTGCTTTCAAGGTAGATTTGCCCTACGCCCATGCCGAAGGCTCCTCCCATACCAACACGAGTCATTTCTCAAGTTAGCAATGCCTGTACATAGACAGTACACATCATTGCCTACCTCTGATCTTTAATATAGATTACAGTACCAAGATTGAATCTGACTTCCTCCCTTGAAATGCCGATCATAAGAGATTTACATGTATTTGAATTAAATTTAATCACATTTTCCTTTATTTATGACCATCAAAATGCTCCACTTGTAGCCTAAACAGAGACCTTAGGCATGTAGGAACATGCATGAAGGCCTCACCCTCCCCTGCAGCCCTGGGCTGCTCTACATCTGCAAGGGGATGGGCTCTCCCAGCCCTCCAACACTGGAAGGCTGGACCCCTGGTGCTGCACTTCAGTGGCTGCAGCTAAAGGGCCTCGGTTCATTACCTTCCTTCCACTTTACTCACTCCATACTCCACATCTTTGTCATTTAAAAGGATGCTATTCCTGTGGGTTCCTTTTCAGCTTCCCAACAACTTTCCGAGATCAAGTCTCACATGGCATCATTTAGATTTTTTTTTTTTTTGCAAAAAAAAAAAAAGAAAGAAAGAAAGATAGAGAAGCCTAGAGTTGCCTTGACTTCCTTTTGTTCGCCTCTCCCTCTTCTTATTCCTCAAACATTTATTGATTGTCTGTGTAAGCCAAGCACTGTAATAGGTGCTGGTCATGAAGACACAAAAGATTATCGCTACACCAAAGGCGAAGACCAAAGTCATCAAAATCTCTGAAGCAGGAAAAGAATAGTTGCATATATTTTTTAACAACTTATCACTCTCAGTTAAGCTCATAAAAAACCTCACTGATTTTAATGTCTTAACTTCTACTTTACTGTGTATGTGTCCAAACCACGGAGAAATTCTATGAGGCGTATCCTGCCACATCCATGCTCTTCAGAGACCCACAGGCTAAGATCAAGAGCTAAGTCAACAGTCGCACACACACTGCCCTGCTTTCAAGGTAGATTTGCCCTACGCCCATGCCGAAGGCATGGGCACACAATCATTACAATATATATAATGAATATATATATATTCACTATATATATAATCATTACTCTCTCTATATATTCATTAATATTAATATTAGTTTATTATATATTAATTACTCTATATTCATTACTATATATATAGGAATGAATATATATATAGTAATATATTACTATATATATAGTAATATATACTCTATATATATATATACTCTCTATATATATTCATTACTATATAGTAATGAATATATATAGAGTAATGAATATATATATATATATACTATATCTAGTAATGAATATATATAGTAATGATTTCATATATATATATATATATATATATACACACATATATATGTGTGTGTGTGTGTGTGTGTGTGTGTGTGTGTGTGTGTGTGTGTATATATAGTAATGAATATGCTTGGCCTGAGCATAGGATCCTGAATCCCCTTAGAGTTAGGATGGCCAGAGTTCAGGGCCTTTAGAAGCCCCATTCCCCAAAAGCAACTTGAGTCTTTCTTGGGGACTACAAGGGACCTTAATGGTCACTAATGGACTTTTTTTCCTCTTTCCTCCTGTATCATCTGCTTGACAGAAACTATTGTTTCATAGTGTTTATTTTCACTTTCTTCTCTTCCAAAAGTAACAAATCACAGTCTTTGATATTTGCATGTAACTTTCCAAAGCTCGTTCACTTCCATTATCTCATCTGATCCCCAACAGTAACCCTATGCAGTTCAGAGAGCAAAGTTTATGGACCCCATGTTATAAATGAGCAAAGTGAGGTGCAGAGATTTACCTAAAGTCACAGAGTAGATAGAGACGGAGCTGGAGCCAGAATCTAGATCTCTGGATTCCCATTGTCACAGTCCATCTGGTAACCGTATCACGTGGCCATCGCACCCTGCTACCGCACACACACCCTGTTTATGGTGTGATCTCTAGGGTCAAGAACCACCAAGCTGGGGAAGAATCTGGTCAGAGAGCCCAGGGAGGATTATTGCTTGTCTAATTTTTAGAGCGTACTGCTCCCAGGATTTGTTGAACTATGACAGCAAAAGGATCCTGCACCCTGGGAAAGACAGCATGGCATAGCGTTATGTTAACACCATGTGAAGACAAGGCTTCGATCATAAAGCATTTGTCATATACTGACGATCCCAAGATACTTGCTTTCTACTTTTGGTGCCATCCTAACCCCACCTTTGACTTCATGACCCCTCAGTAATCATTATCCTCAATCTTTTGTTTTTCTGTTTGTGTCTCTGTGCCTTTTCTTAAGCTCGAAAGCTTTCCCTTTCTCTTTTCACCTGGCCTAGCAAATTATTTCAGCTCCAGCTCACTCTCATACCTTCAGTCTCTCAACCGGCATGACACTGGAGATTTGACCTGATTGGGTAATATGTGAACATATTTACATATATATATTTGAGACAGAGTTTTGCTCTTGTTGCTCAGGCTGTAGTGCAATGATGCGATCTCAGCTCACTGCAACCTCTGCCTCCCATGTTCAAGCAATTCTCCTGCCTCAGCCTCCTGAGGAGCTGAGATTATAAGCATACGCTACCATACCTGGCTAATTTTGTATTTTTTTTTTTTCAGTAGAAAGTTTGTATTTTTTCTCCATGTTAGTCAGGCCAGTCTTGAACTCCCAGCCTCAGGTGATCTGCCCATCTCAGCCTCCCAAAGTGCTGGGATTACAGGCATGATCCAGCACACCCGGCGTTATGTATATATTTATGGAATATTTTTGTGTATATATAAATATATATATATGTAGGTATACTTACATGTAGATATATATGTTCACATGCAACATGTAACATGTAAACATATATACACATAAATATACACAGACACATATATAAATATATAAATATTTATGCTTGTGTATTTTTCCTATTTTATATCTGTATCAATCTGTTTCTTACATACTCATATCTCTATATTGTATGTCTTGATCTACGGGCTTGAAGCCCCTAGAGTTCTTGTCAGCTTTCAGAACAAAACATGACTAAGCAATTATGTAAAGCATCAGTGATGCACAGCCCTAGCAGCCCCAGTGCCAGGTTTCCACGGTAAGCAGGGTCCCTGTCTCCTTGTCTACTCCTGCTAACACTGTCGTTCTTCTGTAGACTCTTGGTCTTTCCACATGAGAGTCCCGAGCGAACCTGAGCTCTGAAGGTGGTTGTGAAAACTGAGAGGTCCAGAAAAGGGACTTTGTGTGAAGCTCTTCCTGCAGTCCCATGAGCATGCTCCTGGCCCCAAAGTTTAGACTCAAGGAGACTAGGTCTCCATGGGCCTCTGTCCCTACTGACCACAGAAAAAAAGTGAAGCTCTGTTTTTTCTTGCATTACTTTAGTCTCTGGCTGCCTTTTACAAGCTAGGAATCTAGGCCTCAGAACGCGAAATAGGGTGAAGGCAAAGTTTTAGGGTATGAACCAGGTATTCACCTGGCTACTTTGGATGTAAAGCTGATGATGCAGTAGATGCATTTGGAACCCTTATATCCCAAGATACAAAGCCCAGGAAGTAGGAGAAGTCTGCCCTCAAAGAAAAATGGAATATTTTTACAGTATAGCCTAAATAATTAAGTTAAAATATACAGAACAGTATAGAATAATGGTAAGACGAATGAAGTCTGTCATCATCACAGTACAATATACAAAATTAAGGAAGAGGACATAAATTCTAGCATTTATTAATCACATTCTGTGTGTTTGATGCTATGCTAGGTACTTTAAATATATTCTCTTACTAGGTGGTGATCAGTGATAGATGAGAAGACTGTGGTTCAGAGAAGCCAAAAATCTGACCGTGCTCGCCCAGCGAGTAGGCACAGGCTGGTTAGGTCTGGTAATCGTCGTTTCAAACATGTTTTCCCCCATCACTTTATCTCACTGAAGCTCAGTTTCTTCATTTGTACAAGACTGGATTAAATCAGTCATTCTTAGCCTTTTCTGGAAATGGTCACAGAGTCTTTTGAACATCTGATAATAGAAAACTTTTTTCCTTCTGCAAATGTACTTTTGTCTTCACACATTAAGTTTGAGATGCAATTTCAGGGTATTCATGGGTCCCTGTAGCCCATGCATAGCTGGTCCATGAATCCGGGATTCCTCTGCCTTGACATTCCTTGAGTCTCACACTCCACAAGCAGTAGAGCACAGAGGTTAAGAGCATGCTTGTGGCTGGGTGTGGTGGCTCCAGCCTGTAATCCCAGCACTTTGGGAGGCTGAGGTGGATGGGTTGCTGAGCTCAGGAATTCAAAACCAGCCTGGCCAACATGGCGAAACCTCTTCTCTACAAAAAATACCAAAATTAGTCGGGTGTGGTGGTGCATGCATATAATCCCAGCTCCTTGGGGGCCTGAGACAGGAGGATCACTTGAGCCAGGAAGTCGAGGCTGCAGTGAGTCATGCTTACACCACTGCCCTCCAGCCTGAGTGACAAGGCAAGATGCCCTCTCTAAAAACAAACAAACAAAAAACTCTTAACTGATACATTGTTGGAAATTTGAAAAACGGAATAAAGAAAAAAGAAGTAGAAGAAAAGAGCATGCGTGCTGGAGCTGTGTTGAATCCCAGTTCTGCCACTGCACTTTCTCTGTAACCTGGGGTAAGTTACCTAATGCTTCTTGGTCTCAATTTCTCCTCTGTAAAACTGGAATAATGCTGTTATTATGTAATAATAATAAGATTATTGTGAAAATTAAATTTGTTGATACCACTTAAAGTGGTACCCAGAATATATTAAGTGTTCATTGAATATTCTTTGAGTTTTGCATTCTCTCTTTCCCTATTTGGCACAACCAGGGGGGCTCAAGGGGCAGATGAGTTTCTGTTTTACTCAAAGAAAGACTCTTTTACTGACAGGAAGGATGCCAAAGTCACTCTCAGGCATCAGCTTACACTTAACAAACAAACACACAAGCAAGAAAGAGCCAATTGGGCAGCTTCTAGCATTACTCACTTAAGATAAATTCAACCAGAGAGATCTTTTGCCAGCCTTTTATCTTTCTCCCAGGGCCCTGTTCAGGCCATCTAACACACACTCCCCACCACCACCCACCTACACACACATCACACCACTGGTACCTCAGGCCTGGTTTCACAAACCTGAAACTAGCATCACCTTTTTGAGGCCACATAAACCTTCTCAGCACATCCCTGGGAGCATGAATGATGAGAACCCAGGGAAACAAAATTGACTTTCCAATCCGGAAATATGTGTAGGTGAATTAACACATAGCAGCCTTGCTGGAAGACAAGGGAGTGGTGATAAAGGGACCACCTGGTGTGGAAGGGAACCAAAGCATCCCTGGTGCTTCACTTTCTAGGCCAGGGTAAGTTGGCCCTGCAGAGCTTCCAGCTCCAGCCTTCCTGTTTAGCATAATGAGACTAGGTGTGAGCACTGTCTATTTCATTGGTCTTACTCCATTCTTTGGCCTCAGGCTGTCTCTAAACCCTCAATTACATCTCACCCATAAATGTTCATTGGAAGTTAGTTGCAGAAAGGAAGCCATGAGGCTGCACAGATATACATGATTTTTAGATAAAGGTCACTTCAGCACATCGCTCCCTGAGGGGCCAGGTGGAAGTCACCTGGGGTGGGAGACAGGTAGCCCTGGATCCTTGTCCTAGCTTTACTATTAGCTAAATGTGGAACAGGGACAAATTGCTCACCTGCTTTGACTCCCAGTTTCCTCATCTGTAAAATGAAGAGGAGACTTAGATACCTGTAAGGTCTATTCCAACATGAATAGTCTAGAATTCTAGTTGCCTGACCCTAAGAACTCACTGATAGGTGGGATTGACGCTGGAAAGAACAAAAACCACAGTGGTGAACCTAAAATAAATTTGGGGCCATGAGGAGAAAAGCTCCTCCTCTCCTAATCCCAAACCCTGAATGGCTTTGCCACCCTTTTTCAAAGCGGAAGCATTCTGGATACCAAAGGGGGACTCCCACCCCAGGACTCTGAACTGGTAGTAAGTCGCCTGCTTCCTATGAGGGGAAAGTGTGGTATGAAAATGGGAAGCCCCAGCACTGCCCTGCCCCAGCTCCGTACCACGGATCCTAAAGGCCTGGTGCCTGTTGAGAAGAAGAGATGTTTCTGCCTTTCCTAAGCAGAAACAGTTGTCACAAGCCAAGTCAGGAGAGTGAGAACAAGCACCCCTGTGCTTTTAATACACAGCAGTCCTCTAGTTAGCTGGGTAGGTCCCAGGGCTTCAGACCACTGGGCTAGAATTTCAGGATCATCAGGATATTTCCATTCATCCTCCTACCTGGAAAAAACAAGGTGCTAGTTTCCCACCGACCATTGAGACAGTGGTTTTATAACACCTAGAGGAGCCTGACACTGATGTTCACTCAAACAACTACTGCAGCCAGGTATATCTGTACATGACAGTGGAGTCTAAAAAGGTCCCCTTCCCATGGAGATACACTTAGTTCTCCTATCAAGTTTGGCAGCCCCAGTCCAAGTTGGAAATAAGGGAAAACTTGACTCAAGGATCCCACTGGGGTATGGGTCTCCCACACAGCCCCGCTGGTTCTCTCACTCATTACCCTCCACCAGAAGCCCTACATGTTCCTCTCCCTCCTCTCAGCCATTGCATACGCTATTTCTTCAGCCTGAAATACCACTTCAGCCCTTTCTGATGTGCTTAGCCCCAAGGGCAAGAGTCTCCTGAAATTCAGATTTCACATCCCCAAGCCTGGGAAATGGTAGGGAGTTGGAAACAAGAGGTCTTTGTTGCAAAAAAACGGCCTTGCAAGTTCAGGGGCTATACTTCCAAGCTCAAAGCCCATCAGATCTTCCAATATGGGCTATAAAGTTCTCACACCATAAAATTACAGGCATTTTGTAGCAGAAAGGGTCACATAGATTATCTAATCCCACGTAAGCTTACTACAGATGAAAAGATTAAGGAAGCACAAAGAGACATGTAACAACTTGCTCACTGTCACACAATTAATTTATGACCAAGTCAGGATTATAATTAGAGTTGTTACTCAGAAGTAAGCTGAAAAAATCATTCATCAGCACTAATAACATTCCAAACATCTGTTGATTTGTATAAATTATTTTCAAAAATTATCGCAATAATTATTTGTTTTATTTGGACGTCACTAGCTAAATGGTATTTATGAGCCATGATCTGGACATAAGAAACTGCCTCAAATTCTTCCAATAACTTCCCCACTGGATTAACGATCACTAGGTTCCAGTTCCTGGTGCACTGTTGCAACTGGAAGGTAGCTGAAAACACTGCCCACAATTCAGGACTGTGTACATACACCTGCATGTCAGCGTTTCCCATGGAGACCTGCATAGCCTACCCTGCAGCCCCCTGACAATGCCGCCTTTAACACCGCCGTTACTGGAAATGCCACTAACACCATCTGCCTCACTGCCTACTTTGCCAAAACTCAGATGGTTTAGAACATTGAGCCAATAGCTTTGCTGCCTTCGGGCCTTGGCCAACTATCTCTGTAATACCATCACTACTCTGCAGCCTCCATGGATGAAACCTGTGAGACATTCATGGTTTCAAATAGTAGAGAATTTCTTAAATATAAACAAGATTATTTATCCTCTCTTGGTATCTGCTGAGACCAAGATTGATATTTCCACATATTCAATGTTTCTGTTATCAAGTAAATCATGCTAATACTGATGGCTTATTGACCAATAGTCTTTGTAAAATCTTCAACAAGGAGCTTCAACTAATTATGATTTTTACTGTATTTTATTAATTGAGTTTAATGCTTAGCTCAGTTACTATTAACCAACCAATATTTTATATCTAATAACCAACTAAAATGTTTCAGTATTTCAATCATTGGTTACATAGTGGATTTGCTTATAACTCATGTCTCCTGGCTTAAATTCTATTTGTTATATCATGTGGCCATCCTGTGAAGAAAACCTAACTGGTCAAGAATTTACTCAGTCTTTCTGTGCCTTCAGTTACCTTTCAATACTTTCACTACATTCAGCTTTCAGTTGATACCAGTAAGGACTGCTGAAGAGTCATCCTTAAATCAACATGCATTTATTATACACTGACTTTATACTCAGGAGTGTGTAAGCCATAACTTTCCATGAGCCTCAGGATTCACGATAGACTCTTTATCACTGATAATGAATGAAAATTTCTCATCTGCCTCAAACACTTGTCTCTGGTTTGACTTGGTAAAATAGAAAGAAATGGCAGAGGGAAGGATTAGTCCTTCAACATGTCCCGTTTTCATATGAAGGTCTTTGCAAATTAAGATGTCTATTTAGTTTTCCCAGACAGAAAGAGCCAACAGAAATACCCGACACCAGAAATGAAACACAAAAATAAGATGACTATTTGCTGTCTTCAAACAGCCCATTTCCCGCTCCAGGGCCACAGTGGACTCTAACACAGAAGATCAGCTCTCCCGTTTAGTCATTTAAATGTCCTCCTGGCATGCCAGTCTCCACGGGTATGCCTGCCACCGAAACATCGCCCCATCCCACGCACTCACAGCACTCCTCCTTGGAACTCAAAGCATGAAGAATGTAGTAGGAGGCAACTAAACATCAACTGTTGATTGAGAGGAATACAGAGCAGAAAACTGAAAGAATGGTACCCAAGTCAGCCTCTGAGATGCAACAGCTGAGCTCATTATGAGCAAGTAACAAGGCACTGAGCTTATTCAACCAACAATTCTTTGATTTTAAGGAGTTTTGATCATACTTTCTTTTGAAGGTATAAAGAAAAGCCCATGTACATGGAACTTTTGTGAGGGGAGGAGAGCAAGCATTTTCACACATAACCTTATGCTATGAAGAGGACAAAATGAAAGCATCCTTAAGAATCAAAATACAGCATGGAACAACTGGAACTCATATATACTGCCGTGGGAGGGTAAAATGGTAAAGGCACTTCAGAAAATTCTTTGGCATTATGCAGAATAGTATATCATATGCTACACATGAAACATAAGTTCCACTTCCAAACATATACTCAAGGGAACTGAGTACATATCTCTACCAAAAGTTTTTTATAAGAATAATTATAGCAGCTTTGTTGGTAATAAGCCCAAATTAAAAATTATCCAAATTCCCATCTATGGTAGATTGGCTAAATAAAATATTCAAACAAATATACAGCAATGAAAATGAATAGATAACAACTGCATGCAACAGTAGGATGAATCTCATAAACAAAATGTTGAGTGAAAGAAGCCAGCACAATGAGCATTTATGCATCATATACTTCCATTTACATAAAATACAAAAATGGGCAAAACTAACCTATGTTGTTAGAAAGCAGGATAATGGCTACTTCGGAGAGGTGGTGAGAAAAGCTACTGGAAGGGAGAATGAAGAGAGCTTCTGAAGTGCTGATATGGTTCTGTTTCTCAATCCGAGTACTGTTTAGGTGTGCTAAGTTTATAAAATTCATGAAATTGAACACTTAAGTTGTGTATACTTTTCCATGTCCATATTTGTGGCAAAATGAAATAAATGACTACAATTCTTCTTCAGTACCTGCATCCCAGACCTTTAACATCTAAGTCTTTGTGTTCTCCCAATCTGATGCTGAGTTTGGCCATATGAATTGCTTTGGCACATGAGATTTATTAAACATGATTTCAGCAGTGGCTTGAAAAATGTTTGAATGTTCCTGCTTCATCTCTTGTTCCTGTGCAATTTCCAGGAAAACATACCCAGGCTAGTCAGCTGGAGGATGAAACAGAGCACACCCACGTTGCCCCATTCATCAGTGCCACGGCCATCCTAGACAAGCCAATAGCCATCTGACTGCCAGTTACACTTGAATGAATCAACATAGACCAGAGAACAGTTCAAACAAGCCCAGCTAGGAGTCAAATAAATGCTCATTTCAAGACACTGAGCTTTGGATAGGTTGTTAAGCAGCATATAGTGTAATAAATAATTATTCACTTCAATTCAAAGTTTAAATATGCAGGTAGTACAAAATAATCCCACAAATTTTGGCTCAAAATGTTCTCCTAACCTATCTATTTTGAGCATGACCACACCCTAGGGAAAAGAGAACTTGCCTGAGATCTCACAGGATCAGGATCCCAAAAGTATAACAGGACATCCAAGTAAAATCAAAGTCTAAGACAGCCAGAAACAACTTGTAAACTAACCTGAGGCAGTTCTGTAAGACATCTAAAAATTCTGTCCTGTTTTTCCCAGAAGATGCAAAAGCAAACGATTACTTCTGCCACCTCTCATTTTCTAAAATGCCCTCTTACTTCACCCTACTCTATATAAGAAAATCCTTCAAAATATTCAATAGGTTATAAATATTAAAATATATACATATAAAGCATATTAGTTTTTGTTCCTATTTTGGTCATATTTCACCATGGAAATTAAAAAAAAAAAAGAGCTTTGTAGACCCTCTTGGCAGCTTTTAGAGCCACCATTGAATATCGATGGGTTTAAACATTCAGCTGGTCTTCTAGCATAGAGCTGAGTAACAGCCACGTTACCTGGATTAACCTGAGCTCTTGCAGAACTCAAGACAGGCAGCAGCAGGAACAGCACCAAGAGCATTCTGGGAATCAGGATCATCTCAGAAGATGGTGTTGGAACTGGAGTCTGCCGCCAACCGATAATGCAAGAGAACAGAAAGAAAAGGAGAGGAAATGAGTGAGGCAGATACTGCCAACATGAATGAATAGAATTCTCACAGTTAATTTTGTGTTTCTGTAGTGCTTATTTCTATATATGGGACTTCAAATCATAGACTTTGGAAATTGAATGGCACATCCAATAATCACCTAATATAATAATTTTCAAAGTCTATTAGATTGCACACTCATAAAATTTACATTAGCAAAAGTATAGTGAGGCAACAAAGTTTTCCTAAGATAAATACTTACCCAGCCAGGCGCAGTGGCTCACACCTGTAATCCCAGGACTTTGGGAGGCTGAGACAGATGGATCACCTGAGGTCTCGAGTTCAAGACCAGCCTGGCCAACATGGTGAAGCCCCATCTCTACTAAAAATACAAAAAATTAGCCAGGTGTGGTGGTGGACGCCTGTAATCTCAGCTACTTGGGAAGCTAAGACAGGAGAATCCTTTCAATCCAGGGCGGGGGCAGGGGGCAGAGGTTGTGGTGAGCCGAGATTGCGCCATTGCACTCTGGCTTGGGCAACAAGAGCAAAACTCCATCTCAAAAAAAAAAAAAAAAAAAAGATAAATACTTACCGAAATGGTGAATAATGGTAAAGTAAAACTTGTATTTATCATGTAAACTGACGTTTTCATAATCTTAATATTTATTCCAATATTCAACCCAGAAAAACATTTGATACTTTTTTTTTTTTTTTTTTCCTGGAGACAGAGTTTCGCTGTTGTTACCCAGACTGGAGTGCAATGGCATGATCTCGGCTCACCGCAACCTCCACCTTCTGGGTTCAAGCAATTCTCCTGCCTCAGCCTCCTGAGTAGCTGGGACTACAGGCGCACACCACCATGCCCAGCTAATTTTTGTATTTTTAGTAGAGACGGGGTTTCACCTTGTTGACCAGGATGGTCTCGATCTCTTGACCTTGTGATCCACCCGCCTCAGCCTCCCAAAGTGCTGGGATTATAGGCATGAGCCACCGCACCCAGCCTGATACTTTTAATGTTTGCCTTTCGAAATATTTAAGTTCAATATTTATCCTGATTCATTATCTCTGGAGTGATACCTGGGATTCTGTATTTTCAGGTTTCCCCAGAATGATTCAAATCATAATAGATCCAATTTGGAGACATCAGTATGAACTCCTGTTTAGCTTCATAAGGATACAAATAGTTACATATGGAAATATTCATAGATATGTATATATGCCTGGGTCAGTATACACACATATGTACCATCTTCTGAGAGGGCCTAGAAACAATGACATCCCTGTAGCAATGAGCAAACCTAGTGTTCAGATCTTGATTTCTAATAACCATTCTTCAATAAAAAGAGCCAGGATTCCTCAGAAAAAAAATGGCTTATTCTAGTACTGGAGCAGAATATATACAAGACGGACTTGGAGAAACTTTTAGTGCCAGATTGAAAAAATGGACACACAAAAAGATAGTAGGAGTATGTCAAAGGGACACAGTAGCCAACTTAATGAGTTCCCCTCCCCCAAAAAAGTAGTATCGAATTATAAACCAAAGAGTAAACTAAATATCCGTGAGTCCATGCTGCTATAAGTTAATGATTAATTAAACAAATGGGAGAATAGGCATATTTCCCATTCAGAAGAATTCCAAATAATTTATGTAGATAATCTGCTCTTAAGGAAATGAAACATTACTGTCTCCCTTCCCCAGCTCCTTAAGAGTAAGTTACACGTAGTTACTTTGTCTCAAGGATTGCAGCGTGAAAATGGAGAAAGAAAAAAGTCACTTTTCAGTGGAGAAATCTGACAAACACTTCCTCAAGACAGGTGATCAAGGTTAACATCAACATTGATAAGTCATGTTGATAATATGTGTCCTTATATGATGTGATGAAAATGACACTTTACCTCTGTGGTCTTCCTCCCCAAAACCTATTACTTCAGTCTACTTATGAAAAAATCACCAGACAAATCTTAATTGAGGGACATTCTATAAAGTTCCTGATGAGTAATTCTCAAAACTGGCAAAGTCATTAAAAATGAGAAAGTCTGAGAAACTATCACAGCTAAGAGAGCCTAAGGAGACATGATGACTAAGTGTAATGTTAAATGCTGGCAAAGGACATTAGGGGAAACTGAGGAAATCAAAGTAAAGTATGGACTTTAGTTAATAATAACGTATCCATATCAGTTCATTCATTTTGACAAACGTACTAGGTTAATATAAGATGATAATAATTGGCTAAATTGGATGTGGGATATACATAGATTCCCTGCACCTATCTTCACAATAATTATGTAAATATAAAACTGTTCTAGAAGGCTGGTACAGTGGCTCACACCTGCAATCCCAGCACTTTGGGAGACAGAGGCGGGCAGATCACCTGAGGTCAGGAGTTCAAGACCAGCCTGGCCATCATGGTAAAACCCCATCTCTGTTAAAAATACAAAAATTTGTATTTTACCCAAAACCAGGCATGGTGGTGGGTGCCTGTAATCCCAAGTACTCAGGAGGCTGAGGCATGAGAATCACTTAAACCCAGGAAGTGGAGATGGAAGTGAGCTGAGATTGTGCTGCCACTGCACTTCAACCTGGGCAATAGAGCGAGATTCAGTCTCACACACACACAAAAAGCTGTTCTAGAATACAAAGTTGATTTTTTAAAAATTCTCTCTGGGTAACACTAAGAATCAAGCAAGCATTGGATCTAGTATTAGAAAGAGTGTGTAACACAAAATAATAAAGAGAGAAGAAATTCCCTTAAGCTGAAGTGATTAGGGAAGGCTTCATGGAGAATTATATATCTGACCTGGTTCTTGAAGGATGCACAAGACTTTAATTGGCAATAACAGGGATGAAATAAATAAGAGGATAACATGAGTAAAGCACTTTTTTCCCCCAGAAAACAGAAGCTTTCTTAGACAATTTCTAAGCAGTATAATCCTGATACACCCAGAGTGGTTAAAAAAAAAAAAAGGCAATATAGTCAGATGGTTTTGTCTGAAGAGGATGGATCCAAAGCATATAAAACACAGAAAATTTCAGTGGTCCCATAGTTGGGGGCTGAGGAGTGCATGATCCACAACTACAAAGGATGATGGGCATAGCTTCCTGGTATTGATTTGGATAAGATAAAACACATCTCAGTGTTCCTAGTCACTTCCAGCAGCAGGAATACTATTTCCACAAATGAGTCCCTAAAAAAATGCCCAGAGAAAGAAACACACAGGTGAATCCTGGAGACATTGGTCTTGACTATAGCCGAGCACTAACTCCTGGCCATAATCCAGGATGTCCTTCCCCAGAGACCCGAGCTCCTTGTTAGCAGCCATTCAGTAAGTGCTGAGGCCCAGGACTGCCCTAGCAGTCTTTTGCGTAAGAGTCCTAGAATTGTCTCTCTCCTGTGGCACCTCTCTCATAAGTAACTAGCCATAACTTCTTCCCCTCCATAACTTTCCCTAATAATTCCTTCTACAAAGAATGTCTCCCCCACCTCTTTTCCTTTCTTTCCTTCACCAAAACACAGGCTTAATTTACCTCTATTGGATCCTTCACAACATTGTTGTAAAATTATCCACTTAATCGTTAACTTCAAAATGGCTTATTCTTATATTGCCAAAGTATTACTTTATATCGTGTACCAAGTAGGTGCTCAAAAATGGTTTTTAACTGAGCTAAGCCAAACTACGAAGTGTTCAAAAAATGTTGACTCATTTTCTTTTTGAAACTGTTGCTGGGCTTCAAGCTGTGAATCTCCACACGCGGTAATTATTGTTTTTTGTTTTGCTTAAAATTAGATGCACGTCAGCTAACAAACAGAGCACTGTGAAGTTCGTAGAAGTATATACCTCTATCATGTAGATCTACTGTGTATCAGAGATGATCTCATACAATATTCACAGTAACTCTATGAGGTTTGTTTTCAACAATAAGAGAGCTAAGGAGAAAGAGATTAAAGCTTATCAGGTTGCACAGCTGACAGGCGACCAAGCTCCCATGTGAACCTAAAGTCTGTGTTACTTCAAAATCCACGGTTTTTTTGTTGTTCTTCTTCTTTTTTGCTTTTGCTCATCATCACACTATGTGATCTTTTGGTCTGGCCTCCACCTACCTCACCAGAGCTGCCCTTCTCCTCATCCTTTCCATCCCAGACACACTGAGGCTTCTTTTCTTTTCTCTTCCATTTTCTTTTGCCCAAGGACCTCTGCCAAGAAGTCTCTCTCCTCTCTTTGCCTAGTTCAAATCTCCATTAAATGGTCGCTTTCTCAGTGAAATATTCTCTGATCCCCTTGATTGTTATATGCTCTAAAAACATAATTTTTTTATATAGAAATGATCACAGTTTCTCATCACATATTCATTGCTGCAATTGTTTAATCTGTATCTCCCCAACACAAGCAAGCTCCATGTTTATTTATTCACACTGTAGTCTCAACACGACCAGAATGCCTGATAAGCGTTTGTATTAATGAATTAATGATTGTCTTGAGCCATATATTCAGTGACTACATCTGGTCATTCTAAATGCCATACCCTAAAAGGAAGTATCTCTAAAGTTTATTGTGAGCAGGATCACCCTTTTCTGAACTTTGAATGAGTCTTTCCAAGGGTTCAATATTTAAATAATGTGACACGTGAAGAGAACTCAAAAGCATACAGGGAAGAGGAACTAGAAAAGCTCTTCTCTACCTACTTCTTTAGTTAGTAGTTCAAATCCCTTTGACAGTTTATTTAAGCCTTAAGGAATAAAACTCAAAATGCAAATACCACTGCTCAAGTCACTGGCCTTCATTCATTTAGCAACTATTTAGTAAATATCTATTAGGTGCTATTACAGGTGATAAGCACATCAGTAAAAAAGGCAAAGAAGGTTCCTGCCAACATGAAACTTGTCGTGCAAAAGCAAGCGAGTAAATGAAGAAGAATTTTACAGAAATATATGTACAGGGAAGAAAATGAAGTAGAGTAATACAACAGAAAGGGAATGAGAGCTATTCTAGGTAAGGTGGCCAGCAGAGGCCTCTCTGAGTACGCAATTGCTATAGAAATACATAAGCAGAACATTGAAGAGAATGAACAACCCAGAAAAGACTCATGAATAAATGGAAACGCACTACACGAGGAAGGGGCCATTTCAACTCAGTAGTTTCAGACGCTTTAGTAGCCTTTTCAAAAGCAAATAAAAGCATATCTACACCTCACAAAAATGAAGAGCCCAAATGTCACGATGGAACCGTAAGAATATTTCAAGGAAAATGTAGAACAATTTGCTATGAGCTAGAGATAAGGAAGGGCTGCACAAATAAGACACGGAAAGCAACATCCAGAAACAAAAAGAATAATAAATGTTTCCACCAAAATTCAAAACCTCTTTGAGACCAAAAGACATCATAAACATTACACATAAACAACTGTCTAAGATAAATATTTGAAATTGTATAATGAAATAACTTCTAGTATAATCTCTGTGAATCATTGTTTAAAAGCCACTAGAAAAATGGGCCAAGTAAATAAAAAGCATTTAGCAGAGGAGACAATATAATGCTGTAAACAGGCCGGGCGCGGTGGCTCACGCCTGTAATCCCAGCACTTTGGGAGGCTGTCGGGGGTGGATCACGAGGTCAAGAGATCGAGACCATCCAGGTCAACACAGTGAAACCCCGTCTCTACTAAAAGTACAAAAAATTAGCTGGGCACGGTGGCGCGTGCCTGTAATCCCAGCTACTCAGGAGGCTGAGGCAGGAGAATTGCCTGAACCCAGGAGGCAGAGGTTGCGGTGAGCCGAGATAGTGCCATTGCACTCCAGCCTGGGTAACAAGAGCGAAACTGTGTCTCAAAATAAATAAATAAATAAATAATAATAATAATGCTGTAAACATGTAAAAGTATTCACCCTCACTAGCTGTTACAAAGACAGACATTAAAGCAGGGTTGAATGCCAGTTTTACCTGGCATTGGCAAAATTTTTAAGTGTGACAATATAAAATTTGGCAATAATGTGGGCAAATGCACACTCTCATACTCTGCTGTTGGATATATAAATTCGGAGATAGTTTTCATAAAAATGCATGTACCATGATTTATATATCCCATTGATTATTATTTATCCTAAAGAAAGACTTGCGTGTGTACACAATGAGGCACACACAAAAAAGTGCTTTGCCATATATTTTTTAATAACAAAAACTTAGAAAAATGTCTACCAGTAGGATAATGTTATTAACTACAGTATATGCCTACTGTAAAACGCTATGCAATAGTAACAATGAATGAGTTAGAGCTACTCACAGTTACAAGGTTTGAGGTCTATGACATGTTTTTAGGTGAACAAGAAGGTTGTGATGTTTATGTAAAGCACATGATATACTTTTATGGCTAGATACACACACTCATGTTCATTTACATATATAAAGATCTGGAAGATTAAACACCATGCTGACAGCAGCGGTTCCCTCAGAGATGGAGTTAGGAGATGGATCGCAGCATTGTCAGAGGAGACTGTGAATGCTGAACAAAGGGAGACTTGAGCCTTATTTGTAATGTTTTGATTTTCAACAAGAAAAATATGTTCCTTGTTAATGTCATTTATATTAGCTTTTCGGACAAAACAAAACAAAACATTTCTCTGGAAGCAGGCTATCAGAATCTCAAGGATGCTTTCTGTGCATTTCCCAGAGTTGGAGGTGTCGGGGGGAAACACATCCTTGTACTTCAAGAATCACTTGTTGGATTGAGAGATATTATTGGTTAGCACATCTTGCACATGAATAGAGAGGAAGAAGAAAACAGTTGAGAATTACTGCCTGTTTCTATTTTAGACTTCCTGTACTTTGTTAGTTACTTACAGATGCATTATATCATTGAGCCTCACCACAATCCTGTAGAGAGAAATTATCACCTCCTTTTGACAAAGTAGAAAAGTACAAAACCAAGCTACTTCCCCACAATTGAGGCTGTTTTACCTGGTCTGGATGCTGCTTCCCATTCATTGTGCTGAATTAGAGTTTGCTTCTTTACCTGTCTTTTTCTCAAGACAGACCATGAGCCATTTAAAGTCAGGTCAAGGATCTTGCCTGGGTCACTATGTTAGAAGACCACAGAGTTAGAGTTACTTAGATCCCAGTTCCCCTGACTCCAAGGTCAGTATTTCTAGGCCCACAGCCCAATATTTGCCAAAGAACATCAAGGAACATGTGGCTCAGTGAGAATATGTCCTTTGTAGCAAAGAACCCACTTTCCTCTTCATAGTCAAAATCCTCTTCCCTGGCCAAGCTGGATGGACATTCCAAATTGATTTCAAGGGAAGTCATGGTCCAAGACCTCCCAGATCTGACAAAAGACCACCAGCTCTCCATCTCAGCACTGCCCCCACTGGGATCTGGAAAAGCCACCAGGAAGCCAGGAAGCAAAATGGAAGATCAGGTGGGCAGGAACGTGGCAGCCTCAACTAGAAACCAGCAGCTCTCCAGTAAAGAAAAAAGCAAGAGTCTGAGAGGCCAAACGTCTCACAAATTATCTCTCTCTGTACTCGGGTGAGCTTCCAAAAGCCTTTTTGTGAAACACGGTCAGGGCCAAATCATGGTAAAAGGGCAAGTTCCCTGCACATTCTGCCTGACACCATTCCAGTCATATAGGGTTCTCGCAGGCAGGATTTGCTCCTACCTAGAAGAACTTCAGTGAATATGTGGCTTGTGGATGAGCCAAGGAATATGTGGTCATCCCAGGTCAGCTCTTGGTTGTACACACATGACACCACATTTCTCTTTCCCAACTGTCTTAACAATCAGATCATTTCCCAAAACGAGCCTCACACCAGTGCTCAAATAGGACCGTATGGGGACACAGCTACGAACCTTGGGAGAGGAGTGCTGAAATGATTTTTGAGCTGCCGAGCAAGAAAGGGTGAGGAGGAAGTGAAGGCCTCCCTCTCACCTGGTTTCTATTCCTGGTGATCGCAGAGCAAGGCCCAGCATTCTGTGTGGTGGAAATAGCAGCCCTTCAGTGGTTCAGAACATAAGCCCTCCTGCAATGTCTGTTTCTTACTTTAGATCTAAATACACATGATACGTTATGTATGTATATATAAATACGTATTTGAATGATATAGATATGGAGAGAAACACCTTTGAAATGTAGCTATGATAGTGAACTACATTTCTATAGAAAAACACCTCCATCATTTCCACTCCAGTGATGATAAGGTAAGTAAGCAGAGCAGGCAACTCCTGGTTTTGCTCTAGCAAAATGGAAAGTTTGAGTACCTCCCCAAGCCCCTCAGCAGCGACCATAACTCACATATGGGAGAGCTCTTTTTTCTCCAAGTCTGATCATTAGCAAAGAAACATCTTTTTTCTCTGAAGTAGAACTAGGGGTATATCCCACTTTAAGAAATGCCTAAACTTACCCAACTCATAAATCATGAAATGTTTATCTACACTACAGAATAGTTCTTCACAAAAGGATTCAATGCCGGGTAACTTTGAGTAACAAATCCCACACAGTACATTTAAAATAGCACTCAGTATACAAAAATGTTCCATCTACTTACAAACTCATAAATCACAGATGAGCAGCCATTACAAAATAATTTTTCCCTTTACAAAAGAATACAGTGCTGGGTTCCTCTGAATAGCACATATTTTCAGTGCATTCAAAATTGATTCAACATACCAAGATTCAGTTTATACCCAACTTTTCAAGAATATAGCTTGTGTACAAAGCAAAACACGTCTGATCTGGTAGATGGCCATTCTCTTCATAGAGTCCATTTTTCCAGATCCAAAAGCTAGGGACAATCTAAGGTGGCCTCAACTTTGCTGAAGAATGAAAATTCAGATTTTCTAGAGGAATCTTGACACTGAGCCTGTGATCTGGTACGGAGAGGAAGTGTTGGCCCTCCTGGAAAATCAACTGTGACCGGCAGCCCAGGCCAGGCCCCTCCACGTAAGCTCAAATACGCCTCCCCTGCAAGAAAGGTGGGGTCTTGAAAAGTCTGGAGTGTGAAGGGGAAAAGAGAAATGGAGTGAGGTCGAGTTGGGGCAGGCAAACACAGCATGTGTGAGTGTGTGTGTGTGTGTGTGTGTGTGTCACTTGCATTTCTGTGTGTTGAAGATTAAGGTTTGGTGTGGAGAAGAACACCCCCATGATTTAGGGCTATGTACTTTATTTCAGGGGCCATTCAGGGCATTTCAATCTTGTTTTTCCTATCTGCTGGGTCATTTTCATTTCAGATTAAGCAAATATGAAGAGCAATTTTGGAGCATTTCATATTAAGCAAACAAAAATGCAGAAATGAGCTTGGTTTTGGCAAGAGATGGGCCCCCAAACACATACACAGAAACAAACAGCAGAGCTGTCCCAGACATCCTCATCTCATGTTCTGTTTCGATTCCTGAAGATCTGTTGAAGTTTTCCTGACTCCCAGTTTTCCTCTGAGAGTCCCAACCTCGTGATTCTCAAAATGCAGCCCCTCGGTGCGAAGCCAAAGGCCCAGAATGACCCCATCCGTAAGTATCTGGGAACACAGGATGTGCCCCAGGTGACCCGAGGTGACCCACCCTGGATGAAACAGCAAGCTCCGCTTCTGCCTTTGTTGGAAGAGCTCTTTCCTCCCCTCCACCTCAGTCATTTCACTGTAAAATGAGATGCTAGAGTTTGTAAAAGAGGTGAGAGGGGAAAGTGCTAGATGGCTATCTTCATTTTCTCACTCCCTTTCTAGGAAGAGAAGAGGACGCTGAGTCACATCACTATTATAGAAAACACCCCTCTTCCAGGGGCAGAACGGGGTCACAGAACATTGACTGTGTAACATTCACCTAGCTTCCTGTCTGTACTATGCACCCTAGAAACATCAAATCAAATGTCTTCATTCAATTACTGGGAGGAAGAAGAAGAAGAGAAAATGCAAACTGAAACAGAGCATTTTCCAAACACAAAACAAGGTATTAGAACTGTTATAATCCAGTATCCATTGGGCTGCTAAGACCTTGGACAAGTTATTCAACCTTGCTGAGCTCTAGCAATCTCTGGCTTTTTTTTTTTTTTTTTTTTTTTTTTTAAGATGGAGTCTCACTCTGTTTCCAGGTTGGAGTGCAGTGGCATGATCTTGGCTCATTGCAAACTCCGCCTCCTGGGTTCAAGCAATTCTCCTGCCTCAGCCTCCCAAGTAGCTGGGACTACAGGTGTGTACCACCATGCCCAGCTAGTTTTGTATTTTTAGTGGAGATGGGGTTTCACCATGTTGGCCAGGATGGTCTTGATCTCTTGACCTCGTGATCCACCCGCCTCAGCCTCCCAAAGTGCTGGGATTACAGGTGTGAGCCACTGCACCCGGCTGTCTCTGGTTTTTCATTTGGATCTTTTACTCTCACCTCTAACTTGCTGGAAACTTTTCTGCATGTGAATATCTTTCCCAACCAGCTTCTCTCATTTTCTTTCTTACCGCACCCTCTATCCCAGGCTCTGCAGCCCTCGGAAGCATGTGATGGTAAGCGGAAGGCCATCTGTCCACATTACGGGGCATGAGAGGATGAGCCTAAGGAACTGTGGTCAGAGGGTTTTGAAAGTGACCAAAGAAACATACCAGCCCTGAAATCATAGCACCATACGGTGAAAACTTGAAGGGACCTGACAGCTCATCTTTCCCAATTCTCTCCAATTGGAGGTGAGAAAAATAAGGTAGCCCCAAAAGCAGAGTGACCTCCCCAGGGGGAGCAGCTGCTCACAGGCAAGGCCAGGCCCCTAGTCGTCCAGTCTAGCACTCATTCTCTTATCACACCACCCCTATTGGCCCAACTTCCTATTTTTCCTTCCTAAAACTCAGCCACCCATACCTTCGTTAGGCCCTGTCTGCTTCTGATAACTGGTTTCTTTAAACAAGATTGAAGTTACTTCCTTCCACCCTCTGAGCTCCTGCACTCAATGTTCCGCCTCCTACCTCCCTTGCTGCTCCTCATGAGTAACCTTCTCTGGG
Organism: Saguinus oedipus; assembly: GCA_031835075.1. Classification (NCBI taxonomy): domain Eukaryota; kingdom Metazoa; phylum Chordata; class Mammalia; order Primates; family Cebidae; genus Saguinus; species Saguinus oedipus. The sequence goes on along the minus strand of CM063190.1, from coordinate 30,312,627 downwards.
ACCAGACTTGCTGAGTTTGAGTCCTGCGTCCACCTCTCACCAGCAGCATGCACCTGGGTGCACACTTGAACCTTGGCTCCCTGTCTTCTCACCTGTAAAAATGGGAGTAATAGGCCAGGCACGGCGGCTCATGCCTGTAATTCCAGCACTTTGGGAGGCTGAAGTGGGTGGATCATGAGGTCAGGAGTTCAAGGCTAGCCTGACCAATAAGCTGAAACCCCATCTCTACTAAAAATATGAAAATTAGCTGGGTGTGGTGGCACGTAGTCCCAGCTACTCAGGAGGCTGAGGCAGGAGAATCACTTGAGCCCGGGAGGCGGAGGTGCAGTGAACAAAGATCATGCCACTGCACTCCAGCCTGGGTGACAGAGCAAGACTTCATCTCAAAAAAAAAGGGGGGGAGTAATAATGGCACCTGCCCATAGGAATACTGTAAGGATGAAATGAGTTAACACATAGGAAGTGCCTAGAACAGTGTCTGTCTCATAAATGTTACCATTTATTTGTATTTCTCTTTTCTTTCCACTGTGTCTGGCCATCATGTTCTCAATAAATTTACAAGTTAGGGGCAAAAAGCATGCCTCCCCTAGCCATACCCTTATTTTTGTATCCCTTAACACCTACATAGTAAGTACTCGAAGAATATCTGTAGGTTGCTTGGCAGGTATTTAAATGATAATAAAATAGGCAAGAACAACAATACAAACTTCTTGCCTTTGACTGGGACATTTTGCTTGATGCTACCTCTGGACAAAGTGCCTGGGACTTCAGCAGTCATGAAAGACCCAAGTGCTTTCCTAGGAACCAGCAGAGCAGAAATCAGCCTGGGCTGAGAACTTGCGGGGTGGCCACTTCTGTGGGGCAGTGATGTTATTACCCTGCTTGATCAATATTGCAAGTGAGAGCACTCACACCCCAGGAAACTTTCAGTTCAGCCGCTCAAAGCCACAAGACCCAGGAGCTTGTTTTGTTTGTGCCATTTCCACCAGGACCATCCTACTCTTGCGGTTATGGCCGTGCCGCCTCAGAAGAACACGTGGCTCTGAAAGGCTGCTTACTTTTAGTGCTGGCCCAATCAACATGGCATCATTGAGACATCAACCAATTCTGTCTCACCTAGCTATGGGAAACCCTCCTGAACCCAGACGAGATCATGTGTGATGCCAATAGACCCTCCTTCCTGATCCCTGCAGGAGACCCTCCTTGGAGAGAAGCTTGGGCTCAACTTCCCAGACACCAGGCAGGGTCTGCCCTTTCCACAGAGCAATCTTAGTGCCTTTCTCTTAACACACTCAAGACTCAGGAGATCAAGGCTTACCCTGGTGTTTTTGATGCAGAGACAGGAAACCTCTCACCGTCCCTGAAACCATCAGAGACAAAAAGGATTTCTCCTCCCAGGCCTTTGCAGCCATATCCTGTAGTGATAACTTCAGAAATGTTATGGGTCAGGCACTTCTAAAACAGCCAGGTACTAAACCCAGTTAGCCTCTGGGTTTGGGGATGCTTTTCTATCAATGTAGAAAGTATGAGATGGTTAAAAGTAGAAAATGATATCACTATTAAAATTAAATGGAATAATGCATATAAAGAACTTATAGTACAATTCCTGGGCTGTCGTAAGTGCTTATAAATATCAATCTTTGAATAGTGGTATGAATAGAATGGTGTATAGGAAGAAAAAGGTCAGCCGTGGAGGTGGCAATCATATGCTGAGCATCTATGATTAGCCCAGGACAGGCTGAATCACCTGGGGGCAACACAACAGCAACAGACGTCAGTCTTGTTTCTTACCAGGAGGAGATTTACATGACTAGCTCATGTGAGCATTTTGAAAAACCAACAAGACAGTGAGCGAGCAGCTCCATGCCAGGGCGTGGCTGCAGGGTTGGTGCAACAGGTTAGGAGACGTACAAGTGGACCTGGATGGATAACAGACTTCAGGTAAGACCATGAAGAAAAAAATAGAAAACAGGCAATCATGAAAAACTGCAGTCTCAACATCCGGGCTGAGGAAAGAGCCAAAGGCTCAGGAAGACCTTCAGTTTTGAGAGGGAGGAAGAAAGAGTTGAATTCCGAACAGACCAGCTTGTTCTTCATTCTCACCAATCCCTGACAGCTGTAGACCCTCACAGGGACTTAGAAGACCTTCTAAAGCTCAATTGCCTTAGCAAAAACAAGCAGGATGAAGACACAGAGCAGTGGCTCTAAACTTAATCTACCTCATTTTTTCTGATGTTAGGAATGATACAACAAAGTCGAAGATTGGCCCAGGGACATATAGACTAAGAGTGAAGTTCTTGGCCGGGCGCGGTGGCTCACGCCTATAATCCCAGCACTTTGGGAGGCCGAGGCAGGTGGATCACGAGGTCAAGAGATCGAGACCATCCTGGTCAACAAGGTGAAACACGATCTCTACTAAAAATACAAAAATTAGCTGGGCATGGTGGCACACGCCTGTAGTCCCAGCTACTCGGGGGGCTGAGGCAGGAGAATTGCCTGAACCCAGGAGGCAGAGGTTGTGGTGAGCTGAGATCGCGCCATTGCACTCCAGCCTGGGTAACAAGAGTGAAACTCCATCTCAAAAAAAAAAAAAAAAAAAACACAAAACAAAACAAGAGTGAAGTTCTCTGGCCCTATACCTAGGAGGCATGTGGCCCTGGAGTTCCTGCCTGAATCCCAGAGCCTGAAAGCCTCATTCCGCAGTTGGGTTAGCACCGAGTGTCTGGGATTTCTTTCCTGGTCCCTACCCCTTCCTCCAAACAAGTCACTCCCTTAGCACCTGTAGTTTCTGCAATCCTTGCCAAAATAATAATGTCATTGATCAAAAGAAGTTCAGCTTCTAATCCTTTCCATTTCATGCTTCCTTCACATTGCTGGCTAGACATTCTCTTCTGTGTTACTACTTGGTTCAGCCTCTGAACCAAGCAGAAAATATGTTTGTTTAAGGCAATTAAACATCTACAGGCTCTATCTCCATTCAGGAAGTTTCCCCTGAGTCACCAGCATCTGGTACTTACTCCTGATAAGAGTCCCCCCTCCATCCTGCCAGGCCCACTACTCTCCACTTCCTGGCCCAGCTCAATAATACCACATTACCAGGGCCAAATGTGACACCAAGGGCTTGCCCCATACTCACCCCAGAGGCTTCTCAATCTCATTCTCAGAACGCCTTGCTTGGGTCTAACCTCCCAGCAACTCTTGCAGAATACTCACACCTACCAGCCCCTTTGCACAAGAGCTTACAGCTTATGAGTTGCCCCTTTTCACCAGGTAAATGTATGCTTTCCTTTTCCATCAGGAAAGGAATCCCAGACACTTGGTGCTAACCCAACTGCTGAATGAGGCTTTCAGGCTCTGGGATTCAGGCAGGAACTCCTGGGCCATATTCTTCCTAGGTATAGGGCTAGAGAGCCTTCACTCTTTAATCTGTATGTCCTGGGGCCAATCTTCTGCTTTGTTCTTCCATCCCTAACATCAGATAAATAAGGAGGTAGATTAAATTTAAAGACATTGCTCTGTGTCTTCATCTTGCTTGTTTTTGCTAAAGCAACTGAGCCTTAGAAGGTCTTCTAAGTCCCTGAGAGGGTTTACAGCTGTCAGGGATTGGTGAGAATGAAGAACAAGCTGCTGGTCTGTTCGGAATTCTTGCTTTGAGCCCCTATATGACTTGCTTACCCACGTGTGGGCTCAGAAGATGCTTGGAGGATATAAATATATATGAATGCAGAATATGACAGTGGTAATATCTTTATGCATATCTGTCTCCCTGGCTAGGCTTAAGGAAAGGGTCTTATCATGATCTGCTTTCCATTCTCATGCAGAGCACAGAGTCGAGTGATAATGAGTGAATGTGCTGGGTAGATGAGTGGATGGCCTGAGGGCTCTGCAGTGTCCCAGAATGGCTGCTGGCCTGTCCATCTCACTGCCAGGAGTTGAAAAGATGTCATACACGTTAAGCTCTTCTTTTCACCATGGCACTTCTAGGCCATAATAATCTGTCTCTTCTCTTGCACGATCCACTGCACCTATTCCCCAAAACTTAGCAGACAATGATGTAATGACTTAAATTGCTCCTTAATTGTGTTAGCGTGTGTGAAAATTTTGTCTCCTCCTCAATTCTGTAAGTCCCTAAAGGGCAAGAATATTTTGCATGTCTCAGGGCTTATGGGAGTACTGATAAACATTTATGGAGCACTTATTATGTATCAAGCAGTGTGCTAAGATTTACATGAATTTGCCTCATTTGGTTCTAGGACTCAGAAGGATCTTAAACAAGTGAGGAGAGCAGAAGCAGAAACTTAGCCAGATGTTAGTAAGCTGGCCTCTGAGCCTGAGTTCTAGTCCCAGCTCTGCCACTCATCACCCCAGGGCCTGAGCAGTCTTCCTATACCCAGAATGGGTTCGGCTCCCTCTTCATTCAAACAAGGATACTGGGATGAGTGAAAATGGAGGAGCTCCAAGGCCCCTTTCAGCCCTGGCATTGTAAATTCTACCAGTCATGGTTCTAAACACTCCGGCGGACGCACCACAACAGGACAGAGATGCCCTGATCCAGAAGGAATGCTGCTCCTTCTCCAGCCCAGGCACATACTGTATTACAGTAATGAGAGCTTTGGCTGCTTTAAATATCACACAACAAAAACAACGGGCAGCCTGAGTTCATCATCCCCATCCAGACCACAGAGGAGCGCACTGCCAGGCAGAGGCCAGAGTGAGATGGTGAGAGAAGCCCACACAGTCGCTTTCAGGGATCCACTGGCTCATGGCTGGAATGAAAATCACCGATGGCAGGGGCTGTTAAGAGGCAGTCAGAGAGACAGCCCACAAGTTCACGCTGGGACAAAGAGGCCCGGGTTGTATTGAGATGGGAGATCTGGAATCCTGGATCCACCAGAGATGAGCTGGTGCCAAGCCTGAGGCTACAGGAACCGCTGCCTCGCACCTCTGGGAGAGCCAGGAAAGTCCAGCCAAAGGTCCCCACAGAAATGAGGCTACAGTCTCCCTCTGGGTCCTGGGAGGCATCTGCAAAGCAGAGCAGCAAACATTAATCAGAAGGGCCAGAGTGGGTAAGCATGCGGAAAGCACCGGAGCTGAGTCCTTTTCCTCTCAATGCTTCCCCGGAAAGCAAAAGGGAAAATCTTCAGGGGATTCTAACAGGCCCTCCATGGAGAACCCCTGGAAGCAAGAACTATGCTGTTGACCTCACCACAGAGCGTCCTTAGTAAACCCCCGTTATGTAAAATGGCCCAGGACTATTCAGAAGCCTTATCAGATAGTGCTATAAACTGGATGTCTGCTCCGCTCAAATTCCTATATTGAAATTCTAACTCCCAATGTGACAGTATTAGGAAGTAGGGCCTTTGAGAAGTGCTCAGGTCATGAGGGTGGACCCCTCTTTCAGTGTTCTTTTCAAAGAGACCCCACAGTCAGGCACAGTGGCTCACGCCTGTAATCCCAGCACTTTGGGAGGCCGAGACAGGCAGATCACGAGGTCAGGAGTTTGAGACCAGCCTGCTCAACATGGTGAAAACTTGTCTTTACTAAAAATACAAAATAGCTGGGTGGGGTGGCAGACACCTGTAATCCCAGCTACTCAGGAGGCTAAGGCAGGAAAATCACTTGAACCTGGGAGGTGGAGGTTGCAGTGAGCGGAGATCATGCCACTGCATTCCAACCTAGGTGATGGAGCAAGACTCTGTCTCAGAAAAAAATAAAAGAGACCCCATACAGGTGGCTGGCAAGATGGCTGAATAGGAATAGCTAGCTCTGGTCTGCAGTTCCCATAGAGGTCAAGGCAAAAGGTGAGTGATTTCTGCATTTCCACTGAGGTACCTGGCTCATCTCATCAGGACAGGTTAGACAGTGGGTGCAGCCCAGGGAGGGTGAGCTGAAGCAAGATGGGGCATTGCCTCACTCGCGAAGTGCAAGGGATTGGGGAACTCCCTCCCCTAATCAAGGGAAGCCATAAGGGACTGTGCTGTGAGGAATGGGGCATTCAGCCCAGATACTATGCTTTTCCCACAGTCTTCAAAACCCGCAGACCAGGAGATTCCCTCAGGTATCTACACCACCAGGGCCCTGGGTTTCAAGCACAAAACTAGGTGACCATTTGGGCAGACACTGAGGTAGCTGCAAGAGCTTTCCTTTTTTTTTTTTTTCATATGCCAGTGGTGCCTGAAATGCCAGCAAGACAGAACTGTTCACTCCCCTGGAAAAGGAGCTGAAGCCAGAGAGCCAAGTGGTCTAGCTCAGTGGATCCCACCCCCATGGAGCCCAGCAAGCTAAGATCTACTGGCTTGAAATTCTCACTGCCAGCACAGCAGTCTGAAGTCGACCAGGGATGCTCAAGCTTGGTGCAGGGAAGGGCGTCCGCCATTACTGAGGCTTGAGTAGGTGGTTTTCCCCTCACAGTGTAAACACAGCCAGGAAGTTTGAACTGGGTGAAACCCACCACAGCTCAGCAAAACAGCTGTAGCCAGACTGCCTCCCTGGATTCCTCCTCTCTGGGCAGGGCATCTTTGAAAGAAAGGCAGCAGCCCCAGTTGGGGCTTATAGATCAAAATCCCATCTCCCTGGGACAGAGCACCTGGGGGAAGAGGCAGCTGTGGACAGAGCTTCAGCAGACTTAAATGTTTCTGCCTGCTGGCTCTGAAGAGAGCAGTGGATCTCCCAGCACAGCGCTCAAGCTCCACTAAAGGACAGACTGCCTCCTCAAGTGGATCCCTGACCCCCATGCCTCCTGACTGGGAGAAACCTCCCAGGAGGGGTCAAAAGTCGTCTCATACAGGAAAGCTCCAGCTGGCATCTGGCAGGTGCCCCTCTGGGACAAAGCTTCCAGAGAAAGGAACAGCAGCAATATTTGCTGTTCTGCAGCCTCCACTGGTGATACCCAAGCAAACAGGGTCTGGAGTGGACCTGCAGCAAACTCCAACAAACCTGCAGCAGAGGGACCTGACTGTTAGAAGGAAATCTAACAAACAGAAAGGAATAGTATCAACATCAACAAAAAGGACACCCACACAAAAACCCCATCCGAAGATCACCAACATCAAAGACCAAAGGCAGATAAATCCACCAAGATGAGGAAAAACCAGCACAAAAAGGCTGAAAATTCCAAAAACCAGAATGCCTCTTCTCCTCCAAAGAATCACAACTCCTCGCCAGCAAGGGAACAAAACTGGACAAAGAATGAATTTGATTTATTGACAGAAGTAGGCTTCAGAAGGTGGGTAATAACTAACTCCTCTGAACTAAAGGAGCATGTTCTAACCCAATGCAAAGAAGCTAAAAACCTTGAAAAAGGGTTAGACAAATTGCTAACTACAATAACCAGTTTAGAGAAGAACATAAATGACCAGATGGAGCTGAAAAACACAGCACAAAATCTTTATTAAGCTTACACAAGTATCAGTAGTTGAATCAATCAAGCAAAAGAAAGTATATCAGAGATTGAAGATCAACTTAATGAAATAGAGCATGAACACAAGATTAGAGAAAAAAGAATGAAAATGAATGAACAAAGCCTCCAATATGGGACTATGTGAAATATGGGACTATGTGAAAAGACCAAATCTACGTTTGATTGGTGTACCTGAAAGTGACAGGGAGAATAGAACCAAGTTGGAAAACACTCTTCAGGATATCATCCAGGAGAACTTCCCCAACCTAGCAAGACAGGCCAACATTCAAATTCAGGAAATAAACAGAAGAAATAAACTCCTCAAGAAGAGCCACCCCAATACACCAATACACATAATCATCAGATTCAGCAAGGTTGAAATGAAGGAAAAAATATTAAGGGTAGCCAGAGAGAAAGGTCAGGTTATGCACAAAGGGAAGCCCATCAGACTCAGAGTGGATATCTCTGCAGAAACCCTACAAGCCAGTAGAGAGTGGAGGCATTTATTCAACATTATTAAAGAATAGAATTTCAACCCAGAATTTCATATCCAGCCCAACTAAGCTTCATAAGCAAAGGAAAAATAAAATCCTTTACAGACAAGCAAATGCTGAGAGATTTTGTACCAACAGGCCTGCCTTACAAGAGCTCCTGAAGAAAGCACTATATATGGAAAGGAAAAACCAGTACCAGCCACTGCAAAAAATCATACCAAATTGTAAAGACCATTGATGTTATGAAGAAACTGCATCAACAGGCAAAATAACCAGCTAGCATCATAATGACAGGATCAAATTAACACACAAAAATATTAACCTTAAATGTGAATGGGCTAAATGCCCCAATTGAAACACACAGACTGACAAATTGGATAAGAGTCAAGACCCACCAGTGTGCTGTATTCAGGAGACCCATCTTACATGCAAAGACACACATGGGCTCAAAATAAAGGGATGGAGGAAGATTTATCAAGCAAATGGAAAGAAAGAAAAAAAAAGGCAGGGGTTGCAATTCCAGTCTCTGATAAAGCATATATTAAACTAACGAAGCTCAAAAAAGACCAAGAAAGGCATTACATAATGGTAAAGGGATCAATGCAACAAGAAAACATAACTATCCTAAATATACATGCAACCAATACAGGGGCATCCAGATTTATAAAGCAAGTTCTTAGAGACTTACAAAGAGACTTAGACTCCCACACAAGAATAGTGGGAGACTTTAAACCCACTGTAATATTAGACAGATCAACAAGACAGAAAATTAACAAGGATATTCAGGACTTGAACTCAGCTCTGGACCAAGTGGACCTAATAGACATCTACAGAATTCTCCACCCCAAATCAACAGAATACACATTATTTTCAGCACCACATCACACTTATTTTAATATTGACCACATACTTGGAAGTAAATCACTCCTGAGCAAACACAAAAGAACAGAAATCATAACACAGTACAAACAAATTAGAACTCAGGATTAAGAAACTTACTCAAGACTGCACGACTACATGGAAACTGAACAACCTCTTCCGGAATGACTACTGGATATATAACGAAATTAAGGCAGAAGTAAATAAGTTCTTTGAAACCAATGAGAACAAAGACATGATGTACCAGAATCTCTGGGACACAGCTAAAGCCATGTTTAGAGGGAAATTTATAGCACTAAGTGCCCACAAGAGAAAGTGAGAAAGATCTAAAATCGACACCTTAACATCACAATTAAAAAAACTAGAGAAGCAAGAGCAAAAATATTCAAAAGTTAGCAGAAGACAAGAAATAACTCAGATCAGAATAGAACTGGAGGAGATAGAGACACAAAAAAAATCTTCAAAAAAATCTGTGAATCCAGGAGCTAGTTTTTTGAAAAAATCCATGAAATCCAGGAGTTATTTTGTTAAATAGATAGACTGCTAGCCAAACTAATAAAGAAGAAAAGAGAAAAGGATCAAATAGACACAATAAAACAATGATAAAGGGGCTATCACCACTGAACCCACAGAAATGCCAACTACCATCAAAGAACACTATAAACACCTCTATGCAAATAAACTAGAAAATCTGGAAGAAATGGTTAAATTCCAGGACATATATACCCTCCCAAGACTAAACCAGGAAGAAGTTGAATCTCTGAATCAACCAATAACAAGTTCTGAAATTGAGGCAGTAATTAATAGACTACCAACCAAAAAAATCCCCAGAACCAGACTGTTTCACAGCCAAATTCTACCAGAGGTACAAAAAGGAGCTGGTACCATTCCTTCTGAAACTATTCCAAACAATAGAAAAGGAGGGACTTCTGCCTAACTCATTTTATGAGGCCAGCATCATCCTGATACCAAAACCTGGCAGAGACAAAGACAAAAAGAATAGTATTTCAGGCCAACATCCCTGATGAACATCGATGTGAAAATACTCAATAAAACTGGCAAACCAAATCCAGCAGCACATCAAAAAGCTTATTCACCAAGATCAAGTTGGCTTCATCCCTGGGATGCTAGGCTGTTTCAACATACGCAAATCAATAAACATAATATATCACATAAACAGAACCAATGACAAAAGCCACATGATTATCTCAATAGATGCAGAAAAGGCCTTTGATAAAATTCAACACCACTTTATGCTAAAAATTCTCAATAAACTAGGTATTGATGGAACATATCTCAAAATAATAAGAGCTATTTATGACAAATCCACAGCCAATATCATACTGAATGGGCAAAAGCTGGAAGCATTCCCTTTGAAAGCTGGTATGAGACAAGGATGTCCTCTCTCCCCATTCCTATTCAACATAGTATTGGAAATTCTAGCCAGGGCAATCAGGCAAGAAAAAGAAATAAAGGGTATTCAAATAGGAAGAAAGGAAGTCAAATTGTCTCCATTTGCAGTTGACACGATTGTATATTTAGAAAACCCCATTGTCTCAGCCCAAAATCTCCTTAAGCTGATAAGCAACTTCAGCAAAGTCTCAGGATACAAAATAAATGTGCAAAAATCACAAGCATTCCTATACATCTATAACAAACAAACAGCGAGCCAAAGAATCAGTGACCTCACATTCACAATTGCTACAAAGATAATAAAATATCTAGGAGTATAACTTACAAAAGATGTGAGGATCTCTTAAAGGAGAACTAAAAACCACTGCTCAAGAAAATAAGAGAGGACACATACAAATGGAAATGGAAAAACATTCCACACTGATGGATAGGAAGAATCAATATTGTAAAAATGGCCATACTGCCCAAAGTAATTTATAGAATCAATACTATCCCCATCAAGCTACTATTGACTTTCTTCACAGAATTAGGAAAAACTACTTTAAATTTCATGTGGAACTAAAAAAAGAGCCCATATAGTCAAGGCAATCCTAATCAAAAAGAACAAAGTTGGAGGCATCATGTACCTGACTTCAAACTATACTACAAGGTTACAGTAATCAAAACAGCATGGTACTGGTACCAAAACAGAGATATAGACCAATGGAACAGAACAGAGGCCTCAGAAATAACACCATACATCTACAACCATCTGATGTTTGATAAACCTGACAAAAACAGCAATAGGGAAATAATTTTATGTTTAATAAATGGTGTTAGGAAAACTGGCTAGCCATATTCAGAAAACTGAAATGGGACCCCTTCCTTACGCCTTATACAAAAATTAACTCAGGATGGATTAAAGACTTAAATGTAAGACCTACATCCATAAAAACTCCAGAAAAAAACCTAGGGAATATCATTGAGATCATAGTCACGGCAAAGACTTCATGACTAAAACACCAAAAGCAATGGCAACAAAAACCAAAATAGACAAATGGGATCTAATTAAATTAACGAGCTTCTGCACAGCAAAAGAAACTATTATCAGAGTGAACAGGCAACCTACGGAATGGGAGAAATTTTTTGCAATCTATCCATCTAACAAAGGGATAATATCCAGAATCTGTAGGAAACTTAAACAAATTTACAAGAAAAGAACAAGTTCATCAAAAAGTGGACAAAGAATATGAACAGACACATCTCAAAAAAAAAGACATTTATGCGACCAAAAAACATATTTTAAAAAAGCTCATCGTCACTGGTCATTAGAGAAATGCAAATCAAGACCTCAATTAGATACTATCTCACGCTATTTAGTATGGCAATCATTAAAAAGTCAGGAAACAACAGATGCTGGAGAGGATGTGGAGTAAAAGGAATGCTTTTACACTGTCGGTGGGAGTGTAAATTAGTTCAACAATTGTGGAAGACAGTGTGGTGATTCCTCAAGGACCTAGAACCAGAAATACCATTTGACCCAGCAATCCCATTACTGGGTATATACCCAAAGGATTATAAATCATTCTACTGTAAAGACACATGCACATATGTTTATTGTGACACTATTCACACTAGCAAAGACTTGGAACCAACTCAAATGCCCATCAACAATAGACTGGATAAAGAAAATGTGGCACATATATGCCATGGAATACTATGCAGCCATAAAAAAGGATGAGTTCATGTCCTTTGCAGGGACATGGATGAAGCTGGGAACTATCATTCTCAGCAAAGTAACACAGGAACAGAAAACGAAGCACTGCATGTCTTCACTCATAAGTGGGAGTTGTACAATGAGAATATATGGGCACAGAGAGAGGAACATCACACACTGGGGCCTGTCTGGGGGTGGGGGAACAGGGGAGGGATAGCATTAGGATAAATACCTAGTGTAGATGATGGTTTGATGGGTGCAGTTAACCACCATGTCATATGTATACCTATGTAACAAGCCTGCACATTCTGCACTTCTATCCCAGAACTTAAAATATAATAATTAATAATAATAAAAGAGATTCCAGAGAGATCCCTCATCCCTTCCACCATGTGAGGACACAGCAAGAACATGCCATCAATAAACCAGGCAGTGGGTCCTAACCAGATCCTGAATCTGCCAGCATCTTAATCTTGAATGTCCTAGCCTCTAGGACAATGAGAAACAAATTTCTGTTGTTTATAAGGTAACTGGACTATCTTTTTTTGTTGTAGTATCCAAATGGGCTAAAGTAGATAGTTATTTGATGTTAGTATGTGTCAAATCAGGGTGAAAAGCATGTAAATGAAGCAACTCCCCACATGGACAATGAATAAGGCTCACGCACACTCTTCCTGCAGAAGTGGCTCTGCTGCCCCTTTACCACTCACAGGCTATCTGACTCCACTGCTCCAGGGCATTTCCTAGTGATTGGGGACTGCAACAGGTATTTATTTCAGGACAGGTAAGGGTTAGGGGCAGGAAGATGCTTTTTCTATATCCCATCTGCCCCATAATCAATGGCACCTCTGCCAGAATAGAAAATTGATAAAAGATTTGCCAACATTGTTTGTTTGACAGCAAAGACACATGGGCAACTCTTTCCTATGTTATAGGTTCTTTGCAGGATAAGGCTTTTCCATACCTGTGTGAGCCAGGGCTTTACAAGGGAGACTGAAGGTCTAAAATCAAGTGAAGGATGCCACTGCTTCTGCCAAGATTCTGCTCAGCATTAACTGTAGGAATGTGCAGAGAGCAACAGGAGCCAATGGCTTGTGATGTCACCAATCCCACAGGGATCCCGGCATGCGCACAAAGTATCAAACTCATTTTGGAAAGGTAGACACACTCTGGAAAGGCTGCAGTTGGGTGGAGGGGGAGAAGCTATGGAAAAATATCCATTGAATATGGAAACCCGAAACTGGAACAACTACCTAAGGGGAGCTGATGTGATTTCAGCACCTCCCTCCTGAGATCAGTTTTGTGAGGTTCCTAGAACACTGCCTGGTCTGCCCTTGAAGGTGGAGATAGTATCTCTCTTTATCACCACTGAACCTCTGACATCCAACACAGTGCCTGCCACAGACAGGTGACCAGGAAATGTTCATGAATTCATGTATGGTAGGTGCTCAATAAACTGTGTTCCCTTTTGTACATTCTTAATCTCTTCTACCTCAGGAACTTAAGCCAACTGGAGGTTCGTGTCCTATTTGCCACACGGGGCTGGTACTAAATGGACAACACTGCTCTAGAACACAGCCTCTTCTCATCTTCCATCTGCCCTCTCTTCCTCCCTCACACTCACCCCTCTCCCGAAGAGAACAATAGCACAATCGCAGGCTTTCCGCGACCTTCCCTTCTCCAAACACCTCGTTGATGTTGATAACATTCTCTTGAACTGGAAGCTAATTTTTTTCCATATGATTCAATCTTTATTTTTATCTCATTTTCATAGTGCCAAATATGATATGTTTATCTCATTATAAACTCACTGATATCAGGAACTAATACATTCTGCATAGGCATTGGGGCACCTAGCACAATGTCTTATCTATTTCTGAACAACTACACATGCTCTCTATCCCAAACTATGACTTTCCTACTTATACTTCATGTTTTGTCACTCAATCTAGTCTTTTTCCCTCAAACATAGTCCCAACTTTCAAAAGGAAAAGATGACTTGAAATATCCATTAACCAGCATTTATCGAGATCCTATTACATATCAGAAAATATGTTAGGTGATGAAGAAAAAATGTATACACAGAGAGAGAGAGAGTGTATAAAAGATCAGAAATGCCACAGTTTAAGTCACTTTCTCTATTAAAGCCAAGGGAGTTAGCTAGCTGAGTGGCTTAGTGGAAACAGCATCTGACCAGCTGCTGAACTAATGATATAATCTTGGATGAGACAAATATTCTCCCTGAGCCTTTGTTTCTTAATCCTTCAAAATGTAAGGAAGACATATCCTCCCTCACATCATGTTCCTTCTGGACAAGAGCAGTACCAAAGCTTATGTGATTAGATCCTATAGTAGAGAATAAATATGCTATAACTATTGGTGTAAGAATAAGAACCACAAGGTTGAAATAGGGTAACATTTAAACTGCATGTAGAACCAACTACATTGAAGTTCTCATCAATAGACCACATACTCAGAGAAACTAGCAGTAACAGACATTCAATGAATGACCTACACTCAGAGTCACACACATGAATCTAGTGGGTAGGGAATATCTATTCAAAACCAAGAGCCCACAATATAAGATGATACACTGTTCATGTTCTTACTACTTAATAGTTATAAAGAATGATTCTATCTACTACGCTCAGCTAGAAAAAGTGTTTTAACCTACAAACTTACATTAGTAAATTACCTCTATTTTTTTTTTTTTTTTTGAGACGGAGTTTCACTCGTTACCCAGGCTGGAGTGCAATGGCGCGATCTTGGCTCACCGCAACCTCTGCCTCCTGGGTTCAGGCAATTCTCCTGCCTCAGCCTCCTGAGTAGCTGGGATTACAGGCACGCGCCACCATGCCCAGCTAATTTTTTGTATTTTTAGTAGAGACAGGGTTTCACCATGTTGACCAGGATGGTCTAGATTTCTTGACCTCGTGATCCATCCGCCTCGGCCTCCCAAAGTCTATTTTTTTTTTCAATTCTTCTTCCCACAGCTTATGGCCAAGAGCCATATGGCTTGTAAACATATGAACACTCCCACATGACCATACCATGTACTCATGCAAATATCAAAGCTGATCATTGTTAACTTCCATTTTCTGCAAATGCCACCTGGCCCAGATTCTGTGGTATTAGGCTATCCTCTACTACAGCTGAATTGTTTAAAGTGGGTTTTTCTGAACTTGCTGCTTGCATGGGACCTAAGTATAAGATGCTTGCATACCACTATAAGCTGAAGGAGAAGGTAAAGGGATTTAAAGAGGGTTTCTTCTCCAGCTGATGGAAGAATTCAAAAATTTTCTAAAAAGAATGGAAGAAATAATCCAAGAAGGAAGACAGAGTGACAGTAATTGCAATGAACAAAGATGAAGAATATGATTCAGAACTTTGTGCAAAATAACGCCATGAGAGGAGGATGCTGGGAAGAAAAACAAGATGAAGGGGGAGAATCCCAAACTGTACAACTAAAACTAATAGAAAGAATTAGACTCTTCTCAGAGAAGGTAAACTGGGCTTTGTGACAAGAAAGCTATGTCTCCATAGCTCCTGTGGGAAGACAAAAGTGATGAGTGACTCTCTACCAAGAAAAGAAGGGGATTTACTGAAAGACCTTGGAGTGTTTCATGTAGAAAAAAGAAAACTACACTGGGACTCGATGATGGTCTTCAAATGTGATGCCCTATTCTTAAAGAGAAGAATTCAGATCATACAACAGAATTCCAAAGTCGTGACTAAGAAAGTTGCAGAGAGGCAGATTTTAATCAAAAGTAAGAGGGAACACCCTAAAAATTAGAGCCATCCAAAAATGGGCTGTGCTTCGTTGTGAGGTTATGAGCTCCCCACTACTGGAAATAGTCAAGTAGAGACTGATTAATCATCTCATTTGTCAGGTTGTAGGGAGGCTCCTTCTTCACACAGGATACTGGGTTAGATAACTTTTTAGATTCCTTCCAGTTTTAATAATCTATGTGTCTGTTTACCAGAGTGCAAAAGCAGGGTAATTTGACATCAGCCTGACACAGAAAGCAAATGGATACACTTGAGCTGAAAGGACTACCTTATTCATACTGATACAGAGTCAAGGTCTTGTGTAGCAATAGCTTATGGCCAAGAGCCACGTGGCTTGTAAACATAGGAACACTCCACATGACCATACCACATGCACATGCAAACACCAGAGCTGATCAGTTACCTTCCACTTTCTGCAAACGCTGTCTGGCCCAGATTCTGTGGCAAAATTTGTATATCAGGCTATCCTCTACTACAGCCGAATTGTTTAAAGCAAATTTGAGCTTCAGAAGTAAGGTCTGGAAGACAAAATCACTTTTCCAAGAGAATTGGGTCAACCTATTTAACACCACTTAATAGCTATAAAGAATGATTCTATCTACTATGGCCAGCTATAAAAAGTGTTTAAACCTACAAATACACATTAGCAAATTTCCTCTGTTGTTTTTTTCAGTTATTCTTCCCATGCCCTGATCTCTCCAACTCCTAAATTATTTATCAGGGGCTTGAATACCATTGAAATATATACCAACACTGCCCACTGTTTCTCCTGAGCACTGCTGAATGTGGTAAAATTTCATTTCACTGCAACACATGTAGAAGACAGAATACAAAAAAGAAAACACTGGGTTAATCACACAGCACATAGTTTCCTTTCCTGTCTCAACCAGTAGCTGTAAATGGTTTTAGGATATGAACTATGCCGTTTCCGTAGTGCCCTGTAACTGATTAATGACCCTGAGTAACACCTCATAGAGGCATCTTTCCAATAATACCTCCTCCAAAGTCTTGCTGTGACCCCAAATTCCAACAGTAGAATGAGATTCTCATTGTTTCCAAAATTTTGGTTAGAACGTATGCTCTGAGCATGTGCAAGGCTGTGTAGGACCCAGTTTCTCTGTATATACTATTCCAGTTCCCAGCCATCTGTGTAGAAAGTGCACTGTGCTGCCCTCACCCTACATCTTCAGCTGTGTCATTGCTTCCTGGTTGGGGTGGGGACAGGGGGGGTCGGGAGGGAGGTATATTGGGAGGAAGGTGGGTTGAGGCAGAAGGAGAAGCTGTTGAAATGAGGGCCGTGAATTCAGTTTCTGTTGGTTTGCGGTTGTGTTTGGTTTTGTTTGTTTCTTTGAAAAAAAAAATTCAGTCAGGCAGCTCCCTTTTCCACAAGCCTCTTTGTGACTGTAGAACTATTGTAGAAAAAAATGTTCTTTTCTATATTATAAAAGAAATTATCCAACACAGTAATATTGGTACCTGTCATTTTTTCAATTCTGTTTAAAAAAATGTATTTTTAGCAAGATAACTTGGGTAATCTTCTAAAAAAGAAATTTAAAAACTCACCGTTAGTGACTTTGATGCCTTTTAAAATAAGAGCTTTTTCATTTCATTCCATCTTTAAAATTTTTTAATCTTTGTTGTAGAATATAAAAAACTATTTTAAGAAAGATAAAAATTCTCTTTAAAGAGATCTCTAGCGTGTGTGAATAGATGTATAGTGAAAGGATGGCCCAGCACGCTCATGTTTCTATGCAAATACCTCCTCTTGTGTAGAGGTTTGCAAGTATACCGGATTCCCAAGGCTGAAATCATGTGATAAAAATGCTGAAGGCTCAGCACTCTCCATACTATGCTGGAGTCTCAAAGTCTAGGCTGCCTGAGGATGAAATATTCCCCTGGGTATGAATCTTCAATGAGCTGCATGATGTCCTTGACCTAGCTCCCTGAAAAGGGATGTGGCATACAAAACTGAGTGCCTGGGTCATAGTCATGGGGTCCACCATGGCCCAATAGACATTGCACTCACAAGGTGCTGAGCCTGGGTAGGTCCAGGGCTGATAAGGAACACATTTACCCCAAAAAGCTAAAGATAATGATGCCAGTAGAAGCCAGAACATTGTTGCCAAACATCAGGTGAGGGGTGGGAAAATCATATGGTTGGAATCCTGAAATACTGACGAGAAGAAATGGTGAGAGATAGGGCCAGGGCAAGGTCATGGTCACTGCAAATGTGCTAGACATCCACCTCTGTGTGGTCCATTGAAGTTTAAAGATGCTCTCCCATGAGTTTGAAAATCGAGTTGCAGATGCTTATGATTATAGTGGGGCCTGTGTGGGAAATCCCTTTCCTAACGAACTGAGCAGACGAGTTGACAGTAGAAGCTAATTAGGAGGAAAATATCTTTCCGAGTGTTATCTAAATTATCTGCAAACCCCCAAACCTTGGTGTTTATGTCTAAGAATTTTACTGTAGAAGTTTGCATCTTATTTTTATATCTGTGTGTTTTAAAACTAAAACTGCATTTTCACTTGGATAAAATTGATGGCATTTGCAGAAATAATGACTGAATATTATAGAAAGGAGAAAAAAGTGAGCTTAAGAGTAGTTGAATTCATTGAAGATATTCTACATTTTGCTTTTATTTTTTCATGCTTTGAATGGAACAAACAAGAAGCAGAGAACAGCATAACGGTATCCAGCCACCTGCTGGGCAGTGTGCAGGAGCCAGATCGCACATTTAGCCTCAAGCTGCTCTCCCACAGCACCCTGTACTCTTCAAATCCAGTGTTCATGACAGTCAGCAATCTCAAATTGGAATAACTGCTAGAGTCAGTTTTTCACAGAAATTTGGTTTCATAGTACAAGACAAGGTAAGTGCTATTTCTTAAACAGGTGACATTTGGAAGTAGAAGTGTCCAGAGACAATGCAGAATTGGAAAAAGGAGATATGAATCAATGCAAGTAGAACAAACACAGGCCCTTCAGAGGAAATTGTTAGGTCACTGTGGCCTATCAAGGCAAGTGCTTCAATTTATCATGCTAACAAGGTAAATTCAATTCGGCTCTGTACATGGTTTCTCAGAAGGCATTGAGAAATTCAAATGTCTCTGATCCATTCTGAAAATCTCCCGGCCCCACATTCACAGGCATCAGGGAGTGCTGGTATAAGTTAGAAGCCCATGCTAGCCTTCTCCTGAATCTCCTGTCACGGGAGCTTCCCACTGCAGACAATCTTGGTTAAAGAAGCATAAGTCCCAGAGAACATCCTCATAGTAAAGACAACCCCGAAAGGATTACAGATTATAAAGCTTCTCACTGTGTGAGTCAAACAGGGTAATTTCAGGCTAGGGAAGGCATGCTGATCTTCCCTCCTTTTCCTAAAAACCCCCAGAACAGGGCTTTAGAAATAAGGCACATTAGTACCAGGCAATGAATTGTGGGAGGTCTCCAAAGCTAGCAATGGGAATGACTGGGGAGAATCCTCTGAATAAGCCCCTCAGACTGCTGTGTTGTTTAAGAGGAGAATGGTAAATTACAAGGTGTCTACGAGGCTCCCAGTGGCCAGCTTCTGTTGGTAGAAACATTCCTAATGCAACCTTCTCCCAGCCCTGAGATGCTTGAGCCATGCCCACCTATACACAGCAGGAGTTAGGGGAGGGGCAGGCAAAGGATAGTGCAACGCTAATCATAGTGCTAGATTTCCACCCAGCTTCAGATGGAAACTATTTACCCCCTGCTCCCCTGAAAAATAATCACCATGGCATATCCAGAAGTAAAAATAAAGGAGAAGGGAGAGTGTACTAAATATATGGTCTGTAATGGGAGGCCTGGAAGTGGCAGCGAGATTAGACACCTGGAATGGGCACAGACCACGCCTCCCTGGTGCTCTGAACAGCCTCCAATGTGCATACAGCAAGGGGCAAACTGACTCTGGTAAGGAGGGCAGAGTCCACCTGGACAGCTTCTGAGAACTAAAAACCTTGACTTTTCTGCTTGGACACAGTGTCCCATAGAGCTTTGCCATTTGTCTGATCCTACTCCCTTCTCAACCATCCCACCCTCTCCATTTCCCCTTCAGTCAGCTTTCCGTGTTCATTTTCATTCAGCAAAGTGTTCTGAGAAGAAAGTTCTCCTGCAGATAGACAAGCAGATAAACCGCAAACATTAGTGACACACAGATTAGCAGATTCTCTTCTCAGTCTCATCGAGGATTTATTTAATTGGCAGTTTCTGTCTTCCGTGTTCATAGCTATAGATTTTTAGGGCTAGATATGGAGAACTCTAGCCCCTCTAGTTCTACCATCACTCTACCAACAACCTGACAAGCAGTATAGCTCAGTGGTTGAGCCACAGGCTCTGGAACGAAGGTGCCCAGCTTTAAATCTAAACTCTGACCTTTACTAACTGCATGAGTTTAAGCAAGTTCCTTAGCACTCAAGCCTCAGTTTCTCATAGAAAAATAGGATCCTTTCCAAGAGGACCATCGTGAGGAGTAATCATAAGGGGTTAATGAGTTAATAGCTAGAAACAGTGCTTGGCATCAGGTCTTAGCTCTTTGTTAAAACAACTGGAGCTGGTCTCATTTCGTAGTAAATGTATTTTGACTATCCCCAGTACACAGCGAGGCTTCATACATATTAAGCAATCATGACATTACAACACCTTGGCAGCAAAAACAAATACACCCAAAGCAAACAAAAAGCCCCATCCCCTTTGCTCTAATAAGAAACAGTCCAGGTTAGCATGCAAGATTGTCAGGTTCTATCTTGTATTGAAATGTGTTTCTCTGGCCAGGCGCGGTGGCTCATGCCTGTAATTCCAACACTTTGGGAGTCCGAGGCTGTGGATCACGAGGTCAGGAGTTCGAGACCAGCCTGGCCAACATAGTGAAACCCCGCAACTTCTAAAAATAGAAAAAATTAGCCGGGTGAGGTGGCAGCTGCCTGTAATCCCAGCTACCTGGAGAATCGTTTGAACCCAGGAGGCGGAGGTTGCAGTGAGCCGAGACTACACCACTGCACTCCAACCGGAGCAACACCGCAAGACTCCATCTTAAAAAAAAAAAAAAAAAAAAAAAAGGTTGTTTCTCCAAGTAGGTCTAAGCCCACATTTGTTGGGATACTTCAGTTTTCAGCAAATGACTATGTGAGACTTTGCGGTTTCAAGTTTTCTTTGCCAGGAGGTTCTTACGACTTGGATTTTATGACCCACCCAAGAGACCACTTGGGTCCCAATAGGAGGTGCTCTGTGCACTCCCGGGGTGTCAATCCTTATTTTTTAAGTGTCTCTAACTCCATCTCTTCTAAGAAACACACACTCTAATCAACTGTCCTTATCCATGAATTTTATGAAGTTCAACAAAAAGATGAACAGAAAACAAGTTGTTTACATGAATATGTTACTACTTTCCTACTGAGATCTCCCCAATAAGATCATGATTAGACTCAAGGTGCATGTAACCCCACCAACTCCCACTCCCTTCCCAGAATGAGAATGGGGAATGCTGCAAAAAGAGGCATAGTGGTACACGGAGAGGGTTCTATATGAGTCTCTTGTACAGTGCAAATCTCAGCAGAGAGGTGGAGATTCTGGGCAGCCGAGTTCAGAAACACAGGCCCAACAATTGGGAAGTACATTCTGGAACCTCAAACAGAGGATTAGCACAGTCAGACAAGTGGGGGCTTTCCAGCTCAGGAGAAGCTGGTGGCTGGACAGACAGCGGGGGCAGGGAAGAAGGCTGGGAGGCACAAGTTGCCTCTGATTTCAGCAGGAAGAGTTGGGCAAACAGCAAGGGTGTGGGTGGAGAGGAGGGAGGAAAGGGGCCTCTCTTACTAAGGCAGTGGTTTGGGCTCCAACCAGGAGGGTGTAGCTGTCAGTTGCATTTGGGGTTGGGATTGGTGAGGTGCTGGTCCAGCAATCGCCTCCACCAAATGTGAATCCAATCAGTGTCATTTTTCAAGCCCTCACTCAGCTTTGGCCAAAGAGGCTGTAATGAAAGCCAGAGGCTTCAAGCTGAAAGGGGCAGGAGCCTGGAGCTCATGAAATATGACACCCAGAGAGGGAAACTGAAGGGAAAGAATCACAGCCAAACAAACACACCCTCAGCCAGAGCTGGAGCCCAGAGGCCTGAGAGGGGGCCCTGGACTTTCAGGGGGAGATGGCCAGCTGTTCCTCCTCTCCTCCTCTCCAGGGTCACAATTCCCCCAGAAAGGAAAGGTTCTTTTTGCTGAGAGCATGTTCTCTTGCCCCATTCACAATATAGAGAGGGTGATTTTCCTTTTATAAACCCTTGTTTGGTGAAACTTTTAATGTTATTTGGTTAGAAAAAAAAAGGAAAAGGAAAAGAAAGGACACATTTGAATCTTTTCAATGTCTTCTGTAGGTCAGAAGCTCTGCTGAACCCATGATATTTATAATCACTTCTCTCCTACCTTTTAACCAATACTGGGATATAATGTGTGGTTATGTAATGGATAATCCACAGCAATAGATAACATTTAGCTCTAGAATGAGTTGGCTGATTTACTTTTCTATTTATTTATTTTTTTTTTTTGAGACGGAGTTTCGCTCTTGTTACCCAGGCTGAAGTGCAATGGCACGATCTCGGCTCACCGCAACCTCCGCCTCCTGGGTTCAGGCAATTCTCCGGCCTCAGCCTCCCGAGTAACTGGGACTACAGGCACGCGCCACCATGCCCAGCTATTTTTGTATCTTTAGTAGAGATGGGGTTTCACCTTGTTGACCAGGATGGTCTCGATCTCTTGACCTCGTGATCCACCTGCCTTGGCCTCCCAAAGTGCTGGGATTACAGGCTTGAGCCACCGCGCCCAGCCTACTTTTTAATACATAAGGCAATAGAACCTAGTCATTAGTAGCCTTGCACATTTTGAGTCAGAGGAACTGGGTTCATAGTTCAGCACTACCTCTGACCCGCTATGTGACCTAAGGCAAACCACTCAACCTCTCTGAGCCTTTATTTCCTTATCTCTTAAGTGAGAACAATGGTAACAATCCCATATGTGTGTTACTACAGTTAAATAAGATTGTCTCTGTAAGGCAGTTATTATAGTGTCTGGCATAAAGCAAGTACTCAATAAACGGTAGCTATGAGTGTACCTGAGGCTGAAACATTTATACCTCTCCAAATAATGCTGTGAAAAGAAGTTTTTAAAGCCCATTTGAGAGACATTGGCACAGTACTCCATATCCCCATTTTACGTCCCTGCTCAACTTTCTTCTAATGCTCCTGACTAGTGGGAAGCAATAACATCACTCCTCATACTAAAGGTACAAAGCATCCACTTAAAAATCACTGCTTTCTGGCAAGTCACAGTGGCTCACACCTGTAATCCCAGCACTTGGGGAGGCCGAGGCAGACAGATCACTTGTGCTCAGGAGTTTGAGACCACTCTGGCCAACATGGTGTAACCCCATCTCTACTAAAAATACGAAAATTAGCCAGCATGGTGGCGCATGCCTGTAATCCCAGCAACTCAAGTGACTGAGGCACAAGAATTGCTTGCCTCTGGGAGGTGGAGGCTGCAGTGAGCCAAGATCACACCACTGCACTCCAGCCTGAGCGACAGAGCGAGACTCCATCTCAACAACAAAAAGAAAAAGAACTGCTTTCTCTTTCTGGCTTGTCTCACCAGCTTTCCCATCATGTTGAAAGCTTTTGTGTCTATATGGAGAGACTGTAATAAGTTGGAAAGAATGTCCAACTAGCACGTCAAAAACTTGACAAAATTAATAAAGTTGAACTCAGAATGGTTTTTTTAGCAAGTAAGTCTGAATTCTAGAAATAAGTCACATTAATGATATTGCTCCATAGCCAAAGCAAGACACTTGGATTTCTATATTTGAGTATTTTTCACAGATACATTCAAAATTCTTGAACAAAATATATTCAAAAATTTTACATGTGATTGAGTCAAATAAGGTGATATTAAAATTTGAAAGATAATGTTTCTGTATTTGAGAAATTATGTAACACAAAATTACCAGAAAAAAACAACTCTAACACAAAGATGGTCTGCTTTTTGTGAGTTGATGAGTAATATCTTGACTGTAAGATATTTCTCTCAGTTACTAATAAAAATACTTCTAGATTTTGGTCACATCACAGAAATCTAGCTCAACATGCATTCATTTGTTTAATATTTATTGAGAAATTTCTAAACATCAGGAATTTTGCTAAGTACTATGAATAAGTAACACAGTTACTTCTCACACGTGTCTTAGAGTTTCACGGGAGGCTCAAAAAAAAAAAAAACAAAAATTAATGACAGAATGATCTGACGGGGTAATGATAGGAGAACACAGGGACCCGGCCAAGGTTTAAGGGGCAGGAACAGCTTCTCAGACTAAACATCTAAGCTGAGACCTAAGGGATATGCCAAACATAAAAGGAAGAGGTGGGGGAAGGAACTCTACAGGCAGAGGCACCCTCATGAAGAAAGACCCAGAGACTAAAGGGCCTTTCCTCAGGCTGAATGCAGGAACATGGAATCACCTTGGTGTGGCTCAAGCATGGAGTGTACAGAATAAGCAGAAAGATCTGAGAGCAGAGAGGAGAGCCAAAATCTTGTAGGGCATTTACTCTGAGCAAAGCAGAGCCAGTGGAGGGCTTTTGGGCATAGGAGTGGTATATCCAATGAGTGCCTTAAAATCAGAAGGGAAACAAGTGGAAACGGAAGGCAGAGTTAAGAAACTATTGCCCAAATAGGCAAAAATGGAGAGGATGGAGAAAACGCGGACAAACCAGGAGTTCGAGACCAGCCTGGCCAACATGGTGAAACCCTGTCTCTACTAAAAATACAAAAATTAGCCAGGCATGGTGGCAGGCAACTGTAATCCCAGCTACTCGGGAGGCTGAGGCAGGAGAATCACCTGAGCCTGGGTGGTGGAGTTTGCAAGCTATAAGAGATTTAGCTATGAAATCAAATGGATCATTATTGGATTGAAATATGAAGGTGAAGAAGAGAAAGAGATGCCAAGAATGATGCTGTGTTTCTTTTGCTTTGGAGGCCAAGGATGCCAGGGCAGGGCCTTTGCGCTTACTGTCCTCTCTGCTTGGACTGTTCTCCACGTACCTCTCAGGCTCCCTTTCTCACTTCATCCAGGCTCTGGCCCCAAGGCTGCCTGGTTAGAGGTCCTCTTCAATCACTCCATATAAAAAACACCTAGTCAGTGGCCAAACCCCCAGCCCAGCTCCATTACTCTTCATCCTCTTATCCCCTAATATCACTTCAGAGTATTGCTTATGCCCTGACTAGTTTATATATTCGTCTGTTCGATGACCTTGTTGTCCCCTTGAGAATGTAAGCTCCATGAGACCAGCAATTGTTTTTACTGTGTTTCACTCTCAGTATCCAGTTCCCGGCACACTGTTACTCTCAATATGTCTTTGTTCAATGAATAAACTCATAAAGATAGAAAACGTGAAAAGAGAAACCACAAAGGTGGTCCAGAAACACCCCCTCACTTTCCCTGCCTTGGCTGAGGCTATCCCTCGCCATTTGGAAAGTTCCTTCCCTCCACCTCTGTTTACCTGCTCTGCTCATCCTTCTTGATGAAAGCGAATACCTTCATTCAGAAGCTCCTTTGCTTTTTGTTAATGAAAATGTAAGATATACAGAAAAGTACACAAATCGCACATGTAAAGCTCAGTGAGAAAGTGAACATACCTGTGTTATCACCACTCAGACCCAGAAATACAACATCCTCAGCGACTCAGAAGCCCCCAACACAGCCCTCCCAGTCACTACCCTCTTGCTCTTCCCCAAAGGGATCAGGTAAACTGACATCTAACCTCATATAGTTTTGTCCGGTTTTGAACTTTATATAAATATAATAACTCCATTTGTCTTTTTTGTGTTTGGCCCCTTTCACTCAAAATTAGGTTTGTGAGGTTCATCCATGTAATTCTATGGAGCAATATGTCATGCTTTTTCATAGTTTAATAAGATTCCACTTTACAAATAGTTGACAATTTACTTTCTACTATTGATGAACATCTGGGTGTTTCTGATTTGGAGCCATAACTAATGATGCTGTATAAACATTCCAGTACATACTGTTATATAAACATATGAATATGCATTTTTATTAGATTATATCTAGGAAATTAACTGCTGGGTCATAGACTATGCAAATGTATCATTTTAATAAATATTGCCAAAACGTTTTTCAAATAGGTTATACCATGTTTGATTCTCACCAGGAGTATATGTTATTTCCCACTGTTTCAGGTCCTCAACAGTGCTTGGTCATGCAAGTTTATCCGGGTTTAGCCCCTTTGGTAGGTATAAAGTGGCATCTCATTTCCCTAGTGACTGAGGTAAAGGTGGAGTGAAGGCAAGCTTCTTTTCATATGTCATTTGGATATCCATTCTTGTGAAGTTCCTGTTCTAGTCTCTTTCCCCTTTTTCTGTCTTTTTCTTATTGATTTGCCAGGGGTCCTTACTGTTCTGAATACAAATCCTCGATTGGTCATCAGTGCTCCAAATAGTTCCTCTGACTCCACTGTTTGCCTTTTGCTTTCTTAACAATGACTTTTGATAAACATCAGTTCTTCACTTCAGTGGAATCCACGTGGTCAGTCTTTCTTTTTCTGGCAGTGCTTTCTGTGGTGTGGAGCTGTTGTAGGAAGCATTCATAAAGAAGGATGAGCAGAGCAGGTAAACAGAGGTGGAGGGAAGGCACTTTCCAAACAGCAGGGGATAGCGTCAGCCAAGGCTGGGACGCGCTCTCAAGACTGAAAACACCAGGCTGGACTCACTAGAGCGGAAGGTTTGTGTCAGTAAATGTGGGAGAAAGCTTAGCCAGGTAAGGTGAGGCTAGACTGCACAGGACCTTAAGGTAGACCAAGGCTTTCCCTGTGACCTAAAGGCGCCGGGGATGCTCTGAAGGTCCCTGTCTCCACCTACTTATACGCCTTCCCTGTCTTTTTTTGCAGCTCACCGTGTGAATATGCCCACCACAGAATTGAACCAGTGTCCCTTGTGATAACTTTCTACCTTCTACATACTTCTATCTCTGTTTTTATCATACTGCATGACAATTTATGTATGTTCCAGTGTAAACCGTCAACCTCAAAAGCAGATATTGGCAGCAGAATGCAAGATCAGTTTGTACAGGCTTATAAGAGCTGACTATTAAATTTTCAGGGCTTCTGTGAGCCAATTGACATCATGTTGGTAGCTTGAAATCAAACATGGCAAGAGTATCTACTCAATGGAAATCTGCAAAAGCTACAAATCAGGGTCCTGCCTCACCACAGAGCCAGCTGTGCCAGCACATCACTAGACATTGATTTTTTTTTTTTTGAGATGGAGTTTTGCTCGTTACCCAAGCTGGAGCGCAATGGTGCGATCTCGGCTCACCGCAACCTCCGCCTCCTGGGTTCAGGCAATTCTCCTGCCTCAGCCTCCTGAGTAGCTGGGATTACAGTCATGCGCCACCATGCCCAGCTAATTTTTTTTTTTTTTTGTATTTTTAGTAGAGACGGGGTTTCACCATGTTGACCAGGATGGTCTCGATCTCTTGACCTCGTGATCCACCTGCCTCGTCCTCCCAAAGTGCTGGGATTTCAGGCATGAGCCACCGTGCCCAGCCCTAGACACTGATCTTACTCATCTCTATACTCCTGTCACCAAGCCCAGTGTCTGCATCAATGTTTGTTGAATTAAATTGCATTTTTTTTTTCACAACACCTATCACTCCTTTTTAGGACTCCATGTAAATAAATTCTTTGAACAATCATTCTGAGAATCCTGCTCTCTGCTCCTTCAGTACGGCAGCCAGTAGATCATGTTCCTTTGCTATGCACAGTGAGGCCATCCCTGAGAGCTTTCAAGGGCATCCGAGAGGCAATTAGAAAACACCAGGCAATGCACAATTAAGGTCAAGGCAGGGTGTTACAGCAGCCAATCCTTCCAGAGCCCAGTCCTCGGGAGATCTTTACAACCTGGCTGGTGCTCCTAAGAGGTCTGTAAAGCATCCTTTCTCATGAGAATCTCAGAGTATTCTCATGAGAATAGGCACTTCCTAGAGCCAAAAGTTCATCGAACTCACAAGGCCACTAATGGAGCAGCCTGTGGGCCCACTGTGTCAGGCACAAGACATGTCCCCATTGTTGCCTCCAAACACAGGATGGGGAAATGTCAGTTGGTGAGAGAGCTTGTGACTCACGACCATGCCCTGGGGAGGGAAGAGGTTTTCAGTAACAGGAATCAGTAAAGTTTTATCTGCCACACAAATCCAAGAGCCAAAACTTGGTGAAAGAATTGAATATAAATTAAATAGACACAACTCCAGCATTTCAAAGCAATTTAAAAATGTAACTGTTGATCCGTTTTTAGAACAAGAATACCATTCCAATGATTCTTAACTGAAAGAATGCCCAGGGTCCAGGGAGCCAGCTCAGGAGAATCTCCTCAGGAATAGGTATGAGGCTTGTGTGATTCAAACAAAAATTACTCACTATTATAATTGCTTTAATTTATTTTTAGTCATGTTTATTTACTCACATAAAAATTTCAAAGAACATTAGGGAAGGCATAACTTTTTATGTTTGTAGTAAGATGCATGGGTTTTCAAAAGGATGAGAAATGTTCGTTTATTTTAATTCTCAGCTTTTACCTGAAAATCCATCTGTAAACTCTACAAAAGCATGGAGGAAATCTGTCTTACAACCCATTATATGTCAAGTATTAACAATGCCTAGCAAATAGTAGGTATGCTGGAAATAGCTGCTGAATGAGTCAGTGAATAAATGAATGAGAACCCAAGAGGAGATATGACTTGGCTGGTATCACACGTGCTGACATTTTGGCAGAACTGGCATGAGTGTCCTAACCCCAAACCCAGTGAGCTTTCTACCCTAGAGTAGTAGTTAATTAAAAACATGGACTCCGGAGCCAGACTGCCGGGGTTTCTACGCCAGCCCCACCACTTGCTAGCTTCCTGACTGTGAGTAGGTTATATAATATTCCTGAACCTCATTTCCCTCTCCCATAAAATGGGAATAATCACAGCCCTGCTTCCAGGAAGCAGTTACAAGCATAGAATGAAGAAACACATGTAAAGTATTTAGAAAGCACTCAGCTCTCAGAATGTGCTCAATACACAATGGCCACAAATGATAAGACAGGACCAAATGAAGCAGTCCCTAACTTTTTTTTTTTTTTTTTTTTTTTGAGACAGTGTCTTGCTGTGTCACCCAGGCTGTAGTGCAGTGTCATAATCTCGGCCATCTCCGCCTCCAGGTTCGAGTGATCCTCCCACCTCAGCCTCCCGAGTAGCTAGGATAACAGGCACGCACCACCACACCTGGCTAATTTTTTTGTAGTTTTAGTAGAGATAGGATTTCACCATGTTGGTCAGGCTGGTCTCAAACTCCTGGCCTCTAGTGATCTTCCTGCCTTGGCCTCCCAAAATGCTGGGATTACAGGTGTGAGCCACCACACCCAGCCAGCATTTTGTCTTCTGCATTCTTGGTAAGCCCTTTGAAAAATTAACCTAAGCCAAAACCTTAATGCCTTCTTTTTAAATGACAGTTTACATTTTTTCCAGCAGCCCATCAATTTAAAGTAAACCCAAAGAGTAACCAAAAAAATTGGTGAGACCAACAGACAGTCTTTGAGGAAAGTTCTATTTCACACTCCACTTTACCCCCTATAAAGCCTGGCAGGGGAAAGTTGACATAGCTTGGCGATCACGAGCATAGACATTAGGCCTTAACTGCCTAGGTTTAAGTCTTTATTTCTCTATTAGTTTTCATGTATGACCTTGGGCAAGTTATCTTCCCTGTTGGTGTTAATGCTTCTTCAGTTATGAGATGAGTTTAATAACTGCCCCTGCCACGTGTAGGGTTGTGGTGAGGACTAGCCAATGCCCGGCACTTTCTTGGAAACACAGGTATTACCCAACACCTCACACAACAGACATTCACGTGATGTCATCTGTTTCCCTAACTTCAGCTGCATGACAGAGCGTGCTGTTGTCTTGCCATTGGGTATCCTTGCAGACCATGTTGCAAATGGCACCCAAGCCACAGTCCAGATCCACAGGGCAGCCTGACACTGGCCTGCAGAGATGAGCAAATCATATCTAAAGCCAGCACTGATCACTAGAACCAAGCTCCAAGCTCCATGTCAACCAGCCTGAGTTAAAGAACCTCACTCACACAACAAAAGGATGCACAATTTTCCCGCAGAATAAGAATATCGTGAGGGGATCAAGGGTCCTGAGGCTTCATCATCAGTGAAAACAGAGCACCAGGGTATGAGCCCCCTGACAAGGGTCTGGGGCCATCCCCACAGTTAGAACCAACCAAGCTGTGACTGGCAGGTACCAAGGGGCACACCGGGACCTGAGCACTCTCAGGTATCCTCTTTACTTCTTGGTACTTTCCTGGACCTTCTCCAGCCCGTTCACTGGCAGAAGCACAGGTTCAATTCAGGACAGCTTGTGGATTATCACGTCTCCTGAAGCTCCACGGACAGCCCTCCTCCGTGTGCCATGGCAGTCTTCTTTAGGGGTGAATTCATAACCCACACACAGCTTGAATTCTTAACAGTGATCGTGTATAAATGTGCTTCAACTAGCAGAGCTTAAAACCAATAAACGTGTAGATTTTATAGAGTCAGTATAGTGCTCTGGTTAAGAGTTTAGACTCCAAGTCCGGTGCTGCTTGAGTTCAAATCCTGCCTGAACCACTTATTTACCTGGGGTGAAACATTTAACATCTCTGTGCCTCAGTTGCCATGTTGGTAAAATATAACCATTATATTGACCATAAATAGCTTCCATGAGAGGGAATGAGTTACCATGTGTACCACACTTGGGAATTACCCAGAAAATAGCAGGCACACAGCACAGGCTAGCTACGCTTCTACCACTTATACTGGGTGGTACACACATCTGTGCAAATGAAGGGAACGGAGACACAGGGAAGTCACACATTGAACCAGCCATGAGGCCGTGTCCTGGTATGTGCTGTGCTTTTACTGGAGACATGTCAGTCTCACGTGCTTCATTCTTAATGCGCGCTCACATATTCCCATTGGTAGAAGTCACTTAGAACGTGTCCAGAGCGGAGGCCTTTTCAGCCGCCCTCATCCTTTTACTTGCGTAACACCGAAGTCGCTGAACCAATCTTATTCAAAGTTTCCGAAATGATCACCTTTGGACTGAGTCAGCCTGGAAACTTTTAGTACACTAAAAGTTGCAGTTTCAAAAAGCTGTGAAAAGGCCAGGTGCTGACCTACATCGTGTCCTGCTTCTCTGATTGCAGCGGCACACAAAAGGGCACCCAAAAGCATCATCCACCTTGTGACCCGTACGTGCTCTAAGTACTCTTTATTCATTGCAGGATCGGGTGTGTAACTGCACTCCGGCCTGTACTGATGATGTCAGTGTCTTGGAATTCAGCCTCTTGTCTCCATCCCCAGCCTGGCTCAGGCAGCATCCCTCTGGTTCTGTACATCAGACACCTCCTCTAACCCCACCGGAAATCTCAGTCATAAAAGAACACAGGTCAGAGAGTTATTACCGTATTAGTCAGTTATAATCAAAACTGGGATGAGAACGCACAGAACTACTGAGCCAGTACAACATTAGGGCTCTTTTCCTAAGAGAGTTTGGAAGGCATTCCTTATTGTGTGTTCATCTAACAATGTGTCAAATTAAAAAAAAGAGAAACCACCTCAAAATAAACCTGTATTCCTAATCTGCCATGGTCACTTCTGGAAACAACAAGCAAGCTCTCAACACTGCTATGGGGCATCTATATAATGAGCTTGGAACTCACAGACGCCAGGGAAGGCAAGCCCAGCAGTGGAGCCGCTTTATGGCCATGTGGCCACATTTATACATAGGCTTAAGACCAGGCCACTGAGCATATAAGAGCGAGCAACCCACTGGTCAGTATTCCAGGTCCAGGTAATGCCTGGCCTCCTCTTCCTTCTACCACATCTAGGCCACCTCTGGGGAGAAACCAGAGAGGTATAACTCTACTTTTATTGAAACACAGCAAGGCTAGATTTGAAGACAGTGGCAGGCAGCAGAGAGGCCAGCATGCCCAAAGCCTGGCAGCCTCATTGCCTTCTCCTTGCTCTGGGTCTTCCCACTTTCTCCTGAGTCAGGAGCCCTCCTGAGCCCCAACCAAAACCTTCACCTTGTGTGGGAAACATTAACAAAAGGAAATGAAACTTCAGCCGACTCTGCAACACTTAGCACCGCAGAAGGTTGAAAGCAATTTAATCCAACAACTTTTTATCAACAACGAAAACAAGAATGACAGGCTGGGCATGGTGGCCCATGCCTGTAATCCCAGTAATTTGGGAGGCTGAGATGGGTGGAGCACCCGAGGTCAGGAGTTCAAGACCAGCCTGACCAGTATGGCAAAACCCCATTTCTAGTAAAAATACAAAAATTTCCAATTAGTGGGCATATACCCAAAGGATTATAAATCATTCTATTATAAAGACACATGCACATGTATGTTTACTGCAGCACCATTTACAGTAGCAAAGACTTGGAACCAACTCAAATGCCCATCAATGATAGACTGGATAAAGAAAATATGGCACATATAGACCATAAAATACTATACGGCCATAAAAAAGAATGAGTTCATGTCCCTTGCAGGGACATGAATGAAGCTAGTGGCCATAATTCTCAGCAAACTAACACAGTAACAGAAAAACCAAACACCACACATTCTCACTCATAAGTGGGAGTTGAACAATGAGAGCACATGGACACGGAGGGGAACATCACACACCAGGGCCTCCCAGGAGGGTGAGGGGCATGGGGAGGAAGAGCATTAGGACAAATACCTAATGTGTGCGGGGCTTCAAACCTAGATGACAGGTTGATAGGTGCAGCAAACCACCATGGTGTATGTAACCTATGCAACAAACCTGCGCGTTCTGCACATGTATCCCAGAACTTAAAGCAAAATAAATAAATACAAAAATTAGTTGACATGGTGGCAGGTGCCTGTAATCCCAGCTACTCCTTAGGATAAGGTAGAAGAGTCGCTTGAACTCAGGAGGCAGAAGTTGCAGTGAGCTGAGATAGAGCCACTGCACTCCAACCAGGCCAACAGAGTGACACTTCATCTCAAAACAAACAAACAAAACACAAGAACAATAAACATCTATTCAGAACCTATAAAAATCTCCAGGCACTCTTACAGATCTGTGGGGAAAACAAGGTGAATAGGACACAGTCCCTCTTCTTCAGTTATTCTTTGCCTAGAGCGGTCTGGTGCTGAATAGAATGCCTGGTGTGCGTACCCACCTTACTGGATTATGAATCTTAGCTCTGCCACTTAATAACCATATGACTTTGGGCAAATTACTTAGCCTGTCTCCTTCAGTTTCCTTATCTGTAAAATGGGGATAATGATAAATCCTTCTTCATAGGACTGCTGGGTTGGGGGCTTAGAAAAGTGGCTGCTATAAAAAAACTACTTAATAAAAACTTGCGTAGGCTGGACGCAGTGGCTCACACCTGTAATCCCAGGGTTTGGGAGGCCGAGGTGGGCAGATCACCTGAGGTCAGGAGTTCGAGACCAGCTTGACCAACAGAGAGAAACCTCCATCTCTATTAAAAATACAAAAAAATTAGCCAGGCGTGGTGGCATATGCCTGTAATCCCAGCTCACTCGTGAGGCTGAGGCAGGAGAATCGCTTGAACCCAGGAGGCAGAGGTTGCAGTGAGCCGAGATCACACCATTGCACTCCCTTTGGCTGGGCAACAAGAGCGAAACTCGGTCTCAAAAATAACTAAATCAATAAATATTTGCATTAGTAAGCTTCCACAGTATGTACGTTGATAAAACAGTTTCCACAAATAGGGAGCATCCAGTCTTTTAGGATATTACAGCCAGAAAGGACCTCAGAGATCACCCAGTTCGGCCTCCTCAGTGTACAGATAGGAATGAGGTTTGGGGACACCGGTTGACTTGTCCAGAATTATATACCTTCTTAAAAAAGCAGAGCCCTGAGATTAGACCTAGGCCCCCAACCTAGACCTCCAATGTGCCTCCCAGTCTGAAAAGCTAGTTTGTAAATCTCTCTGCTGACTCTCCTCAGAACACGTTTGTATTTCAGTGACTCAAGTAAAGAAATGAATAATGTTAGAAGTATTGTTGCAATAGCACCGTAACAAGATATATGGGGATGGCATTTTAAGGCAGTGACCACCCCGAAGTGTTCCACTTCATTCATACATTCTTTTTTTTTTTTTTTTTTTTTTTGAGAGGGAGTCTCGCTCTTGTTGACCAGGCTGGAGGAGTGCAATGGCACAATCTCAGCTCACTGCAACCTCTGCCTCCCGGGTTCAAGCGATTCTCCTGCCCCAGCCTCCCAAGTAGCTGGGATTACAGGCAGCTGCTACCATGCCTTGCTAATTTTTTGTATTTTTAGTAGAGACAGGGTTTCTCCATGTTAGTCAGGCTGGTCTCAAACTCCTGACCTCAGGTGATCCACCTGCCTCAGCCTCCCAAAGTGCTGGGATTACAGCCATGAGCCACTGCACCATGTCTCATTCATACGTTCTATGGAAGAACACAGATACTTCTGCTTCACTCTGTTCTAAATATATTTCATGCATAAAAGCTTAGTGTAAATGATTTCTTCAAATTCTCACAGCAATACTATGAGACAGATATTATATATGTTATATATAATTATTCTAATTACACCGAAGAGCAAACCAAGGCACCCAATAGTTAAATAACATGCCCAAGATCACAGTTAATGAAAGATAAAATTGTGATTTAAACCCAGAAAATTTATCTCCAGAATTCACACTTCAGCCACTCTGCCATACTACCTCACTAGCCTGAGAGGGAAAAGTTCTTGTGGCCCAGTTCAAGTTTGAGTGTTAGCCACATCTGTAGATTTCAAATTTTCTTGCTTTTTAAACTGTGTGTTTTTATGGTAGTAATCACATAAGGTAGCAGTGATGCTAAGGGTGGTTGTGTGTGTGTGTGTGTGTGTGTGCATGTGTGTGTGTGTGTGTGTGTGTGTGTGTGTGTGTATTCTGTGCTCCACATATGTGGTTTTCGAAGCTCCCAGGATCCACACAACATAAATTTACATATAATTCTCTTTGGGTAGGTGGTAGTTGATTGGTTTGAATCATTTTAATATTTTTCTGCCCACACAAGCAGAAATATTCTACCGAGAGACAGAGCATAAATCTTTGAATCACACTTAAACTGCTGTAACATCTCTTGTTCATAGACTTCTCAAAAGATCACATGGCCAAACTGAGCACTGAGCAGCAGCAAACTCTAAGAACAGTTCTGCAAGAATGAGTCCCATCCCTCGTGCTTCTTAAGAAGTCCAAATGAAGAATTTGTGGTGTTCGCTGGGAAGAAAATAAAATTAATAAATTTTACAAAAGTTCTTGGCATTTGACTTAAGGTTTGTGGAGTCAGGGTCTCATGGTGTTGAGGTGTGTTGTTCATATCAATCAATGTAGTAATTCTTTTGGTTCGTAGACTGCCTTATGCTTAAAAAGAAAGATATTTTGTTATCCTTGTCAAATAGAGGCTTGAAAGAAAGAAGGAAGGATGTTCCCTTAAACAGAAAAGACAATTGAGGCAGAAAAGTTTAAGTGATTTAGACTGAGAAAATATAAGTTTTATAACTGGAAGAAATCACTTGTGCAAGGCCAAGACCTAAACGTGGGCTTCCCGACTCTGAGTCTAGAACTTTTCTGAAAAATAAGGCAACATAGAGGTGTATTTGTGTGGGTCTATTTCTGCATTCTCCATTGCATTCCTTTGATCTATGTCTGCACTCTGTCAATATCACACAAGCATGATTACTACAGCTGTAAAATAAGTCTTCAAATAGGGCAGGCTGATTCCTCCCACTTCATTTGTTTTAAAAATTATTCTAGCTAGTATGGTTCCTCAGTCTTTGGTCAAAGTTTTAGAATAATTTTCTTTATATATATATATTTTTTTTAAAAAAACAACATTGCTGAAATTTGGGTAGGAATTATATTAAATGTATATATCTATTTGGAGAGAACTGACATCTTTACTTTATTCTGTCTTTACTATGGTGAGTACTTCCATGAATGTGGTATGTCTCTCCATTTATTTAGATCTTTATATTTCTTTCATCAGGTTTTATGGCCTTCAACATACAAGTCTATGCATGTTTTATTATATTTATACTTACATAATATATATTACAAATATATTTAAATATACTTACAATTTTTCAGTGATTAAAATTAGCATTGTATTTCTTATCCTGGTGTTGGCATGTTCATTACAAGCATATAGACATACAATTAATTTTTGTATCCTGTGGTCTTGCTGAACCCACTTACTAGTTCTAGGAGAGTTTTTTGTAAACGTGTTGGTATTTTTTTATGCAGGCAATCATGTCATCTTCAAATGTGCTTTTATTTCCTCCTTTCCTATCTCTGACTTTAATTTCCTTTTTTGCAATGGCTAGAATTTCCAGTTCTATGCTGCATAGGAGTGGCAGGAACAGATTTTCTTGCCTTGATCCCTGTCTTAGGGAGAAAACATTAAGTCTTTCTTCACAAAGCATGACGTTAGCTGTAAACTTTTCAATTGAGGAAACTCTCTATTCCTAACTTGCTGAGAGTTTTTTTTTTTTTAATTAGGAATGAGTGTTGAATTTTTGTCAAATAATTTTCGGCACCAATTAATATAATCAC
Source organism: Saguinus oedipus (assembly GCA_031835075.1). Classification (NCBI taxonomy): domain Eukaryota; kingdom Metazoa; phylum Chordata; class Mammalia; order Primates; family Cebidae; genus Saguinus; species Saguinus oedipus. The sequence continues at coordinate 30,276,232 of CM063190.1, read as the reverse complement.
ATGATTCTAAAATATTGAACCAGTTTAGCATACTTAGAATAAATCTGATTTTACATGATGTGTAATTCTTTTTGTACATGGTTGTATTCAATTTGCTAATATTGTAGAGGATTTTCACATGTATTAATATAGCTACTCCTAATTTCATTCGATTCATGTTTGTATAGTACAGCTTTTCTCATCCTTTTTCTTTCAACACGCCTATATCATTATAGGGGCATCATTCGAAGGGGCATCTTATATAATTGGGTCATGTTTTCAAAGCACTCTGCTAATCTTTGTCATTTTTATAGGTCCAAACTATTAAACATCAGTAATTATATTGTTTTAACCCTCAAAACAATACTCTCAAAATCTTTAAAATATGCAAATTACACGAGGGAAGAAACTGAGTCACAGAGAAATAAAAGTACTCAGCTAAGTCAGTCAATCCAGGAAGCAACAGAATTGAGATTTGAATCCAGTTTGGCTCTAGTATTCTTGCTTGCACCCATTATTCTTTGCCAGCCTGGGCTAGCCAGCAAGCAGAGCTGCCCTATTCTCACCCCTAGAGTTGACTTTAGCACAGGCTACATATATTTTAACAGGTCCACCTATTCAGTGAACTCTAATCCCACTCAGGAGAGAAGTAAAGTTGCAATTCACTGGTGAGGCCCTTGGCCTGACAGTACTTGCAGCCATGAATGCTGGTCATGACCCAGCTGCTGTTGCTCCTCAGTTTGGGCAGGCAGTGCATAATAGTGCTCTCCTTATCATCCTAGAAGGTTTGGGCAGCAGGGACCAACATCAATGGCAGGCCAAGTGACTGGGGGAAAAGTCCCCAGCCAGTTAAAAAAGGAGATGCATACTTAAGCCTGAGCAAACAGAGCAGCAGCGTCCAGTTCCAGTGAGACCCACCAAGATAAACATGGACCCCCACCTTCCACCCTCACTGTGGGTTTCTTCAGGAAAGAGGTGGGAAGGGCCTGGGCAGGACGCAGGGCAGGCCCTTGGGTCTGGTCCAAAGCAAACACACAACATGAACAGGGACTTCATAAGGTTATAGCTCAAAGCTATCTTGTATTTTGTAGGAGGCACCTAAATGCTCCAAGAAGGACCCAAAATTTACCTTCTTCCTTTGAATGCAGCAGATTACACGATAAATCAGAGCAAAAATGTGCAAGTCTACACATGTTTCATGACTCCCTTTGGCTGTGAACCTTCCTGTGCAGTGAACATAGACTCTCTGCTATAAACTGAATGTTTGTGTCCCCCTAAAATTCCTGTGTTTAAATCTGACCTCCAAAGTCATGGCATTTGGAGTTGAGGCCTTTGTGGGGTAAATAGATCCTGAGGATGGCGCCCTTGTGGATGAGACTAATACCCTTATACAAAGTACCCCAGAGAGTTCTCTTCCCCCTTCCACCATGTGAGAAAACAGCAAGACAGTTGTCTGTGAACCAGTAAGCAGGTCTAACCAGACACCAACTCTGCTGGCACTTGATCTAGGACTTCCTAGCCTCCACAACTGTGAAAAATAAATTTCTCTTATTTATAAGTCACCCCGCATATGGAAGTTTGTGATAGCAGGTCCAACATACTACAACCCTATCTTACCATCTTCATCATCCATGAATGGTCTCCTGGGATTCTGGTAGGCTTGAGTGGCCTAATTAATGAAAAGAAAAGGACAAAAGGCCCTGGTAAATTACCACTGTCACCACAGAGAGGAGAGGACCTGGGTATCTAGCATAAAGAAAAACATATTGCAAAAGACTCTCAACCAATCTACAATTGTAAATTGTGCAACCCAACCAACCAAACTGCAGTCAAAGGCCACGTAGGTGAAATATTAACTCTGTCCCTGAACCTTTTTCCCATGTGTCAGGGGTGAGTTCAGTGATATGCCAGTGATCTATTTTATAAAAGCTAGAAAGCAGATCCAAGAAGGTTAAGACACTGTCTCGAGGTTATCCAGCAAAAGGGGAAGCAGGGCCCAGGCTTAAAGTCTGGTTTCAATCTGGATCTTTTGGCTCCAGACAACGCTCTCTTCATTCTATCATGCTTCCTCACAAAAACAAGCAGACGTCGATGTTCACGTCTCTAAGGACACAACACTCCTCCTAGAAAAGAAGCCAGACTGACTTATCCGAAGATAATCAGCAAGTCCCTAACTGAACTTAAGTTTTCTTAGAAATGTCTTAGCTCTATAATTTCAACTTTATTTTTAAAAATTATTTGTTTATAGAAAAAGACTGGAATGTGTTCAGCTGATAGGATGATGAATAAAGTCCTCTCTCTCCCCCCTCAAAAAAAATTTTCCTTTAAAGTTGGGTTTATTACTTTCTTTTTCACCTTTTCTGTAAAGGAGTCCATTTTCCTAAATGCCATTCTAAAGATGTCTAAGGTCATTGCACTGAAGTCTTCACGAGAAAGAAATGAGCTGAACAAAGCAGGAGGTATCATGTTACTTGACTTGATTTCTAAGTATACTACAGGGCTGTAGTAACCAAAACAGCATGGTACTGGTACAAATACAGACACATAGATCAATGTAACAGAAATAATGCTGCATATTTACAACCATCTGATCTTCAAGAAAATTGACAAAAACAGCCAATAGGGAAATGACTCCCCATTCAATAAATGATACTGAGATAGCTGGCTAGCTACATGCAGAAGATTGAAACTGAGCCCCTCTCTTATATATCACATAGAAAAATCAACTCAAGATGAATTAAAGACTTAAATGTAAAACCTAAAACCATAGAAACTTTGGAAGGTAACCTAGTAAATACCATTCTGGATATAGGACTTGGCAAAGATTTCATGATGAAGATATAAAAGCAATTGCAACAAAAACAAAAATTTACCAATGAGAACTAATTAAATGAAAAAGCTTCTCCACAGCAAAAGATACTATTAACAGAGTAAATAAATAACCTACAGAATGTGAGAAAATATTTGCAAACTAGGAGGGGAACAACAGGTAAAGGCTTAATGTCCAGAATCTATAAGAAACATTAACAAATTTACCAGGAAAAGCCAAACACCACCATTAAAAAGTGGGCAAAGAACATGAACAGTCACTTTTCAAAAAAGACATACATGTGGCCAACAAGCATGTGAGAAAAATACTTGACATCACTAATCATTAGAGAAATGGAAATCAAAACCATAATAAGACACCATCTCATACTAGTCAGAATAGCTATTATTAAAAAGTAAAAAAAATACTAACAACAGATGCTGGTGAGGTTGCAGACAAAAAAAAAAAAAACACATACACTGCTGGTGGGAGTCCAGATTAATTCAGCCATTGTGGAAAGCAGTGTGATTCCACAAAGAACTAAAAACAGAATTACCATTCGACCCAGCAATCCTATTATGCAGCGTATATCCAAAGGGCTATAAATTGTTCTACCATAAAGACACATGTTCATTGCAGCACCATCCACAATAGCAAAGACATGGAATCAAACTAAATGCCCATTAATGGTAGGCTAGATAAATAAAACATAGTACATATGCACAGTAGAATACTATGCAGCCATAAAAAAGAATGAGATCATGTCTTTTGCAGCAGCAACATGGATGGAACTGGAGGCTCCATTCATGCCTTAGTATTAGAGGCACTGTCAAAAAATATGAGTTCTTGACTTAAAAATATGATGTTCATCTGTGTCTGAAAATTTGTATGTTTCTCTTTCCATGTCAAATTATTTCAAGACCTCTTCAGGACCCTCTCCCTGACGCATAGGTCTCCAGGACTCTGACTCCACTGAGCGCCAGTCACCAAGTTTAGCCTGGAGATCTAGGCTGGGCAGTTTCTCCCCCTCACTGGTCTCTGAACACAGCCTACTTTGTTGCCTGAGGGACTCTCAGAAATTATGCCTCTTTGTGAGGAGAGATGGTTGTACAGGATGGTGTGAGGTTACCTGGGGAGGGCTAGTCTATCTGCCCTCCAGGACAAGCATGGCCAGATTTGTGGGAAGGAATGCAACCTGGGCAGCAGACCAGAAGGATTATTCAGTGACTTACTCCGTGACCTTGGGCCAGTGATTCCTCGTCTGCTAAAGAGGGCTTTGGATTAGGAGATCTCGAGGATTCCTCCCTGTGCTAACTCTCTGCAAGACTACATTTCTAATGCTCAATCCAAAGGATTTATCTGGAAGAGAATGACGCATCAGGTAGGACAGACCTTTAGCAACCGAATATTAGTAACAGCTCATTTTAACGGGTTTACTCTGTGTCGTGCACTGTTTTAACACTCCACATACAATGCCTCACTTAATCTTCACAGTAACTTTATAAGATAGGAATTATTATTATCACTAATTTATATATCAGTAAACCAAGTTCAGAGAAGTTGCTTAACCTGCCCGAGGTCACACTAGTAGGTAATAGAGGCAGGTAACTAGTAAGTAACTAGTAGATTAACTAGTAGGTAACTACCAGTAGGTAACAAAGTCAACTCTTTAATTCAGCCAGTTTGGCTCCAGAGCCATGTTCTTCGCTGCTACTTCATGTTGAAAAATCTGTCTGTAGCCAGCTCAGTGTCTCCCATGTGACCTTTACTGACTTTCAGTTTTACCAAATTCACTCTCCCTCTTCCCTACAAATTGCCCAAATTCTCTATGGCTTCCCTTATATAAAGTTTAAATTAAAAAATAACAGCGACAACAACAAATACCTTTGCTCAAGTTCCAGCACATAGGTATAATAATATAAAATGGGAGAGGCTGTGTAGAATTGTATATAAAATATATAAAGTGAAAGCTGAAAGTTGAGGAAGTTACATTCATATCCAGCGGGGGGGAAGTGATTTAGAAAGCAGAATAAATTCTTGGATCCCTGAAATCATTGACTGCCCAAAAAGTCACAACCGGCCAGCCGCGGTGGCTCACACCTGTAATCCCAGCACTTTGGGAGGCTGAGGCGGGTGGATCATGAGGTCAAGAGATCGAGACCATCCTGGTCAACATGGTGAAACCCCGTCTCTACTAAAAATACAAAAAATTAGCTGGGCATGGTGGCGCGTGCCTGTAATCCCAGCTACTCAGGAGGCTGAGGCAGGAGAATTGCCTGAACCCAGGAGGCGGAGGTTGTGGTGAGCCGAGATCGTGCCATTGTACTCCAGCCTGGGTAACAAGAGCAAAACTCCGTCTCAAAAAAAAAAAAAAAAAAAAAAAAGTCACAACCACCTCCTCCACATTTTCACTTGTTTCTGCCTGGTTCCCAGCGTTGACGGTTGCTTGGGAGGTGCTATTCAATCCCAAAATGCAAAATTAAAAAATGGGGATGAATCACTCAACTTGGGGAATATAGAAAAGTCAGAAGAAGAAAAGCTAGAAGTCCTCCCTTGGGTCCCCCCACTTACTCATGTAGGAGAAGTTCCTCTGTGCCTCCTCTTTCTCCCGCGGTTATCCATGACAATGAAAAACCCATTGGGAAAAGAAATAAGGAGCTGGGAAGATCAATTGTGATTTATTCATGAATAGAGCACTGCAAACTGTAATCACCTATTAGAATCCATTGACAAATAAAATATTAATTGAATACAAATATGTCCAAGGCAATCTGGAGACATAGGGTACTTGCCCTCTTGACTAAGTCTTCCACAGTAAACCCTCAACAAATTTGAAGTTTTCCACCAAGGCTCAGAGCAGCATTTGGAAGTGGCCCCCTGGGGTAGGAAGCATCCTGCCTGGATCCTTAGGGAGGAAAAGAAAAATGCAATAGTTTGAGGAAAGTAAAATCTCTATCCTCAACCCACCATGGGCTTGGATCTCAAGTATGCTATTATCATTTTTCCTCATGTGGTCCTGGGATCTAGCTCACAGCATCCAAAGCTGGAATCAACCCCAACTGGCCACATCTAGCATAATATTGTTTTTGGTTCACTCTCCGTGATTGGCGAAAACCTCCTGAGCACAGAGGAAACACTGTTTCCTTTTGACCAGATTAAACCCTTTTATTTCTCACAAGAAGGGCAGTGACTTTTCCACTATAAAGAAAATAGAAAACTGGGCATGGGGCATCGCAGGGAAGGGAAGTCTGCAGGGCGTGCTTGTTCGGAGCCCAGGTTTTGATCTCCTGTTTCAGCTCTCTACTTTCCAGCTGTGTGATTTGGCAGGTGACTTAATCTTACTGAGCCTCGCTTCTGTCATCTGTGGAAGGGGTGGATAGTATTTACCTCCTAGTATTTTTTTTTTTAACTCCAGGGACTTTTAAAAACTTTGCACATAAAATCACTGGCTCCCACAAAGTACTTGGTACTGTGCCTTGCACATGGTAGATTCTTAAGAAATGGCAACTATTATTGCTGCTGTTTCCAGAAAGTGAAAGAGGCAATAATGAGCTTTTGCTTTGGAGTCTACGTTTGAGCTTGATAAACTCTAAAAGCCTACCTATTCTTTTAGTTCATTCAACAGACATTAGCTGAGAACTTAGTATGTGCCTGAATGAGCTAAACTCTGGAGATAAATGATATGTGACACATTTTCCCCTCCTTCAGGATTTCACAGCCTAGCAGTGGGGAAGGTATAATATAAACTAATAACAACAGTGGTGTGACAAGTGTTGTAGAGGAAAGTGTTGTGTAGGCATAAGGAGGGAGCAATTAATTCACTTGGATGGAAACAGCTTAGTGTGAGTCAGGCTGGAATTACAAGACTGAGCTGTTCTGCCCATTTCTGCTTGTGACTTGGAGCATGTGACCAGGAATAAGGCAGAAGTCTTATGAGCCTTTAGGCCAAATAGGTGTTAGACACCATTCTTGACTGCTCGCTTGCACTCATGCAAACACACACATGTTCCAATGCACTGACACACACTGCATTCCAACACACACACACACACACACACACACATGCACACTTCAAAACGCCTGTATACATGCACATGTACATTCCAACTTAAGTACACACATAGTTTTCAACTCACTTGCCTATAAACACACACACATTTCAGCTTGCACATGCACACACACACATTTGACTTAATCATGCCCACTCACACATTCCAGTCAGTTACTAGAGTGTGACATTCCACTACTTGTCTGTCTCTGGCTGTCTACACTGCCAGGACTTCTCTCTGAACTGCAACAGTCTCTGAACACCTTCCTGTCTGCAGTTTCAGCTCTCTCTAAATGTTTAGTTAGCCTTCCTGTCTGTGCTCATGACTTCAGTCTCAGTCCCCACCAAACCATCCTCCTGTCTGCAGCCACAGGGATTTTTCTAAAACTCAACCCGATAGGGTCTCTTTTCTGCTTAAATAAAACTTCACTGACCACTTCTCTACTTCCCATAACTGATCCTAGCATGATGCACAATGCCTCCCATGATCTCACCTGTCCCAACATCTCAGCCTTCTTTCTGCCACTTACATTCATTCATCCACTTATTAAGCAGATATTGGCTAAGTGCCTACTATGTGCAAGTCTATGAGCCAGGTACATTCTCTTTGAAACACATTCTTTAGGAGGTCTAACTAAGTGTCGTTCCTTGGAAGCCCCAAGCCACCTCCAGGCTACAGGCCTTTGCTCACCTGTTTTTCTTGACTGGTAGACTTTTCATCAACAATGACATAATCGTCCCCTCACAGAATTGAGCACTTGTCCTCTGCAGTTGCTTTCGCCCTGTGGTTGCTGCTGTGCCGGCACCAGCACCCCTTTCTTCTACTCATCGGCTTCCGTGTGTATCCCCATCCCTGCTGCCCTGTAACCTCTATATTAGTACATATCTCCACCATCCAGTATCATCCCTGGATGATGGGAACCTCTTAGGAAGCACTTGCCAAGTGAAGCAATGTTTCTCCTCTTTTTTTTATTTATTTGTTTGTTTGTTTTTTGAGATGGAGTTTCGCTCTTGTTGGCCAGGCGGGAATGCAATAGCGCGATCTCAGCTGACTGCCACCTCCGCCTCCCAGTTCCAAGCTATTCTCCTGCTTCAGCCTCCTGAGTAGCTGAAATTAGAGGCGCCCACTGCCACACCTGGCTACTGTTTCTCTTCTTATCCCAATCATGAAAATTTAGTTGAGTCATTTTATCCCTCCCAGTGAGTGGTCCCAGAGAGGAAGCTCTATATGTGGTTTTCCAACGTTGTAGCAAACAATAAAGAATCTCTGTATAGTGCTCCACACCACTTGATCTTTATACTAGTAGGTGTCAGATGTAAGACTCAGGTGCAAACTTCTGACTAAATTGTGTGTCCGAAAGTAAAACAGAGATTGTTGGTGAAACAGTAGAGCATAAGGAGTGAGCTGCTCTCACCAAAAGTTAACATCACACCTTACCATGTTCTCTGGTTACTTATCAAAGCAGGTTAATCCTGCTCTGTATTATCAAGTTCTAGGGGGTGGTTTCTGTTATTCATTCATTCATTCATTCATTCACTCACTCACTCATTCATTCTTCAGTGTATATTATTGAGTACCAAACATAACCGGGTCTGTGTTAAGTGCTAGATAGTCCAACAGTGAATTAAGAGAGCGCAAACTGCTTTTGGTGAGAGCAAACAATCCCTTTTGCTTTACTGAACACTATGCATTGGAACGGCAGCCTGAATGGAGACAACAGCCTGAATGGAGGGAGAGGGAAACAGACAGATTGACGATAGGTTCTGGAGGGTGAAACAAGCCTTGCTGATGGCTCAGATGTCGAAAGAATAATCAAGGATGACTCGCCTTGAATACCTGAATGGATGGTTTTGCCATTTATTGAGTTTGGGAAGAAGAGAAAAGTGATACATTTGGAGAAAAAGTAAATCTGGCTTTCACAGCAAGCTTAAATTATCCATGAATCATCCAAGTAGAAATAGGCATTCTGATTGTTATCTAATCTTGATCGAGAGAGGAGGCCGGAGCTAGAGATATAAACTGGAGGGAAAAAATGTATAAACAGCCTTTAAAGCATGAGACTAGAGAAATTACCTAGAGAGAGAATATGTGCAAAAAGAAAAGAAAAAGGGGCCTTACTAAGGCTCTTTCAACTCTACCACACTGCCTTTTTTTGCTTGGATTTAGAAGTGGAAGCAAATAGATACACATGTAAAATGTATCAGCTGAAATGGACATAGCATGGTCTGTGGGGCAAAATGCTGAACTTGTCTGTTTCTTTGTTTTGTTTTAACTAAAGTGCTATAGGTGAAGGAAAAATGGAGATCTGAATCATTGAGAGCTCTTACAAAACAAAGTCTAGCTCTTTCTTGCTGTCTCTCTCTCTCTCTCTCTCTCTCTCACACACACACACACACACACACACACACACACACACACACACTGACAGATGATATACACAAATGAAAAATTCAAACCCCATGAGCCTAAAATGCTTAGTCTTCTCATCCTTTAATAGGACACAAGAGAAATAAAAAGCCAGAGTTGCCCTAACATTAGTTCATTCCTCTCCGATGACTCATTAAACATTGATGTTACCTTAAAACTGTATGATTAAGAGAAATTGGTCCTATGTGAATTAATGGAGCTCTTCCCAGCACTAGACACAGCAGGGTCTATCTGACATAAAGCAACACAGTTTATGAGGAACATAACAGGGTGATGTTCCCATATCCTTCCTGAACCAGGCCCCACCTCTAAGAACACCAGCTGGCTCCCAAAAGCTTCCCTCTAAGAGGTTCTTTCTGTGCACAAACTTTTTAATGAAGTATTAATTTTTCTTCAAAGGTAGGGTAGAAGAAAGAATTTGGAAGTACATTTGAACTGACTGTTATATCTACAAAATTAATGTCTTCATGTCTAATTACAGAACTAAAATGGGCAATTAGAGTCCACAATTAAAGAATATACGTAATGAAATTACAGTGTGCAATGATTCAGGAACAATCTTAATTATATTCTGTGAAACTGAAGTTCCTGGCACTACCTCACATTGCTATTTTCATCCCACAAATCATCTGCATGAGCTCATCTCACAGGTTTTCCATGTCTCTGAGTGGGGATGCTTCATGGGGACAGAGAGGCCCTGAGAACGTGCCCACCGGTAACTTTCACTAAGCCCAGTCAGCACAGGCCACCCTCATGAGAATGGCTGCCAGTGCATTGAAAAAACCAAAACTGTATCTTGTGACTAATGTGATGGAAAGCTGTTCTCTGGACAGTTTTCAAAAATTAATCTTTTACCACAACATGATGGGTGGAGATTTGCCTAAGTACTTTTTATTTAGAAGCACCATCAAAACATTGGGTCAATTAATTGAGAAACAGTAAAGTATACATAAATCTATATGTATATATGGATATACATATACCTAAGTTTAGTATAAATATGCCCATGTGTGTACATATGTAACAAATGGTTTTTTAAAAAGTGTGAAGAAAGACAAGTACATCATGTATGATGTAGTTTGTGTAGGTCCAGGCACTAATTTGTGCACTACTGTACAAAAAAAAGTTCAGAACTAGTGGCTCACACCTGTAATCCCAGCACTTTGGGAGGCCAAAGTGGGCAGATCACGAGGTCAGGAGATCAAGACCATCCTGGCCAACATGTTGAAACTCCATCTCTACTAAAAATACAAAAGTTAGCTGGGTGCAGTGGCACATGTCTGTAATCCCAGCTACTAGGGAGGCTGAGGCAGGAGAACCTGGGAGGTGGAGGTTATAATGACCGGTGATCACATCACTGCACTCCAGCTTGGTGACAGAGTGAGACTCCGTCTCAAAAAAAAAAAAAAAAAAAAAAAAAAAAAGTCAGAAAAGCAAAAAGTCAAGGTACAAGAGGGAAAATGTGAAAACGTGGAATGCTGAAATTATGTCAGACATTTTTTATAAGCACTGCTTATATGTCGACTCATTTAATCCCCATCGCAACTCTATGAGATAGACACAATTGTTTTATAGATGAAATAACAAAAGCACAGAATGGTTAATAATTTGCCAGTTCCTCAGCTGGTAAGTGATGGAGCCAGGTTTACACAAGCACCTGGCTGCAGAGCCTCGCAGTGGCCCACTAAAGGCTTTGAGCACCAGAGTGACAAAAGAAGACGTATTGAGAGTATGTGCTCTGGCAGCTCTAGAGGGTGAACTAAAGTTGAAGGAAAACAGCAAGCATGAAACTGTAGCAATTTCCCAGAAAAGTGGCCAAGACAGTCTGACCATTGAGAGTGACAAGCTCACAGAAGGAGAATGAGAGACATCACGGAAATAGACAGGGTATCTGAGTGACTGGTAGGTGTGATAGGAAAGGTAGGTCAGAGATGACTGTTTTTTACCTAAATGACAAAATGAATCGTGAAAACATTATCAGAGGCTGGAAAGGGAAGGAAGAATGCGATGGAAGAGTCGAGTTCTTCGCAGATGTTGTGTCGTTGCGATGTCTGAGTGCTTCCACAAGGAGCTGTCCATCAGGCAGCTAGAGATTCCAGACAAGAGCTTGATTGATCGGGCTAGAGAGGCTAGTTGGAAAGGAGATTGTAAAGAGAGAACCCAAGCCAGGGCACCCTGACAAGCCCAGGGAGAGAACAGAGGAGAAGGAAAGGGGGGTCGCCAAAAGGACATCCAGTGTGAAAAAAGGCAGTAGTTATTAGTCATCACCTCCCAGAAGCTTCCCAGCCTTCATCTAGACTAACCTCCTCTTCCTCTATCATAATTCACACTCTTGGAACATGGTAAGCCTCGGAAAATGCTAATGATATGATCGTTGCTATTTATTAAAATTGCTCCGAAAGGACAAAAGTAGCATCTGTCTTGTTCACTGTTGAATCCTGGAAGACTTGTGCTTAGCCTGGCATTAAATAAATATGTCCTGGGCAATGAAGGAGTGAGTAGAGGATTGGAGGAACTAAGCTGATGAGAAGTTGGCAATAGGAACTCATTCCCAGGCTAGTGCCATTTCCACTGTACCCCATAGCCTTCTCCTCTCCCAACCACTGCCCCCAGCTTCTCAGGGGCAGCCCTCACAGCCCAGTAATAAGTGCCCACATGATACATTCACATGTTACAGAACGTGTGTGTGTATGTGTGTGTGTGTGCTGACAGGGTACAGAGAGGCCAAGCCACAGCCACTTCCCCCCCACTCCCCCCGCAGACCACACCCCTCAGTTACTGTGAACCTCCTGGCACATGAAGAAAAGATTAAATACAGCATTTAAACCACCATAACAAGCAGAAAATGTTTACCAGGGCCAAAGGGAAAAGCAGCAGCCCACCCTCTGGCCTCACACCACTAGTACCAGAGTCAAATCACTGAAATTAGTGTTCTGGCTCCTCAGCTAACATAACCACTTGCTCCTGGCAAATCAGAGAGAGGCCACTTACCCTTCCAGATCACATGAGCCTCTGGCTGTCAACAGATAACAGAAGCACTAGGGGGTTGCACTTGGTTAAAGCAACTGAAATCAGAGGCATCCACAAAGCTGAATTCAGTCAACCTTATCCAAAGTATTAGGGTTTATATTTGCTAAATTATTAAGGCCCAAGAGGAAACTAGAGGGCAACGGGTCCTTTTATCATTGTGATCATGGCTCTTCTGATCTGTCAGCTTGGCTAGGCCATAGACCCCAGTTACTCAAATGCTGATCTAGGTGTTGCTGAGAAGGTGTTCTGTAGATTGATTAAAATCCATCATGGGTTGACTTTACGTGAGGAAGATTATCCTAGATAATCTAAACAGGCCTGATTCAATCAACTGCAAAGGAAAAGGCAAAGCTGTGCTGAGCGCGATGGCTCACGCCTGTAATCCTAGTAGTTTGGGAGGCCGAGGTGGGCAAATCACCTGTGGTCAGGAGTTCGAGACCAGCCAGGCCAACATGGTAAAACCCCATCTCTACTAAAAATACAAAAATTAGCCAGACATGGTAGCGGGCACCTGTAATCACAGCTACTCAGGAGGGTGAAGCATTAGAATCACTTGAACCTGGGAAGCGGGGATGCAGTGAGCTGAGACTGCACCACTGCACTCCAGCCTGGAGGACAGAGTGAGACTGTCTCCAAAAAAAAAAGAGTAGAGCTGAGATTTCCCCGAAGAAGAAGAAAAATCCCACCCATGGACAGCAGCTTCAGCCCATGCCCAGAAGTTCCAGCCTGCCCTTCCTGAAAGCCTGCCCTGTGTATTTGGGACTTGCCCACCAGTCCCCACAATCACCTAAGCCAAGTCCTGGCAATAAGTCTCTTACTATATGCCTCCTATGAGTGGGATAACCTCTGAGTAGATACCACATCCATCCATTATACAATGACTGTTCACTGGGTGCCATGCCCTGTTCCAGGTGGCAGAGATGCCTAAGGAACCGCTGCTTGTACCTTGGGATAAATGAGTGCCTAACCAGCGGTTTCTCCCACACCCACCTGAAATCCCTGCCTTTAGGTTCCAGAGGTTACCTCAAGCCCTCTTAAACACATGTATGGTACCTGGAATTACACTCTCCCAATTACCCTGTATCTTAACTCTAACAGTAATAAGGAAATAAGATTCATCTTACAGAAGCAAAATCGTCACAGTTTTTCCTAAGATGAGGAAGAAGGCCACAAAAACAGCAAGTTTCTAAGCAGTGAAGTGAGGAGGGGGTGGCACAGTGTGGCCGTCAGGCACAGGGGTCAAAAAAGTAGGTCATAAGTGGCAAAAGGATAAAGGTGCCCAAAAGGAAAAGGGGGCACCTACCGAAAACTTTCTCTCCTCCCCCACCAAGCCAGCCTGGACCTTTGAGACCTTGACTCCAGCCATGCATCAGCCATCGTATGTTCTCCTCAGCCCTCTCACAGTTGGGGTGGGGGAAACATGCTGGCAAGGTGGATTTTTTCAGCCTCTGAGGGTCTATATTTTAGAGATTACAAGTTTGGGGACATTTCACTGACCCCCTAAAAGTTTGAAACTTAGGCAAATTAGAAGAACAGAAGAGCAACCATTCTAATATGTGTTGAAAAACTCTGGCTCTCCAAGGATGTATCATTTGAAATCAGAGGTCCAACCAGGATTCCACACTGCAGATGTATAGCACAGAGCTGAAACTTAGTTCACTGTAGGCTTCAGACACGTCTTAGCATGGGTGAAGGACTTCTGATGGAGGTTTCTAGAAGTCTATGTGATGAGGGACTGAGGAGCCTCTAGGGTTCCTATCCTAAGAAATCACCTGTCCTAAGAAAGACGAAATAGAGACCACAAGTTTGGGTGGATGAACCTGCCTCTCTCTCTGTTGACAGAGCGGGTGACAATGAGTTCAGCATAGTGCCTCTCACTCATGCCAGCCCATCTGACACACCCAATGTCCCAACACTTAGGATATGGATCCCAAAGTGAGACTGAAAAAGTCTGTTTTCATTAAAAAGATCTATATTCTCAGCCAGGCATTGAAAACATCAGGCAGAAGTAGATCATGGCATTAAAATGGGATCCTTTTCACTGAAAAACCCAGACAGTGGCATCAATAGGATCAGCGTTTGGCCAGACTGGGTAAGTCAGGCATGGCAGAGCTGACCTGGTGCTGCTTTGGTGCCAGTCTGTGACGAACATTCAGGGTGATCCTCTGGCTGGTAAGGGCAGAAAGTGGTGGTTCCGCAGAAGGCACTTACTTTTGCAGGACTGTGCAGCCACCAGGGGCCTCACCAGCAGACAGCACCACATGGAGCCAGGGCCAGAGCCAGGAAAGAAGAATAGAAAAATGGCAGCTTCATCAGGGTAAACAAGCGGGCCATGCTCCTGAGCCACATGACAGCCATCCCTCAAGAGCCTCAGGAGCATTTGGAAGGGATTTTAGTGCCATGGGAGAGAAGGAGGTGATGTTTCTCTAACTGGAGATGCAGACAGGAAAAAAAAAAATTAAACTATCACAGTTAAAAATGTGGGGGGTAGGCCAGGTGCAGTGCCTCATGCCTGTAATCCCAGCACTTTGGGAGGCTGAGGCAGACAGATCACAAGGTCAGGAGTTCGAGAACAGCCTGGTCAATATGGTGAAACCCTGTCTCTGCTAAAAATACAAAACTTAGTCAGGTGTGGTGGCACTTGCCTGTAGTCCCAGCTACTCAGGAGGATTGAACCCGGGAGGTAGAGGTTGCAGTGAGCCGAGATGGTGCCACTGCACTCCAGCCTGGGTGACAGCCCAAGACTCCATCTCAAAAAAAAAAAAAAAAAAAAAAGTGGGGGTAACAACCAGCACTGTAGCAAGAAAGGCTCTAAGAGCCCTGTAGAAGCCAGTAGCACTCTGCCATTATCAGAACACCTGGCAGCCCTGGCTTAGTTTTCCCTTGCCACTGTAACGAATTATCACAAACTTGGTGGCTCAGAAAAACACAAATGATCTGGAAGTCAGAAGTCCTAAAATCAGGATGTCAGCGGTACTCCCTGTTCCTTCCGGAGGCTCTTGGGGAGAATCCACTTCCTTGCCTTTTCCACATTCCTTGGCCCAGCAGCGTGACATCTTTTCTCTCCTCTGGCCTCTGCTTTCTTCCTTACATCTGTTCTCTTAACTCTCATCTTCCTGACCCTCTTTTAAGGATGCTTATGATTATATCACACACACCCAGATAATCCAGAATGATCTCTCCATCTCAAGATCCTGAGTATTAATACATCTACAAAGTCCCTTTTGCCACGTAAAACAGCATATTCACAGGGTCCAGGGATTCGAATGTGGGCATCTTTCAGGGGCAGGAGCGGGAGGGCCTCCTTCAGCCTTTCACTATCCCCTCGCCCATTCCCACGATGTTGCCTCTGCTTTCAGCCATCCCAGCCCAAACAGCTTCCAGGTAAGGTTATTCACTTGCCTCATGCGTCCATCCACAGCACTAAGCTGCAGGGTCAAACTAGATCAACAGCCAGACTACCTTCTGCCAGCAGGACTCCTTATGCTACAGGGTGCTACAGTTTACCGGGGGGGTTCTTCCATCTCTCTCTCCCTTGATCTTCACTAGAGGAGATCAGTCACGTGAGACAGAGGAGAGGCACTATTCATGCAACAGGTGAGATACAGGGGCTGACTGACTGAATAAAGCTGCACGTTTAGAAAGCAACCAAGTGGCAGAGACCAGAACCCGGCCTCTCTGACTCCAAGTCAGTATACATTCTCATGCCACGCACCACCCTTGGTCAAGGTGGCCAAAAATGTCGATGGAAGGCAATGGAAAAGTTCTCATGTATTTCATTTTGCTACTCTTGATCCATCAGCCATTTATCAAGCCACACCGCGGTATCACACACACATTTCTAACACAGCATCACATCTAAGCCCTCATGCTGTCTCAGAGAGAAGCAGAGACCTGAAACCTGTCCGACAGGAATTTTCTAATCCAGTTTTTAACCTTTTTTTGTGCCATGGATGGCCAAACCTCTAAACCTTTTTAAGGAAATGTTGTTAAAGAACATTATTACAATGAAAAACAATTATATTAAAACATAGCGCCGGGCGCGGTGGGTCACGCCTGTAATCCCAGCACTTTGGGAGGCCGAGGCGGGTGGATCACGAGGTCAAGAGATCGAGATCATCTTGGTCAACATGGTGAAACCCCGTCTCTACTAAAAATACAAAAAATTAGCTGAGCACGGTGGCACGTGCCTGTAGTCCCAGCTACTCGGGAGGCTGAGGCAGGAGAATTGCCTGAACCCAGGAGGCGGAGGTTGCAGTGAGCCGAGATCGCGCCATTGCACTCCAGCCTGGGTAACAACAGCGAAACTCCGTCTCAAAAAAAAAACATAGCTATCAAAATATTTTAAAATATATAGTACAGTAATGTATGTGCACCTTGTTAATCCACTAAATAATAAGATCTAAGAAAGGATCTAGGCTGGGAGTGGTGGCTCATGCCTGTAATCCCAGCACTTTGGGAGGTTGAGGTGGGCAGATCACATGAGGTCAGGAGTTTGAGACCAACCTGGCGAACCTGGTGAAATCCCATCTCTATAAAAATACAAAACTTAGCTGGGCATGGTGACGAGCGCCTGTAATCCCAGCTACTCGGGAGGCTGAGTGGGGAGAATCACTTGAACCGGGGAGGCAGAGATTGCAGTGAGCTGAGATAGCACAGCTGCACTCCAGCCTGGGCAATAAATAAATTTTTCTGTCTCAAAAAAAAAAAGAAAAGAAAGAAAAAGGGAAAAAGGATCGAGTAATTACTATAGTTTCAAAGGAATATATAAAGCAATTAATATATAACATATTTTGAGATAGCTGCCACAATTTTAATGAGATATGAAAATACTATTCACTTCTACTAACTGGAGAAAATGCTAAATCCTGATTAGAGTTTAGAAAAAATAAACATGTAATCTTTTTTCCTATCCGCTGTCCTACGCCATGTCCTAGGTCCCCCTCTCTCTCAATTCTATTCGTATAACCTCCTGTGTGAACCTTAGATTTAAGAGTCTTTCGTCCATATCCCGCCTCTATTCAAGTCTATACTTAAAGCAAGTAGTTAAATGTTGGGCATTTAATAAGCCACCTAATTCAAATTATAGGACTTTATTCTTTAAACACTTTCTAAAGTTACATATTCATTTAGATTCTATTCATTTTTAGTTTATAATAAGAAATAAGCTTAACTAAACTAAAACAAATTCAATTTTACCTTCTTACTATTACACATGTTTACAGGCCGGGAAAATTCGCTTATGTCTGTAATCCCAGCACTTTGGGACACGGAGGGAGGCAGAACACGAGGTCAGGCGTTCCAGACCAGCATCACCAACATAGTCAAGTCCCATCTGTACTAAAAATAGAAAAATTAACTAGGCATGGTGGTGCACACGTGTAATCCCAGCTACTGGGGAGGCTGAGGCAGGACAATCGCTTGAACCCAGGAGGCAGAGATTGCAGTGAGCCCAGATCATGCCATTGCTCTCCAGCCTAGGCAACAGAGCAAAACTCCACCTCAGGAAAATAAAATGTTTACAAAGCAAATCATCTATATAAACAAGATTACAGGGAGTGTGTCTGCCTTTAGAAAGCAAACTATTTTCAGGAATTTTCCAAACGTACTATTAGTTGATAACCTATGTACCAGCAAGGATAAAGTTCCCGACTTCTCTGTTCATCACAGCAGGGCCCTTCACCCTATGCTATCAGCACTTGCTGGCCATGCTTCTCTGTCAGCATCAACGCACTCATAGAGAAAACAGCCCAGTTACAGAAAGATACAGCTGTCTGTCTCTGAATGAGCTGGGAACCCCTGACCAAAAGCACAAAAAAAGTACGTAGAGCATTTCAAACCCAAATAAACAGAATACCATTTCTAAGGAAGAATTACTGCATTGGTAAATTAAATAATTCACACAAAGGGATCAATTTTTCTGTCTAGCACATAATGAGCACTGCATAAATATTGGCTATTACTATTGAATGGTTAACTTAATGAGTATCCATTTATTGATTAGAAATTAGGATTGGTGATACGATAATTAAAATAACTAGTAATAGTATTGCTGGTATAAGTAAATATACCTACACACACATGTTTATAACAAAAGCATTCACTAAAAAGCCACGTAACATTCACATTTTTGGCCCGGTGCGGTGGCTCAAGCCTGTAATCCCAGCACTTTGGGAGGCCGAGGCAGGTGGATCACAAGGTCAAGAGATCGAGACCATCCTGGTCAACGTGGTGAGACCCTGTCGCTATTAAAAATACAAAAAATTAGCTGGGCATGGCGGTGCCTGCCTGTAGTCCCAGCTACTCAGGAGGCTGAGGCAGGAGAATTGCCTGATCCCAGGAGGCAGAGGTTGCGGTGAGCCGAGATTGCGCCATTGCACTCCAGCCTGGGTAACAAGAGCAAAACTCCGTCTCAAAAAAAAAAAAAAAAATCACGTTTTTGAACTTGACTGTGATGTGTTTGGAAAAGGGGAGAAAACAGATTTGATTCCCACTTACGTCTCAACTTACTTAATATTCTAATGGTAGTCAATCATTTCCATGTTTCACAGCCTTTGAACAGGCCTCAGAAGCCTAATAGTCATATTTCATAAATTACAAATCAGGATACTGCATTTTACAAATATTTTTCTCCCAGTTGGTGGATTTTTGTGAAAAATATCTAAAAGTCGTCATATTCAGTTATAGTAATAATTTGTTAAGATGCTTATATTGAGAAGAATGAAATAATAATAAAAGGAATATAGAATTTAGTAAAAATATTTGCAGTCACTATTGTTTGCAGGTTTGAAATCAGAACTACCTTTAAACATCCTGCACGTATTTGTCATCATGTGACATTAGCAAAGGTTATAATATTTGAACCCCAAAGGAACTAAAGTACATTTCCTTAAATATTTTCTCAGGTATTGAAATCATATCAGGAGTCTGCCCCTGACTCTGCTGCCAGATACCTGTGAATGGATAATGGTTCTGCTGTACCTAAGTCAAATCTCTCCCCAGCCTCACCTGTTTAATAGCGTGGTAGGTTGATTTGTGACCAAGAAAGATTCTCAGACGCAACTGTGCCCAAGAAAGATGTCTTTAACAGCATGGTGGGTTGAATCGCGTCTAAGAAAGACCCTATTTCCAAATAAGGAACCATAGAGTTAAGGTTATTTTCATAGGTAACCTTAGGAATGTAACCTTATTTGAAAATAGGGTCTTTAATCCCAGCACTCTGGGAGGGCGAGGTGGGTGGATCACGAGGTCAAGAGATCAAGACCATCCTGGACAACATGGTGAAACCCCGTCTCTACTAAAAATACAAAAAATTAGCTGGGCATGGTAGCATGTGCCTGTAGTCCCAGCTACTCAGGAGGCTGAGGCAGGAGAATTGCCTGAACCCAGGAGGCGGAGGTTGTGGTGAGCCGAGATCGCGCCATTGCACTCCAGCCTGGGTAACAAGAGCAACACTCTGTCTCAAAAAAAAAAAAAAAAGAAAGAAAAGAAAAGAAATAGGGTCTTTGAAGACATTATCAAGTTAAAATTAGGTTATCTGGATTAGGATGTCATCCAATGACTAGGATCTAAGAGAAAGAAGAAAAAGATTTGGACACAGAGACAGAGAGACATCACAAGGAAGAGGGCTATAACCACCAAGGCAGAGATTGGAGCGATTGTAAGAGTCATTGAAAATTAGATGTCAAGAAAGATGCTTCTCTAGAACCTTCAGAGGGAATGCAGCCCTGATGACACCTTGATCTTGGACCTCCAGTCTCCAGAACTGTGAGACAATAAGTTTCTGTTGTCCTAAGCCACCCAATTTGTGATCACTTCTTACAGTAGCCCCAGGAAACCCATAAAAGCAGTCAGATCCATTATTCCTTTTCCGCGGAAGTATTTTTACCATCAATCACAAGCGAAGGTCTCATGTGTCCATCAAGCTTAACCAGGGTTTTCACATCAAGAAATTCGCCTGGATCTCCCTTGCCTTGGCATCTTTACTTCCAGTGGCTTTCCAATAAACTGTATTTACAAACAGGCTGCTGGCCCACAAGCTGTCACTTACCAATTTGATTTTTTTCAATATTGAATTAAATTTTTACTTATCTCGATAGCTGAGTTTTTGGTATCCTCTTAAAGTTTGTACCCCAGGGGAGTGCTTCACTACCTCCCCCTAATTATCCCTCCACCTTCTTCCCCCTCTCCTCCGCCCCACTTATTCATTCGTTTGCATTTTTCCAGGCTGAATTGTTCTCTTTCCTGCCAGCCTCTCTCTCACGCTCGCTCTGAGTAATAATTCTTGGTCCCCAGTGACTCTGACAATTGACTGCATCTGCAAATTTTAATAACAGCTAATATTTCCTGCAGATAATTGAAGAAGATGTCAATTAAGGCCAATTCTAACCAGATGCTGACATATCTTCCCTAGACAGTTCCCTTGAGGGAGAGGGATAGTGTCATTGTTGGGGTTGCAGTGGTGTCCTTTGTCATTCTCCTGCCACATTTATGCAATCTAAGTCATCCTAATCATTTAGATATCATATTGAGAACATTGCATAAAAGATGGTAACTAAAGGATAGTTCATCTTACATTGGTCCCTCCCTCACCACCAGTGCATTTCTTCCAAATAATGTCCTTTAAATGTGTTTAGCACTGAGTTTCTTGTTTGTGTACATGTGTTTGTTCTTTTCTACAATTTAATGTGACTGCCCACTCCCTGATCCACCCTTCTGTGAATGGTCGTAAAGGTTCCCTGTTGACTTGTGCTTTATTGCAATGTGACCAAAGGAGCTCTGGACAAGAATCCAAGCCACTGGGAAACACAGGCGCTGCCATAGTCTGTCTGTGTGGGTCTCTGGCCAAGCCACTTGCCCCCTTTAGCCCTCCCTTTTCTTCATCTGTGACACAGAATAACGATCTTTTTTCTTGTGGTGGTTATGAGTCAAGAGAATAACAAGTGTTCAAGTGCCTTATTACTAACGTAAGTACTGTACAAAAGCTTACAGATACCGATGTACACAGAGGATCCTTGAATTATTGTTTCTAATCACAAAACACTGGAACTGGGGGACTGGCAGCAAAATATGCTATATTCAGACAACAAACGATTCTGCCATCATTCAAAAATAATTGACTTGGAGATAGATAGATGATAAACAGATATGAATAGTTCCATTTTCAAAATGATGTGTTCACATACACACACACACACACACACACACACACACACACACACACATATATATATATATATATATCCATCCAAAGTTGCATGGAGATATATATATATATCCTAAATAATTATAAAAATATATGTACTGCATACATCCTAAATAATTATAAAAACATGTATTCATGAAAACTTTGGAAAAATGTTTAGAAGAATAAATATCAAACCTAAATGTTAAGAAAAATAATTATCTCTAGGGGATTAGAAGAGTTAACTGGGAAGGGAAATTTTACTTCTTATTTTATATAATTCTTAAGTGGTGAGATTTGAAGTTAGTATAACTTAGGGATTTTCAGGTTTTTAATTTTTTTTAAATGCAGGAAAAATAAAGTGCTACATCAATGCCAGCTTTTCAGCTGCAACCATGGGCCAGATGCTTTTACACACATGCTCCTTATGGTACACGTTTTTAATCACTAAGCCTCCCCCTTTCCCCTACACACACTTTTTTCAGCAGCTGGGGAAACTAATCCCACAGTGATAAAGGGGTTTGCTCAAGATTACGTAACTAGTAAATCAGAGCAATGATCCATCATCCACTTTGACTATAACTCTGTGT
This sequence comes from Saguinus oedipus, assembly GCA_031835075.1. Classification (NCBI taxonomy): domain Eukaryota; kingdom Metazoa; phylum Chordata; class Mammalia; order Primates; family Cebidae; genus Saguinus; species Saguinus oedipus. The sequence goes on along the minus strand of CM063190.1, from coordinate 30,254,164 downwards.
ACTCTTTCCAGAGTTCACACTGACCCATTACCATCAAAGCTACGCCTGTCTTCATTTGTTCATCCATTCATTCCACAAATACTTACTGAATGTCTACCCTGTGCTTAGCACCACGCTTGGTCCCAGAAAGAGCTGCAAAGATGAACAAGGCAAGCTTTCCGCCCTTAAGCACTTCAAAATATATTGTGCTGCTAATAAAAAACAGAAGGAAAAAGAATGGGGAGAGGGGAGAGGGGAGAGGGGACAATTGGGAACTGTCCATCTGCCCAGGCTCCTCTTGAGAGGTTGAGTCAGAAGATGACTCTGATCACCTCCTTCTAACAGTGCCCTTTGTGCTGGAACATGGCAAAGATGCTCTTGGCATTTTGGTACAGAGTTTCTCAACCTTCTTCATGGTTTTTGTCCAACATGGACATAATGGTGGTGAAAAGAAAAAAGGGGAGCAATATATTTGTAGAAATTTGAAGAAAGAAAAAGGCTCAGGTCATGTTAGGAGTTATTCAAGAGATGAAGTTTAAACTGGCTAAAAATGAAAAAAAGAAATCCTCTGACTCAAAATAAAGAAAACTAGACTTACTGTGGGCCTGTATGTGATTTTTCTGAGAATTTTCAGAAATGTCCTAAATAGTCTGTATATCCTTCTCCCCTCATGTATCTGGGGATCACAGATTGGACTTTATTGATTAACAGACCATAAACAAAGGATTTAGGGAAGTGTGCGCCTTTATCACTATAGCTCACTTAAGTAGGTTTTTTTCTCCCCATGGAGTTGACTGTTTTTTTTGAGATGAAGTTTCACTCTTGCTACCCAGGCTGGAGTGCAATGGTGCGATCTCGGCTCACTACAACCTCCTCCTCCTGGGTTCAGGCAATTCTCCTGCCTCAGCCTCCTGAGTAGCTGGGATTACAGGCACGCACCACCATGCCCAGCTAATTTTTTGTATTTTTAGTAGAGACGGGGTTTCACCATGTTGACCAGGATGGTCTCGATCTCTTGACCACGTGATCCACCTGCCTCGGCCTCCCAAAGTGCTGGGATTACAGGCTTGAGCCACCGCATCCAGCATAGGAGTTGACTTTTTAATTCAAATGATATTATCTGTTATATCTTTACAAGTGCCATAGTTTTGATAATAGGCAGCATGTATGAATGGCAAAAAAAAAAACAAACAAACATCATACATGCAAGTCCCTGTTAATCAGAATCACTGAGGACAGCATTATAAAGGAAATGGGACATGAGCTAGGAAGGATCAAATTTAACAATGAGGTGGGCAGGGGCCACTTAACACACAGTGGGAACCTGAGACAAGGCGCAGGCAGATGAATGAGCACAAGTAGGGCCGTGAGGGGGCAAGGTTCAACCAGCTGTAGCGCAGCAAGGAACCCTGGCAACCACCTGCTACACAGTCCCTTGTGTCCATCTGAGGCCTAGAGAGTGTTCCATCTGAGATCTAGAGGGTGAACTAACTGCCTTGCCAAAATCACACAGCAGTACCAAACTGCCTATGTTAAAAGAGGCTGCCAGTCCACTTTATGATGTTTAATGCATGCTCTGTGAACATGGAGTTTCAGAAAGGGGAAGTTATAGACATGTATAAGAAACAGGAAGTCTGAAAAGCCTTTTGATTTGTGTAGAAAATATACATGGGAAACTGTGAGAAGATCAATTGGGATTTAACTCTGAAAGACCTCAAATATCAGACCAAGGAGTTAAGACCTTGTTTTCTGTGTAGGCAACCGAGAACTACTCCATATGTTCCAGCAGAGCTCGAATAGCAAACTTACCATTTTTTACCCGTAGGAACAAGACTAACATATGAAAATAATTTAACTAGGAGCAAGGAAAGATATTCCTGAGAATGAAAAATTCTCAGAATCCCAGGGAAATAAGGAAATTACCTAGATTGTTCATGTATTCTCTCAATAAATACTCCTTTACAATGTCTTCCCTTTAAAAAATTATGTAACATTTCTTTTTCTGATAAAAAAGTAATGCATGCTCATTTATGACCTTTTAGTTGCATAAGGAAACAAAAATGCCTCCATAATCTCCTCACCTCAAAGCAATCACAGTTAACATTTTGGCATATTTTCATGGGAGTTTTTTTCTATGAACTTTTACATCATTGATTGCATATATCTATATTACATTGTGAAATCCATCTTGATTTAACATAATACCATAAATACCTTCTTGTGTTATCTAAAACTCTTAAAACCCATTATTTCAAAGGCTTATAACTTACTTAACCGTATACTCAAGCCTGGACATTTAGGGGTTTTTTTAGTGCATAATTCTATAATAAATTTGTATATAATCTTTATGTATAGATTTTTTTTCCTTTTCAGGGTTTTCCTTAGAGTACATTCATAAAAGTAAAATTCCTAAGTCAAATATTATGGAAAATTTTTAAGGTCATTCATATATCTCATCTAATTGATTTCTGATTATTTAATAGTTAAAAAACATACAATTCTGGGGTTAGGAAGAATTACTAGAATTTTTGTTGAATGAAAGTAGCTCTCCTGTTTTAATATCTCTTATTTAATTAATAAATATTTAATATTTGGGCAAAAAAATTCATAAAATTAGTTTGCAGTGAAATAAGAGTCCAGAATAAGCTGAGTATCTACTAAACCCGTCCCCAAGTTTTGCACTGCTGCCTTCTCCCGTCTTCTGATCAGTACTACAGCCCCTCTCTTCTTCTCACTCCTGTCATCCCCCAGCCTCTCAGACTCTTGGATATTTTCAGTTCTCTGATTTATTAGGGGGTTTCCATTTTGCATTTCCAAGTACAGGACTCAAGTCCACATGCTGAGGCTTCTGCACCCTTGTCTGAGACTTTGCAAAGTAAAGTTTTGAAACAAAAACATTAATGGTGCTTTCCTGATTTTCATGGCCTGTGTGTTTCTCGTTATCTTCCCTTGGATGCAATCATTAGCTTTTGTTCCAAAGTCACATGAGGCTGGACATTGCTCTTCCCAGAGCAGGAAGACTTCTCTAGGACTAATACTGTGGAGAAAGTTAAGTCATCAGTCTTTTGTGTAGTCAAGTCCCCTCCACTCTATTCTGCTTGTCATGGTTCTGCCTCAGGCTCCTTCACTGCCCACCTGCTCTTATGCTGGCCCTCCTAACAAGCCTCTCCACCCCCAACTTCTTTCCCTTCTAATCTTTTCTATACATTGCAGCAAGATCAAGTTTTCTCACAGCAAAATTCATATTATTTTACAACTCTGCTCAAACATCTGCAGCAGTTCTTTGTTACCTACATGGGAAAGAAGATCCAATATTTTGTAATGAATCCATAAATATTTATTTGTTGAGTTGAAATGAGATAGGGAACCCCTTCTAGCAAGCTCTGTAGCTTTTTAATGGGTAGCCATTAAGCCATTCCATAGCCATTAAGCACTATGGAATCTGTACAATGAGCTCTATGTCTAGTTTGGGATCTAAAACGGACACATGAAAAGTGAAATGACTCAGTCCTGCATATTTGACTGACAGATGTCACACTCAATATTTTTCAAACTCAACTCACTCTCCTTTCCCTAATCTATGTTTTTGATCTAACGGTTCCATTATTCAAGTTCTCAAGACAAGACACATACAGGCCAGGGATACTGGGAGATTTGAGGGACAGGACACTTTGGTTTTGCAATGCCCATTGAAATCCAATTATTACTTATTCACTTTCTTAGTTGTACGTAGGGTGAATAAAGAAAGAAATTAATAAAACATCTCCCCACTGTTGTGAGCAGATATCGACCCCACACAACCAAACTGCCTCAGAAGCTGAAGTCTCCGGAGCCCCCTCGTTCAGTCATTCCATTTAGAAGAAGTGGACTAGGACGTCTCCACATATTTTCTTGATTCCCTTCTACTTGCTTTCTACTGAATCCCAATCGATCCAGATATTAGAACAACCATAATAGTATTTTCAAACACATTTGATGTTTATAAAACACTCACCCAAACATTATCTGATTTAATCTTCCCCCCAAAAAAATCACAAGATATGCTTTTATCACCTTCATTTTACAGACAAGAAACCCATGCTTTAGGGAAATTAAGCCACGCAACTAGGTTCTTTTCAGGGCAATAAACATATGTCTAATTTCTTATATATGTCAGGTACTAAGGGCAAAAAATATATATGAGATGAAGCTCTTTTCTATCAATGACTTTACAATCTGGGGAGAGAGACAGACTCCAAATGGATAATTTCCATATAGTGCGGTATGAGAACAGACGGTGCGGAAGTTGCTGCAAAAGCAGAGAAGAAAATGTTCAACCTAACCTGCAGATTCAGGGAAGGTAGCTGGGGTGGTTATGTCACCTGGACAGGAACTTGAATGAGGAGTTTCAACAACTGGTAGAAGTCAAGGTAGACTCTAGAATTAAGGAGAAGACTCTCCACTTATGGCTACTCTGCCTCTTCACAAACCCTTTCAGTGTCCTGGGCTATGTCTGGAGCTACAGCAAAGATTCCCATGGAGTCTCACCCTAAACCTCTTTGGCTCCAGATAACTCTGGATGAGGAAAAAGCATCTCAATTCTCCTACACCCACCTCCCCTGAAATTTGGTTCTGGAAAGAGAACCAAGACCTCCAAGACTTGCAGAGCAGAGTGCCCACATCCTCTAGTGATTACACAGGCCGCACCTCCCTCCTCCCACAACCTCCGGCCTGACTGTGTTTGTGGAGCAGATGCCTCCATGCCAGTTTCTCTTCTGCATTTCCCGATCCTTGGCCTAAATCTCTGCCTTCTGTCTCTGTACGCTTGGCATACACACGCAGCTATTCTTGGAGCTTGTGTGTGCCATCATTTCACAATTCAAAAACCCAAATAAGAGACAGGTGGTGGGATTCTCCAAGGGAATTAAAACAAGGACTCCAAGCCCACACAGTCTGCCCAGTGAATAGCTCAGAGGGGGGCCAAAATCAACGCTACCTTTTTAGGAGTAAAATGTGTATTATAACCAACTCGTACAAGTCTTTTTATTTCCTTAGTCCCAAATATATTTTTATTCAGAACTTTCTTTTGATTCCAATTCTTGGGGAAAGTCAAACTTGTGTTGAACAAATAATGAAATCAGTTTGTGGAGGAGGGAGTTGGTTCAATAAAATTCCATTAAATTACAACCATTGCTTTGAGGAGGGACATATTCAATGGGTTTTGGAAAGTCACAGGCTCTGTGGTCCTATTATCCAGATGAATTTTAGGCTCAAGACCCTTTCCAGGTTACTTGGGAATTATGGTTTATGGTTCAGCTTCTCCATGAATAGCAATGGATTCAGAGGGGCTTGCAAAGTTTGCCACTGGGGCAAGATAGCATAGCTATTTCCATTCCTCTAAGGAAATATTTAAGGTCACACACATAAGCTAGGGTCAGTAAACTGTTTTCTATAAAGTCCCAGATAGTAAATATTTGGCTTTGTGGGTCATACAGTCTCTTTTACAACTATTCAGTTCAGTCAATACAGCACAAAAGAAGCCATAAACAATATGTAAATACATGAGCATCACTGTGGTCTAATAAAACTTTATTTACAAAAAGAGGGGCAGGCTGGATTTAACCAGCAGGCTACAGTTTTCCAAACCCTGTCATAAACCACTTGCTCTGTGCAGCAGCATCACTCTAAGGAGGGAAGGTGTCCAGTGACACCTCTAGAAAGGAAGTTGCTTTGATGTGAGGGAACTTCAAGATTGTTTTATCATTACCTAAGTAACTGAGTATCAGAACTTGCATTTACCGTGACCCCTAGGTGATGTGTATATATAACATCTGGAGACCAGTCAGTCTCAAAGGCCAATCAAATTACAGATCCTAATTTAGTCTGAGGTTTTAGATCCTGCATTTTTAACAAGCTCTTTGATGATGCCAATGCTCTCAGTAGATGATATTTCAGATAGCAATGATCTATTTTAGACCATTCTCTACGAGACTCAATACTGGAGCAGAACATAAGCACAGGGGGGTCCCAACTGCCCACCACCACCTACCTTTTCTAACCCCCCAAAACATAATGCCTGATTAATTCTATGCTAAATGTTACACAAAAGCAAAAATATTTGACAGAGACTCAGACCTTACCTAGAGGGGATCATGGTCTTCTGAGTGTGAAAAACAAAAAAATCAATGTCTCTTATAAGACCATTAGACACCAGTGAGAAATCCTGAAACATGCTATGAAAGTTTCTCCTTTCTAGAAAGGAGACATCTAGAAATTTCTCATCCATCATAAAAGGAGAAACCAGGAGTTCTGTGCCCTAAAAAGCAGGAAGTTTGAACAGGTTCAGGCTCAGAAGGCGATTCAGCGAACACTGCCAGCCAGAAATACATAACAACATTGTTTCTGCAGCCCACAATTTGGGGCTAAAATATGTAATATCATATGAAAAATTACAAAGAAATGGGAAATGAAACAATGAAAATAAGATTCTACCCAGCAGCCCAAATCTGCTCTGAGACCAATCAAATTTGTGGCTAACCTTTCAATCTACTCTTATAAGTTGCAACAATCAAAGCAAAAACAAGAAATTGAGACCTTAGAAAATGCTTGCTCCAAGTGTCCCATGCATATATGTTTTTATATTTTCCAAATGGTTTATTGTCGTGACATCTTTAACCTTATGCAGGACTGCACTCACATTCAGCAAGAGGAATGTCGGAAATGAGCATCTCTAACAGTAAAGTCTTCCTTCCCTTAGAGCACATATAACGCACATACCGAATCCCTAAAACGGTGTCCAGATGTCTTAACCCAGCCAACAGTCCGGGCTCTCCACAGTTTGGCAAGTGTCCTCCTTTCCAGTGTTATCTTTCACCACTCCTCAACCCAACCCTCTTCACCAAACAGACTGCCATTTCCTCCCTCCCTCTAGTCCACATGCCCAGCACAGTTCTTGCTCACCAGATCACTCTGGGTCCTTGTTGCCTAGGTCAGCTCCACCAATAATGACGCACATCTTTCCTTCTACATATCAAATCCCTTCCTAAACCCAAAGGCTTAGCTCAAGCGTCACATCCTCCATGTTCAAAGCATCCCAGCTACAAGTGTGCTTTCCTTCCTTCAGCCATCTGTCACGGTCCTGACTCAGGCTTACCTCCCTAGAGTGTAGTTCTCTCTTTTGTTCCTCTCCTTTCCTATTAGCCCATGAGAAACCGAGGCTGGAATTTTCTCTTATCTATATCTGTATTCCTTCAAACTACTTCCAGAGTCCCTTACACATCACAGGTGCTCAATAAACTTTGTCACCTTTTTAGTAAATAAAAATATTGTCCATAACTTATGAATCCCATAAACAAATAAGAGCATGTTATTCTCTAGACTGCCCCTGACTCCTCCCCAGTTATTTCTTCATGTTACTGAAGACTGCTCTCAGCTTATGCTTTTCAGAATGTTTCTGGAGCCCTGTTTACCTAGAACTGTCTAGGTCAGCCTTTGGTTCCTCCCCTCCATTCCTCGTTGAAGAACTCTTTTTTTTTTCTTTTTTATGAGACAGGGTCTCATTCTGTCATTCAGGCTGCAGTGCAATGGCATGAACAGGGCTTACCCCATCTCAACCTCCCAGGCTCAAGCAATTCTTCAGCCTCAGCCTCCCCAGTAGCTGGAACCACAGCCAGGCACCATCACACCTGGCTAATTTTTTTTTTTTTTTTGTACAGACAAGATCTCGCCATGTTGCCTAGGCTGGTCTCCAACCTGGCTCAAGTGATCCTCCCTCCTCAGCCTCCCAAGTGTTGGGACTATGGGCCTGAGTGACTGAGTGGCCTGAAGAGCTTCTTTCCTCAGTTTCTGATAGGCTATCCCCCTCTCTTGGTGGAGGGATACCCACAATAGCTGTAGACTCTCTGGTTAGTTGAATCCTGATCCTGATCTTGCCTTTCTAAAATAATCCTGGCATAGCCATGGTTATTTTAGAAAGGCAAAATTTCAGAAGTTGAGGTTTATGCAGCAACATGATCACAGAGTTTTGCTTGCTTCAGCTACAATCCATTCTGTGACAAACAGACATTTCCAGGTGTGTTCCTGTCATAGCCAGATCACCATCCTCACTGCCACTCCCACCTCCAGGTTGCGCTGCCTTCATGCCCTGGAAAGCGTGCACAGCAGAATATATGAAACCAGAACTTCTGACCAGAGACTTGAGAAAAACACACCATTCCTAGGCCGCTTGTTTTGCGAAAAAGACAGTTTCTAACTAATGAAGGAAGACTAAGCCACAATTGGAAATGCAGGCTTTTCGCTTTCAAGGAGAAATTAATGTTGGCAGAGTTGCTCTTTAGCTCCCTTCAGTGATTTTGGAAGAGCCGTTTTAGAAGAGGGAAGGAAAGGAAGGCAGTGTGAATGGCAAATGGAGAGAAGAAAATGGAGAAAGAGAAGGTGATGGAAAGAGAAAGCAGAACCAGAGGGAGACAGAGGGAGAAGGGGGTGGAAGGGAGAAGGAGGTAATGAGGAGGGAAAAGAGAAGGGAGCAGACTGGATAGTGGGGAGGAGAAGGGAAAAGAGAAAGAAGAGGGCGGAGGAAGACTGACAGGGGTACCACCACTGGATATCATCAGCACGGGCTGGGCCGGCCGCGGTGCTGTGGTGGTTTTGACTTCTCCCTCTGGGAACTCTTAACATCCACTAGGGGACCCGGCCCCCACAGCTTGTTAGCAACACTCAGCACTACAAGATCTCTATCCGAGTTTCCTAGACCCAGACTACTGAACAGAATTCAGGAGTTCAATCTCCAAAGGCTGTTGTTACCCTTCTGCTCTCAGTACCCATTAAAGAGGCAAGATCTTTGAAAAGCAGGTGGCCACACATCCAGAGTATGCCTCATGTTCCAGATTACCTGTTAATAACTTCCCCTGTCCTCACTAGTGCTCCATACTGGATGCTGAATTATTTTATTTTTAATAAGAAATACAAGAAACCGAAACTTTTTAAATTAATAAGAAATACAAGAAACTGAAACTTATTAAATTAAGAAATACAAGAAACTGAAACTTAGTAAATCTCTAAACAGATTGAAATACTCAGTCTGATCATTCCCAGAAAGAGAATGAGTCTGAATTGGTGACCAGAAGGATTCTTCCTGGAGGAGCCAAGGTACTTGAAATAGCTCTAGGGACAATATGACGGTGACGAAATCAGGCTTCACAGGACAAGGCTATATATAGCACATGCCTTGAATATTGAAATCATAATTTATGGAAATCATTATTTAAGATTGGTGGCCAGGCATGGTGGCTCATGCCTATAATCCCAGCACTTTGGGAGGCCAAGATGGTAAGATTGCTTGAGCTCAGGAGTTCAAGGCCAGCCTGGGTAGCATAGTGAGACACCATCTCTACAAGAAATACAAAGTGGTGGTGTGCGCCTATACCTCCAGCTACTTGGGAGGCTGAGGTGGGAGGATCCCTTGAGCCTGGAGGCAGAGGTTGCAGTGAGCTAAGACTGCACTACTACACTGCAGCCTGGGTGACACAGCAAGATCCTGTCTTTAAAAAAAAAAAGATCCAGTGGCAGGGGAAGAAAAGACCACAGTGATAGTTTCTGAAAGATAAAGCAGAACAAATCATAGGTAAATCACGTTTGAGAAGTCTCATGTAATAGAGAAACCCTGTAATAGTTTCTGGTTGGTGGTTAAGCATAGCAATGAATTATTCATTCCAAAATGTACACTGTGAAGGCTCAAGTTAAGACCTCCTAACTCTCCCATACCAAGAGTCTATCATAAGGTAGGAAGGGAGGGAGGAAAGGAGGGAGGAAGGAAGAAAGGGTGGGAGGAAGAAAAGGCAAATTTCAAGGCAATCTGTGGGAAGAAGGAAACCTAAGATATTAAATTATGAAGTGAATTATTACCACAAGGAAGCTAAAGAGCAACGAGGCGTTCCCTAGACAATAAACAGAAAGGAGGGGATAATCCAAAGAGCATCTTGACAGGGAGAAGTAACCTTCTGGGGAATCTAAGAAAATGCCTTATCCCAGTAATCATTCATATTATTTACTCAATCATTCATTCATTCCGCACACATTCTAGAAGCTGTGAGGAATACAGTAAAGCCTCGGTTGAATCTAAGGGCTCTCATTGAGCATCCTCCAGGTGTCAGACCCTGCGCTAAATGCCAGAGACATAGGCAGGAAGGAGATATGGAGCTCCAGGCTGGGAAGGTCTCAGACACAATCTAGAAATTGCTACAGTTCTAGATTTGTTGGTGAGATTTGAGCCTGCCACAGGATGAACCGAGAAGTCCCATTCAGACCAAAATTCACCTGCAGCAGACCACCTTGATATGTGAGAATGGTTTCCTAACATAAGTTCTACAATATAGCACGCTTCTTTTTGCCTTGAGTCCCAGCTAAGTGCTGTACAAATCTGCAATAAGTATCTGTGGGCTAGGTTTTCTCACATTTAATTCCCCCAAAACATTATTATAGAACTCTTGTCCTATTATCCTGATTGTAGGGCTTCTCTTAAGTATTGTTTTACTCTAAATCACCTCAAATTATTCCTAGAAGAAAGCAACTTATAAAATAATTATTAAAAACAAAAACAAATTACAATATTAGAAAACATGGATTTACCCAGGAACCCCTGAGATTCCAGTGGGTCCTGTAATCTGTAGGGGCAGAGACGTGCCAGAAAGAGGCCAGATACCCTGGCTCACTCAAAACTGCGGAAGACACTCTTGGCTAGGACCTCCAGAACTGCCCTCTAATCTAGGGCTGGTCACAGCCAAATCGATGGAAGTAAAAATGAGTTGACGATCCACATCGGACTTCCTATAGAGTCAAATACATCGCCTCCTCATCAGAGAGCAGCTCTAGGCACAGAAACCAAGTGTTCAGCTTTCCCTGTGCCACCAGGCAGAAGAAGTGGGGCAGGTTCAAGGCGAGCCACACCACTCCTGCTGCCACTCCCAATCTCATGTGGTGACAGAGCCTCAGTGACTGAACCTACTTACATCAACGGGTACAGAGCATTCTCTGTGGAGCAGGATCCTCAAAAACAGCTGGGCTTTGCTTCTCTTCAATTATTTCAGCTTCTTTAAAATAATTCAAGCCACAAACCTTGGAACTTTTAGAGCACTGAACCCCAGGCAACTTGTAGATCTCCCTTGATGGAGGGGGGAAACAAAGAGAAAGCAATATTTTATTACAGACTTCTGTTCCATTCATATTTCTTTCCTCCTTGGCACTCCTGGCCAGCACTGTGCAACAGAAGCCTCCCAATCACACCAGGCACTGAAGGAATTGGATGCATCCCAGAGGATCTCAGAGGGATGTTGTTTATACCTACTGATACTTGCCCAGTTAGAATTTAAAACAGAATTTAAAATTTGTTGTGTAGTAACTCAGTAAATAATGGTAATTTGGTGAATAATGATTGTTATAAAAATAACTTTATCTTCAAACTTGTTATAAAAATAACTTTATCTTCAAAACAAGAAGAATGACATTGTTTTACATTTGTTTAAATCTCTTAACTATTTGGCTTGACCAGGCATCGTTGGATTATCATATCTGCTTCTGGATTCAATTTGTTACAACGGCACATGTCACTGAACTTCTGGAAAACTCCACCGTACACTCGTGAGAAAAGGCGAATAAAAATAACTTAGTATTATTTTTTAAATAATTTCGATCTATGGATCTCCTGAAAGGATCTCAAGGACTCCCAGGAATCCCAGAACACACTAGGAATCACTGCTTCACCCAATAAAAAGTGAGTCTCATTTCCACTGCAGGCCGTCCCCCTTCTTCAGAGGTAACTAGTTATCAGTTACCAGAATAATTTTCTAGAAACATTCTACACATACATAAAAACTATGTATTTATAGTGTTTTGAAGGGGGAAGGCTCTGCTGTTGTATTCTTTATACAGGGTCTTGCTTTGTTGCCCAGGCTGGAGTGCAGTGGAGTGATCATAGATCACTGCAGCCTTGAACTCCTGGACTCAGATGATCCTTTTGCCTCAGCCTCCTGAGTAGCTAGAACTACAGGCACATACCACCATGCCCAGCTAATTTTTTTTTTTTTTTTTTTTTTTTGCAGAGACCAGGTTTTGCTATGTTGCCCAAGCTGGTTTCAAACTTCTGGCTTCAGGCAATCTTAGTGATCCTTTCACCTCAGCCTCACAAAGTGCTGGGATTACAGAAGTGAGCCACCATGACTTGAGATGCATAGTTTTTCTAATTTAAAAAATTGAATATTAGTATGCTATATATTTCACCTTGGCTTGTCTGTTATACATGTTGGGGACAGTTTCATGTCTGCATGCATAGTTACCTCTTTCCTTTGCTCTGATCTGTTGTGTCCCTCTGAATGGATGTAACTCTCTACAACTATGTACAATGTCACAGTGCCAAGGTGGGCTGCTGAATGGCTACTGTCAGTTGCCCATTTCTTTAGGGGAGGATACAGTACTTAATGGGAATAAAATGGCCACACAAAACAAGAACAACTGCTACACATCTTGGCACAACTTTCATCTGGCTTCTATTTTCCTTACAAGGTAAACAGCTGAAGTCTTGCAAATTGGACAAAACACCCACATTTTACCATGCCGCTGCGCTTTTCTACTTGGGGCTTACTCATTGCTCAAGAAAAACTTACATTAACAATCTCTGAGCCAATGTTTATAGGGATGTTTACAACCACCAGCCTCTCTAGTTCTTAAAACACTGTCATCAGCATCACATCAGCTGCAGGGAAGAAACTAGGACTGAAGTGTTCCCAAACAGTCTTTTTTATTTGAGACAGAGTTTCACTCTATCATCCAGACTGGAGTGCAGGGCACAATCTCAGCCACTGCAACCTCCACCTCCTGGATTGAAGCAATTCTCATGCCTCAGCCTCCCGATTATCTGGGATTACAGGTGTGTGCCACCACGCCTGGATAATTTTTGTATTTTTAGTAGAGATGGGGTTTCAACATGTTGCCCAGACTGGTCTCAAACTCTTGACCTCAGGTGATCCACTCATCTCGGCCGCACAAAGTGCTGGGATTACAGGCATGAGCTATCATGCCCAGCCCCAAAACAGTATTTCTGAAAGCTATTTCCCTGCAGTACTAAGGTGCCAAAAGGTTAATCCTGTGGGTTTACAATTTCCCTGACATAGAAGCTAAAGGAAACCCCCACCTCATAAAGCTAATTTGCTTTGATTACACTGAAGTTCTCAAATGCTAAAAGGTTTTTTGTTTGTTTGTTTTTTAAGGCAGGGCCTTGCTCTGTCACCCAGGCTGGAGTACAGTGGCATGATCATGGCTCACTGCAACCTCAATCTCCTAGACTCAAGTGATCCTCCTACCTCAGCCTCCCAAGTAGCTGGGAGTACAGATGCATGCCACCTCACACAGCTAACTTTTGTATTTTTTATACAGATGAGGTTTTGCCATGTAGCCCAAGCTGTTCTCTTAACTCCTAAGTTTAAGCAATCCTCCTACCTCAGCCTCCCAAAGTGTTGGGATTAGAGGCATAGCCACCACGCCTGGCCACAAATGCTGAAAGTTTTGTAGACCATCTGAGTTTCCTTCCTCCCTCAGATTTACTAGCTGTACAATCTTGGGAGGTTGCTTAGAGTCTACTTATAAAATAGAGATGATATATATGTGATAAAGTTGTAAGAAAGCATACTGTAATTACATACAGAGTGTTCCTACCACATAGTGGGTACTTAGCCCTCAGTAATTGTTAAGTCCCTTCTCTTTATTGTCTATAAACCAAAATGAGCTGTGAGGCTGACCTTATGTCCTAGTCTTAGCTGGCTTTTCAGGGAACCCCAGTGGTCTTTTAGGAAGTCTGGAGATATAAGAAACTGGGATAAAAGAAAATGGCAGAGCATTTTTTTCCAAACAAAAGGAATTCCCTGGAGTCTGTCATCTGTCTGATTCAAGATGAGAAATGCAAGTCCACTTTCCTGTTTCCCTCCCCACTAGGCCAGGAAGATGGGGACCAACAGTCCCTGCCCTTCTGTTTCAGCTTTCCAATCTGCCTCCAAAATTACATAGCCCAGTGTGGTTCGCATTTATGGTTCCACAGAGCCTAGAGAAAACCCCGCCCAGGCTTGGAGGAGCCCCTCGGGTAAGCATGACAGTCTTTGTCAAGCATGACAATCCTTCCAGGAGCAGAACCAGCACCTGCAATTACAGGAGGTATTATTACCTCCGTTTACAAATGAGGAAACTGATGTTCGGAGATGCGAACCAAATTCCCCATGCAGCCCTACCGAGGGCAGAGTCAGAATTCCAAACCAAGTCTGTCCTACGCCAAAGCACATGGTTTCAACCACACATCATGTGACGCTCCAACTAGGAACGATAACACCGTTCCCATGATGCAGCAGGGCAGCCAGTTTCATGGAGGTAGTGAGATTTCACAGGAGACACAAATGTCTTTAACCATAGGCTGATGGTCTTCATAATGCAAAATTATAACTAAAATCAAAATCAAAATTGTTAAGAAAATCATTCCTAAACTTGACACGAAAGTAGAATACCAAAACACCAAAGAGTAAACCAAAATTTGATACGTTTTTGGATTATAAAGATGAGTAGATTATTTATTTTACTTTAATTAGTATTTTGTTAGGAGATTAAGATTACTACAGTATTTCAATAGATTATTGTTTTAATAGCTTCATAATTTGATAGTAATTTGTTCAACCATGTTTCTGAGTTCCTAATATGTACTATGTACTATAGTTGACATAAAGATGAAAAAACATGTTCCTTGGCCTTAAAAAGATATAATGGATATTATATGTTTGGGTTGGTAAGGTAATAAGAAAAGGAGAAGATGCTGAAGAAGGGAAATCAAGCCATTGAGTGTTCCCTAAAAATTGTTGGAGTGAGGAGGCATTATTTGAGCTGAGTCTTGAAAATTACTAGGATTTTGTCAGGTAGAAAGAATGCACACAAAAGTCTAAGAAAAGGGAACAATTTAAATAGGCAAGTTATGGGTTAAGAAGATTAATAAATAGTTGGCCGGAGGACAGAAACACGCAGGTAATTGAATACAAAGCTGGAAGATGATTGGCTCCGAAAGCCAGTAAGGGGTGAGTACGAGAGAGCCAGGAAAGCCTTTGGAGGAGTGGGATGGCAGGCTCAGAGAAGCTCTATGAGGCTGAACCTGGCATGTGGGGTGCTTTGGAGGAGAGATCTGGCACAGGATGACCAACGAAAGCCTGATGTACACGACATCAGAAAGAGAAATAAATGATGTGGATATATAATAATGTGGAGAGGGGCTGAGCGCAGTGCCTCATGCCTGTAATCTCAGCACTTTGGGAGGCAAAGGCAGGTGGATCACTTGAGGCCAGGAGTTCAAGACCAGCCTGGCCAACACGGTGAAAACACATCTCTATTAAAAATACAAAAATTAGGGGCCCAAAGTGGCTCCGGCCGGATGTCGTGGCGCTTGTGAAGGCGAGGCCAAGAGTTCAAGGCCAACCAACCTCAGCAACCTTACAAGCTCTCATTGATTGGCAAAAAAAAAAAAAAAAAAAATACAAAAATTAGCTGAGCATGGTGGCACACACCCACTGTAATCTCAGCTATGTGGGAGGCTGAGACATGAGAATCACTTTAACCTGGAAGGTCGAGGTTGCAGAGAGCCAAGATTATGCCACTGCACTCCAGCCAGGGCAATAGAGCAAGACTCTGTCTCAAAAATAACAATAATAATGTGGAGAGGATTGAGGATTGACCAGTGACTAGCACAGGAGGGAAGAAGGAAGGAGTCAAAAAGCTTGGGTATCTGGCCTCCATGTGACCAGGACCACACCGTGTGTGTGTGTGTGTGTGTGTGTGTGTGTGTGTGTGTGTGTGTGTTTGAGATGGAGTCTCGCTCTGTCACCCAGGCTGGAGTGCAGTGATGCAATCTTGGCTCACTGCAACCTCCACCTCCCAGATTCAAGCAGTTCTCCTGCTTCAGCCTCCTGAGTAGCTGGGATTACACGTGCACCACACCCAGCTAGTTTCTGTATTTTCAGTAGAGACTGGGTTTCACCATGCTGGCCAGGCTGTTCTTGAACTCCTGACCTCAAGTGATCTGCCCTCCTCGACCTCCCAAAGAGTTGGGATTTCAGGCATGAGCCACGGTACCTGGCCTGTTATTTATTTTTAACCTGGGAAAACTGGTTTCCTTAGAGCGAAAACAGGTAGACACATCTTGACTTTGGCATTCAAGAGAGGGGTTGGTCTTAGAAATCCACATTTGAACTTCAACTACATAAATGCCATAATTAAAGTCTGAAACAGATGAAATGACCCAGGAGGAAGGAAGAGAAGAAAAGCAAAGACAGAATGTGAGGGCACCTGCATGGGGTGGGTGAGAGGAGAACAGCTGTGTTTCTTTTTACCATGTTCTAGGTAAGACTCAGGGCAACTTAAAAATGGTTCCAGACCTAATCCAACTTCCTTATTCTACAGATGAAGAAAACCCAAACCCAAAGGGTTAACTGATTTACCCAAGGCCTCACAGCTTCTTAGTAGCAGGACTGAGACTAGATGGATTAAGTGACCTTTGGGAATTAGCGTTGCTTAGCAACTGAACTAGTTGCTGTGTATCACATGATGTGGTTGGAGTCAGAGAAGCCTGAGAACACACTACAAACTTCATTTATCTTTGTTACATCAGCCCTGCATTGTAACTGTGCCCAACAGTCTGATCAGCTCAGGGGCTCAGACCGTATCTTATCCATCTTCTTGTCACTGTCCCTTCTACCCTCTCTTTTAGCATCACTGCTTCCACCACCAGAGTTACTGCAGAGTAGAGAAATCGCAGATTATTTTCCTTTTCGAATGGAGACAGACTTTTGAAAGGAGCTGAAGAGTTCATTTAGTATGAACATAACCCCTGGGGAAACTGAGGCCCAGAGACATTCAATGACTTGCCCCAGATCACCAGTCAGTGGTAAAGACCCAAATCCCAACTCTTCTTTCTTTGCCTGACACTACCAACCTCTAGTGCAAGAGAATTATTTTTAAGACAAGCTCTCTAGTCCCTAATTTCTTGAAGTATATGCTGTGTGGTCCTCTCCTCCCCAGGCGCTTCTTTTAAAAAGAGCTCCATGATCCAAAAAGTTGGTGGAGTGCTCTAAGCGAGCCCTCTCTTGGATAGTCAAAATGTGTATTACCATATTAAACACTTTGGGAAGTCTTTAATACAGTAAAGAAACTTGCTTAATTCTCTAACAATATTTTTTGAACTAATTTGACCACAGAACCATGGCCCTGTAATCTACTTAAAAACCCACAGATTTCCAAGCATTGCACTTTGGGAAACAGTGCCTAAGTCTCGTCAGCAAGACTTCCTTTGTAGGTCTCAAGCAGAAATGTCACTAGTGAGTGGTCTTCACTGTGGCAACAGGTTGGAGAGTGATAAGAGATGGAAGAAGGAAAAAGAAGCAACAAATAGTCCTAGTCTCTTCCAGAGCCATCTGCTCTCCCAGCAACAACAGGGGGAAACAGCTACTAAGCAATTTCAACTTGGGATCCTCACCCATAAGCTTAAGGCACCGTCTCCTACTAAGGGTTCTGGTGGGAAAGTGAGTGTTTTTGTTCTCATGCATTCCACACCAGCTGATGCTCTTGTTCTACGCTGCTTCTGCCACCATTCGTGGCGATACCATCTTGTCCTTCCACATCCCTCTGGCTTTTCTTTGTGCACTCCACCATCCTGGTCTAAACCCTGTCCCTTCACATCTGGACTACTGAAAGCAGCGTTCTCTTTTGTTTTTTGTTTGTTTGTTTGTTTAATTTTTTTCCTCAGTGCTCCTTGTTCTGAGAAAGCAGCCTCCTTCTCCCCTGCAATTTACTTACATACTGCTGTTACATCTTAAGACAGTACTTCACCTGCTTTCAGATAAAGGAAACGCTCAAAATTCCATAAGATCCAAAGTTCTATTTAATGTCAGAAAACACATCTATGCACTGCTATTTGTTCATGCTTCCCAAGGCAAATATCCTACCACCCTAGGCTCCTGTCCTCACTGTTAACTGAACCAGCCAGCTGTAAGCAATCTGACTGCCAAGCCTCTGTTCCACTGCTCTTTTCTTCCTGCCTATCCAATTTCTTCCAATTCTTATTCAATTTGTAGCATCCAGCGCCAGTCCCCTGGCTATACAAACCCTTCCACACACTCTACATTTGCAGATCAGATTCTGAGCAACCAGCCCCCCTGCTGACTTGTATTGCTCTTTTACTGCTCCCTGAATTTTCTAACTGAAAATAAACTCAGAAAGGGAAAAAACTATGTTTTATCAGATACAAGCCTTTTAGTAAGTAACCAAAATAACAAAAACCAACAACAACAAAAAACCTCTTACTAAATACAGGAATGAATTTGTCAGAGGCATTTGAACCAGACCAACTCCATCTTGAATAGAGGCTAGGTAAAATGAGACTGAGACTGCTGGGCTGCATTCCCAGGAGGTTTGTCACCGGATGAGACAGGAAGTCAGCCCAAGGTCCATACAGGTCACAAAGACCCTGCTGAGAAAACAGGATGCAGTAAAGAAGCCAACCAAATCCCACCAAAACCAAGATGGTGATGAAAGTGGCCTCTGGTGGTCCTCACTGCTCATTAGACGCTAATTATAATACATTAGCCTGCTAAAAGACACTCCCAGCAGCGCTATAACAGTTTACAAATGCCATGGCAACGTTTGGAAGTCACATCATATAGTCTAAAAAGGGGAGAGACCCTCAGTTTTGAGGAAAATCCCTGCCCCTTTTCCAGAAAACTCATGAATAATCGACCCCTTATTTAACATATACTCAAGAAGTAACTGTCAGTATACTCAGCTGAGCAGCCCACTGCTCTGCCTATGCAGTAGCCATTCTTTTGTTTCTTTCCTCTCTAAAAAACTTGCTTTCACTTTACAGACTTGCCCGGAACTCTTTCTTGGACAAGGTCCAAGAACCCTCTCATGGGGTGTGGATTGGGACCCCTTTCCGGTAACAAATCCATATTGACCTTAGAGCTACGAGTTAAGCAGAAAATTTCAAGTCCAGAAAACATTAAGGAAATAAATATTTTTCTGGGCCTCAAGTGCATTTAAATATTTCTAGTGCAATTGACTTTAGTTTTAGAAAAGCAGGAGAATATTTATTCTATCTCATCCTGGATGGTCTAGAGGATTTTCTTTTTTTTTATTAATAGATAATTTGTACTTTCTGCCACCCTCTCATCGGCTCTTTGCCATGCTTGGCCTCCAGGAAGGAGAGTCTAGACTGAGTATATTAAGTGATATTTAAACATGTATCTCTCAATTTTCCAAGGGTCTGGCCAAAAGTGTATTCTTCCCAAGAACACATCTTTCTTGACAATTGTCCCTTCATTCTTTCACTTATTTGACAAGCATTTAGTGAGCAAGTCCTTTAGATACAAGGATGGACTTTTTAAATAATCATGGTTCTTGAGGCATCCACAGTCGAATGCAGTTTTACTCAAAATGTGATCAGACAGACACCTGCAACAGAATCACCTGAGGGAAGTTGTTTTAAAAGATTCAGACTCTCCCAACATGATGAAGCCCCGCCTCTACTAAAAATACAAAAATTAGCCAGGCGTGGTGGCATATGCCTGTAGTCCCAGCTACTCAGGAGGCTGAGACAGGAGAATCGCTTGAACCCGGCAGGCAAAGGTTGCAGTGAGCCAAGATCACTGCACTCCAGCTTCGGCAACACAGACTCCATCTCAAAAAAAAAAAAAAAAAATGCAGGCTACCTAGACAATTGCACAGAAAATTTCTAATTCAGTAAGTCTGGAGTGGTGCTTGGGACCTGCATTTTTTAAAAAGCACTCCAGGTGATTCTGATGCATATTAAAGCTTGAGACTCACTGGCCCAGTGGTAAGGACGGGAATGTAAGAGGGTAATTGTAGAGCAGCTGTGCCTAGTTGCAGTAAAAGAGATATTCATAATGTGAAATGGAGACATGAGAAGAGGCTTTAGCGGGTAACACCCTGGGTGTTGCAATGAAAAAGAAACAGGTTCAAATTCTGCTGCTGCCACCTACTTGTCACGTAATTGACCTTTTCTTGGTGTCGTATGATCTCATATGTAAGATGGCCAAAATATCACCTCACAGCAATTATAAGGTTTCCATGAGATTCCATATGTAAAGTGCTTCACTTAAATTTTGGAGCATAATAAACACTCATTACTCGGAAGTCCTCACAATTGTCATTTCTAATTATTAATGGAACTTAAAGGAAAGACAGCAGATGAAAAAAGTTTTCCTGAGAACCGTGGGGCCCAAATTTAATTTTAAAGCAGCGTGTCTCAAAGTATAAATATCTTGCATAAGAATTCTAGGATTTTTTAAAACTTTACGTCTTTGATAATAATTTAACATTTTAATACAAGCAGTAACCGCCATGCAATTTCACTGCCTGGCTTACAATTGCACAAATGCCAAATGAAAGCCACATCAAGTCAAGGACCAATCTGGAAACAGAGGAAACGGTGGGGAAACTGAGTCCCTGCATGTCATGAAGCAGTTTAATCTACTCAACCACAGGATCCAATGCCATCTTCATGCTGTGAGCAGGTGTGTCATGGGGACTGTGGCTTTGTACATACCAACACATACCAGTGAATAAGCAGAAACTTGAGGCATAAATGCACAAAGAAGAATGGTTCTGTCCCGGATTCTATTAGTAAATGGATTAGATATCCATTTAGTACCAATTTTAATCTTAACACAATGCTAATCCTATCTTCGAGTGAGTAGACAATTTAACAAATTATCAAATGATACTTCATTGAAACTGACATTCTAGGCTTGCTTACTACAGAGTTTTGGTTAAGATCATATTTTCGTGAACTTACGAACCTTCAAAGCTATTAATAACAATTTGTTCCATGTACTACACTAACAGGCATGCTTTGTATGAGTATTAATACATTTAAATGACAGATTTAGGCATAGACCAGACCCTGAGGATACATGGCTCTACTCTGCCTATTTTTAGATTCCACATTAGTGACTAGTTTCAACAAAACCACACCATCTATCACATTAAAATAATTTACATCTTATTTGGTTTCATGATTAATTTGATTTCTTTTTCTTTCTTGAGGTCTGCTCAGATATATTTGATTTCATTTATAAATTTGTTTTGGCTCTGTAATTGCGTAAGAACTGTAAGCATAAGAAGTGTATACCTAGTGTTATAATTATACATATTTTAATAAGATCCTAATACTAGATCACCCAAAGAACTGAAAAATATTTCCCGATGAAACAGGTCCATGTATTATCCAGGTTTGAGTAATGCCAAATGGGACAGTCCTGAGGAAAGGATCATTCAGGACTATCTACTCTTCTATCATCACCTGTCTGCCTTAAAGAAGGCAGTCCCCGCCTGTTCACCAGGGATGAGTGACAGCGAATCTGCTTCATCGGCCATTTATGATCAAGCTGCCCCTGCGCATGCCTGTTCCATAGACCATCGGCCATTGCTTCACAAACTTCCCTTCTCAACCCATCCTTCTTGCCAATAGTAAAGCCATTATTTGGGGCTGGGGAAAGGAGAGGACCAGGAGATCCTCTTCTTTGCAAGTGGAGCACCACTTACTCTACACTTAAAGCTATTTATCTGGCCTTAAGAAGTGTGGCTGGCTGGGCGTGGTGGCTCATGCCTGTAATCCCAGCACTTTGGGAGGCCGAGGCGGCCAGATCACCTGAAATCAGGAGTTCGAGAGCAGCCTGGCCAACAGAGTGAAACCCCACCTCTACTAAAAATACAGAAATTAGCCAGATGTGGTGGTGGGTGCCTGTAATCCCAGCTATTCAGGAGGCTGAGACTGGAGAATCACTTAAACCCAGGAGGAAGAGGTTGCAATGAGCAGAGATTGTGCCTTTGCACTCCAGCCTGGGTGACAAGAGTGAAACTCCATCTCAAAAAAAAGAAATGTGGTTCATGGTACAGGTAGAAACTGAATTCCTTTTGTTTTTTTGTTTTGTTTTACCCCATTTTGCTTTTTAAACTAATATTGACATACAGATACTGATTTGAGTAGGTCTGGTGTGAGGCCTACACTACATTTCCTTTTTATAGTTTTTAAATTAATATTTTTAAATTGGCAAGTAAAAGCTGTATATATTTAGGCACACAACATGATGCTTTGATATACGTATACATTGTGAAATGGCTAAATCACACTATTTAACATATGCATTGCCTCACATACTTATCATTCTGTTGTAGTGAGAACACTTAAAATTTACTATCACAGAAATATTCAAGGATATAATTTATTGCTATTAACTGTAGTCACCACGATGTACAATAGATTTCTTGAATTTGTTCCTACTATCTAACTGAAATTTTGGTCCTATAACTAACATCTCTCTAATCTTCCCACCCCACCTCACCCTGGCCTCTGGGAACCACCATTTTCCTCTCAGTTTCTATGAGTTCTATTGTCTTACACCCCACATATAGATGAGATTATGTGGTATTTGTTTTTCTAGCCTGGCTTATTTTACTTAACATAACGTCCTCCAAGTTCATTCACATTGTCACAAATGACAGGATTTCCTTCTTTTTGAAGGCTGAATAGTATTCCACTGTGTATACATACCACATTTTCTTGATCCATCCATCCATTGATGGACACTTAAGTTGATTCCATGTCTCGACTACTGTGAATAACACTGCAGTAAATCTGGGAGTGCACATATCTCTTTGACATACGGTTTCATTTCTTTTGGCTATATACAAATTAGTGAGACTGCTTATACAAGTAAATGATGTGGATCTAGATATCTCAATCCATTGCCACCACATTCATCTAACCCTCATGTATTCAGAAGAAAGAGTCATACACCATGATCATCAGGCTGTCTGGTGGACATTTTTTCTTAATGCCTATTGCTGAACCATGCATTTGTAACTATAATAACTTCATCATCATAAAAATGGATTTGAAGTATTTTTAAATAGCATCAGAGTACTTCTCTCCATAGTTCTGAGAAACTGTAGCTGAGTAAATTTAGCAAAAAGTTGTGGATGACAGTTACAGCTTATGTTCCTACGGAAGGCTGGATTAAGATCTTATAGAGGCTTCAGACACAAAAATATTATAGTCTCTTCTACACTCCCACCCAAACATACACTTCATTGCTTTTTTAAATGCTAAAATGTAGTATCAGGTGTAAAAACGTTCAATAAAATTTTTATTTTTCTCGTTAAGACTAGTTCAATACATTTTAGGAAACCAAATATCAGCTTATTTCCAAAAGAAACTGGAGGTGTCCCTGCTAGAGACCTAAACACTTTTGGGTAAGGCAAGTTGCAAGTGCATCCAGGGTTTTCACAGGCATTGTATTTCTTAAAGCCAGGTCTCACTTCTTATGTACTGTCTGCAGGCAACAAATATGGAGCTATTCTGAATGTACCAGGCTCTATTTTTCCAATTTAACTACCCAAGAACTGCTTCCCAGACTTCTCCTTGCCCTAACCCTACCCAATCCAAACGAGGGCTTAGTTTTAAAAATACAAAATTCCTTTCAATATTCAAGTACTTTGTAAGTTAGAAAATTAGATCTTCTGGAGGGGCCGGGCGCAGTGGCTCAAGCCTGTAATCCCAGCACTTTGGGAGGCCGAGGCGGGTGGATCACAAGGTAAAGAGATCAAGACCATCCTGGTCAATATGGTGAAACCCCATCTCTACTAAAAATACAAAAAATTAGCTGGGCATGGTGACGCGTGCCTGTAATCCACAGGAGAATTGCCTGAACCCAGGAGGCAGAGGTTGCGGTGAGCTGAGATCACACCATTGCACTCCAGCCTGGGTAACAAGAGCAAAACTCAGTCTCCAAAAAAAAAAAAAAAGAAAAAAAAAGAAAATTAGATCTTCTGGCCAGGTGCAGTGGCTCACACCTGTAATTCCAGCACTGTAGGAGGCAAAGGTGGGTGGATAACCTGAGGTCAGGAGTTCAAGACCAGCCTGGCCAACATGGCAAAATCCCATCTCTACTAAAAATACAAAACTTATCTGGTCATGGTGGCCAGTGTCTGTAATCCCAGCTACTCCAGAGGCTGAGGCAGGAGAATCACCTGAGCCCTGTGAGCCGAGATCCAGCCTGGATGACAGAATGAGACTCCATCTCAAGAAAACGAAAGAAAATTAGATCTTCTGTCCTATTTCAATGCTCTTCTTTTCTATATTACTTCTGCAAAAAGCATGAGGCCAGGAGTGAAAGGGAAATGGAGAGTCGTTGAAGTTTATTTACCTGTGTACATAGGTCAACACCAGACATTATAAGTGTCTTTCTTAAATGTATTTTTTAAATGTTGGCAACTCAATCAATTGAAAAATGATGATGAGAAGCAGCTGGGAACCTAGAGGTGGAACTTTCTACAGCTCAGGGAAAGGCACAGTGTAGCTCCATTTTTCTGGAGTATGGGGGTTGCTGGTGGATCCAGGAGAGGGGCAGAAGAAACTGGCACCTTAAGTCATGAAAATAAAACAGGCAAGTGAACGTCAGAAAGTTGTGAAGGAAACATAATAAGCCCATCAATTACCCTTTAAACTGCAAAAACAAAGCTTGCCACCAAAATACAGCAAAAGGATTCGAGGATTAGAAAGCAATTTTTCAGATGCCCTTAAAGGAATTGTATAGGTCTAGAATTTACATCCTAGCTTGACATCCCAGCTTGATACCCCTTTGGTAATAAATGGCTGAACAAAAGGTTTGGAAAATGTTTCACCTCCAAACATGATATTAAGTAGCAGGTAATTTGTTTTTTACATAACACTGAATGTTCCAAAAGGAATTTTTTGAAAGCTTTAACTAATGAAAGGTATTTCAGAAAAGGGAGAACACTCTGTGAGAGAGGAAAATGTTAAAGGTAAGCATTTCTCTGATCAGATGACTGAACACAAGCATGAGGAAAAGAGTGTGATCGAGAGAAAGACACCAGCACTGCCTGTAATAAAACCGGGAGAATCCAAATCTGGGGTAGTATTCTGAAACTCTCCTGGAATAACCATCTTCGATTTGTTGTTAAAATAAATGAAATAGGCCGGATGCGGTGGCTCACACCTATAATCCCAGCACTTTGGGAGACCGAGGTGGCTGGATGGCCTGAGGTCGGGAGTTCAAGACCACCCTGGCAAATATGGTAAAACCCTGTCTCTACTAAAAATACAAAAATTAGCTGGACATGGTGGTGGGTGTCTATAATCCCAGCTATTTGGGAGACTGAGGCAGGAGAATGGAGAATCGCTTGAACCCGGGAGGCAGAGGTTGCAGTGAGCCAAGTTCACGCCACTGCACTCCAGCCTGGGCAACAGAGTGAAACTCTGTCTCAAAAATAAATAAATTAAAATTAAAATATCAAACAAAATAGCCCTGTGTATAATACAGACCGAATACAAACCAAGCTTTCACGTGAGCTTACCTGTTCCTCTTTATCGGTACTCGCAAAGACGTTAGTATCTTTCTACAATGTTCACAACTCATAAGAATCAAGATTTAAGCCCAGTACTTCTGATAGTAAGTCCAGTACTTAGACCATTTTTCCATGACCTAGCTCTCTTTAGATGCTAATCTTAATGGCATAACCAATTAATGGAAACTTACTGAGCTCTTTTCTATCCTCAAAGACTACAGTGTATGAGGTCTCAATTATTGCTGTCTAAATATTTTTCCCACAACAAATAAGCACTGTGCTAGGCATATAAAATAAGTCCTTAATCTAATATACAGTGAGAACTCATTAAGTACCCACTTATGGGTTATGCTATAGGGTGAGTTAGAGCGATCACCTAAGACGTGGTCTTTGCTAAACTAAGTGATACTGACCAAAAGAACTAGAGATTCCAAGAAGTAAGATCTGAGATGGATGAAGGATCTGAAACTTAAGCTGGCCTTTAAAGAAGTGGTGTTTAGCTAAAATGAGAGGAGAGAGGAGCATATTCAGAGAGTATGGGATAGGGTGACCATGGGGGTGAAGATCATAGTGACTCAAGACTTACCTGTGAAAGTGAATATGAGGATGTGGGTGCTGACAGGATAGTGATGAGCATAATTGGACTGGAAAACGTAGAAATTTTATATTGCCCTTTACAGACGAGAATTTTTCTTTTTTTGAGACGGAGTCTTGCACTGTCACCCTGGCTGGAGTGCACTGGCACGATCTTGGCTCACTGCAACTTCTGCCTCCCAGGTTCAAGTAATTCTCCTGCCTCAACCTCCCTAGTAGTTGGAATTACAGGTGTCTGCCACCACACCTGTATAATTTTTTGTATTTTTAGTAGAGGCGGGGTTTCACTATGTTGGCCAGGATGGTCTCAAAGTCCTGACCTCGTGATCTGCCCACCTCAGCCTCCCAAAGTGCTGGGATTACAGGCGTGACCCACTGCAGTGGGCCAGATGAGAAAATTTATTTGCAGAAAGATTTTTTTAAATTATTGCACAAAGTCCCACTGCTCATAGGTGGCAAAGTTAAAATTAGAATCTCACCCTGTTAACCCTTGGCCCATCACTCTTTCTACCACACCAAGTTGTAGTTAAAACAGCTTGGTGCAGTGGCTCATGTTTGTAATCCTAGCACTTTGAGAAACCAAGGTGGGAGGATTGCTTGAACCCAGGAGTTTGAGACCAGCCTGAGCAACAACGAAATCCCATCTCTACAAAAAAAAAAAAAAAAAGCCAGGTGTGATGGTATGCACATATAGTCCCAGCTATTCGAAGGGCTCAGGTGGGAGGATCACTGGAGTCCAGAAGGCAGAGGCTGCAGTGAACCGTGACTACAACACTGCACTCCAGCCTGGGCAACAGAGTGAGACTCTGTCTATAAAAACAAACACACAAGCCGGGCGCGGAGGCTCAAGCCTGTAGTCCCAGCACTTTGGGAGGCCAACGCGCGTGGATCACGAGGTCAAGAGATCAAGACCATCCTGGTCAACATGGTGAAACCCTGTCTCTACTAAAAATACAAAAAATTAGCTGGGCATGGTGGGGCGTGCCTGTAATCCCAGCTACTCAGGAGGCTGAGGCAGGAGAATTACCTGAACCCAGGAGGCAGAGGTTGCTGTGAGCCGAGATCCCACCATTGCACTCCAGCCTGGGTAACAAGAGCGAAAAATCCGTCTCAAAAAAAAAAAAAAAAAAAAAAAAACACAAAAAATAAATGACTATTCTTTAAGTGATAGTTATTATAATTTGAAGGGTATGACATAAAAATACCTACATATCTGCTATTAACCTACTGAATTAGTCTGTCTCAAGAATTTGCAACGTTTCTGCCTCAGATAGCTTTAATAAATAAAATAATGCCATTTAAGTTTAGGGTACTTATCTGGAAAGCAAAATTGATCATTTTAAAATACAGATGCTTATGATTATAACCATATTATGTTGCCTGCCTTCAAATAAGAAAGAAGTGGCCAAGATGAAATTAAAGTGTTAAAATGTGGAGATAAGGCAGATTTTCAAAAGTAACCTTTCAATTTTTTAGAGCTCTTCTAGGTCTCCAGCAAAATTAAGTAGAAAGTACAGTTCCCGTATATATCCTGCCCTCTGCCACAAAACCTCCCTCACTATCGACATCCCTCAGGACAGTGGCACATTTATTATAATCAATAAACCTAACGGTATGTGAAATCAACACATCATTTTCAGCTGGGCACAGTGGCTCACGCCTGTAATACCAGCACTTTGGGAGGCCAAGGCAGGCGAATCATGAGGTCAGGATTTTGAGACCAGCCTGACCAGCATGGTAAAACCCTGTCTCTACTAAAAATACGAAAATTAGCCAGGTGTGGTGGTAGGTGTCTGTAATCCCAGCTACTCAGGAGGCTGAGGCAGGACACTCGCTTGAACCTGGGAGGTGGAAGTTGCAGTGAGCTGAGATAGTGCCACTGCACTCCAGCCTGGGTGGCAAAGCGAAACTCCATCTCAAAAAAAGAAACAACAAAAACCCCACAATATTTACATTGTTTGCATTAGGGTTAATTCACCCTTAGTGTTGTACATTCTATGAATTTTGACAAAGGTAAAATGTAGTAACCACGGAACAGTTTCACTACCCTAAAAAATCCTCTGTGTTCTATTTATCCCCCCTCACTCCTAATCCCTGGCAACCATGAATATTTTTACTGTTTCTACAGTTTTGTCGAATGAAATTCAAAATTCAAAGTACTATTTCTACTGAATGAGTATCGCTTTTGCAGTATCGTAAAGTTGAAAAATCATAAGTTGAACTGTTTTAAGTCAGGCCCATCTGTATTTCCTCTCAAATACAGGAAGTGTATTTGAGAGGAATACACTCTGTCCCAGTTAGTTAGGAGGCTGAGACAGGAGAATTGCTTGAACCCAGGAGGTAGAGGTTGCAGTGAGCCAAGATTGCACCACTGCACTCCAACCTGGGTGACAGAGCATGACTCCATCTCAAAAAAAAGAAAAAAGAAAAAAAAGTTGGTGTGTTGATATCTGAGAAAAAACTTGCTGGAATTTTGGTTGGGATTAGGACTTATTTTTAATTTCCATTGATACTATTTTAGCACTATTACGTCCATTTTAAACTCTGTTACGTACACATTCTAAAATTAGAACTGTGTCTGTCTGAGGAACAGATTGCTATTCTTGAGTGAATTTAGCTCCTACCACTCTCTCTCCTTCAGGTCGATTTGCTCCCCTGCATCTCAAGAGGGTCCATCCTGCAGGACAAGTACCAGTAGCCTTTGAAAACTTCACCAATCCTGTAATTTTCACATGCCTCTGAGAAGTTACAACACTGCCAGGCATTTTGGTATGGCTCCCACAAGGACTTCCAAAGTGTGATTTTCTTTTACAAAGCCCTAGTAGTCACTCATTTTACTTCTGGCAAGAAATGGAAGTGGCATATATTGGTGTGACTGTACTTTAAAATTGCCAAAAACACACACAGACACACTAGCACATACTTTTCCAACCTTACCATGGGGATATGGGAGTTTGCTTTTTAATGCTTGGATTTAGACGTAGAATGATCCGTAAGTACTAGGATAGCAATGAAGACCGTGGCAACAAAGACAATGCTGAAAAGTACAGTCCCCAAAAAGAGGATGGGACTCCTGGGAATGGCTTTATGCCTCATTTGCCTATGCCAATGTCTCCTTTATCAGAGATTGAATAATTTTTTTTTTTTTTTTTTGAGACGGAGTTTCGCTCTTGTTACCCAGGCTGGAGTGCAATGGCGCGGCTCACCGCAACCTCCACCTCCTGGGTTCAGGCAATTCTCCTGCCTCAGCCTCCTGAGTAGCTGGGATTACAGGCACGCGCCACCGTGCCCAGCTAATTTTTTGTATTTTAGT
The DNA here is from genome assembly GCA_031835075.1 of Saguinus oedipus. Taxonomy (NCBI): domain Eukaryota; kingdom Metazoa; phylum Chordata; class Mammalia; order Primates; family Cebidae; genus Saguinus; species Saguinus oedipus. The sequence goes on along the minus strand of CM063190.1, from coordinate 30,224,844 downwards.
AGAGATGGGGTTTCACCATGTTGACCAGGATGGTCTCGATCTCTTGACCTCATGATCCACCCATCTTGGCCTCCCAAAGAGCTGGGATTACAGGCTTGAGCCACCGCGCCCGGCCAAGATTGAATAATATTTTATGTGTTTCTGAAATTTTCTCTAGTCACTGTTATATATGTCTGTTGTTTCCTAAGTTCCTAAGGACAAGGATTATGTCTTTTACTTCTGGATCCTTCGTTTCATTTGCTTATATATTCAGCAGATATTTTATTCAATGTCTACTATGTCCAGATATTATGTTAAGTCCTAGCACTGAATAAGTCACGTACTCAGTACACAGAAAAAGTTTTTTCTAATAAATGAGAAACCTTAAACTGTAGATATATAACCTTATAAACAGCTTGAGAGGCAGAAATACGATTTATTCTTTTCATAGTAACATATAGGGAACAAATAATAAATTTATTATTTTATGTTTAATAAATACATACGAGTAATTGATAGGAAATAAAACATAATACTAATACGAGGTTATAATAATGGGGAAACTGTGCGAAAGATAGAAGGAATTCATGAGAACGATGTATTTTGTTCTCAGTTTTTCCATAAAGCTAAAGCTGCTCTATTAATTTTTAAAAATTATAAAAAATATAAAATTTGAGGTCCTATTTATGGCATGACACCTGGCCCTACTGACAATCATATAATAACTGTTTCTGTATTATTTTGAATTACAGTTCAGCTAAGTTGTATTAACCCAGTGTGGATACTAGTTTTCTAAATCAAGTGTTGTATGGTCAAATTCATACTATACTCCCTAGAACCTAAAGCAGTGAATGCTTATAAGTGCTCATAACTTCATGGGGCTTGTTGATCATAAAACATAGAACAGCATCCAGCAGAGATGAGGCATCCAATAACTGTTTACTGAGGAGTAAATAAAGAAATACAGCAAAAACAAAATTATGACAGTTTACCAGAATGCTATGACATTTTTAATAGATAAAAATATGCCTGTACTCTTTTAAAATCAGCACTATTTAAGAGAAAAATAAAATCAGTGAAAAACTATCTTAGACATGAGAATTCACTGAGATTTGTATTGTTTCATGTTTCTTGGATTCATAAAAGCATTCAAAATTTAAAAGGAAAAAATGCAAAAATGCTAGATGACTTGCTCTCATTTTTGATCCATCTCCCATCTCAATTTATTTTGGCAACTTCAGCCATTAAAGCCCTAAGGATTATCTTGGATTATAGAAAAGTTCGCAGGTTTAGCTACCTATGAAATATGTCCGAAAGGGCGTCCAAACTACCATCTTCACAGAGATCTGGACATCTCAGCTCCTTTACCAAACTATGCTATTAATAAAAATCTTAAGCACAGTGTTAACAAATCTTTGAGGAGTAGAATTAAATCAAATGGAATAGAATTGAATTGCCAAAGACAACACAGCTGGAGATTTATCAGTAGAGGTACTTAATTGTTTCACATCAGAATCACCTGGGAGCAGTTCAAAGTACGGATTTCCAATCTCCAACCTCAGATACTCTTGATTTGATTGGTCTGAAAATCTTTAAGGTCTACCTGGAGTTTCTGATTCTTGGTGAGCAGCCCTCGTTATGGATGGTTGCTGAATTCAGAGAAGCTCTGGGATGCCTGGGGATACCAGACAAATTTCTAGACTGAGTAGTCGTTGGGAGAGAGTCGATTAATTCGTATGTTGCACAGCTTCGAACAGGGCAAGAGGTATAAAGAGTCCAGTGTGTCTGTGTTGCAGGCAGGTCACCATTTATGTGAGCTGGCACAAGAACGTTAGCATGTCTGTGGAGGTCCGTTTTTAGACGTGTGTTTGCTTTCTGGATGCCTGCGAGATGTGTGTTTGGGTTGTGTGTTTGAGGTGAGGGTGATGTGAAGTGCCTGAAAGCAGATTTTGTAAAGGAGCTTAGGAAGGATGTCTGAGAGTTCATACGAACTGAAAATGGTGTGACATGAATATATAAGGGGTGGCCGCTCTGATTTTTTCAAGTGTCTATTAAAAATGCAAATACATGGAAAGGTCTGAACTAAATTCACTGTGTGTGATAGAGAATTCATATGACTTCAAGACTAGGGAGCAATTATATAAGAGGGGAAGAAAAGTGGGAGTTCATAGAGCGCCTAGGGGAGAGTAGGCAGGTTATCACCTGCCTAGGTTTCTTTGGAAGACTTATCCAAATCTTTTCTTTGGAAGACTTATCCACTCTGTGCTTGGACATGGAGACTGTTGAGGAATCTAAGTGAAAGGCATTCTGGAAACACCTTCCCCACTTCCCTTACCTTTAAGGTTTCTAAAGCAAATGGATCTTACCCAGAAACAGAGGCTGGGGCCTCCCCACTGCAGGCAGGCTCTCAATCCCCACCCCAGGAGCAGCGGCTTCCCTTCTGACTGCAGGCACAGAGTAGGGAATGTCAGGGAAAGGATGGAGGGAGATGTGCCTGCCAGTGACAAGAAGGTCCTGGGTCAAGGATCTGCCCTCAGCTAGATACGAAGCTCCTCAAATGTCAGTCTTGTCTAATGAGCAATCAGGGGACTGGTCCTGGCTAAAGCCTTCCTTTTCAGAGACAGGGAGTCTCCAAGAAGGGGATGCTTCACCAAGCACAGTTTTCTTCAGCCTGCACTGCTTTGGGTGAGGAATCATGGCAAACCAGGCCAGGAGAGGAGAATTTAAGACAGAATCCTCAGGAATATTGCCCTGGGAAGGAGGAGGACTTGCTTCCATTCAAAGGAGACAGGCACTAAGGCTGAGGCCACCCATTTCAGAATTTTACGCACATCCAAATCCATCTTCCCCCTCCTGCCAGTGTCAGCAGCAACTGCCAGACCCAGCGCCACAGGGGCTGCCTTACATGACGTTCTGGTGTTTACTGATCCTAATCATAAGAGCTGATACAGACCAGCGAGCCCTTGATAGCCTTCAGAATGCATGCACGTCCAATACTGCTTACAACAATAATACTGAAAGGTACTGCCATTGTTCCCATATAATAAACACAGAAATCAAGATGCAGAAAGGCAAAGCAACTTTGCTAAGCAGTAAAAGGTAGGGCCAGAACTGATCCTGAGTCTTCCGACTCTAAGTCCCAGGCTCTCTGCATAACAAAGGTAAGTATATACCAAAGACCCAGAAATCAACCCACAACTGATATCCAGATAAATGTTCAGCCAAGTGCAGAAGTGGCCTCTGAGAGAAAATCCATACTGCTCCCATAGCCTGATACCTTCACCTCCTGATCGCCCAGTGAAATATGGAATTTGAATCCAAAAGTAACCAAATGCAAGGGAGATGAAAGGAGTACCGTAGAATGGTAATTCTGAGCAAAGGTTTTAGAGTCAGATATACGTGAGTTTCAAATGTATTAACTGCATTTTCTTGAGCAACTCATTTCACCTCTCTAAGCGTTAATGTCATTACATGTAAGATAGAAATAATGCCTTACATAGCCGTGAGAATTCAATCAATCATATATGAAAAGCCCTGCGCATGAAGCCTGGTGCATAGAAAATACTCAAAAGTTAGCTTCCTTTTATTTTACACACACACACACACACACACACACACACACACACACACACACATAAACACACACACACACACAACTATAGACACCATTAGCTAATGAGCCACCATTGGCTCATTACTGATAATTAACGTCCTTGTGGTGACTTGCTCATCATACTGCCTCTATTGTCTCAGCCAGAATAAACCTTAAAAAGGAAATGAAAGCAGAGGTATGGAGTGGAAAGAACGCTGGACTAGCAGTAGAGAGAAGCTCAATCTCATTTTGAGCTTCGCTACAGATGTACCGTGGGACTTGAACAGGTTGGTCCCCTTCCTGTCATTTTTGACATATGTGCAGCAAGGGGATCAGATGAGAGGCCTAAGGCCCTTTTCAGGACTCTTAACTCTGTGTTCCTCTATAGAAAGGATGTAGGAAGCCAGTGATCAACGATCGGCAAAATGGTGCTGAACCCCCTACTGGCTTGAACAGTACGAACGCTTGCCTCAAATGGCTGGTCCGAGAGTTTCAGCCACTTGGAAAAGTTCTCTTTCCCTTTGGATGGGACTCTTGAACCTAGGCCAGGACTCAGAGGTCCCAAATGAAAACAGTTCCAGTCTTTCCATAAAAAAAGGAAAGACACCCAGAGCCAGCGCGGAGATGAGTCTGGGAAGCTGTATTTCATCGTCACCAACTGAAAAATCCTCCATGCACCCAGCCTTCCCCAGGCCACCCCAAATCTCAGGGGGAAGCCACCCCTCATCCAAAGTTACCCTACTCGCAAGTAAATCAGCAACTCCCCTGAAAAACAAAAAGTGCTTGGTCTACATTATCTCCAAAACTCAGGACCTTCTAACACACTACTAAATGCCTAAAAACTTAGTTCTCTTGCTCTGCTTTCTCCATCCTGAAACTAATTCTGCAATCGGCCTGTCTTGCCTGCCAACAATTTCAACTCTGCTAACGCTGTTTATTGTATCTTGCAGCTGCTATGGATTCATTTATTTTGCTTCAGTCTTCTTTGGTTATTAGTGCTCTTTATTCTTCCCTTCATAACATACATTCAGACCCCCAAAAATGTGGGGTCTGATTTCTCACGTCTGTGATGCCTCATTCTGTTCCTTTCCTTGCCTAACTTAAAACGCCCTTGTTTCCTTTATAAAGCTTTTCCTGAGACACCAAAAGAAGTATATGCGGAACTTTCGTTTTCAAAAAAGAACAAAATAATAAAGAAAAAAGACCCACATAACTTACTTTCATCCAGGGGTGCACAGTTTTGGAAAGAAGAAAACAGAGCTATAATCCACTGCGTTTCCCCAACCCAAAAAGAAGAATTTGTTGTGAAACGCTTCTTTTTCCACTTTGCTGGTGAAGGAGCCCGGTGGTAGGCATACATCCACAGGCTGATGCAAGATGCCTTTGAGAGAAACCTCACATTCTGAGGATTCCTGGGAAAGCGCCAGGGATCCCAGCATCCAATATATTGCACATTTGGTTTCAATTAGGAAGGGGGTTGGGGAGGGAAGAAGGAAAGTCACCAATCAGAGCTGTTTTCTGTTTGGAGACTATTTCTTTTGACCCAAGGGACTATGGGCAAAGCTATAATTTACAGCAAAACCCATTCATAGAAGAAAAAATATGTATAACCATAGGACAGACTTAAAGACACAGCTCCCTTCTGCCTTATTCCCACCCATATCCATCTGCTTTTCCTTCCCCTCCATCTGAGACGTGATCCCCATCCTGTGATCCCCCCTGCCTACCCCGCACCTCGTTTTTCTTACTTGTGCTGAAGCTATAAGCACAGCTTAAAGTTTGGGGTTTCTTCCAATTGAAGCTTCCGGGACAGTTGGGGAACACACGTGGAGCTGACCTGTACTATTTTGGCCATGAAAGCCTAGAGCCGAGCTCTCCCCCGAAAAATTTGATTTAATCCCTTCCCACCACTGCTTCCCTGACCAAAAAAAACTGGACCGTGCCAGAGTCCAGGATGCCTATTTTTTTTCACTCAATTCCCAGTTGGCTGCTGTTCTGGATTCATGCTGCTAAATGAAAACACAAGCGTTTATAAGGACTTTCTAAATTACTTTGTAAACTCTTTTTCCCTCCTTTATCTTCTCCCCCCTCCCCTCCCTCTTCCATGGCCATGGGCAGAGATCATGTGAAAGGGGCGGGTAGGCAGCAGGGGAGGAGCCTTCACTTCACTCTCCAAAGGATAACTGATAATCCTCTCCATCCATATAGACTCCAGCCTTAACCCTTCAGAGCTTGGATCATTCCTGACCAAGCCCAGGCTGGGCTGCTCTGGAGGTCCGGATTCTCCTTGAGTATGGGAAAGGCAGGGCAAGCAGGAACTCGAGGGCAGGAGATCCAAAGAGGGAGATAGAGGGCAAAAGGCAGGTAAAGAAGACCGAGCGTACCCTTGGCAGTGAGCCTTCTTGTAAAGAGACCTCCTTTCTCTGGGCTGTGGAGTTATCACCAGCTCTCCTCTATTTGTAATTAATCCAGAATTGCATGGTCTCCAAGATGAGCAAGAAAAGAAGTGAGCAAACAGGAAAGGGAGGACGGAAAGAGATCATGGAGGGACGTTCCCATCGTAAGTTAGGAGCAGAGATGTTTCATAAGGGGAATGGAAAAGACACACACACACACACACACACACACAATGAGGGTGGCCATGAAACTAAGAGCCAGTGTTGAGTCATTGTTAAGTCCCTAAAAGTCACATAAGCTCAGCACCAGTCTGAGGGTCAGAAAGCAGCCGTTAATATCTGTGCCTCACAGCTGTTATAGAAAAGGACACGGAGAACATGGGAATGGTTCAGAGGGCAGCCATGGAAATGATTAAAGGCAGAAAGTGAGATCTTACAGAAAAAATTAGAACTAGAGTTATTTTATGAAGAGAAAACCAGTACAGAGATCAACTATTAGGAAGACTCTTCAAATAACTTACAGCATCTGAAGTCAGGTCTGAGGGTCACTCAGGCTGGGACAGGCAGCTCAACTCAATAAATATCTGTTGGGCTGTTATCAGGCACTTTGCTGGGTGCTTGCCAGAGACAACTAGAAATCCTCCTCAAATGTCTATGCCTGGAGTAGTTCACCTCTTTGGCGTTACTATGAAGAACGCACCAAAAATACCATCTGTAATCACAGATGACAGACACCTCCTTTCTCACAGATTTGGTGATGCTACAGGTCAAATGTGGAAAGCAGAGTAACAACTTCATAAATTCAGAGCGTGATAAAGGACAGGGCCTGTAGGTATAGATATGTGTTTTCCCTTTTTCATTTTAAGGTGGGTCTACTCCACAGGTGAGATTGTTTTTCTCTGTACATGTATAATTAGGACTCAAGTTACAGTCTTAATTGAGCCAGGACTGAGCCAGTGATGTAGACGCCAAAACCCAGACACACCTGGGTTTGTCTGAGTTTTGTCCGAATAGGCAGGCAAGAGTCTATTTGTGTATAGACCAGGTGAGTTTCTGGGCAAAAACTCACTGAGCAAAGACAGGAACAAGGGATAAAGGACAGTCCCGAGAAGAACCGACCTATGTCAACAGTAAGGACTAGCTCAGAGGAAAACGGTATGTCTATCAATCACTCAAAACACCCTCTCCATCACTCAGGCTATTCTCAGCCAAATCTGGGGTCTGATCTTGAACTCTAGGATGAAGGTCCTACCAAGAAAGGAGCAAGGAAAAGCTGGAAGTGATATTTTACTGAAATAGTTGAGGGGTATTTAAAGCATGAGGAGGATTCATTTGATTGAAACCTCCGTCTTCAGAGACAACTGTGGTTCAGTGACAACTAGTGTTCAGCCTTGACAACAGCCATTGCTGTAGGAAGAGCTGGAAAGTAAGAAAATGGCAGATGCTAACTTCAGAGCTGAACGGACTAACCGATGGAACACACCAAAGAAATTTCCTGGGAACTCTCAGAGCGATTTGGTAGAGTTTTGAGTAAGACTGGAATTCCTAATATTGTGGGAACAGATGTGGAGAAATATCATTTTATTACTCTTCCGTGAACAGATTTTACCCCCTGGTTGGTCTGTCTTGGGAAATGTGAGTCATTGCTTTCAGAATTATTTATATTCCATAGGAAGTAATGCATTCTAGTTATGAGGATTGTTTTACAGTGAAAACAAATGACTGAAAAACAATATCAAATTCCATTACTGGGATTTTACTAAAAATCGGACGGATCTATCTGGAATGGTCAAGATGCAGTGTTAATTAAAAGCAGGATGTGCAAGATGACTTTTCAAGACCTTTTCTGGTCTACAAGCCAGGGTTAAAGTAAATTCAGGAGCTGAGCATCGAAATAACGATAATATTTCTGTCTGTAGCTAGGAGCTGGATGTTTTTGTGGTGCCTTAGGACATAAAATGAACACTGAAAGTAAAATGAATTTATCTAACTTAGTTTAAGAAACGCACACATACCTTAAAATGATATATAGATATTCACAGAAACCAAACTCACGTGGTACATTTAAGTTTCACAAGGAATTTAAGCCACAAATTAACCACCAGTAACTTAATCAACTGGTTTTTCTTCTCTGTTGTTCTGTTCTCTCTTCTCCTTTCCTCCTCTCTTCTTTCCCTTCCTCTCTTTTCTTTTCCTCTCCTCGTTCTCTTTCTTCTGTCTCTCATTCATTTCTTGTCTCTCTCTGTCTCTCTCCTGCTTACCACTGCTCATTTTACTTTAGCCCATTCTTTTTCAGCAAACCAGCCTTTTCTGCTTCTTTTCACATAATGTTATAGGTGGTTGTAATAAGCACCTGTGACGATGCCTTAGCTCTCAAATTTATCTCTCCTCACTTCAAGTGAGCATGAGAGAATGACAGATATTATGGGAGTCTAGTTCCAGAATGCTGGGCTGGAGACTTATTGGTCAAATGCGTTTCTTATGTCCATCCTCTACCTCTAAACTGTGGAGGGCAATGGATCATATAATATGAATATAGCTCCAAGGGCTCATACACATACATGAGTCAATTCTCAGAAAAGGGATGTCATACATTAGAAGATACCCCAAAACTGTCTGCTACACCAAAAATTACTTAAGCACGCCAATCGCTGGATTTTAAAGAAACTATGCCTTACTAACACAAAACCAGAGAACATGTGTTCATTGGAGTGATATTCTGCACACATTTAACTTAAGCACCAATTTTAGTAACTAATTCTATTTTTTTTTTTTTTTTTTTTTTTTTTTTTTTGAGACAAAGTTTGCTCTTTTTGCCCAGGCTGGAGTGCAATGGCACGATCTTGGCTCATTACCTCCACCTCCCGGGTTCAAGCAATTCTCCTGCATCAGCCTCCCAAGTAGCTGGGATTACAGGCACACCAAACCATGCCCAGCAGATTTTTGTATTTTTAGTAGAGACAGGGTTTTACCATGTTGGTCAGGCTGGTCTCAAGCTGCTGACCTCAAGTGATTCACCGGCCTCAGCCTCCCACAGTGTTAGGATTACAGGTGTGAGCCACTGCACCCGGCCTCCAATTTTGGAACCTAATTCTTAAGACTCCCTGCTATTGATTGATCTATTCTAATAGACAAATCCATTGACATATATTAGGGTATAAAGTTTAATAATCTTTAAAAATCAGTTTGGAAGAACTCTTGTCGACAACACAAACACTTTGGTTTCCTAAAAAGCAAAATACTCTGAATGTTCAGACAGCTGCATATAGACTTTCTTTTAGTTTCTTCCTGAATTTACCCCATGATTCTCGAATATTAGTGTCCTTAAGAATCATCCTACTAAGTCATATCCACAGAAGTAGGTGTGCTATCTTTATGCCTGATTTAAAGGTCTTTCAAATATAAATTTAACTCTGAGAGATTGTTCACTTTATCATCTGGGTCCTAACCCACACTACTAGGTTCTGTTCTCCTGTCAGAGACTTTCATGGGAGATGCTCCAATTACAAACCCTTATGGGGACAGAGTCCCCTGGACCAAGTCATCAACTTTTCTATTTGTAAGATGGGGCACAATATGAACTGACAATTCGCAGGGTTGTGAAGATCAAGTAAGATCCAGGAAGTATCATTTATTTGAGTACAAATGATAGCAGGGGACATTCAGGATCTATAAAGCAGAGCTTTTGACACTGTTTTATACAGTGTCACTGGAAAAAAACATTCTGTAAAAACATTGTAAAAAACTTCCGACACTATGTGCTAAACACTGTTATAAGAACTCTACATTTATTATTTCATTAAACACGAGAATTTTACAGGATGGGTACTATTTTTTTTCCCAGTGTCCATATGAGGAAAACAATGCACAGAGAAATTAACTTGCCCAAGATCATACCTGGCAGAGCTGGAATACATCTGTGTATGTATGTGTATGTGTGACAACAAAATATGTGTCTGTGCGACAATAATATGTTGTGTATGCACATAGTGAATAGGAAAAATTTCAGAGCAGTTGGGAAATACTTAATTCTTAGTTTTTTAGGGATTGAAGTCTTGTCCTCCATAGGGAAAATCACCTACGTCCTTTTCTTTCCCATCCTTTGCTCTCCCAAAGGCCATCAGTGACTATGTTCCTAACCCTTAGCACGTCCACCAGAGAAAGAGATGAGAAATCAAACAGAAAATTCAAATCTGTCTGGTGACTCTCCCATGGATGAACTAAAAGGTTAAGTAAAGAGAAAGTTAAGGTTAATGGGCAAAATAAGATTCTTATTTGTCTGTTTCTAACAATGCCACATATAATATTTCACAGTTCAAGGAGTGCTGTCACAGACATGACTTCATCCAATCCTCAGACAGCCCCAATATGTACTCAGTGCAGATATTAATAACCTCACTTCACAGGAGGGAAAATGAAGCTCGGGGACTTGGTCACTTAGTTGAGGTTTTTTGCTTTTGAGTGACAGAATCTGAGTTTGAATCCAATCCTTGCAATTCTCTTTGCTCCTCCTGCCCATTTGGCATTTATAACAAACCTCGGAGGCTCTAAACTTCATTTACACTCAATTCTGGAGCACAAGGTTATCTGGTCTCCCTGCCTGCTTTGCTGTTCTTTCACTTCTTCATTACAGAGAAAGAATCGCAATTCCTTGCCTCGGCAGAAACTCTAAGATGAGAGGCGAAGAAATAGGCGCAGAAAACTCAGAATTGTAACTCACCTTTAGCGTTCTTGAAGAGAGTGGGGCTATATAAGAGTTTTTAAAATGACTTATTTTATATATTAATCAAGGATATAAATCCTTCTCCAGGATACAGTCTGGAACCCTAAACCATCCCTGTCAGATCAGATAGCAACGTTCTTTTAAGCGTCTCCAGAAAACAGGATCTCTCGACAGTCCTCAGTGTTTATCAATGCTCAGCGTCAAAAGTTCTGCTTTATGTATCCTGAATCTCCCCTGTTGCCATTTGCACCCTTTTGTCTGTACTCCATGAAAACAACCCTGAGCTACTTGAACCATCTCCCAGCTCCTCATGCACCCCTGTGTCCGAGCAGAGCGAATTCAGAAGAGCAGTGCTATTTTTCCATGCTCAGGCCCAGCTTTCAGGAATCATCTTATACATAATAATAACCTTCTTTATGAAATTTAAAGACCCTCAGCTGCCTTGCTTCCAGACTGGAGTTTTTCCAGCAGCCATGAGAGAATCAACATAGTCCCCACTGACTGTACTGATCCAAGAAGTTTGGAAGATAAAGGACTTTTCGTTATTCGAGCTTTATTTTTAGTGACTCATTCTACTTTTCCCATCGATCTCTGGAGGACACTGGAAGTCTGGGAGGTTCATATCTGTGAGTATTTATTGGGAGGGAGTATCTAAATAATTATTAAAAATTTTTACCCACTACAACATCTCTCTTTAGGGACTCTGTTTGCATAATGTCCTATCATCTCACTCTTAATGCATAACTCTATCCCAGTGTTCTGAGTTACACCATAAACACTACCTCTTTGTCTCTAACACACAACATATTTCAAAGTAGAAAGGAATTTATAGCACCAATGTTATTTTTCCATGTACAATTCCAGTTTGGAATGTCCAGCAGCACTCAAATTGCCTTTCAAGATAAAGACCAGATTCTGATTCTATGTAATCCTTGTCTGTTTCTGGGAAGGCTCAGATGTTTATCTTATGGATGGAATCTGTGTTCTTCAAAGCCCTTCATGCCCCAGAGAAGAACCCAGGTGCATAAACTGTTTTCATTTTAAACATTTAAGAGATTTGAGATGAACAAAACAAATAGAAAAAATAAATAGCAAAGCACCCCCAAACCAATCAGGGGCCAGGGAAGCCGAAGCAGGTGGATCACATGAGGTTGGGAGTTTGAGACCAGCCTGACCAAGATGGAAAAACTCCGTCTCTACTAAAAATACAAAATTAGCCAGGCGTGGTGGTGTGTGCCTGTAGTCCCAGCTACTTGGGAGGCTGAGGCAGGAGAATTACTTGAATCTGGGAGATGGAGGTTGCAGTGAGCCGAGATTATGCCATTGCACTCCAGCCTGGGCAACAAGAGTGAGACTCGGCCTCCAAAAAAAAAAAAAATTCTGGCCGGGCACAGTGGCTCACATTTGTAAACTCAGCACTTTGGGAGGCCAAGGAGGGCAGATCCCTTGAGGTAGGGAGTTTGAGACCAGCCTGACCAACATGGAGAAACCACCCATCTCCACTAAATATACAAAATTAGCCGGGTGTGGTGGTGCTTGTTTGTAATCCCTGCTACTCAGGAGACTGAGGCAGGAGAATTGCTTGAACCCAGGAGGCAGAGGTTGCAGTGAGCCGAGACTGTGCCATTGCACTCCAGCCTGGGTAACAAGAGCGAAACTCTGTCAAAAAAAAAAAAAGTGAGAATTACAGGACTCTAATCCATGTTCTGCCACTTACTGACCATGAGAATCTGGGCAAGATTTCCCCAACATTCTCACAACCAGCAAAACAAGTTTTCTTTCTAGGATCCCATACAACATAACTTAAAAAAAAAAAGCCCTTCCACCCATGACCTAAATTTTCTGTACTTCAGTTTTCTCATCTGTAAAATAGGATTACTAATAGTATTTAACCTGTGGAAATGTTGAAAGGTATAAATGAGTTAATGCCCTTGGAGGGTTTAGGATACTGCTGACACTGAGTAAATCTTCAATTAACATTAGCCTTATTACCATTATAATTAGAATTATTTTTCTTAAATGTAAGCTTAGCTAACCTAACTAACAAACCTAACCTTAATGGTCTTCCACTTACTCCAGGTTCCCATCTACAATGTCCTTCAACTGTACCCAGATCTACCTTCATCAGAGTACCTTAACATCCTCTCAAGTGTTAACTGCTCTCACCCAGAAATAACAGTTACTTTCCCAAATGATTACAGCAAGCCTCAAGTGCCTCTGCCAGAAATTTTCCCAGAGAAAGAAAAGAAAGATCATCTGTGCAGTTGCAGAGGATGATAATTCCCCGGACCCCATCAGTCTCTCCAGCAACGCCCCTGAAGAGTTGCATTTGCAGCACACTGTCAGTTGCAGGAGCCCTAATTGGCATGACCCCTTCACCCCCTTCTTCTTCCTCTCCATGTTGAATATTTAAATAAATATCTCCTCCACCAGCCTCAAAACTTCTTGAAATTTGGAATTATGTCTTCACTTTGTATCCCCAGAATCTACAGCCCATAGTAGTAGTTCAACCCAAGCCAGAATAATTATAATACATGGTCAAAAAAAAATTTTAGAGAAACAAGAGAAAAATTCTTTTTTTTTTTTTTTTTTTTAAAGACAGTCTTGCTCTGTTGCCCAGGCTGGAAGGCAGTGGCATGATCTTGGCTCACTGCAACCTCTGCCTCCTGGGCTCAAGCGATTCTCCTGCTTTACCTTCCCAAATAGCTGGGATTATAGGCATGCACCACCATGCCTGGCTAATTTTTGTATTTTTAGTAGAGATGGGGGGGTTTCACCATGTTGGTCAGGCTGGTCTTGAACTCCTGACCTCGTGATCTGCCCACCTCAGCTTTCCAAAGTGCTAGAATTATAGTCGTGAGCCACTGTGCCCGGTGAAAAGAACTTCTTGTTGGATGGATCACAAAGTGAGATCCATACATTTATAGAGAAAATCACATTTTGCCAGGTCTTAAAGAACAAATACAACTTGGAATTCCAGGTAAAGAGAACCAAGTCAGCAAAGTTGTCAAGGCCAAAAAGTTCAGATCATGTAGAAACGAAACGAATGATGACAAGTCTGAAACACTAGCACCTGTGTGCAACTGAAGTAAACAAAAGAGGAAGGCATTTGGTGTTGATAAGTAGAGCAAAAGGGAGAATCAAGTATCTACTTGCAGTCAGAGGCTATAACAAAAGGATGCAGAAGAGAGAGAGAGAGATGCTGAACTAGGTGCTACAGTCCTTGGTAACAGAAAGGAGGAAGCAGATTGTAAGGTGCTGAGAAATTAGTGTGTGAAGGAAAGAAAAATACTGAGTGATAAATAATCATTTATATAATTTTACAGTGAAAGCAAAAAATAAAAAAATAGCAAGCAGCTTGAAGCTACTTAAGCTGCTTGGTTAAGATGGAACATAGGCTTCTTACACAAAAGGATAAGGTATAGTGCAATGATTAAGAACATGATTCTGGTACCTAGCTACTTGAGTTTTAATCATAGCTCAGCTACTGCTATCAGGGTGATCTTGAGCAGTTATTTAACCTCTCTGTGCCTCATTTCCCTGATCCATATCCTGGGTGATGATTGTGAGGAATAAATGAGCTTATAAAATGTAAAGCAGTTACTATAGTATCATCTGCTTCATACTAACCACTCCATAAATGTTAACTAGCTAGAATATAGAAGACAATATATATACCTACACATATGTATGTATACACATATATTAAACATAAATATACATGTGGAAATATATGGAAAGATGATGAATATCAGGAAATCAGAAAAAGTCAAAAGCATCAGCAAAAGTCAAAAGCACCAGATAAATTAAGGCTTCTATTGAATAACCAGAAATATTTCTGCTTTGAGCCACAGAAAAATATAAAATAAGAGCCTGAAGAAGTCTTGAAACTCCTTAAGCCCAACACATACAAATTCCAACACATACACATTCTCTGCTCCATTCTATAGAGAAAGAAATGGACTCAAAAACAAATGACTGGCCTCAAGTTACTGTAGTTAATAACTAGGTTGGATGAAAACTCAGGTACCTTGTTTCTCAATCTAGTGCAGAGCAACCATCTCAGAAAATGCTGTAAAGAGAGCCCAAGAAGTTGCTCAAAATCTGAAGTGATTTATCAAATGGTTAAAAGAATAAAAGAGAGACGCAGCCAAGTTAAGGGATGAAGATTGCCCAGGAACTCAGTGAACTGGGCTCCTATCTCTCAGTCCCAATTCTCCAGCATTTTTATTTCTACTTTGGAATTAGTTTAAAAGACAGTGTCTCTAGAAAGAACCCACAAAGTATTCAATTCTAAAACACAATATTATATAATCATGAGCATATCAAAAATGTACATTGGGCAATAATGAAGAACTCTGAGCTCCAAAGAAAAGACGAAAAAACTAGAAAAGGGAACCATTTCTTCTGTGGAATGATAAAAATAAAAGTAAAATTTTGGTTAAACTTTTAATTTTCCACTTTCATATGTTATCAAATGATACACATTTGGTGCCTCCTATTTTATACTAAAAACCCTCCATTGTGTATGGGAGGCTAAATGAGAATGTATTATTCTCAGATATGTTAAACAAAATTTGGTTACCCCATAGGTCAGATTATGTTTCTGATTAAACAATTTGCTGGTTAAATATAGGACTTAAACCAGTAACAGATTACCAGTGGTTTGCTATTGTTCGATTCTTCACAAAGGAACAATTATTTGAGAAACCAAGGATGGAAGAAAGAAAGGAAGCTGGGTTTTGGAATAAAATAAAAGAACTTAATTTGCAGTTTTCATGAAAAACAGAGGAATCAGATGAAAATAGAATTGGTATTCTGGGGTTTGGGGACCTAAACAGATCCAATATAAAAAAGAAAGAAATGCATTATGGAAATGTGAAACTATCATCACAATTTTAGTTGCACATTTGAAAAACATAAGGAAAAATGTTGAAAGAAATTCTATCTGGTCTGCCAACTGAAAATTGATATTTTTATTATGTTTTCAGTCAAGGGTTGATTTGTAAATATGAGGTAGAGTTTTTCCTTCATAAGTTAAACAGTTTTTTTCTGCAAAGAGTATTCTGAAGAGCATGGAGAGTAAGAAAAGACAGAATAAGTTAGGAGATTTTTAAAAGACAGTGAAGGCTGGGGCCTCTGGGCCTTGTCTCTTATATTCCTGCAGGGGTGTAGTAAAGTACTGGGTCCAACTTCATCACTTATTAAATCCTTTTTGGTTCATCCACCTAACTCAAGTAGGGTGAACAAAGGTTAAAAGAATCACAGTCCTCAGATAACCATTGGTTATAATTACTCAATCTGAACCCTAAAATTTAATGCATGGTTTTGTCTACCAATAAAAATAAAACCCTATAATGATAATTCCTGTGTGTGTTTAAAAAAATTGTCAAGAGAGAAAAATATTTGTATCTTCTAAATAGCATCCTTTGATAAAGAGCATATGAGTGTATCACCATCCACCAGCTTTAGTTTTTTTCAAAATATATCATTAGATGTGTTCTTTTTTAAGCTAAAAGTCCAGGTTCACAAACCTTGAACAATAATTATAAAATAATTTGCCTGTATGAGATGTGTTGTAGCAGTATCTTACAGGAAGAAAACAAATATGAAAATTCACTTTTTAAAAATTATTTCAAGATTATCACATTTACATGTATTTTTGCCTCCTGTCACCTGAGATTGTATTCAAATGTCAGCAAAAAAGAGAAGCACCTCCAGGATCCTGGAGTAAGCCCCTCTGAAAATCTGTTCCTCCATAAAACAAAGAGAACACTGAAGAAATGGTCAAAATAAATTTATTTAGAACTCTGAATATTAACCAAAGGCTTACAACAATCTAAGGAGAGTTTATTAAAGAAAAGCAGCTGAAACTCGGTAAAAACAATGAGATTTATGAAGTTTTAACTCGCTCTATACTCATCCCCTTCTGTCCAGCTCTACAGCAGCCTCAAAAACATGAGAGCTGGGGAAAAAAAAAAAATCAGCAACATATCAGCCATAAGAAGAGGAAGAAGGTTTGAAGCTCCCCCAAATACTGTCCTCAGAAAATTTTTACTATTTTACCTGTCTCCCCTCAGGACTTATCTCTATTTAACCTGATTCAGATCTAACTTAGTTAAAAGCCTTATCTCCAAGATGTTTGTCAAAAACAATCTGTAGCAATGGTTTAAAACTGCAGTGGCCTAGGGCAGCAATACCAGTTGGGGCAAGCAAGAAGCTGGCCAAAAACAATTAAAAGGAAAAGCTGGATATGTATAAATCCATAGAGGACTTCGAAAAGGTCCAACATATTATTGGTAATCTAGAAGGCCATAAACATGTACAAATCCATGAGTCTGTCCAGAAAAGACCTGAAAAGGACCTATGCTCTCACCTCTGTCTGACCTTTAGGCTCTGTGCAAGCAGAAAGTGAAGACTGAAAAAGAGTTATAAATTGCTGGCCAGTGCATTGAAGGCACTCCCAACACACACAGAGAATGCCTCAGCAAAGAGTGGAGAAGTTTTGGTTCGAAGTATTTAAGAAAATCTGTCCAATCATTAGCTGACCGCTAAGTTACCATAGCAGAAATTTCAGTGGCCACACATGAAAAGAGTTCAGACTGCAAAATTAATCAAGAAAAGCCACTAAATATACAAACAGCAACAACAGCAAGCCCTGAAGAGAGGGGAAACCTGATTTTCAGTATTGCCACAATGTATCATTCAAATTGTCTAGTTTAAGAAAGAAAGAAAAAAAATATGCTTATAAGAAGGAAAGTATGGCTCCCACAAGAGAAACAAGCTGGTAATAAAAACTGTCTTTGAGAAACCCCAAATATCGGACTTACTAGTCAAAGACCTTAAATATTAGCTATTATAAATGGTGGCCTGTGGGACACCATCAAGCATAACGACATATGTATAATGTGAGTCCTGGAAGAAGAAAGAAAAGAGGGCAGGAAGAATACATAAGCAAATTAAATGCCCAAGAAAATCTCATATTTAATTTAAAATATTATTCTTCACAACCAAGAAACTCAATGAACTCCTAGTAGAATAAATTTAAAAGATCTAAACCTAAACCCATTATAGTCAAATTATTAAATGCCCAAGACTAAAAGATCATCTTGAAAACATCATGAAAAAAATGACTCATGATAAAAGAGATCCTCAATAAAATTAAATACTGACTCCTCATCGGATACCATGGAGGTCAGAAGGCAGTGATATAACATATTCAAGGTGCTGAAAGAAAAATAATGTCAATCCAGAATTCCATGTCAGCAAAACTATCCTTCACAATGAAGAAAAAATTAAGATATTACCAAATTTCTTAAAACTGAAATAATTAATTGCTAGCAGACCTACCCTGCAAGAAGTACTAAAAGAAGACCGGTGCAGTGGCCCACGCCTATAATCCCAACACTTTGGGAGGCTGAAGTGGGTGGATCATCTGAGGTCAGAAATTCAAGACCAGCCTGACCAACACAGTGAAACCCTGTCTCTACTAAAAAGACAAAAAATCAGCCAGGTATGGTGGCACAAGCCTGTAATCCCAGCTACTTGGGAGCCTGAGTCAGGAGAATTGCTTGAACCTGGGAAGGTGAGGTTGCAGTGAGCCAAGACTGCACCATTGCACTGCAGCCTGGGCAACAAGAGCAAAACTCTATCTAAAAAAAAAAATCAGTACTAAAAGGAGTCCTCAGGTTCAAATGAAAGGATATAAGACAGTGACTAAAATCCATATGAAGAAAGAAAAGGCATAGCCAGGTACAGTGGCTCACGCCTTTAATCCCAGCACTTTGGGAGGCCTAGGTGGGCAGACCGCCTGAGGTCAGGAGTTCAAGACCAGCCTGGCCAACATGGTAAAATCGTGTCTCTACCAAAAATACAAAAATTAGCCAGACATGGTGGCAGGTGCCTGTAATATCAGCTACTCAGGAGGCTGAGGCAGGAGAATCGCTTGAACCCAGGAGGCAGAGGTTGCAGTGAGCCGAGATTGCTCCACTGCACTCCAGCCTAGGTGACAAGAGGGAAACTTCACCTCAAAAAAAAAAAAAAAAAAAAAAGAAAGAAAGAAAAGGCAAAAGCAACTACACAAGTGTATGTGAAAAACAGTGTACATGTACTTTTTAGTGGGAGTTTTCACTCAATCACCCAGGTTGGAGTGCAGGGTTACTATCATAGCTCACTGCAACCTTGAACACCTGGGTTCAAGCAATCCTCCCACCGCAGCCTCCCAAGTAGCTGGGACTACTGCCACATGTCACCATGCCCAGTTATTTTTTTATTTTTTGTAAAGATGGGGTCTTGCTATGTTTCCCACGCTGGTCTCAATCTCCTGGCCTCAAGCTATCCTCCTGTCTTGGTTTTCCAAAGCACTGAGATTACAGGTGTGAGCCATTGCATTCAGCATGTATTTTTATTTTAACAGTTTTCCTCTCCTAATTTATTTGGAAGACAACTACATAAAGCAGAAATTGTGAAATTTTTTGATGGACTTATAATGTATAAAGATATAATCTGTATAAATAATACTACCAGAAAGGAGAGGGTAAAGAACAGAGCTACATTGAACACCTATGTTTAGTCACTATTAAAATTAAGTTGGTATTAATTTGAAGTAGATTGCTTTAAGTTCACATGCTCATTGCAATCTCCCAGATGACCACTACAAAGAAACTAAAACAAATATAGTAAAATAAAAAGCAAAGGAATTAAAATGGTACACTAAAAAAATCTATTACACACACACAAAAAAGTAGTAATGTAGGAACAGAGGAACAAAAAAGACCTAAGCTGTACAGAAAACGATGACAAAATGGCAGATGCAAATCTTACATTATTAGTAATTACATAAAATGTAACTAGATTAAATATCCCATTCAAAAGGCTGAGATAGGAAG
Source organism: Saguinus oedipus (assembly GCA_031835075.1). NCBI lineage: Eukaryota > Metazoa > Chordata > Mammalia > Primates > Cebidae > Saguinus > Saguinus oedipus. The sequence continues at coordinate 30,205,266 of CM063190.1, read as the reverse complement.
AATGAATTTAAAAAACAAAAGAATTTAAAAGAATTTAAACAAAAGAATTTTAAAAAATCTCTTTTGCCAACCAAAATCTATTACACACACACAAAAAAATCTCTTTTGCCAACCAAAGAGATTCAGACACACAAATAGTTTCAAAGTATAAAGAAAGCTATTTCATCTAACAGTAACAAAAGAGAGCTAGAATAGCTATATTACTCTCAAACGAAATAGAATTTGAGACAAAAAGTGTTACTAAAGGATAAATAAGGCATTTAAAAATTGTGAAAAGGCCGATTCATCAGGAAAACATAACAATTATAAATATATAATCACCTAAGAACAGAACCCCAAAATACGTAAGCAAAAACTGACAACACTGAGGGAGAAATAGGAAACGGAACAACAGTTGGAGACCAATAGTCCACTTTTGGTAGATAGAACAACTAGATCAAGAATCAAAAAAGAGATAGACGATTTGGACGATACCATAAACTAACTAGCTCTAACACCCATCTCTAGAACACTCCACACAACGACAGGAGAATACACATTTTTCTAACGTGCACATGAAACATTGTCCAAGGTATATTATATGTCACACTATAAAACAAGCTTTAGTAAATTTAAAGGAATTTTAAAATCATTCATGGTATGTTTCTGACCACAATGGAATTAAATTAGAAATCCGTAACAGGGCCTGTTGTGGTGGTTCACACCTGTAATCCCCAAACTTTGGGAGACCAAGGCTGATGTATCCCTTGAGGTCAGGAGTTTGAGACAAGTCTGGCCAACATGGTGAATCCCATCTCTAATAAAAATACAAAAAAAATTAGCCGAGCATGGTGGCACATGCCTGTAATCCCAGCTACTCGGGAGGCTGAGGCAGGTGAATCGATTGAACCCAGGAGGCGGAGGTTGCAGTGAGCCTAGATCGCACCACTGCACTCCAGCCTGGAAGACAGAGCAAGACTCTGTCTCAAAAAAGAAAAGAAAACAAAAAAGAGCAAACAAAACCCAAAGCAAGCAAAAGTAAGTAAATAATAAAAGTTAGAGCAGGTATAAATCAAATAGATAATAAATCAAAAAATAATAAAGAAAAATCAACAAAACCAAGAACTGATTCTTCAACAAGATCAACAAAATTGACAAACATTTACCTAGATTAATCAAGAGAGAGAAAGAACTCAAATTCCTAAACTCAGAAATAAGAGGGGACATTATTACTGACTTTACTAAAATAATTTTTTAAACTATAGAAATACAATTATATGTCAACAAATTAGATAGTCTAGATAAAATGAATGATTTCACCAAAACTGACTTTAAAAGAAATAGAAACATCTGAATAGACCTAAAATATTAAAAGACTGGATTACCAATCAAAAAACTACTCACACAAAAAAAGCTCAGGCTCAGATAACTTCGGTGCTGAATTCCACCAACTATTTAAAGAATTTCTATCAATTCTTTCCAAATGCTCTATAAAATACAAGAGAAAGAACCACTTTCAAACTCATTCTATGAAGCCATCATTACCATGATACTAAAATCAAACACATCACAGGAAAGATATCATTATATCCCTTATGAATATAGACACAGAACTCCTCCTTCACTAGTAAACTGAATACAGCAGTATATTAAAAGGATTATATCCCCATGATCAAGTGGGATTCTTGGGATTATTAGGACTGCATGAGTAATTAAACATATTTTTTAAATCATTCAATATAATATATCACATTAGCAAAATAAAGGAAAAAAAACCATGATTACCTCAATCGATTAAGAAAGAGCATTTGGGCAGGCATGGTGGCTCATGCTTGTAATCCCAGCACTTTGGAAGGCCGAAGTGGGAGGATCACCTGGCAACATGGTGAGATCTCATCGCTACAAAACAAAATTTTTTTTTTAATTAGCCAGGTGTGTTGGCATGCACCTGTAGTCTCAGCTACTCAGGAACCTAAGGTGGAAGAGTCACTTGAGCCTGGGAGGTCGAGGCTGCAGAGAGCAATCATTGCACCACTATGCTTCAGCATGGGTGACAGAGCAAGACCCTGTCTCAAAAAGAAGAAAAGAAGGAAGGAAAGAAAGGAAATTTAAAAAGCATTTGACAAAATCCAACACTTTTTCAGGATGAAAACATTCAATAATCTAGAAATAAAAGGAAACTCCCTTAATCTGAAAAGGCCAGATGAAAAACTGAAAGCTGTTTCTTAAGATCAGAAACAACACATGGATATATGGAGTGGAATAATTAACACTGGAGACTCTCAAAGGTGGGAGGATGTGACGAGAATGAGGGATGAAAAATTACCTATTGGGTACAATGTATGCTCCATGGATGATGGGTATGCTAAAATGGTATAATGAATGATTCACTATTACAAAATTTATACATGTAACAAAACTACACTTGTACCCCCTACATATAAAATTTAAAAAATAAAAATAAAAAGCCATTTGAACATTTATTCATTAAATAACATAATATGCAAAATAATAGCTATTATTTATTGTTTACTACTTTCACTTAAACCTTCAAAACAACCTAATGAAGTAACTATTTTTAAAGGATGAGATCACAACTCAATATCTTGTATTAAAAAGCACAGACTGGGTGCGGTGGCTCAATCCTGTAATCCCAGCACTTTCAGAGGCCAAGGCAGGTGGATCACAAGATAGAGAGATGAAGACCATCCTGATCAACATGATGAAACCCCATCTCTACTAAAAATACAAAAATTAGGCGGGGCTGGTGGTGCGCACCTGCAGTCCCCGCTACTCAGGAGACTGAGACAGGAGAATCGTTTGAACCTGGGAGGCCGAGGTTGCAGTAAGCCAAGATTGTGCCATTGCACTCCAGCCTGAACGAGACTCCGTCTCAAATAAATAAATAAACAAATAAATAGCACACAATTAAGCTAGGTGTGGTGGTTCACGGCTGTAATCCCAGCACTTTGGAAGGCCAAGGCAGGCAAATCACCTGAGGCTGGGAGTTCGAGACCAGACTGGCCAACATGGCAAAACCCTGTCTCTCCAAAAAATACAAAAATTAGCTAGGCATGGTGATGGGCACCTTTAATCCCAGCTACTCAGGAGGCTGAGGCAGGAGAATCGCTTGAACCCACGACGTGGAGGCTGCAGTGAGCCAAGATCACATCACTACACTCCAACCTAGGCAACAAGAGCCAAACTGTCTCAAAAGGAAAAAAAAAAGCACAAAACTGATGTCATTGGTTAATTAAATAAGAAAGAGCTATGCTGGTCAGGTGCAACCTCTCCAAGCTGCTTATATAAGGACAAAACTATATTTTTATAATAAACCTTTACGTGCCAAAAAAAAAAACCAAGAATGTCCACTCTCGCCACTTCATCATTGCACTGAACATCCTAGCCAGAGTAACCAGACAAGAAAATGAGTCCAGATCACTAAGAAAGAAGAAAATATATCTCTCCATGATCTTGTATACAGAAAATTCTAAGACATTCATACACAAAAAATACCATCAGAACTAAGAAACAATTTTAGCAAGAATCAGCCGGCGTGGTGCTCCCACCTGTAATCCCAGCACTTTGGGAGGCCAAGGTGGATGGATCACTTGAGGTCAGGAGTTCCAGCCTGGCCAACATGGTGAAACCCCGTCTCTACTAAAAATACAAAAATTAACCGGTGTGATGGCACGCACCTGTAATCCAGGTACTCGAAGGCTGAGGCAGGAGAATGGCTTGAACCCAGGAGGCAGAGGTTGCAGGGTTGCAGTGAGCCGAGATCACACCACTGCTCTCCAGTCCAGGTAACAAAGCAAGACCCTGTCAAAAAAAAAAGAAAAAGGATCCAGCAAAGTTGCTGCAGTGATACTGATAAATCCAGAACAAGATCAGCATATAAACATCAACTAATCAATTATGCTTCCATACATTAGCCATGAAAGGTACAAACATGAAATTAAGAAACCAATTCCCTTTGTAATATTATCAAAAAGAATAAAATACTTAGGAATACATTTAGTAAAAGAAGGGCAAGACTTGTACACAGACAACTGCAAAACGTTGTTGAAAACAATCAAAAAGGCCTAAATAAATGAGGCGTTCTATGTGCATGGATCAAAATACTTAATATTGCTAATATGGCAATATTTCTTGTAATGATACCCAGATTCAAAGCAATTACTATTAAATTCCCAGCAGATGTTTTTCTTTTCAGAAACTGACAAACAGATTTCAAAATTCAGTGGAAATGCAAGAGACCCAAAATAGCCAAAACAAACTTGCGAAAGAACAGAGTTGGAGGACCCTCACTTTCTGATTTTAAAACCTACTTCAGAGCTACAGCAATCAGTGCAGACTTCCACATTCCGGCAGCTGGGAGGCACAGCTGTAACAGCTTGTTTCTTGCCCATCCACACTAAAATGAAGCCTGTGAAGAGAAAGAAACAACCACAGGACTCCCTGACGGCTACCTTTTGCCTTATCTTAAACATAGATCAACAGCCAAGGACTAATGGTGTTTGAAGAATATCTGCAGATGAAAGTAAAGGATCAAGTCAAACAGATAGAAAGGTTGATCCCAAGTAAACAGATATAATTCAGAGAATAAAAGAGAGCTTTGAAGAAAATTGGTATTTTAAGAGAGGTGACATCAAAAGAAGACATTACATCCAATAAAAAAAGAACAGGATGCCATGAAAAAGGAACATGGAGAGGGAAAAATACACATTTCAATCAGAGAACTCCATAGATATCAAGGAAGCTGTGAACACAGAGCAAAATATCAAAGAGATGGAAAATAAGGCAATGTGTAAGAGGATTCAAAGACCAGAAGGGAAAACATTTAACTAAAATGTGTTCCAGAAAGTAGTAAAGGAATTGAGGAGAGGAAATTACTGTATAAGTAATAAAAGAATATTCCCCAGCTCACATTCAAACTGAAAGAGCCTATCAGGGAAACAGCCATCAACAGCTGCTAGTACAATGCAAAAAGAGACATTTTGAACCTTTTAACAGACATTATCTATGACATATTAGAGCCAAAAAAAAAAAAAAAAATCAAACCTGAATCTAATCAAGCCTCTACCTTTAACCCTAATTCACAGAAAATACAGGAAACAAAGGAGCTTGTTACATGGGGAAACAACCAACATATTCCAAATTGTGGGACTCTCTCCCATGTTCTTAAACAAATTGCAAAGAGAATAAGAGACAGACAAAGAGAAACACACACAGACAGAGGAAGATTATAGATAGAGTGAATGAGACTTAAGAGACATAGCATGATGACCTATAATTCCAGCACTTTGGGAGGCCAAGGAGTGAGGACCTCTTGAGCCCAGGAGTTCAAGATCAGCCTGGACAACATAAAGAGACCCCATTTCTACAAATAAGAAAATAAAAAAAATAATTAGGCATTTTTTTGACACACCTGTGGTCACAGCTACTTGGGAGGCTGAGGTGGGAGGATTGCTGGAGCCCGCGAGGTCAAGGCTGCAGTGAGCCATGATTGTCCACTGCACTCCAGCCTGGGTGACAAAACAAAAAGAGAGAGAGAGAGAAATCAAAAGAGAGACATATAAATTACTTGCAAGATAAGGACTTTATTTGAAGCCTAATTGGAACAAGCTCGAAAGCACACACAAAAAAGAGGCAAATCAGGAAAATTTCAACAAATACCACGTATTTGATGACAACAAGGAATTATTAATATGGTTTATGATTTTTTAAATCCCTTATCTTTTATAAAAAACATAATAAATTATTTGTAAAAAAATAATGATGTATAATTTGCTTCAAAATTACTGGTTTCAGGTTGGGTGGGGTGGCTCATGCCTATAATCTCAGCACTATGAAAGGCCGAGGCAGGTGAATCACCTGAGGTCAGAAGTCTGAGATCCGCCTGGCCAACATGGTGAAACCCCCTCTCTACTAAAAATGCAAAAAATATGCCAGGTGCAGTTGTTTCCAGCTACTCAGGAGGCTGAGGTAGGATAATACTTGAATCCAGGAGGTGGAGGTTGTAGTGAGCCAAGATCAAGCCATTGCACTCCAGCCTGGGCAACAGAGTGAGACTCCATCTCAAAAAAACAAAAACAAAGGACTGGGTTGGTAAGTACAGCAAACGATTGAGATGAAACAAGACTGGCAATAAATTGATCATTGGCCACACACAGTGGCTCACGCCTGTAATCCCAGCACTTTGGGAGGCCAAGGCAAGCGGATCACCTGACGTCAGGAGTCTTCCAGCCTGGGCAACATGGTGAAACCCCGTCTCTACTAAAAATACAAAAATTAGCCATGCATGGTGGCGGGTGCCTACAATCCTAGCTACTCCAGAGGCTGCGACAGGAGAATCGCTTGAATCTCGGTTGCAGTGAGCCGAGATTGCGCCACTGTACTCCAGCCTGGGCAACAAAAAGCGAAATTCCATCTCAAAAAATAAATAAACAAATAAATAAATAAAATTGATCATTACAGAGGTTGGATGAGTGATACAGGAATATATGTAGGTTTATTATACTATTTTATCTTCTTTTGTATGTGCTTTAAATTTTCCATAATAAAAAGATTTGCATTAATTAATTAATTTCGGAAGAACCTATCAGAAAAAGGAGGGCTACCAGAGTACATACTCTCTGTCAGGAATGTCATTGTGAAATTTAATTTCCCCCAACATATAGAAAAGATTCTTAAGCCTTCCAGAGAAGGAAAAAATAGTTTACCTACAAATAAGAATCAGATTAGCATCAGGCTTTCACAGGAACAATAATGGGTGTTTGAAGCCAATGAAGCAAGACCATTAAACTTCTAAAGGAAAATTCTCTTAAACTTAAAAGTATCTATCCTGTAAAATAGCTATCAAATATGAGAATAAAGTTTGCAAGAGCTCAGGAAGTTTGGTTCCCATTCTCCCTTTGTGGGACGTTGCTTGAGGAAGCTTGAAGCAAATAGAGAATAAACAAAAAAAGAAGCAAATATGATTTCAAGAAGAAAAATGTATTGAAGTACAAGCAGTAAGTGAATTTGTAGGGAAATGACAGAAAAAAATATGTTTCTTCTGCCAACAAGAAAGATATGAACAAAACTAACTATATAAAGTACAAAAAAAGTTCACCTTCACAAGTAAAAAAAAAAAAATCCATGTTTAAATAAGATATTTTTTAATCATATTATCTCACAAGTGTTTATAAGTATAATAGCTGGTGAGGTTAAGATTTGGTGAAATAAAAATTGTGTATTGTGGTAGGGTAGGCAGAATAATGGCCCCAGAGTTAGCCACACCCTAATCCCTGGAACCCAAGAATATGTTACCTTGCATGGCAACAGGGACTCTGCTGATGTGATTAAGTGTAAGGACATTAAGCTAGGAAAATTATTGTTGGTTATCTGAGTGAGTCTAGTCTAACCCCTTGAGCCCTTAACAACGAAGAACCTTTTTGTCTGGGTCAGAGAGATACAACCACCAGAGGCAACAGAATGAGTCTGAAAATGGCAGCATGAGAAGGATTCAATACCCTATTACAGATGTAGGCGTCATCTGCCAGGACCAGAGAGAGGCGTCATGGAGCTAAGGACAGACGCAGCCAACAGCCAACAGCCAACAGTGAAACAGGAGCCTGAGTCCCACAACCCCATGGAACTCCATGCTGCCATCTGAATGAGCCAAAAAAAAAAAAAATGTATTCTTCCGTAGAGCCTACAGAAAGAAAGTCAGCCCTGACAACAATCTGATTTTAGCCTGATGGGACTTGTACCGTATCTCTGACCTGCAGAAATGTAAAATAATATGTTTGCATAGTTTAAACCACTAAATTTGTGGCAATTTGTGATAGCAGCAATAAAAAACTAAGACAACTGGCAGAAGTGTAAATTAGTAAAATTCCCCAGCAATGCAATAAGAAAAAGTAATCAGAGCTTTAAGAATATTTATATCCTTTGACCAAATAATTCTACATCTGGGAATCCATACTCAGGAAATACTCGTAAGTATGGAAAACTCTTAACTAAAAAATATTTATCACAGCATCATTTATATTAGCAAAAAGCTGGAAGAAAAAATATTAATGTCCAACACTAAGTAAAATGTTAACAAATCCACTTAAAGAAATATAATGTCAAATAAAAATTAGACTTATTAATTACACAATATGAGGACATGTTTTTGCTATAGTGTTAATTATTTAAATGCTCTTTAAGATACATAGAAAAGAAATACCTAAAAGAAAAATACGCAGAAACATTAATAGCAGTTGCATTTGAAAAGAGGTCACTTTAAATATGCTTTCTATTTCTCTGCATTACTGAGTTTCTGTTAATGAACCTGGGTGCTCTTCGTCTGCTGGTAGGACACAGAGGGTTGGGGTATGGATGATGTTAGCATCTCTCAGATAGTCGAGCAGGGGCTTTTACTCAACCCTGTGTAACTTGAATCTGGCTCTAGGTGGAGATGAAAATGTTGCTTGGGGTGTGAAGTGGGTTCCTGGAGCATTCATGCTGACATTCAGGGTTAAACATTCAAATCTCCACATTCTGTAGCCTCCAGTTCCCGGGTTCTCCTAAGGCCGAGGTGCTGCCTGAGCACTTGAAAATGCTGCCCTCTACTGCACAGAAATAGCCCTGCAGGAAAAGCTACCAAAAAACAGTAACTGGGCCCAGTAGGGACAAGGCCCCCAGGAAAGTAGTTGACTCACAGGAACTAGCCTTTAATATACTCAGAAAACAAGTGAAAACTCCAGCCCTAAAACCCAGATTTAGCAAATACATTCTGCTCCAGGGCTTCAGATATTATCTCATCATCACCCTCAAGTTGTGCTTACGCAAGTCCCCCTGACAGCAGGTGGATAGGGTAGGATAGCCCCAGCCTTGGAGCTAAGGGCTGCGGCCGCGTTCCAGAGTACTCCAGACAGGTCCAGAAACAAGACCCTGGAGTGTCGTTCTTGGAAGGCCAACCAAAGTTCGACACGAGGATAGAATAAACTAATGAACTAATAAACGTTAATCAAACAGTACTGCGGGCCTCTAATTTGATCACTATTTGGCTATTCTGGTCTCTAATTGAGAACTGGCCAATAAGCAAAGCAGTTCATCCTACAACTTTGTTCTTCAGGGGTGGAGCTCTCAACTTCCACCTGCAACCCAGGCAGAAACTGTAGGTTGCAGTTTTTTGCTTCTCACCCCCTGGAAGCAAGTTATCACAATCACCATTGCATTGCCCAACAGCTCAGTAAATGGGATTGGATAGAAACTAGCGTTCTCAGGCCCTTTGATCTCCTGAGGCTGTCTGAGCAGTGCCAAATTCAGCCTGCCAAATGCACTGCCCTTCAGTATATTCTGAGAATATAATAAAGGGAAGGGAAAGAGTGCGAGAAAAACTTTTCCACTGAAATAATTACACTCACCTAATTATAGCCCAATTCTACTCTCAAATGTTGATCCATTATTCCCAGAATTGCTCTGTGCCATCCCCTGCAAACACAAGCCCCCCATATACAAACACACACATGCAAACATACACTTTCCTATAAATAAAGAGGAAATATACCCTAAATCCAAGGACAGTAATTGGCTTCGGGCTGGTGTTGTATAAACTTATTGTGATTCTCCTTAATTTACACTAACTGGAGCATGACCCTGGCGACAGCCATCTGGCCCTAATCACCATCTGGCACTCTCTCTCTTTGTGCTTTTGACCCTTCCACCTCGGATACCACAGGCTGAGCTGTCTCATACCAAAGGGCCTTTTTTTCAAACTGCTACTTATGAAATTTACTAAAAAAATTTGCTCTCTCTTCATTCTTAGTTTTTTTTTCCATTCCTCATTTCTAATGGCTTAAAAATTATAAACCCAACGATTTTATTCCTTTACTCTTTCAAAAACTATAGTTGGCATGTATAGCATTATTCAGAATGCTGTTGGGACTAGACAGTGTAGTGGGAAGCAGTGTAACAGAGTATTAATGGCAGCAATGGTAATATTTCACCATTACTCTCAATGGCAAAAATCGCAATTACTTTTGCACCAATCTAATAATTCAAAGCAGGGATTTCAGAGCCAGACAGACCTGGATTTTAATCCTTACTCACCATCTGCTAGTTATAAAGTCTTGAATAAGTTTTTTAAACTCTCTCTTTAATCAATGAATTATTTTAAAATATATTTTCAAAATTCAAAATGCATAGAAGATTAAGATAATTTTTTCTTTTTAATTGAGGTATAACATTAAAAACAAATTTTAAGTGTTCAGCCTAATTTTTGGAAATGTATCTATAACCACAGCCGATGAAAGTATAGATATTTCCAGTATTCAGGAGGCTTCCTTCTGGTCCTCCTTCAATAGATACCCCTTCCATAGAACTTTTCCATTATAGATTAGTTTTGCCAATTCTTAATCATCATATATTTGGAATAATGAAGTGGATACTCTTGTGCCTGGCTTCTTTCTCCCAATATTATTGCTATGCAATATGCCAATTTTTTTTTTCCCAGAGACTGAGTCTTACTCTGTCACCCAGGCTGGAATGCAATGGCACACTGCAACCTCTGCTTCCTGGGTTCAAGCGATTCTCCTGCCTCAGCCTCCCAAGTAGTTGGAATTACAGGCATGCACCACCATGCCCAGCGGACTTTTTTGTATTTTTAGTAGAGACGGGGTTTCACCACGTTGGCCAGGGTGGTCTCCAACTCCTGATCTCAGGTAATCCACCCACCTCAGCCTCTCAAAATGCTGGCATTACAGGTGTGAGCCATCATGCCCAGCCACAAATTGACAATATATGTATCATTCTATTTCTAGGTTAGCCTATTTCTAGATTATATATGCTGTCTCATTGATATATTTGTCTGCCTTGGCATCAATATCATTTTAGGGAGAATTGACATCTTGACACCAAACCTTCTGATCTGCTTCTATAATTTCACTCAAGGTTTTGTAGTTTTCAATGTACAGATCCTCACATATGAGTCAGATTTACCCATAAGCATTTCATGTTTTAACATTATTAGAAATAATGATTTTTTAAATTGTAATCTAATTCTTTGTTGCTAGAATAAAGAAATACAAATGAGTTTTATTTGTTTATCTGTATCCCACAACCTTGCTAAACTTCCTGGTTCTGAAAACTTTTATGCAGACCCCACAGGATTTTCTCGGTAGTAATCATGTCATCTTCAAGTAGACAGGTTTATTTCTTCCTTTCCAATGTGAGATACCTTTTATATGTTTTACTTGTCTTATTGTACTGGGTAGAACTTCTATACAACATTGAATAGAGGTAACAAAAAAGAACATACTGCCTTGTTCCTGACTTTAGGGGGAAATATACAGCCTTTCACAATTAGGTGTGATAGTAAGATGTAGGCTTTGCAAACATCCTTTATCACATCTATTTCTTCTATCCCTAGTGTCACAAGACTTTTTATCAGGAAAGGATTTTGGATTTTGTGAAATGTGTTTTCTAAATCTTTGTCTTTTTGTCTGTTAATATGTTGAATTCTGCTTATTAATTTTCAAATGTTAAGTCAACCATGCATTCCTGGACTACAGTCTACTTTGTTATATTATCCATTTAATATATTGTTTAACTCTATTTGCTAAAATTGTGTTAATAATTTTACACCTATGCAAGGCCAGGCGCAGTGGCTCACACCTATAATCCCAGCACTTTAGGAGGCTGAGGTGAGCGGATCACCTGAGGTCAGGAGTTTGAGACCAGCCTGGCCAACATGGTGAAACCCCGTCTCTATTAAAAATACAAAAAATTAGCCCAGTGTGGTGGCACACGCCTGTAATCCCAGCTACTTAGGAGGCTGAGGCAGGAAAATCACTTGAACCTGGGAGGCAGTGGCAACAAGAGTGAAACTCCGTCTCAAAAAAAGAAAAAAGAATATTACACCTTTGTGGGAGCCAGCCTTTAAAATGGGTCCCAATAGTCTCTGCCTCCTAGTATTTATACTCTTGCGTAGTCCCTTATTGTTTTTTTTTTTTTTTTTTTTTTTTTTTATTTATTTATTTATTTTTTATTTTTTTTTTTTATTGCATTATAGGTTTGGGGGTACATGTGCAGAACGAGCAAGATAGTTGCATAGGTACACACATGGCAGTGTGCTTTGCTGCTTTCCTCCCCTTCACCCACACTTGGTATTCATCCCCAGGCTATCCCCCCCAGCCCCCCCCTGCTGTCCCTCCCCCATTCCCCCCAACAGTCCCCAGTGTATAGTAGACCGCCTCTCTGTGTCCACATGTTCTCATTTTTCTCACCCACCTATGAGCGAGTATATGCGGTATTTCTTTTTCTGTTCTTGTGTCAGTTTGCTGAGAATGATGTTCTCCAGATTCATCCATGTCCCTACAAAGGACACAAACTCATCATTTTTGATTGCTGCATAATATTCCATGGTGTATATGTGCCACATTTTCCCAGTCCAGTCTATCATCGTTGGGCATTTGGGTTGGTTCCAGGTCTTTGCTATTGTAAACAGTGCTGCAATGAACATTCGTGTGCATGTGTCCTTATAGTAGAACGATTTATAATCCTTTGGATAGATACCCAGTAATGGGATTGCTGGGTCAAATGGAATTTCTATTTCTAGGTCCCTGAGGAATCGCCACACTGTCTTCCACAATGGTTGAACTAATTTACACTCCCACCAACAGTGTAAGAGTGTTCCTATTTCTCCACATCCTCTCCAGCATCTGCTGTCTCCAGATTTTTTAATGATCGCCATTCTAACTGGTGTGAGATGGTATCTCAATGTGGTTTTGATTTGCATCTCTCTAATGACCAATGACGATGAGCACTTTTTCATATGTTTGCTGGCCTCATGTATGTCTGCTTTCGTAAAGTTTCTGTTCATATCCTTTGCCCATTTTTGAATGGGCTTGTTTGTTTTTTTCCTGTAAATCTGTTTGAGTTCTTTGTAAATTCTGGATATCAGCCCTTTGTCGGATGCGTAAACTGCAAAGATTTTTTCCCATTCTGATGGTTGCCGATTCACTCTAGTGACTGTTTGTTTTGCTGTGCAGAAGCTGTGGAGTTTGATTAGGTCCCATTTGTCTATTTTGGCTTTTGTTGCCAATGCTTTGGGAGTTTTGTTCATGAAGTCCTTGCCTACTCCTATGTCCTGAATGGTTTTGCCTAGATTTTCTTCTAGGGTTTTTATGGTGTCGGGTCTTACGTTTAAGTCTTTAATCCATCTGGAGTTAATTTTAGTGTAAGGTGTCAGGAAGGGGTCCAATTTCTGCTTTCTGCACATGGCTAGCCAGTTTTCCCAACACCATTTATTAAATAGGGAATCCTTTCCCCATTGCCTGTTTTTGTCTGGTTTATCAAAGATAATATGGTTGTAGATGTGTTGTGTTGCCTCCGATGCCTCTGTTCTGTTCCATTGGTCTATATCTCTGTTTTGGTACCAGTACCATGCTGTTTTGATTACTGTAGCCTTGTAGTATAGTTTGAAGTCTGGTAGCGTGATGCCTCCCGCTGTGTTCTTTTTGTTTAGAATTGACTTGGCTATGCGGGCTCTTTTTTGGTTCCATATGAAATTCATGGTGGTTTTTTCCAGTTCTGTGAAGAAATTCAATGGTAGTTTGATGGGGATAGCATTGATTGTGTAAATTACTTTGGGCAGTATAGCCATTTTCACGATATTGATTCTTCCTAACCACGAACATGGAATGTTTCTCCATCTGTTTGTGTCCTCTCTTATTTCATTGAGCAGTTGTTTGTAGTTTTCCTTAAAGAGGTCCCTTACATTCCTAGTGAGTTGTATTCCTAGGTATTTTATTTTCTTTGTAGCAATTGTGAATGGCAGTTCGTTCTTGATTTGGTTCTCTTTAAGTCTGTTATTGGTGTATAGGAATGCTTGTGATTTTTGCACATTGATTTTATATCCTGAGACTTTGCTGAAGTTGCTTATCAGTTGCAGGAGCTTTTGGGCTGAGGTGATGGGGTCTTCTAGGTATACTATCATGTCGTCTGCAAATAGAGACAATTTGGCTTCCACCTTTCCTATTTGAATACCCTTTATTTCTTTTTCTTGCCTGATTGCTCTGGCTAGAACTTCCAGTACTATGTTGAATAGAAGTGGTGAGAGAGGGCATCCTTGTCTAGTGCCAGATTTCAAAGGGAATGCTTCCAGTTTTTGCCCATTAAGTATGATATTGGCTGTTGGTTTGTCATAAATAGCTTTTATTACTTTGAGATATGTTCCATCAATACCAAGTTTATTGAGGGTTTTTAGCATAAAGGGCTGTTGAATTTTGTCAAATGCCTTCTCTGCATCAATTGAGATAATCATGTGGTTTTTGTTTTTGCTTCTGTTTATGTGGTGAATTACATTTATAGACTTGCGTATGTTGAACCAGCCTTGCATCCCCGGGATAAATCCTACTTGATCATGATGGATAAGTTTTTTAATGTGCTGTTGCAATCGGTTTGCCAGTATTTTATTGAAGATTTTTGCATCTATGTTCATCATGGATATTGGCCTGAAGTTTTCTTTTCTTGTTGAGTCTCTGCCAGGTTTTGGTATCAGGATGATGTTGGTCTCATAAAATGATTTGGGAAGGGTTCCCTCTTTTTGGATTATTTGGAATAGTTTCAGAAGGAATGGTACCAGATCCTCTTTGTGTGTCTGGTAGAATTCGGCTGTGAACCCATCTGGACCTGGGCTTTTTTTGTGTGGTAGGCTCTTAATTGCTGCCTCAACTTCAGACCTTGTTATTGGTCTATTCATAGTTTCGGCTTCCTCCTGGTTTAGGCTTGGGAGGACACAGGCATCCAGGAATTTATCCATTTCTTCCTGATTTACTGGTTTATGTGCATAGAGTTGTTTGTAGTATTCTCTGATGATGGTTTGAATTTCTGTGGAATCTGTGGTGATTTCCCCTTTATCGTTTTTTATTGCATCTATTTGGTTGTTCTCTCTCTTCTTTTTTATCAGTCTGGCTAGTGGTCTGTCTATTTTGTTGATCTTTTCGAAAAACCAGCTCTTAGATTTATTGATTTTTTGAAGGGTTTTTCTTGTCTCTATCTCCTTCAGTTCTGCTCTGATCTTAGTTATTTCTTGTCTTCGGCTAGGTTTTGAGCTTTTTTGATCTTGCTCCTCTAGCTCTTTCAATTTTGACGATAGGGTGTCAATTTTGGATCTCTCCACTCTTCTCATGTGGGCACTTATTGCTATATATTTTCCTCTACAGACTGCTTTAAATGTGTCCCAGAGATTCTGGTACGTTGTGTCTTCATTCTCATTGGTTTCAAAGAACTTCTTTATTTCTGCCTTCATTTCATTGTTTATCCAATCAACATTCAAGAGCCAATTGTTCAGTTTCCATGAAGCTGTGCGGTTCTGAGTTATTTTCTGAATTCTGAGTTCCAACTTGATTGCACTATGGTCTGAGAGACTGTTTGTTATGATTTCCGTTGTTTTGCATTTGCTGAGGAGTGCTTTACTTCCAATTATGTGGTCAATTTTGGAGTAGGTGTGATGTGGTGCTGAGAAGAATGTATATTCTGTGGATTTGGGGTGGAGAGTTCTGTAAATGTCTATCAGGTTTGCTTGTTCCAGGTCTGAGTTCAAGTCCTGGATATCCTTGTTAATTTTCTGTCTGGTTGATCTGTCTGCTATTGACAGTGGAGTGTTAAAGTCTCCCACTATTATTGTGTGGGAGTCTAAGTCCCTTTGTAAGTCATTAAGAACTTGCCTTATATATCTGGGTGCTCCTACATTGGGTCCATATATATTTAGAATCGTTATCTCTTCTTGTTGTATCGATCCTTTTACCATTATGTAATGACCTTCTTTGTCCCTTTTGATCTTTGTTACTTTAAAGTCTATTTTATCAGAGATGAGAATTGCAACTCCTGCTTTTTTTTGCTCTCCATTTGCTTGGTAAATCTTCCTCCATCCCTTTATTTTGAGCCTTTGTGTATCTTTGCATGTGAGGTGGGTTTCCTGGATACAGCACACCGATGGGTTTTGGTTTTTTATCCAATTTGCCAGTCTGTGTCTTTTGATTGGTGCATTTAGCCCATTTACATTCAGGGTTAATATTGTTATGTGTGAATTTGATACTGCCATTTTGATGCTAGCTGGCTGTTTTGCCCGTTGGTTCATGTACATTCTTCATTTTGTTGATGGTCTTTAGCATTTGGTATGCTTTTAGGATGGCTGGAACTGGTTGTTTCTTTCTATGTGTAGTGCCTCTTTCAGGAGCTCTTGTAAAGCAGGCCTAGTGGTGACAAAATCTCTGAGTACTTGCTTGTTCGTGAAGGATTTTATTTTTCCTTCACTTATGAAGCTCAGTTTCGCTGGATATGAAATTCTGGGTTGAAAGCTCTTTTCTTTAAGGATGTTGAATATTGGCCCCCACTCTCTTCTGGCTTGTAGTCTCTGCTGAGAGATCTGCTGTGAGTCTGATGGGCTTCCCTTTGTGGGTGACCCGACCTTTCTCTCTGGCTGCCCTTAGTATTTTCTCCTTCGTTTCAACCCTGGTGAATCTGACGATTATGTGCCTTGGGGTTGCTCTTCTTGCAGAGTATCTTTGTGGTGTTCTCTGTATTTCCTGGAGTTGAGTATTGACCTGTCTTGCTAGGTTGGGGAAATTTTCCTGGATAATATCCTGAAGAGTGTTTTCCAGCTTGGATTCATTCTCTTCGTCACTTTCTGGTACACCTATCAAACGTAGGTTGGGTCTCTTCACATAGTCCCACATTTCTTGGAGATTTTGTTCATTCCTTTTTGTGCTTTTTTCTTTAATCTTGGTTTCTCGTTTTATTTCATTGAGTTGATCTTCAACTTCTGATATTCTTTCTTCTGCTTGGTCAATTCGGCTGTTGATACTTGTGCATGCTTCGCGAAGTTCTCGTGTTGAGTTTTTCAGCTCCTTCAATTCATTCATATTCCTCTCTAAGTTGTCCATTCTCGTTATCAATTCCTCGAATCTTTTTTCAAATCTTTTTTCAAGGTTCTTAGTTTCTTTGCACTGGTTTAGAACATGTTCCTTTAGCTCACTGAAGTTTCTCATTATCCACTTTCTGAAGTCTGATTCCGTCATTTCGTCACATTCATTCTCCGTCCAGCTTTGTTCCCTTGCTGGTGAGGAGTTTTGGTCCTTTTTTGGAGGTGAGGTGTTTTGGTTTCGGGTGCTTTCCTCCTTTTTGTGCTGGTTTCTTCCCATCTTTATGGATTTATCCGCCTGTTGTCTTAGTAGTGGCTGATTTTTCAATTGGGTCTCTGTGTGGACACTGAGATTGTTGATGATGAAGTATTTCTGTTACTTAGTTTTCCCTCTAATGATCTATCCTCTCTGCTGTATGAGTGCTGAGGTCCACTCCAGGCCCTGCTTGTCTGGGGTATACCTGCAGCAGCTGCAGAACAGTGAGGGATGATATCAGTTTCTTTTTCTGCTGCCCTTGTTCCAGAATGATGCCAGCCAAATGTCAGTCTGATTAGTCCTTTTCTGGGGTGACTCCTTGGATATACAGAGGTCAGGGAGCTGCTTGAGGAGACAGTCTGTGCTTTATAGGAGCTCCAGTGCTGAGCTGTGAGCTCCGTTGTTCATTCAGGGTTGTTGGGAGGTTATGTCTGCTGCAATAGAACTCATAAAACACCACTCTTTTTTTTTTTTTTTTTTCACCCTTAGATGCTCTCTCTCAGGGAGTTGGGGCTTTCTTTATGAGTATCTGTTGCACTGTCCTGCCCCACTAGGTGGCAGTCTATTCACTATTTGCCTGCCGGGGCTCTGACCTCCTAAGGCGGGTCCGCCCTGTTGCGGCCCGGCGGACTCTCTCTGTTATGGCAGGTTGCCTCGGCAACGGCAGGCTGCGTCAGTCCTGGGCGGTACTTAAGTGGGGGTGCACTTTGTCAGGAATGGTGGACGCCCCTCCCTGACCGGGCTGCACCGTCCTAAATGCCGGCAACAAAACTCTCAGCCCCAAGCGCCTCCAGTCGCCGCCCTGCTTGTCCCCGTGAGCGTGGGACCCGCCGAGCCCGATCACCCTGCTCCCTGCCTCAGAGTCCGTCCTCTCTCTCTCTCTTCCTCTCCCCAAGCTGAAAGGTCGACTCTCTCACTGGCGCCCCAGGAGCCTGCCAATAGGGCACTGGGATCCGTGCGATCTCCCGTGCCGCTGCCCACTACCCCGGCTCAGATCACGCTTCCCAGGAAACTCCTGGTCTGGCTCATTGTCCAAGTCCTGTTCAATCAGATGGACATGCCAATCTGCCCTTCCAAATCTCAGATTGCCGGTTTAACAGGGCACCCAGACCAGTGAGTTCCGCGCCGGGTCCCGCTGCGGCGCCGGCCGAAGAGGCAGCGGGAGCCGGTTGCGTTAGCCGGCTGCTAGCGTCCCGTGTCTCTCCCACACCTGGGACTTTCAACGCTCTGTGGGCATAAAAGGAACATCCGAGAATGCGGCTAGGACTCACCCTCTGCGCCTTCACCGAGAGCTGCAATCCTGAGTCACCTCTACGACGCCATCTTGCCTCCCTCCTCAGTCCATAGTCCCTTATTGTACAATAGTTGACCAATATTGTATTATAGACATGAGGCTACATCACTTCTGAGGTTAGTTATAAAAGACACTGTAGCTTCTATCTTGCTGCTGTCTCTCTTGCTTGGGTCATTTGTGCTGAGGAAAGCCAGCTTCCATGTCATAAGGCCCTATGGAGAGGCCCATATGGCACAGAACTGGGGCCTTTTACCGAAGACTACATGAGTGAGCTTGGCATCAGGGTCTCCAGCCCCAGTGCAGTCCAGATGACTGCCGCCTTGGCTGACGGCTTGGCTACAACCTCATGACAGAACTATCCAGCTAAGCACTCCTGGATTTCTAATCTTCAGAAACTAAAAAATAAATACGTGGTGTTATGGAGCAATAAAACAAAATAGACACCATGAAGTACCTGGAAACATTTGATCCTTGTAAGCAGGTCTTGCTGAAGCAGGTAGTGCAGGCAGTGTTTTGTGGGAGTTTTTTTTTTTTCATCATCAAATGGGAGAATTTATCAGTGAATGGGAGAGAACATACTATCATTGAGAAAACAATGGCAAAGATACACAGATAAAAGAGAAACAAGGAGAACGGTAAGTACAAGTTTAGGGTTCCTAGCATCAGATGGTAGAAAGCCAGGCCCCTTAGTGATACTGACCATCTTGTCAAGGATAGGACATGTGGAAGAAGAGAAGCCACTTGTTTCATTGATTAAAATGAAGAGAATGCAGCCACCTATTACATTTCACAAGAAAGTCTGACTTGACCTAAATACAGATAATTCTACCAAGACCATATTACATAGTTCAATTAAGAGCCACTATTTCCTCTGTAAATTAGTATTTATTCCATATTGACCCTAGGTGATTTTAATTTTTTATTAATCTATTTTCAGAAGGCTAATTTTAAAATGTCTTTATGAGAACACAGAGATACTTTCTATCTTGTTAGGCTGAACGAGAACTGAATTTATGTGCCTCTAATGAGATTAACCTGAAGTATGCAGACTATGAAATTTTTGGGGTTTTTGTTTTTTTGTTTTTAACAGAGTCTTGCTCTGTTTCCCAGGCTGGAGAGCAGTGGTATGATTTTGGCTCACTGAAACCTCTGCCTCCCTGCTTTAAGTGATTCTCCTGCCTCAGCCTCCTGAGTAGTGGGGATTACAGGCCTGCACCACCACGCCTGGCTAATTTTTGTATTTTTAGTAGCAACAAGGTTTCACCATGTTCCAGGCTGGTCTCAAACTCCTGACCTCAAGTGACCTGCCCACCTCGGCCTCCCAAAGTGCTATGAAGTTTTTTTTAATTTTTAAAAAATTGACCTTGAATTTGATCAAGCTTCAGTTATAACTATAATTTTCAAGAAATATGGAGGCGAGAGGAGCATGTTAAAGGACCTCATGGAAACACAATCCAAAATCTGCAAATCTATGTTGAAAAAATAACGTTTTTTCTAACAAATAAATATCAAACAAAAATTAAAAAAAAAACAAAGAGGGAGGACCTGTATACATTTTTAAATATTTAAGGGAACATTTCAGAGACATATTAGTCAAAGGCAATAAATAGGCTTTAGAGCCTGATTCAAAGAATTCAACATACAAAAGATATTTATGAGATACTTGGGGGCTGGGCACAGAGGCTCACACCTATAATCCTAGCACCTTGGGAGGCCAAGGTAGGTAGAGAGCTTGAACTCAGGAGTTCAAACCAGCCTGATCTACAGGGTGAAACTCCCTCTCTACAAAAAATACAAAAATTTAGCCGGTGTGGTGGTGTGCACCTATAGTCCCAGCAACTTGAGGGGCTGAGGAAGGAGAATCACTTGAGCCCGGGAGGCGGAGGGTGCAGTGAGCCAAGATCTTGCCACTGCACTCCAGCTTGGGTGACAAAGTGAGATCTTGTCTAAAAAGAAAAAGGTATTAGAACACAGCGGGAGGCATCACGCTACCGGACTTCAAACTATACTACAAGGCTACAGTAATCAAAACAGCATGGTACTGGTACCAAAACAGAGATATAGACCAATGGAATAGAACAGAAGCATCGAAGGCAACACAACATATCTACAACCATATTATCTTTGATAAACCAGACAAAAACAGGCAATGGGGAATGGATTCCCTATTTAATAAATAGTGTTGGGAAAACTGGCTAGCCATGTGCAGAAAGCAGAAACTGGACCCATTTCTGACACCTTACACTAAAATTAACTCCAGATGGATTAAAGACTTAAACGTAAGACCTGACACCATAAAAACCCTAGAAGAAAATCTAGGCAAAACCGTTCAGGACATAGGAGTAGGCAAGAACTTCATGAACAAAACACCAAAAGCATTGGCAACAAAAGCCAAAATAG
Source organism: Saguinus oedipus (assembly GCA_031835075.1). Lineage (NCBI taxonomy): Eukaryota > Metazoa > Chordata > Mammalia > Primates > Cebidae > Saguinus > Saguinus oedipus. Next base: position 30,184,437 of record CM063190.1, on the reverse strand, counting down.
ACAAATGGGACCTAATCAAACTCCACAGCTTCTGCATGGCAAAAGAAACAGTCACTAGAGTGAATCGGCAACCATCAGAATGGAAAAAAATCTTTGCAGTTTACACATCTGACAAAGGGCTGATATCCAGAATTTACAAAGAACTCAAACAGATTTACAGGAAAAAAACAAACAAGCCCATTCAAAAATGGGCAAAGGATATGAACAGAAACTTTACAAAAGAAGACATACATGAGGCCAACAAACATATGAAAAAGTGCTCATCATCATTGGTCATTAGAGAGATGCAAATCAAAACCACATTGAGATATCATCTCACACCAGTTAGAATGGCGATCATTAAAAAATCTGGAGACAGCAGATGCTGGAGAGGATGTGGAGAAATAGGAACACTCTTACACTGTTGGTGGGAGTGTAAATTAGTTCAACCACTGTGGAAGACAGTGTGGCGATTCCTCAGGGACCTAGAAATAGAAATTCCATTTGACCCAGCAATCCCATTACTGGGTATCTATCCAAGAAGACTATAAATCGTTCTACTATAAGGACACATGCACACGAATGTTCATTGCAGCACTGTTTACAATAGCAAAGACCTGGAACCAACCCAAATGCCCATCGATGATAGACTGGACTGGGAAAATGTGGCATATATACACCATGGAATATTATGCAGCAATCAAAAATGATGAGTTTGTGTCCTTTGTAAGGACATGGATGAATCTGGAAAACATCATTCTCAGCAAACTGACACAAGAACAGAAAAAGAAATACCGCATATACTCACTCATAGATGGGTGAGAAAAATGAGAACACATGGACACAGAGAGGCGGTCTACTATACACTGGGGACTGTTGGGGGAAATGGGGGAGGGACAGCGGGGGGGCGCTGGGGGGATAGCCTGGGGATGAATACCAAGTGTGGGTGAGGGGGAGGAAGGCAGCAAAACACACTGCCATGTGTGTACCTATGCAACTATCTTGCATGTTCTGCACATGTACCCCCAAACCTATAATGCAATAAAGATTAAAAAAAAAAAAAAAAGAAAAAGGTATTTATGAAACACTTGAGAAAGTGCAAACATTGGCTGGATATTACATGATATTAAGGCATGACTGTTAATTATTAAGGTTTTAAAAATATTATGAGCTGGACATGGTGACTCACACCTGTAATCTCAACACTTTGAGAGGTTGAGGTGGGATCACTTGTGCTAAGGAGTTTGAGACCAACCTGAGCATCATGGCAAGACCTCGTCTCTACAAAATAAGAAAAAAAATTAGCTGCACCAGTGGCCTGTGCCTGTAGTCCCAGCTACTTGGGAAGCTGAGGTTGGGGGAGTATTTGAGCCCAGGAGGTCGGGGCTGCAGCCCAGGAGGTAAGCCATGTTCACACCACTGCACTCCAGCCTGGGTGACAGAGACCTTGTCTAAATATACATATATACACACACACACACATTTCTTCATAAATATACACATATATTATTCACACTTATTATGAATATATTCATAAATACATATATACACATGTATGTATATACGCACACACATACACTGGTTATTGTATCACTCTGAAATACACTGTTACTGAAGTATTACAACCAAGGTGTTGTACTGATTTTAAAGTAACTCAGTGGGTGGGTGGGGTACAGGGGGAAGGTGGGAAATAAATGAACCAAGATTAACCACAATTAATTGTTAGAAACTAGGTAATAGAGGCTTATTACTCTGTTCTATTTGTATGTTTGAAATTTTTTTAAGTAGACACAAACTGTAGCCCTCTGGATTTAGATTCTGGGTTCAATTCTCAGCTTTGCTTCTTATGAGGTATATCATCTTAAAACAATTTACTTAAGCTCCATGCCTCAGTTTCCCTGTGGGCTGGACAATAAAAGTTCCCATGTCATAGGAAAGTAATAAGGATTAAATGAGACAATGTATGTAAGGTGCTTAGTGCAACACCTGACACAGGGTTAAGCATTAGAACAACATGTTGGCCATAGTTACCATCCTTACTGAATATTTACTTTATATAAACATGAGAGTTAATCTCTCTTCTATTACATTTCAGACCTTTTAGAAGTCTATAAAATAAGCCGGGTGTGGTCCTTAATGCCTGTATTCCCAGCACTTTGGCAGGCCAAGGTGGGAGGATTTCTTGAGCCCTGGAGTTCGAGAACAGCGTGGGCAACATAGCGAGATCATCTTTACAAAAAATTAAAATAAAAAATTAGCTGGGGGAGGCTGAGGTGGGCAGATCACCTGAGGTCAGGAGTTTGAGAACAGCCTGACCAACATGGAGAAAACCCATCTCTACTGAAAATACAAAATTAGTCGGGCATGGTGGCACATGTCTGTAATCCCAGTGCTTGGGAGGCTGAGGTAAGAGAATTGCTTGAACCCGGGAGGCGGAGGTTGTGGTGAACCGAAATCATGCCATTGCACCCCAACCTGGGCAACAAGAAGCAAAACTCCATCACAAAAAAATAAATAAATAAATAATTAGCTGGGCATGGTGCTGCATGTCTGTAGTCCTAGCTACTTGGAAAGCTGAAGTGGGAGGATCTCTTGAGCCCACAATTTCGAGACTGCAGTGAGTTATGATTGAGCCACTCCACTCCAGCCTGCGCAACAGAGTGAGACCATGTCTCTAACCTAAAAAAAAAAAAAAAAAAAAAAGTAAGGAATTTATTTTAAAAAATAAAATGTGTATTTTAAACTTTAAAAGGAAATGTTTTCTCATTTCAATCTTACCCATATCACCTGCTATATATTTTACTGTATAAAATACATACAGTACAAATTGTACACATCATTCTGTAAAAAGAAAGCAAAAAACATTGTCTACCAGAATAAAATTTGAGATCTGTGAGAAAGATCATTTCCTGGGAAGTGGAATAACTGGAAGAGAAACCGAATAATTGATGTGGAAAGGATGAGTCATGAAGCTATAAGGATGGACTTTTTGTTCCTATGGTGTCCTAATTTTATGGAGAATTTGGAAAACACTGTTTATATAAACATATTTGGTGTCACCACTGACTCACTGAGCTTTTTGGCAAGCTTTAGTCCTCTCAGCTGTAAGAAGACATAATATAATACTGAATGCATACATTACATCAGAGGACTCATATTAAACCTCTTGCAGAAAAGCTTTTTCTCAAAGTGCATTACCTTGAATTTCTACAGAATATTTCCTTCATATATTCCTCTGAATCATAAGGCATCATCATATTTCACAAATGAAGGCACTCTATTAAATGCACAGTGCCAAAGACACCAGCATAATGAAGACTGTCTTCTACTGCAGTGGTGCACATTCCACTCTGAAAGCACATTTACATCCCCACCTCAACTGCACCGCAGCTGATTGTACCCCAAAGTTCCTTCTCAGCTGTACCAAAGTGGCTAATGTGAACATCTTTGGTTAATTTTTCTTTTGAGCCTTTATAAAATATAAAGCTTTTTATCATAATATTAAGAATACATTGTCTAAAAATTTATATAGAGAAAAATAATCTACCCATAATGTCATCACCTTAACACTTTTTTTTTTTTAAACAGAGCCTTACTCTGTCATTCAGGCTGGAGTGCAGTGGTATGATCTCAGCTCACTGCAACTCTGCCTCCTGGGTTCAAATGATTCTACTGCCTCAGCCTCCAGAGTAGCTGGGATTACAGGGGTGTGCCACCGCACGCAGCTAATGTTTGTATTTTTAGTAGACACGGGGTTTCATTGTCTTGTCCAGGCTGATCTCGAACTCCTAACCTCAGGTGACCCACAAGCCTCTGCCTCCCAAAGTGCGGGGATTATAGGTGTGAGCCACCATGCCCGGCCTTAACACAGTATTATACTTTTTACTTCTCATTCAGCCTGAAACAAGTGTCTGTAATATTTTTAAACCTAATTATTCACTAACTTTCCCCCTTTCTATTCCCTGCCTACCACCTGAACTCCATTTCAGAAAATGCTAAGTCAGAGAGGGTTAAAATTTAGAAAGACCCCTATTTAGGCTGATTCTTTCTAGCAGTCTATTGCAAAGTAGAATTATCCCCAGAATGCCTGCTTCCCAGCCTTGTCTATTCATCTTTTGCTTGTACTGTACTCAAGTGAAATGTTCTTCACTCTTCTCTTCCCCTTATCTAAGCTTTCAAAGCCAGAATATATCCAAGGTCTCTTCCCTCTCATCCTTGGTTATTGATTTCTAAGCTAAGTCTATGCCTCCAAATCAGTAATTCTCACTCCTAGCTGCCTTTTGGAATCATCTAATGCTTTTTATAAATTAGATACTCTGGCCTTCTACCAGACTGAGAATCATAATCTCTAGGATTGAAGTAAAAAACCTGTAAGATTTTTAAAAAATCTCTCCAAGTAATTCAGAGGATCCTAAGGATTGGAAACCATTGTTCTAGCAATTACAGTTCTCCTGGTCATGTCTTGCTAATTTCATCTTTCATTCTTTGACCACCATCAGTACCACCCCCTTGGGTGTTTGAAAGAATAAAGCTCATATAAGCTATCTATTTGGTTTCCGGCTTAATTTATTATTGCTCTGGAAATGTTGGCCTCTCTCAGTCTCTCTCCCAAATTTATGTTCCCTTTTTAGTACCATCCCTGAAAAAAAAAAATCAACTTTTATTCTTGATTCAGGCAGTACCTGTGCAGGTTTGCTACATGGATATATTATGTGATGCTGAGGCTTGGGGTACAATTGATTCTGTCACCCAGGTAGTAAGCATAGTACCCAATAGTTAACCCTTTCCCCTCCCTCTCCCTCCCTTCTCTAGTAGTCCCCAGTCTATTGTTGGTATCTTTATGTTCATGACTACCCAATCTTCAGCTCCCACTTAAAAGTGAAAACATGTGGCATTTGCTCCAACCATCCCATTACTGTGTATATATCTAAAAGAAAATATAAATTGTTCTACCAAAGATACCTGCACTTGTATGTTCATCACAGCACTATTCACAATAGCAAAGACATGGAATCAAGCTAGGTGCCCATCAAAGGCAGACTGGATAAAGAAAATGTGATACATCTACACCATGGAATACTATGCGGCCATAAAAAATAAAATCATGTCCTTGGCAGTAACATGGATGCAGCTGGAGGCCATTATCTTAAACAGATCAACACAGGAACATCCCTTAACCTTTGGTCAGCCTCCCCAAATTCTCTTACAGTGATCAGTCTCAAACCTTAATGTACTCCAAAATCACCCAGACAGTGTTAAAACACTCATTTCTGGGCCACACCCCCCAAATGCATAATGTAGTAATTCTGAGAATCTGTATTTCTAACAAGTTTCGAGGTGATGCTGATATACCTGGTCAGGGAACCACACTTAGAAAATCAGTTATAGATTTCCCAATTAGACCCATATTTTGGGCATTAATCACCTAGCAACTTGATGCAGTTAAGAAACCCTCTTTTCTCCCCAAAATAATTATAAATCTTTCTTTCATGATCCACTTCTAAACCAAAATACACATTTCCACTTAGAGGTAATTAAATCGGGCTGGGCATGGTGGCTCACACCTGTAATCCCAACACTTCAGGAAGCTGAGGCAGGCAGATCACCTGAGATCAAAACCAGTCTGGCCAACATGGTGAAACCCCGTCTCTACTAAAAATACAAAAATTAGCCGGGCATGGTGGGAGGCACTTGTAATCCAGCTACTCAGGAGGCTGAGAAAGTAGAACCACTTGAACTCAGGAGGTGGAAGTGGAGGTTACAGGGAGCTGAGATCACGCCACTGCACTCCAGCCTTGGCGACAAGAGTGAAACTCTACCTCAAAAAAGAATAAAGGTAATTAAATCCAATAAATCCTAACTAAAATGTTTGAGTGACTGCTATGAGAAAAACATGGTTCTAATTACTAAAAACCACACCAATTTTTCATAATACATTTTAGAGTTATTAAGGAACATTTTCTTGTTAGTACATATAGACATCTAACCCCAGTTTGAGAAGAGAGTAGCTCTACTCTCAAAATGATGGTTAATTTTATGTGTCTACTTGACTGGGTTAAGGGATGCCCAGATATCTGGTAAAACATTATTCCTAGGTGTGTCTTTAAGAGTTTCTAGAAAATATTAACATTTGAATCAGGAGACCAAGTAAAGATTGCCTCATCAGTGTGGGCGGGCAGCATCCAATACACTGTGTGTCTTTGAGAGTGTTTCTAGAAAATATTAACACTTGCTGGGCGTGGTGGCTCATGCCTGTAATCCCAGCACTTTGGGAGGCCGAGGCGGGTGGATCACAAGGTCAAGAGATCAAGACCATCCTGGTCAACATGGTGAAACCCCGTCTCTACTAAAAATACAAAAAATTAGCTGGGCACGGTGGCGCGTGCCTGTAATCCCAGCTACTCAGGAGGCTGAGGCAGGAGAATTGCCTGAACCCAGGAGGCGGAGGTTGCGGTGAGCCGTGATCGCGCCATTGCACTCCAGCCTGGGTAACGAGTGAAACTCCGTCTTAAAAAAAAAAAAAAGAAAGAAAATAATTAACACTTGCATCAGGAGACTGAGTAAAGAAGATTGCGCCATCAGTGTGGGCGGGCAGCATCCAATACATTGAGGGCCTGAATAAAACAAAAGGGCAGAGGAAGGGTGAACTGGCTTTACCTGAGCTGGGACATCCATCTTCTCCTGCTGCTGGACATCTGCACTCCTGGTTCTCCAGCCATCAGACTCAGACTACAATTTACACCATTGGCTCCCCTGGCTCTCAGGCCTTCCAGTTTGGACTGGACCTACACCACCAGCTTGCAGAGGGCAGATCACAGGACTTAGCCTCCAGGATCACGAGACAATTCCTTGTAATAAATCTTTCTGCTGAGCGTGGTGGCTCATGCCTGTAATCCCAGCACTTTGGGAGGCCGAGGCGGGTGGATCACGAGGTCAGGAGTTCAAGACCAGCTTGGCCAGCATGGTGAAACCCCGTCTCTATTAAAAACAAGAAAATTAGCCAGGCATGGTGGCCCGCGCCTGTAATCCCAGCTACTCGGGAGGCTGCGGCAGGAGCATTGCTTGAACTGGGGAGGTGGAGATTGCAATGAGCCAAGATCGCATCACTGCACTTGAGCCTGGGAGACAGAAACTGTGTCTCATAAATAAATAAATATTTCTACATATATTTCAGTTGGTGCAAAAGTAATTGCAGTTTTTGCCATAACTTTGACTATCCTATCAGTTCTGTTTTTCTGGAGAACCCTAATACAATGGGATCCTTCGATGAGGACATGCTAAACTCCAATTTATGATTGTCTTTGTTTAGCTCTTCTATCTTTTCATTGTTACATGGGTTAGTTTTGTCTCTGTAACCAGAATGTTAAGTTTTTTAAGGACAAGTCTCTGTGTTACACTTTTTATATCCCATCTAATACTGCTGGCCATGTGATAAGCACTCAGTGCTTACTGGCTCATTAATTCATTACTTCCTGATATGTATTTCCTAAACCAGGGCTGAAAATAAGACCATGAATTGCAAAAACATCCACATTGGTCAATAGAAAAACAGATTTCCAAACCAACTGAATGATTTGTGTTTTAGTCATTCTTGTAGCATATGCATGCTTTTCCTTGCCTCTTTTTACCCAGATAACTGAAATCTATCTGTACTATGATGAATAAAGAGGAAATGCTAGCAATAGTAAGCTGGGATTCTAAATAAAATCAAAATTACCAATAAAAACCAAAACTTCTAGGAAAAGAAGAGGCAGAAGTTGAAAATTGAATTTTTCTTTATTTCCAATAGGTATCACTAATAATTCCTTTGTGGACATCAAAACTGGATCAAATTTGAGAGGCAGGAGTGAAACTGAAATAAAATCAAATATTCAAGTAACATATCCATTGGGCTTATATTTTCCTTTGTGACTATCAAAATAGTTATTAAATCACAGCTGGTGGGACCTTACCAGACTCAAAGTGACTATCAACTCTCAAATAAATTATCCACCATTACTGCCACATTATTCTAGCTTTTATTTTCATAAACATTTTACCCAATTTTGAATTTTCTGAATTATAACAATTATCTAACAAGGGCTCATACATATACATAATGCTACCTTATCATTTCATGGCTCAGAGGTTCTCAGACTTTGTTCCTTTTTTTTTTTTTTGAGATGGAGTCTCCCTCTATTGCCCAGGCTGGAGAGCAGTGGCGCAATCTTGGGTCACTGCAATCTCCACCTTGGGTTCAAGCGATTCTCCTGCCTCAGCCTCCCAAATAGCTGGGAATATAAGCACATGCCACCATGCCCAGATAGTTTTTGTAATTTTAGTAATGATGGGGTTTCACCGTATTAGCCAGTCTGGTCTTGAACTCCTGACCTCATGATCCTCCCACCTGCGCCTTCTGAAGTGCTGGGATTACAGACATGAGCCATTGCACCTGGCTCAGACTTTGTTCTTAACACCCAGTGTTTCCCAGCCATCACTCCTCTCCAATAAAACCACTACGACAGTCCCAGGCTTCCATTCTTCCCTTTTCCTAGCATCATTAGTATCTTCTTAAAATAGGGGAAGAAGAAATAGCAAGGCTCAAGAAAAGAAAGAAGTGGATCACATCATTAGCACCAGTTTTTGGCATTCGAGAGCTAAAAATTCTACAATTCCGTTCTCACAACCCATTTGGAGATCATTTCAATGAGAAGTCAAACTTCACAAATCTTTTTAAAAACTGGAATAGATAACAATAGCAACATTGAGCTGTTATTGAAATAAAACAGAAAATATGCTAAATGAAGTATTTAGGCCTTAGTGCAAAAAAAATTTAGATAGATCGATGGACATCAACATCACATGCTCTTCAAAAAAAAAAGTGATCCTTAAACAAAAGACCCACCCCATGACATCCTATCTTGTGACAACTTGTTAGTGTAAAATAAAATTTACTCATCTCTGTTCTAGATACGACTTTTACAATCTTTCATTTATCCGGACATTCATTTTAATACTTTTAGTCAATACTTAAATGTTATTTAAGATGCATTTATAAAGCTCAGTCTTTTCATGCAAACAGCATTTTAAACACAGAAAACCCTTACTAATGACCAATGATCTATGGCCCATATTTAAAGAACCACCTTTTTCTTTTTCTTTTAATCCTCTAAAAAATAACAAACTGGAAGAGCCTGCCAGAGAAAATTCAGAAACTATATTCTTTTGAATTCCTATGTGCCACTAAATATTTGGGCAAAACAGAGTAAATAAAAAATTTGAAAACAAGCTTTCTGGACCTTGACACCATTGACACTTTAGGCCAGATAATTCTTTGTTGTAGGAGATTGTCCTGTGCACTGGAGGATGTTTAGTGACATCCCTAGTCCCTATTAGATGCCACTAGTACCATTTCACCTCCCCACTTGTCACAACCAAAAATATCTCCAGCCATGCAAATGCCCCTTTGGGAGGGGGACAAAACAATCTCTGGATGAAAGCTACTGTTATAAAGTGATAAGATAGAGCCCAAAGTTAGATATTCACTCAAAGAAGTTCTATGACTCTGCAACCTCAGTGAAGCATCAATTTGCTTTTATGCATTACCTTAAAGTTTCTCCGAACTTTCATATTTTCTCAATAAAATAATTTCTTCAAGGTACAAATGACACTCCAGAGACAAGAAGATACATTTATTTCACTGTCCAATTATTTTCTTAAAAAAGCTTAATATTTGATAAAATAAAACAAACTTTTAGTACCATAGAAACCTTTCAACATGTACAATGACATATTATTACTATGTACAACTTCAAAAACAAATGCTTCCAGCTCCAAGTAAAGTGATGTTCTGACTACAGTTCAGCTGTAGGAACTTTCCTGGATGGCCAATGGTTTCCTGGGCTTGGAAAAAGATTATATAAATAAGACCTTCAATGAGTTTGGAATCATAAAAATGCTATCTGAAGTTCAGTCATCTGGATCTTGGGAAGTGTACAATAGCTGTAAGAGTTCAACAAGCAAAATAAAACCCTGTGGATATTTAAACTTGAGTCATCCAGGGGGTCTTGTAAGTTCACAGTTGGTCTATCAAAAATAAAAGCTATTCCTATTGTGGTAAAACTTGGTATCTTGTTCAAATACCATTTTTCACCAGCTCATGAACTCCATTCTCATCGATGATTAGAGGTGCATGGAATTCTTTATCTGCCACATAACTTTCTAATCCCTAAAAAGAAGATTGAAATTAAACACAATTAGAAAATTTGCACTTGTCATGCAATGCTGGGCTTAGTGGCTATCATGATGATTTAAAGCACAAATTCCAACAAAGGTTGAGATGCAGAATTTAAAAGTCAAAAATCTATTTAATATACATTTTAGACTAGACTTAATGACAGATCTGTAAAAGCATAAAACAAAAATATAAAAAGAAACTTATTCTAATTATCATTTCTACAGTTAATAAGATGATAATCATTTTTCCTATAATCATCTCTCAATAAGGTTAACTTTTTTTTTTTTTTGAGACAGAGGAGTCTCACCCCTCTGCTGACTGCAACCTCCACCTCCCAGGTTCAAGCAATTCTTGTGCCTCAGCCTCCTGAGTAGGTGAGACTACAGGCGCCTGCTGCCACACCTCACTAATTTTTTGCATTTTTTAATAAAGACAGGGTTTCCTTATATTGGCCAGGCTGATCTCAAAATCCTGACCTCAAATAATCCACCCGCCTTGGCCTCCCAAAGTGCTGTTACAGGCATAAGCCACTGCAAGCAGCCAATAAATTTTCTAAGCAAGAAAGCTGTCTCTAATGCTACAAGTTCAACAAGCAAAATAAAACCCTGTGGATATTTAAACTTGAATCATCCAGGGGGTCTTGTAAGTTCAAGCAATACAAAGATCTCCAGAAAAAATATTACATAATTAAAAGAGTAGGGACCTCTAAATCCTCAAATCTTAAAAGTGACAGTACTAAGTATATAAACAAAAAGTTACACTGCATTTTAAAAAGCCAGATGATTTATCTAAAAACAAGCCTGATTATATATTTTACAAAAGTCTATTGCATTTCAATGAGTAGGTAACATGGACTAGATATTATAGATATCTGTTAATGGCAACTTACACTATGTGGGATAGATGCAAAGCCGTAACAGGAATTCTCAAAGAGAAGAATTCAGAACAAATGCAGCTTCTCAATTTGTTACCAGCAAAGCTCCTCAGAGCAAGACCATCAGAAAACACTGCACCTTCTCTAAGGTCACCCCTACTTAAATATAAAACAATGCCAGACTCCTGCTTTTTAAAAAAGTTTTATTTCAATTTTTTTTCTGGTATTTTTTTTTCTTTATAAAGACAAGGTCTCACTATATTGCCCAGGCTGGTCTCGAACTCCTAAGCTCCAGCAATCCTCTTTCCTCAGCCTCCCCACTGTGCCCAGCCTTATTTCGTTTTTAACTAACAATAATTGTATATATTTTTGAGGTGCAATGTGATGATCTGATGCATGTATACACTGTGGAATCATCGAATGAGGCAAATTAACATATCTATCACCTCAAATATTTATCCTTCTTTGTGGAGAAAAGATTTAAAATCCACTTTGTTGTTATTTTGAAATATAGAAAGCTTTGTAAAAGAAGAGAGGAAAAAGTAAAGCAGACTTACTTCTCCAGCATAGGAGATAAGAGGAGAGATTTCACACTGGATTGGTACATCATTGGCATCCTTCAAGCTAAGAAAAAAAACATGTGTTAAAGATTTTGCTTCCCATGTTACTCGCCAGAGCAAAAGTACAAACCATAACTTTCCTCTGAGAAGCTTTCAGATAACAGAATTTTTCTAAAGAAATGGAATAGATACTACCCTGATGATCATTAAATTCCCTGAGGATTAAGTTAATATGAAATTCTCATGGTCAGAAAGACACTATTTGGGGCAAGTGCCAATAATTATAGGTAGCTCTTTACAGCACTTCACTAGTTTTTACACACTGTCCCCTTACATATATCTCATTTTTTACCATTTCCAAGTTTCAATTTGATAAAAAGGCGACTACTTACTAGGTAGATAATACATGCCAAGCCCACTGCAAGGTGCTCTGAAACCTTCATATTGCATTTTAATCCCCACCACTACCCTGGTACTATTAATGTTGACAAACATTCTAAAGCTATACTATCCAATACAGAATTCAGTAGGTACATGGGGCTACTTAAACATAAATTAATTAAAAATTTTTTAATTAATTTAAAATTTAAAATTCAGTTTCACAGTCATAATAATCACATTTCAAGTGTTCAGAAGCCATGAATGGCCAATGACTACAAACTGGACAACAAAGATATGCAACATTTCCTTGACTGCAGAAAGTGCTATTGGACAGTTAAATTCTTTCCCAGTACGTGTTCTGTACAACCCAAACATCCTAGATTAGCTGAGCTGATTTATTCAATATGTTTCAAAGTACTTCTCTGTTACCAAAAGTCCCTTTTTAAAGAGCTAAGGCAGAACGCACTCAAGCAAAGAAAGACAAGGCCAAAGTCACTATTTGCTTCATCTAGGTCACAACCTGACATTTATAGCAATTCTAATTTCTAAGTTATCTAACGCAAAAGTCAATAGTCAATGCATTTGCAGTCATTAGACCTCTGTGTTATTTGCCACTTCAAGAATCTTACCAATAAGACACAGGACACAAAAAATATTAGTTTCTTGTCAAACCACAGCTCTTCTTTGCTTTCTCCAAGTACACAGTCTCAAACTTTGGTGGAGTCAAAATCAGAGGGCTTCTGAGTTTTGCTACAGTTAAACGGTTCTCTAACATTCAAAGCACTCTCTATCCTACTTCAACTTACTTATCCTGAGACTCTTCACTCGAATCAGACCAGTCACACTCTTTGGATTATTCCAAGTCATTCCCAACTATGGTCCCTTTGACCGTAAAAACCATACTCATCCTCCAAGATTTAACTCAAGCCCCAATCTTCTCTTGGCCACTAGATTTCACAGTGATTGTCTCCATCCATTTATTCATATAAAAAATAAATGTGGCTGGGCACAGTGGCTCATGCCTGTAATCCCAGCACTTTGGGAGGCTGAACAGGAGAATCCCTTAGAACCCAGAAGGCAGAGGTTGCAGTGAGCCAAGATCACACCATTGCACTTCAGCCTGGGTGACAGAGTGAGACTCTGTCTCAAAAATAAATAAATAAATAAAATAAAAATAAATGTGGCCAGGAGCGGTGGCTTATGCCTATAATCTCAAGCACTTTGGGAGGCCCAGGTAGGCAGATCACTTGAGATCAGGAGTTCAAGACCAGCCTGGCCAACATGGTGAAATCCCATCTCTACTAACAATACAAAAAATTAGCTGGGCATGGAGGCAAGCACCTGTACTACCAGCTACTTGCGAGGCTGAGGCAGGAGAATCGCTTGAGCCTGGGAGGTAGAGGTTGCAATAAGCTGAGATTACGCCACTGCACTCCAGCCTGGGTGACAGAGTGAAACATCGTCTCAAAAATAATAAAAATAAATAAATAAATGTATTAGACATCCGCTATGTCACTGCCTCCTAGAGTAATTATTGCTATAGCACACATTTAGCACATAATCGCATACTGCTTGAAAATGTTACTTTTCTTTTATGTACATGCATCTTGAACGTCCCAATAGGCTGTAAGAAGTGACTTGTTTCTCTTGTATAAGATACTTCAGCACCTAGGATACTAAGAGCACCTATAAACCTATGAGCAGGCCTACCAATGCTTGTTGTTTAAACAAATAAAACTACGAAAATAGAAAGATGATTAGAACTAATGAAGGAAAACGAGGACGCATAGGCAGGGCACACACCTCTCTACATACGTGCCAGATTCTACCACAAAAGCTCAAGAGGTCTAGTCCAGACCTTATGGGGCACCTCAAAGTCATACAGAACCAAATGAATTTTGAGTAGACACGCCAAGGAAGAAAAAAGAAAAAAGTGAGGACCCACCCCATTAATAAGAAGTATATAGCCCAGTCCTGCCTAAAGCCCTGAAGGATTCAGTGTAGCAGGAATGGAAGGTGGCTGTGAACCCAAGGAACACATATATATAGCTGGCCTGAATATATAACTTCCATTCTACTACCACAAGAAACTAAGGAGTCAACTTTAGTAAACAAAACTGGATGCCCTGAAGGAGGGAAAACAGAAGCTACCATCACCAAATGTAAAATCTCAGGATATAGGCAAATTAGCCCAATAAACCTACTGCCCCCCTCCCCGCCCCCAGTTCTTTAGCCATGCATCCTTTTGGTAGCTAACACTATTCAGTAAGCAATAAGGTGAGAAATAAAAATAACACTGAGCCAAAATTCAGCATCATTGTTTCCATTCTTTCAGAATATCTCCCAGCTGTGTCGTCCCTCTTTTACACAATATACTTCCTTTTCATCTCTCACTATTACATGATCTTCTTCAGCTGTCGGAGGGTCATCCTTTGCTGCTAAGGATTATGCAGGAACTATTTTTCAGTGCACTGTATCATTGAAAGCCAAATTTGATTCCACATTAATTATTCTACAAATGCCTAAAATGAAGTACATTGCGGGGAAGAATGTTAAATAAAAGAGTAAGAACTAAATAATGTTTAAAGTTTTTTTGTATCTTAACTAAAATAGCTAGATGCTGTCTTCAGTTACATAATTAAGAAACTATTTCACTGTTAGGTTGAAAGCTATGGTTCAATGACAAAGAAATTTAGTCAAAGTTTCATTTCTTAAATTATAAGAGCAGCTTGCTTCCATATATTAAAAATGTTGGATGAGACAGTAAGTGACAAAAGGCTCTGCATCTGAGGCATGAGGGACAATAGTCATCTATGGCAGCAGTCTCCAACTGCTGGGCCATGGACCAGTACTACTCTGTGGCCTGTTAGGACCTGGGCCACACAGCAGATGAGCAGTGGGCAAGTGAGTAAAGCTTCATCTGTATTTACAGCTGCTCCCACCGCTCACATTACTGCCTGAGCTCCACTTCCTGTCAGATCAGTGGCCACATTAGATTCTCGTAGAAGTGTGAACGCTATTGTGAACTGCCCATGTAAGACATCTAGGCTGCATGCTCCTTATAATAATCTAATGCCTGATGATCTGTCACTGTCTCCCATCACCCCCAAATGGTACCATCTAGTTGCAGAAAAACAAGCTCAGGGCTCTTACAGATTCTACATTATAGTGAGTTGTATAATTATTTCATTACAATGTAATAATAATGGAAATAAAGTATACTATAAATGTAATGTGCTTGAATCATCCTGAAACCTCCCCCAAGTCCATGGAAAAATTGTCTTCCACAAAACCAGTCCCTGGTGCCAAAATAGGTTGGGGACCACTGACCTCCAGCACCTGTAATAAACTGATCAGACCTTTGAGTCCATTTCCTTGTTTACAAAGTCACATCCCAGAAACATTGACACTCATAGGAATTTGTCAAGGCAGGGGAATGGCACAGACAGGTAAAAGCACGTGGGTGACCTTGATATCAGTGCTACTCTATTTCTGAGATAACTTACATCTTTGACCTATATATATTTCCCAAATTATCTTAAAAATCTTTTTTTTTTTAAGATGGAGTCTTGCTCTGTCACCCAGTTGAGGTGCTGCAATGGTGCGATCTCAGCTCACTGCAACCTTTGCCTCCCAGGTTCAAGTGATTCTCAGCCCCAGCCTCCTGAGTAGTTGGGATTATAGGCATACACCATCACACCGGCTAATTTTTGTATTTTTAGTAGAGATGAGGTTTCACCAGGCTGGTCTTGAACTCCTGACCACAGGTAATCCGCCCGCCTTGGCCTCTCAAAGTGCTGGGATTACAGGCCACCACACCCAACTTAAAAACTTTAACTTTCAAAATGTAACAATAAGATCCAGCTGTCTCTTAAGCTATAAAGACAATGGCTTTTCCAAACTCTGTCAGTACCCAGATGGGAGAGGATATGTGTTACTTCTAACTAAAAATGATCTGCCATTAAAACAAAAAGATTCTTTAGAAGCAATTGACTAAAATTAATGCAGTGACCAAAAAGGAGAGCTATTAGTAGGAGAATAAATCAAGAGAACAGTTTGCTCCATATTAAGGGTCATCAAATCAGCCTTTATACTGAGAGCATATACGCAATTCCACAAGACACATCTTCAGAATGGTATTTTTAATCCTGCCTAAGCTTATGCTAAAGGTGCAAAATGTGTTCTCCCTGGCCTGTAACCTTATCTATCACCTGTAAATTTGTCAGTTCCAGCTCCAACATCTATGGTGAGATTCTTTAGTGAAGCATGCTCCCCATTTCCAGCATGCAACAAGATTCTGAGTTAGTGTCATCCAGAGAGATACCTGCCACCAAGTAAGCAGTGCACCCACACCAAAGCTTCAACCATCCTCCCTCCAGACCCCCAAAAGGCAGAGCACTAAACTACGATGCCAGTTAGTATGGAGGGAAGCACAGCCCCACCACCATGCACTATAGGCAGGCTGGTATATTTACTTGTGATTGACATCAGCTGTGATGGTCTCTGACTTCCCAATTGTAGCACTGCTATGTGGGAATAAATAAGCATTAATGGGAATGGAAGCAAATCAAACAATAACAATGAAATGGAGTTGCAAAATATACTTGACTGAATGGCATGTATTTACGGTAAATCATAAATTTGTCCCAAGAAACAAAAGGGGGTAAAAAAATTAAAAAAAAAAACTCAATGGCCAAAGATGAAACATGAGGACAATATGATATGCCAAGAGCAAGCTTGTTGACAATACAGAGCCCAAAAGTGGCTTTGGACTGGGAGACAAAAGCTACCACTGCTGCTTCTTATAAAACCACTTATTTACTAGTAACTTCCAATGTTCAGTATTCTAACATTTTATTATTTTTTCTTGAGACTGAGTCTCACTTGGTCACCCAGGCTGGAGTGAAGTGGTGCAATCTGGGCTCACTGCAATCTCTGCCTCCTGGGTTCAAGCAATTCTCCTGCCTCAGCCTCCCAAGTAGCTGAAACTACAGGCGTGCATCACCAGGCCCAGCTAATTTTGTATATTTAGTAGAGATGGGGTTTCACCATGTTGGCCAGGCTGGTCAGGAGAAATCGCTTGAACCCAGGAGGCAGAGGCTGCAGTGAGCAGAGATCGCACCACTGCACTCTAGCATGGTGACAGATCGAGACTCCATCTCAAAGAAAAAACAGTAGTGAGGACACAGATACATGGGCAATAAAAACCAATCCTCTGTGGCTGAGGGACTTGCCCTGTGGTACAGTGTGATGCTGATTGGCTTTAACTATATGACGGGGTGGCTCACGCCTGTAATCCCAACACTTCAGGAGGCTAACGCAGGTAGATCACAAGACAGGAAGTTAGAGACCAGCCTGGCCAATATGGTGAAACCCAAATCTATTAAAAATACAAAAATTAGCTGGGTATGGTGATGCTTGCCTGTAATCCCAGCTATTCAGAAGGCTGAAGCAAGAGAATGTCTTGAACCCGGGAGGTGGAGGTTGCAATGAGTAGAGATCGCACCATTGCACTCCAGTCTGGGCAACAAGAACAAAACTGTCTTGAAAAAAAAAAAAGATTCCTCTTTACAAGTAAGTCAAACTACCAGTTTTTATAATAGGCAAAGTTATTGTTATTTCCCATCAGGAACTGTTCGCACATCAACACTTTGCTTTTTAAAAAAGATCTAGGAATACGGAGAAAGAGAGAAAGTCCAAGAAAGCATTTACACAAAAGAGAAAAGGTATTGACTTACCGGGGAATTGCTGGAAGGCGAGAGCCATTTTCATCTATGAAGTGGCCCCCTGCATTGAGGACCCAGCAATGATGAAGGGACATCAAAGCATGCCTTGCAGTAGTAGGGTTGTCTTTTCCATTCTGACTGTCAGCATTCTTTAGTGGGGAAAACTCATCTTCCCGTAATACTTCATACACCACAAACTTCCTAGAGTGAAACCATACAAAGACTTCTTTCTTATGAAACTGTATAAACAGCTTCTAAACCCCTGAACATAGCTAAGCCTTTGGTCTTCAATAATAGGCTTTCCTACTCCACTTTCAAATAAATGACAAATAAAATATTGCTCATTCTTGAACTAAAGAAAGTTGAAATTTTCTTTTTCAATGCAAAATCAGAAATCCTTGCCCCCCTCAACTATAGAACACTTCATCTTAAATCAGAAAGATTAGAAATCCTAATGTACAAAGATCACATTAGTATCTGTTCTGGAAGAAAAAAAATAGGCAAAAAAGATGATTTAGAAATGGAAAGATCAATTTCATTTTATTTACTTACGATTTTTTTTTGAGATGAAGTCTCACTCTGTCACCCAGGCTGGAGTGCAGTGGCGCAATCTCCACTCACTCCCACCTCCACCTCCTGGGTTCAAGTGATTCTCCCACCTCACCTCCTGAGTAGTTTGGTCTTTGCCTGGCTAATTTTGTATTGTTAGTAGAAATGAGGTTTCACCATGTTGGCCAGGCTGATCTCAAACTCCTTGGCCTCAAGTCATCCACCCGCCTCAGCCTCCCGAAGTGCTGGGATTACAGGCATGAGCCACTGCGCATTAATTTTATATAGCTAATTTGTCTTCCTCATTTTTGCACTAGTCAAATTCTGAAACAAGCATCTCAATATCAAATGTGATCTTTATATAATCTGAAAATATGTTTACTGAAACATTTATGCGCAGGGCAGAAAGAAGATATCCTAAATACAAAACAGGTCAATTCTTTATCTTAACCTTTTTAGTTTCTCATCCAAAATAAATGACTGTAACAACTTTACAGGAGAGGAAGGCTGGGCATGGTGGCTCATGCCTGTAATCCCAGCACTTTGGGAGGCTAAGATGGGAAGATCACTTGAGGAAGATCACAAGTACCTGCTCAACTCATTTAATAAATAAACGTGTGTGTGTGTGTGTGTGTGTGTGTGTGTGTGTGTAAAATACTTCACAGGAGAGCCAGAAACTATTTGAAACTAGCCAAAAAAAAGTTGTACTCATAGGCAACTCAGATCACACCCTGGTTTTATTCTAGAGAATCTTAATGAATCTACACTACATCAAAATCAAAATGCCATGTAAGATATGTGCCATCAAATGTTTCCTGAAAACAGTTTCATGACTAAGAGAGTGAAAAGTAACATTTTAAGACATTCATTTAACCTTACTGGTATTATTCAAAGCATACTTTGCAAACTGGAAGATGTCAAAGACAAATTTTTCCATCTTTATTCCATTGGGTTTGTCTGGCTTAATTAACTGTCCTCGGGTATCCACATAAGGAATCTTCTTTTGAGCCACATGGTGCTGCAACTGAGGTTCATAAACACTAGGAAGTAAAAGGAAAAAAGATATAATCACATTCCAGATTTAAAATGCCAAAAAATCTTATAACACTCAGCAGCAAACATATCAACAACCAATACTAAGATTTTCATAGTGAAGAGCATTTAAGTTTCAGTTCATATTTAAATAGTAAATGAATGGCTTTCCCTCAAGCATCTCTTTATATTTTTTAAAAATCAAATAATGATCTCCACTAAAACTGTATATGTATGCATTACAAATGCCTTAAAACTGGTTATGTGTGCATTAAAAAATGTAATAAGTTACTATGGATGAATCAATAATACAGCTACAAATGACATAGTAGATTGGGAAACATTTTGGAACTGGAGTTGATATTCTAAAGTAATGCTTATTAACTTTTTAAAAAGTAGACCGTTGCCAGGCATGGTGGCTCACGCCTGTAATCCCAGCACTTTGGGAGGCCGAGGCAGCTGGGTCATCTAAGGTTGGGAGTTTGAGACCAGCCTGGCCAAAATGGTGAAACCCTGTCTCTACTAAAAATTCAAAAATATTAGCCAGGCAAGGTAATCCCGGCTACTCGGGAGGCTGAGAATGAAGAATCGCTTGAACTCAGGAGGTGGAGGTTTCAGTGAGCCAAAAATGTACCATTGCACTCCAGCCTGGGCAACAAGAGGAAAACTCTGTCTCCAAAAAAAAAAAAAAAAAAAAAAAGTAGACAGTCATCTTGAATGTCTAAAAGCTAACTGAAACCGATAATGAGAATGTCCTTCATTTAAAACAATAGTGAGATAAAACAGCTCTTACTTTAACCTTTGTAGCCCTACCCAATGATTTTCATGCACGTGTCAAGTTCTCTTTCTTTATTCTTTAGCACACTAGTTTCTAAATGCCAGCCTGGGAATCAGCTGAATTAGCACTGTGCAGGCAGCTTTTTAAAAATACAGATGCCCCAAACTCATCTTCTGAAATCCTAATTCAGTTGTTGTAGGATGAACATCTGTATTTTTAAAAAGCTCACAGCTGTGGTGAGGAAAGTTTCATTTCTTACTCTTTGCTTCAACAGTACGTAGCACATAGTTAGGGGTGGGAGGGTTAGAAGGAAAGGGAGAAATGCTTTGGACTACTGTTAATGCACTAGGGAATGGGCTCTGAGAATTCCCACTTTATGATACATCTTACTAAAAACAACACAACATGAGATAAATGTCCATTTGATAAGTGATCCTCAGGAAAGATGAATTCTGGGGTACATGGACTTGGGGTGTCTTCCTGCCGCTCAAGTGTCTTAGTTTCTGATTAACAATAATTATAATTTTAAAAGACCCCCATCTTGCCCATACTTGACAACATCTCTCAGAAATGGTACAGTGAAGAAATGGTTGGCAATGTTCCCTGCATTAAACAGCAGTCGTCCATCTGAGCTTCGTTTTTGAGCTGTTGCCAGGGAAATCTCACTATATTCGACCACCTGGTAAACTCCATCCACTCGGCAAACCACTCCAACTGGTTCTGTGGGGTTCGTTTTCTCTACCACCTGCCCACCAAAGAAAGACAACAGTAGAAGAAGAAATTTATTGTGTCTTTGGAGATCTGCCATTGTCAAAGGCCACATTTACAACTTTGCTTACGCTAAAAGGTATTAAGCCAAGAAGAATCTTTAACTTCAGACAATTGACTATCCATCTTTATATACCTTGATAGACACTTTCCAACTGGAAATGAGCTATATTTCCTTCCTATGTATCACCTAACTAAACCATGGGCTAGAAATTCCATCATAGACATATATTTAGCACAGAATAAATCACATTCAACTGGAAATAATTAAATCAGGAGTCTATAACCCCCATTTATCTTCTATTTTTTATTTAATTTATCCTTAACCACATTCAATTACTTTGAGAATAAATAAAATGAAATTTCTCTTGGATTCATAAGACAAAAGACCAACTAAGTTAAGCATTTTGTCTCTCATTTTCTATTGTCCAATATTTCATTTGAAAATAGCATTTCTTTACTTTTCATTGGTCAATATGGCACTTTCCTTGTTTTTCAGGGACCTGAGTAGAAGGTAAAGGGGTTTAGAGCAGGTAGGTCATTAGCCTCCCAGTCCAACTTTAATCAGAAAACCCAACCATACTTATCTATTTTGCATACTAAATTTTATTTGGAATAAGTGATTCTATACTTTATAAAAATAATTTTGAAAACCAGTGATGTGATAATGTATCAGTGGCTCTGGGCTGATGGGTGGCTGAGAAAAAGAGTGTATACTAACATCAGAGAAAATGTAAGAGTATGTAATTTTTGAAAACCTCACAGATGATTTTGGTGTGCCACCACCCTAATCCCACACACCACTGACTTAAGTGTTTAGAAGAAAATTACAGAAGAACTGTATGCAATGCACTAATATAAATATAAAATCAAAGTTCAGATGAGATAAATATCCAACTGAAGAATCAAACAACAAAAACTACTTGTCAACCTAGGAAAGGTGAAACCTTGGTGTCTATTTAAAAAATATAAAAATTAGCCAGGCATGGTAGCACACTGGTGTCTCAGCTACTAGGGAGGCTGAGGAAAGAGGAGCACCTGAGTCTGGGGAGGTTGAGGCTACAGTGAAATGTGATTGCACCACTGCACTCCACTTGAGCCTGGGCAACAAAGTAAGACTGTCTCAAAAATATATACCTATTTGAAGGTATTGTTTTGTTTGCCCTGTCCAATTATCAATTTAGCATGCTTCAAAATATTTTTTTAAACTCTGTCCCAATTTGACAAGTCTATCCTAAGTAAACATGAAATTCTATTAATAAAGTTAAAACTTTTCTTCAATAAATTTCTTAAAACAAATAGAGTCAGTAGCAGTCTCATCCAGAAAACTAAAGGCACTATTGAGAACTTCGTTTACACAGCAATTAGAGATATAGGCACTGAGTCTAGCTCAGTGAGGCAGGACTGCTGGATAAGTAAGCCTGCTGTGTGGTTCACTGTTTGCCATCCTGAAGGAAACACAGTTCTTAATGAAAAGAAACTTTCTACCAAGGAATTAGATTAAACTGAAGGGGAACATCATGTAGTAAAATGATTTAAACCAATCATGGGCCTACTTACAATTCTTATGTAACAACCCATCACCACCCACTAACTCTTACTTCATGTATTCTACCTACAGTGGGTATCTTACTAGGCAGGGAATTTGAGATAGATTCCCTGCCCCCCCCTTTGTTTTTGAGACAGAGTCTCACTCTGCCACCCAGGCTAGAGTGCAGTGGCATGATCTTGGCTCACTGCAACCTCCACCTCCCAGGTTCAAGCGAATCTTGTGCCTCAGCCTCCTGAGTAGCTGGGACTACAGGCACCTGCCACCATGCCTGGCTAATTTTTTGTATTTTTAGTAGAGATGGGATTTCACCATGTTAACCAGGATGGTCTTGATATACTGACCTCGTGATCTGCTTGCCTCGGCATCCCAAAGCGCTGAGATTACAGGCGTGAGCCACCTCGCCCAGCTTCTCGTTTTTTTTTTTTTAATGCACACAGGTTTATTTTCCAATCACTGCTATATACTCCTACTCCAACCAGTCATAAAAAAGAAATATATGCATGGCTGGATGTGGTTGCTCACACCTGTAATCCCAGCACTTTGGGAGGCCAATGCAGGTGGATCATGAGGTCAGATCAAGACCATCCTGGCTAACAAGGTGAAATCCCATATCTACTAAAAATACAAAAAATTAGCCAGGTGTGGTGGCATGCACCTATAGTCTTAGGGAGGCTGAGGCAGGAAAATCATTTGAACCCAGAAGGCAGAGGTTGCAGTGAGCTGAGATTGCACCACTGTACTCCAGCCTGGGCAACAAGAGCAAGACTCTGTCTCAAAATAAATACCTACGTACATACATACATACATAAAAATATGCATATTCACATTTAACATTTTCCAAAGCTTTACATCTATGGCAATTATTAACCTCCAAATATTATAAAAGCATACATTACAGAAGAAAGCATTTGTAAACTGCATGAAGTGGGGAATCCATTTATATTACACAGAAAAGATATACAGTATAGGCTGGGTGCGGTGGCTCACACCTATACTCTCAGCACTTTGGGAAGCTAAGGCACCCAGGTGGATCACCTGAGGTCAGCCTGGCCAACATGGTGAAACCCCATCTCTAATAAAAATACAAAAAATTAGCTGGGAGTTGTGGCAGGTGCCTGTGATCCCAGCTATTCAAGAGGCTGAGGCAGAAAAATCACTTGAACCTGGGAGGCAGAGGTTGCAGAGAGCCACGATAGCACCATTGCACACCAGCCTGGGCAACAAGAGCAAGACTCCATCTCAAAAAAATATATATATATATATAGTATACACTTAAAAGCTTTACTCAATATTTCATAAATTTAATCCAGAAAAGCTGAGTCCAGGGCTGGGTGCAGTGGCTCACGCCTGTCATCCCTGCACTCTGGGAGGCCAAAGCGGGCAGATTATTTGAGGTCAGGGGTTCGAGACCAGCCTGGACAAATGGTGAAACTCTGTCTCTACTAAAAATAGAGAAAATTATCTGAGTGTAGTGGTGGGCACCTGCAATCCCAGCTACTCAGGAGACTGAGGCACGGGAATTGCTTGAACCCAGGAGGCAGAGGTTGCAGTGAGCTGAGATCACGCCACTGCACTACAGCCCAGGTAACAAGAGTTGAGACTCCATCTCAAAAAAAAGAAGATTTTTGAGCTATCAGCAAAAAACTAACCTAAAGAGTATGGTTGTATAATGTAATATAATACAAGACTCGGAAGTTGGGAACATGAATTCTAATCCTCGTTCTGCTAATCTGCTAATGTGACGAAGAACCTTAACCCTGGCTCTTAAAAAGTACTAGAACTCTGGCCGAGTGCAGTGGCTCAAGCCTGTAATCCCAGCACTTCGGGAGGCTGAAGCAGGCAGATCACCTGAGGTCAGAAGTTCAAGACCGGCCTGGGCAACATAGTGAAAATACTGAAAATAGAAAAAGACCTGAAAAAATAGCTAGGTGTGGTGGCGCATCCCTGTGGTACCTGCTACTTGGGAGGCTGAGGCAGGAGAAGTGCTTGAGCCTGGAGGCAGAAGTTGCAGTGAGCCAAGATTACATCACTGCACTCCAGCCTGGGCAACAGAGCTAGACCCTGTCTCATAAATTAAGTAAGTAAGTAAGTACTAGAAGTCAGAGTTCTCATTTCTGAGACTAAAGGGGTTGACAAGATGATCTCAGAAGTCCCTTCCAGGTTGAACATTCTCTGATTGCATAAAGTTAAACTTGGTGCTAAACTCATAGCAGAAAAATTTAAGTTTCTATTTCAGAAAAAAAGAGTGACACTAAGTGGAACAAATAAGAAATATACTGTTTTGTTTTGTTTTAATAAAGCTTAGTATGATTCTTATGATCCAATACACTATGCTTCTATTATAGTTTAGTAGCTATTAAAAACATAGTTCAGGGCCAGGCACATGGCTCACATCTGTAATCCCAGAACTTTGGGAGGTCATGAGGTCAGGAGTTCGACATCAGCCTGGCCAACATGGTGAAACCCCATCTCTATTAAACATATAAAAATTAGCTAGTGTGGTAGCATGTGCCTGTAATTCCAGCTGAGGAGGTGAGACAAGAGAATCACTTGAACCCAAGAGGCAGAGGTTGTCTGAGTGCAGATCCTGCCACTGCACCCCAGCCTTGACAGAGTGAGACACTGGCTCAAAAAAAAAAAAAAAAAAATGCAGTTCAGATACTCACAGACTATTGGAACAGAGAGAAGTCTTAAATAAATGAACCAACTCTTATTTTCAGAGTCCAGAGGAAGCTTATTAGGTCTACCAGCTTAATCTTTCAAAACTTACATTGGCAAATTTAAGATTTCAGCTTCTAGATGTGACTGTGCATAAAATTTCTAGATTAACTTTGACAGAAATAACTTACTTGGCAGATCTTTTTAAATCCAGACATTTCAAAATAATTTGAAATTTAATTTGTTTTTGTCAGAAGCCTAAATGGTTATTGCTTTTGGCAGAAAATTCTTCCCTTTCCATGCCTTCAAATAATTATAAAATTATCCTAATTTTCTTCTAATACATTTATGGTTTCATTTTTAAATATTTAACTGTGTAATCCACCTAAAATTGATTTTTGTATAAGCTTTGACAGAGAGATCTATTTTTAGCCAGTTATTTTATTCATTTCTCTAATTTGAAATGCCATATTTTATATAATGCGTTCTTACACACACACAGATGTGTTTTTGCCTGACCTACTCTATTTCCATTAACCTGTCATTCTATTCTGGTTCCAGTACCACACTCTTTTAAATTATAATTCCTTTTAATGCTTGATAGTTTGTCTCCAGTCCCCTTTCCTCCCTTATCTTCACCCTTTTTCAACATTTTCCCACCTTTGCATGTTTATTCTAAACTTTGTGATGATTTTGTCAAGTGTTCCTAAAATAGTCTCACTATGATTTTGATTGGGTTTGTATTATACTGTTTTTGATGAAAATGGATACCTCTTTTTTTTAGTTTGATTGCCTCTGAACTTCAGAAAATGGGTACCTTTACAGACTTCCAGTAATGTTCATATCAATATTTTTAAGTCTTTCAAAGTGTTTTTAAAAGTTTGTATGTCTGCTATTTTATTTCTAGCTATAACATATATTTTGTCTGCTACCATAAAGACATGCCATCATCTACACAACTAAAAAAGTGCTAAAAAGTACAATTACCCATTACATATCATTAAAAACCTCCCTCCAACTTAGTCTGCGTGTGGTCCTTCAAGCAGTTATTCATCTCTTTAACTGTCCTGATCCCTAACTTGCATATTTCCATCTTATTCAAAAGAACATCATGAGATACCTTGTCACATGACTTAGGAAGCCTAAATCTGTTATTGCTACCATATTTTCCTTACCTACTCAAATAACTTTGTCATAGGAAAAAAGGTGGGTTAATCTGATTGAACACAATTTGAAATTAATGAATCCAACCCAGGTCTAGTGATGACCACTTTCCCAAGTACTTACAAATCATCCTCACATCGTTTAAACTCTTACCTGTGATTGATAAGTATACAATATTACTTCTAGAATCAAGTTTTGCAAATTTAAGAAAAAAAGTGGGTGTGGGATAGTTTAGTTACTAATTTAGAGAGATAAATGGTTCTAAAATATTCAAATTACCCTAATAAACATGGTTTGATTTCTGGAATGCATATATGACAGAGAAAGACCATCAAAAGCCTCACCGCAGTTGAGAAAGGCATTACCTTTGCTCCACAGTCTGCTCCTTTCTGAATGCAAAATCCAATGAACCGTGGGTCTGCCACTTTTACTAATATGTTGTCAACACAATAGACATGAATGCTCCAAATGCCTCTTTGCTCCATATCCTCCACAATATTCTGGGCTGCAAGTGCCCGATAAAGACCACCATTCCCATCTGGAAGATAAAATAGCCCATTAGTAGCACACCAAAATCCATTATAAAGGTAACACAAAGATTGTTTCCAAACTGGGGTTAAGATCCCTGAAAGCCAAAATTCACATTACAAAGGCAAGAAAACTGAGTGTCTATAAGGAAGGAATTAGGTTTCAAAAAAATAAACTATAGTATTTTTAAGGTCACTTAGCATTAACTATTCAGATATTACACTATATGATATTACACTATCAATGTAAGATCAGGCAACTCCCCAAAATATATCTTTTTTTAAACTCAACCCCTTCTAATAATATATCGTACAATATAAAATCTTTTATCAGGCAACGATTATTTCATAACATTTCAAGTTTTATTAACATTTGTATGATTCAAGTTAGCTCTGTATTTATAACCTTAATGCTGACAATTTCACCCATCTCAAAAATAAAAATACATAAGTATTTTATATCAAATCATTTGTTAAACAAACAGATTGACAGGAAGGCCTATGGTGACTTAAACTAGATACAGATAAAGCCTCCTCTTTCTCCATCTATTTATAATGGTGCTTTAATGTACTTTGTCCAATAACAACCTTAGCCATAGCTTAAATGATGAAAAATTAGACTTTACAAAATACAGCAAAGAAGAGTAACTCTTCCATTAACCCAAAGAATTAAGATGAAATAAAAGCCTACATCTAGAGAGCACCACTGTTAATATTATTTTCAGCCTTTCCTACAAGTACAGATTCACATAAATATAAATCTGTCATAAATATATATTCACATAAATATAAATCTCAATTTTATAGATTGAGATTATACTCAGGGTCACTGAATGTGGCTACACAGGCAATACACTGTCCAATTCTAGTGGGTCCCCTTAACAAGTCACAACGTGTATGCACTACCTGGAATTGTGCGAAGCAGTGCCCCAATCATAAACTGTATGCAGTTTTTCATTTTGTATTCGCTTACTTAACCTACTGAAATAATTTTTATCATTTAATGCCACCAGTGATTTTAATGCTATTTAAGAATTAATGCTATGTGTAAACTACAATTTAGCCTCTCATTTATTAAATAGCATATGGTTTTTAAGTTTTCACTATAATAAATAATTTAGCCATGAATTTGCTATATGGCCAGCATGGTGGCTCACACCTGTCATCCCAGTAATTTGGAAGGCCAAGGCAGGTAGATCACTTGAGGTCAGGAGTTTGAAACCAGCCTAGCCAATGTAGCGAAACCCCATCTCTACTAAAAACACAAAAAATTAGCCAGGCGTGGTGGTGCATGCCTATAATCTCAGGTACTCAGGAAGGTGAGGCAGGAGAATCGCTTGAACCTAGGAGGCAGAGGTTGCAGTGAGCCAAGATCACGCCACTGCACTCCAGCCTGGGCAACAGAGTGAGGCTCTGTCTCAAAAATTTTAAAAAATAAAAAAAAAATACTTGAGAATGAATACCCTGAACGCTGCTCAAATTGCTTCATAAAGCTGACATTCACAACAAGTGCAAGTGTATCCATTCTACCAATGGGCATTTTTATCTCTTTAAATCATTTGCAAACTGCAAAAAATACATATATTTTAATTTTTAAATACCTAAATCACCATGTTAAAAAGAAAACAACATTTGATGATTTGTGTTATTAGCCTTTCTAGTCACTATTAAATAAGGACAATTACAAACCTGGAGCCATAGAAACTTTGTTCTTCTCTTCCAAAATAATTTTCCCATCAAAACTCATGGCAGGGAGCATTCCTTGCTGAAAAAATATAACATTCTCTTTTTTTAAACCAAAGTACTTGTGTTTGGTGAAGAATTCCTTTGTAGATTCCATTGTCCTGCCACTGGTCATTATATACCTTACAAGAGAAAATTACATCTTCTTAGCAATAGTGCTAGGTAAATTAGGGCGAAATAAAGTTTTGTCTATTTTCTAAGCTAAAGATATCTCTGAAAGCACTTGCTCATTATTTTGACTTCCTTCATGTTTTTTTTTTTTTGTTTTTTTTTTGGTAAGACACATTTATTACCTATTACCCAAGGGGAATTTCTTTCAGTAATTTCATCAACCCTTATGTATAAAATAAATCTTCTTAACAATATTAAACATACTAAACATACCTCCTTCCGGAAAACCTATAAAATGGCTTAAGAAAACACTTTAGAACTCTGTGAAAACATATTTTAAATTTAAAAATCCTATTCTGAGTAAATAGAGAGAAAAGGGCAACTGTAATAGAGTTTCATGATCTCTTGGGATTCTTTTTATTAAAATTTAAAATGCAATCTGGGCTCTGGCAACCCTCCACTTAAAAATCATAAAAGTATAATTGCACTTTCTGTTGTCACAAAAATCCAACCCACGCTAGTGTGGCAAAGAAGAAAAAAATTCTATCTAAAGCTATAATTAGTGACTGTGGTAGCTTTTGCCCTGACCAGAATGTAAACTACATTTAAGAAGGGATTTTCGTCTGTTTGGGTTACTGATTTATCCTCAACACCTAGAAACAGGCACTCAATATTTGTTAAATAAATAAACAAAATGGTATCATTTCACACCACAGGAGATATCTGTTGAACAAATTATCCTGAATATTTTGAACTTCAGATACAAAAGCTTTGGATATATTTAGAAGATGACAAAAGAAGTGGCTAAACTTCTCTGCATAAGAAAAGAACAAGGCCAGTCGTGGTGGCTCACGCCTGTAATCCCAGCACTTTGAGAGGCTGAGGCAGGCAGATCATGAGGTCAGGAGATCGAGACCATCCTGGCTAGCACGGTAAAACCTTGTCTCTACTACAAATACAAAAAAATTAGTCAGGTGTGGTGGCACGCGCCTGTGGTCCCAGCTACCCAGGAGGCTGAGGCAGAAGAATCGCTTTTGAATCAGGGAGGCGAAGGTTGCAGTGAGCTGAGATTTCTATTGCACTCCAGCCTGGATGACAGAGCAAGACTCTGTCTCAAAAAAAAAAAAAAAAAGAAAGTAAAGAAAAGAAATTCTGAGTTGTGAGGAGATGGAAGAAAGAGAGAGAAGAAAATTCAACATAATAGTAAGAGGCCAGGGCTGTTAAGTAGAATGTTGGCCACTTAGAACACAGATGTTCCTCCAAATCCCCCACAGGAGTCAAGATGAACAAAATAGTTCAGAGCAGGCCAATACTCACAGTGAACAGAGCTAGAAAAGCTAGGAAAATTACAGAAAGCATATTTTTAAAGGCATCAGAGGACTTCAGAGGCAAAACAGATTGGAACTAAACATCCAGAAAAAGAATCTTTCAAAAGGGAACTGAGGCTATACAGCTGTCTTGTTCTGAGGGCATCTGCTGATTTGGGGTACAGGCTAGCGGTGGAGAATCTGGCTTGGACCAAAGGCTGCTGCTGGGGGACAGGACTAGTGGAGCTTTTGTTGATCACATGGGACTGAAATAACGAGATAGGGACTTGGGGGACCTCAAACACACAGCTGAGATTCCCCTCAAAACATGCTAACCTCCAAAACTGCCTGGGGGAAGAGATTAAAGAGCTGAGCCACAAACTTCTAAAAAGCAAAGCAGGATCTTCTATAATCTTTTGGTACTTAGGAAACTAGGACTGGCTGGACACAGTGGCTCACACCTGTAATCCCAGAATTTTGGGAGGTCCAGGCGGGTAGATGGCTTTAGCTAGGAATTTGAGACCAGCCTAGGTAACAAATGAAACCATGTCTTTACAAAAAATTAGCCAGGCATAGTGGTGGGTGCCCATAGTCCCAGCTACTGGGGAGGCTGAGGTGGGAGGATGGCTTGAGACCAGGAGGCAAAGGTGGCAGTGAGCTGAAACTGCACCATTACACTCCAGCCTGGGTGACTGAGCCCGACTCTGTCTCACAAAAAGAAAAAAAAAAAAGGAACTAACACTAACCAAGGTGGAGGCCCTGAGAACCTGAGAATATAGCATACTAGCAGAGGCTGAGGACACGAGTATGGCCCATAGCACAGAAGTCAATACAGCTTTTGCCTGGTGTGTATGTGGAAGAGGCACAGGCATAGGAGAGCTAAATAACCTAGTACTTGAAAATATGACTTTCTAGATGGAGAGAACTCACTGAGTACTTTAAGCTACTCGGTTAGGAATATAAAAGTTGGTGGTGAGTATATATTGCTCATTATGTCAACAGTGGTCATCTATCAAGCAATAATATATATTACTTCTAACATATATAGTAAAGTGCACCTCCCAAGAAAATCAATAGTAACAAGAAATATGTCTGCTTATGAATAAAGTGAATATGCATTTTGAATATTATAAAACAATATATATATATGTTCAGACACACTACAATAATGAGATGTATCTTACCACGGAATAATGCATTTGTTTCCATAGTATTTTTCAGCCACCTGTTGTAGCTTCAAGATACGCTCTGCTTGAATCTGGAAAAGTGTCTTATGGGATGGCAAACCAACATCATACATCCCCTTAGGATATGCAACGCCGAGTCTTGTCCCCTGCCCACCAGCTAGAAGAAGAACTGCTACTTTATTCTGAGAAATCTGGGAAAGTCCTAGAAAAGAAAACACTTGTATCACAAAACCTCCACAATTCAACACTTTAGTATTAAATATACACAGGCAGCAGCAAAGACTCATCAAAAGGGAAGTAAAGCGATACAGCTGCCTTGTCCTGAGGTCATTTGCTAATCTGAGGTACAGGCTAGTGGTAGAGAATCTGGCTTGGACCAAAGGCTGCTTGCTGCTTTTATTGATAACACGGGACTGAAATAACAAGATAGGGACTTACTGACGTAAGGCACAGAGAACACAGATCTACATAGAATGGTGGATGACTAACTTGCTAAAAAAAATTTTCTATTATTAAAACAATTAAATTTATATAACCCAACCAAATACCAAACAATGAACAACATATTTTAATGAACTAAATATTTCTTGCTGATAATGTTAGTAGGAAAGAACCAAGAGATATTATAAATGTTTTGTAAAAATTTGACTACTGATTGATATGGCAAGTCAAGAAAAAGAACAAAAGAAAATATCAAAGTTTCAGGATGAATGATGACAATCAAATTACCTCCAGCCTATAAGAGATAATAATGAGCATGCAAATATAGCACATAAGCTATATAAAGAAAAGAAATTTTCAGTTAGGGAAACGGTAAATTATAATGGTTGAGAACTCAGGCTCTGAAGCTAGCATTTCTGGTTTGAAACCCAACTCAACAGAATGAACTTGGGGTATCACCTGCAAAGGGTATCAGAAGTCTTTGTAGGGTGATGAAAACGTGCTATGTTGACTGGGATGGTAGTTATATGGTATACATTTGTTAAAACATGAAATTGGTTGGGAACAGTGGCTCACCCCTGTAATTCCAGCACTTGGAGAGGTCGAGGTGCGTGGATCACCTGAGGTCAAGAGTTTGAGACCAGCCTGGTCAACATGGCAAAACCCGTCTCTACTAAAAATACAAAAATTAGCCAGGCATGGTGGTGCACACCTGTAGGCTGAAACAGGAGAATCACTTGAACCCAGGAGGCAGAGGCTGCGGTGAGCTGAGATCACACCACTGCACTCCAGCCTGGGTAACAAAGTGAGATTCAAACAAAAAACAAAAACATAAAACTACAAAGCAGGAAGGTCACTTGAGACCAGAAATTCAAGAACAGACCAACCTGGCCAACATAGCAAAACCCCGTCTCTACTAAAAATACAAAAAATTAGCCAGGCATGGTGGCATGTGCCTGTAATCCTAGCTACTCAGGAGACTGAGGCACGAGAATTGCTTGAACCCAGGAGGCGGAGTTTGCAGTGAGCCAAGTACATGCCACTGCACACCAGCCTGGGTGATAGTGAGATTGTCTCAAAAGCAAAACAAAACAAAACAAAAAAACTAGTGCATTTTATTACATGCAAAAGTAAATATATAGTAATAAAATTTATTAAAATGAATTTTTTAGGCCAGGCATGGTGGCTCATACCTGTAATCCCAGCACTTTGGGAAGCTGGGATGGGAGGATCATCTGAGGTCAGGAGTTCCAGACAAGACTAACCAACATGGCAAAACCCCACCTCTACTAAAAATACAAAAATTAGCCAGGTATGGTGGCAGGCACCTGTAATCCCAGCTACACAGGAGGCTGAGGCAGGAGAATTACTTGAACCCAGGAGGCGAAGTATGCAGTGAGTCGAGATGGTCCCACTGCACTCTAGCCTGGGTGACAGAGCAGGACTCTGTCTCAAAAATACATAAATAAATAAAATGCATTTTTCAAAAACAGGCCATCTATACCAGCTCATTAGAATGTAAGACTCAGAGTATTTTCATTACTAATTTATTTCTTTGGTCTGGAAGCCTGTCAATTTTTGCCAGTTGAATATTCAGCAATAAGTAGTCATCAAGCATAATGCTTAAATAAAAATATTATTCCTTCCCAGCACTTTGGGAGGCCAAGGCGGGTGGATCAGCTGAGGTTGGGAGTTCAAGACCAGCCTGAGCAACATGGAGAACCCATCTCTAAAAAAAAGAAAAAAAATGTTATTCTTTGAACCAAAATAAATTCAAGATGGCTTTGAGATCCAAATACAAGTAAATGTAACTATAAAAGCTACAAAAGAGCTCTCAGTCTGAATTAAAGGGAAAAAAAATCTTGCCATAATCCATTCCTAAGACCCATCTTTTCATTCAAAAGTAGACAGTCTCCATACCACAAGGCAGAGGAGCTTGTGGAAAGAGGCTATGTAAAATTGGGTCTCTGGTAAGCTAGAAAAACTATAAAATTAAAGCCATGGTAAAAGGTTTTGTTCTTGTTTTCTGAGTTTCACACTTCCATTAGAATTCTTAGAAATTTTGTGAACAAACCTGGCCACTGACCACAATTGTTGGCTGAAACAGAGGACGCAGTGGTGGCAACTACCAATTATTATTTTAAAATCCTTGGGTAATGTGGGTTTATTTCATTTACCAACTTTGTGCTTTATTTGTTTTTGATATATTGAGTTTTGTTGTTGTTGTTTTTGTCACCCAGGCTGGAGTGCAGTGGCACAATTGTGGCTCACCACAATCTCCGCCTCCCAGGTTCAAGCAATTCTCCTACCTCAGCCTCTGAAGTAGCTGAGATTACAGGTGCTTGCCACCATACCCAGGTAATTTTTGTATTTTTAGTAGAGATGGGGTTTCATCATGTTGGCCAGACTGGTCTCGAACTCCTGGCCTCACGATCCGCCTGCCTCGGCCTCCCAAAGTGCTGGGATTACAGGTGTGAGCCACTGCACCCAGCCGATATACTGGGTTTTCTTTAAACTAATACACTAGTAAGTCATTTTTCTTTATGTTGGTAAAGAAAAATAAGCCCATTATAAATTTAGAGCCAGTTCTGATTCTATAATTTTTCCTTCATTAGTAAGTATAGTCCAAGAACATTATTCAACCATCATTCCAGCTACTTTTTCTTTTTCTTTTTTTTTTTTTTTTTTTTTTTTGCTACCCAGGCTGGAGACACTGGCACAATCTTGGCTCACTGCAACCTCCGCTTCCTGGGTTCAAGTGATCCTCCCACCTCAGCCTCCCATGTAGCTGAGACTACAGGTGCACACCACCATACCTATCTAATTTTTGTATTTTTAATAGAGACTAGGGTCTCACCATGTTGCCCAGGCTGGTCTTGAACTCCAGGGCTCAAGTGAACTGACCACCTCAGCCTCCCAAAGTGCTGGGATTACAGGCATGACCCACCATGCCCAGCCTATTCCAGCTATTTTTTCAATTTAAAAACTCAAAAGCACATTATATATTTTCTTAATTTTCACCTTTGATATGAAGCTGATCTTAGCTACCTGGAAGTTAAATCTTCTTTCTTCCTTCCCTAAAACCAGAATTGTCCTTGTTAACGCCATAGCATTCATCAAAGAATTTGAAAAGAAGAACATAAAACCAAAATAGAACCCAAAACAATAACTATAATCTAAGAGGCGGGTACTGTGTAATTTTCACCACTTTAGAGATAATATACTCAGAGAAGTTAAGAGTCTCGCCCAGAGCTAGCAAATGTGAATCAGGATTAGAACCTGACTCCAGGACGTCTTCACCACCATCCCACCCTGCCACCAGAGGTTGTGTTGCCTTTTGTTTTCAGGCTGTCTTACCCACCATCCTAAACAAAAAAACTGTTGAGGAAGAAGAGCCAACATTCTCCAAAACTTCCCAAACACTGAAATTTTTAACAGCCATTCTGAGTTTGTATTTGCGTTAAGAAAGACCCATAACCACTATACAAAAAAACTGAGATGAAGAAATTTAAAGGGAATAGGGAACAACAGAACACATGTGAAAACTGTTTTATATTTGGTTATTTCCTGAATTATATCAAATAAACTATGGTTTCTAGAAAATAAGGCCAGGCATGGTGGCTCATGCCTGTAATCCCAGAACTTTGGGAGGCCGAGGCGGGTGGATCACAAGGTCAGGAGTTCAAGACGATCCTGGCCAACTTGGTGAAACCCCCATCTCTACTAAAAATACAAAAATTAGCCAAGCGTGGTGGCTCACACCTGTACTCAGGAAGCTGATGCAGGAGAATTGCTTGCAACAATCCCCAGGAGGGAGAAGTTGCAGTGAGCTGCAATTGTGCTACTGCACTCCAGCCTGGGCAACAAGAGCAAAACTCTGTCTCAAAAATAAATAAATGAATGAAAAGTTTTGCTAGCCAGCAGCTCACAGTGGCCTCATTCTTTATTCAGATAAATGGCATGTGTTTGTTACCTCAACTCCTGTTCACTCTTCAGTGCTTCTTTCCATCTCTGAACCTGATAACCAGTCCAGTCACCACTTAACAGTGGCACTGAGATGACGCCAACCAGATGTACTTTACCAGGTAGGTATCTATTTACATCTCATCTCTGACTAACCACAACTATTATAATGAACTACAACACAACCCACATATATTTGCAATAAAAAGGTTGTGCATTAACTTCTTCCTGTTTACACATCTCACTTATGAGCAAATAGCCAAAAACAAGAGAAAAGGCAGTTTTCACTATGTTGGCCAGACTGGAGAATCAAGGCCAGATGTAATTCACAAATGAAATGCAGCTACAGCTATTGTTCACAGTATTAAATTGTGCGTACATTAGCTGAAGTACTCAGTACTTACCTACTTCAGCTCTGTTACTACAATAAAGCTGCAATGTTTATCAAAAGTGTGTACCACATAAATTAGTATCTGTCTTATAGTGACAGATAAAATGCTGTTTTGAATTAAGTGGGCCCATAAAATTCAATAAGCCTTTTTGGTTATACGGCAATTATACATTATTTCAAACTGTGTTTGTCATAACATAAATTTTATATGGCAGCACAGCACCTATCTGAAAAAATGTTAACTAATTATAAATGTATTTAAACCCATGTGACAATTAGGAAATCACAAATTTTTATCCTAAAGCTACTTCTGCAGAACTACTGAAAAACACTGAAAAGTTCATCAGTGTATCACCCTTTCTATCTCTCCATGATAAGACATAAGAGTTAATACCTTTCCTATCCAAGGGAACTCAACATAGGCAAAACTAAAATTGAAATTGAAAAAAGGAGCTAGGCACAGTGGCTCACATCTATAAATCCCAGCACTTGGGACATGGCTCACACCTGTAATCCAGCACTTGGGATCCCAAGTTGGGTAGATCACTTGAGGTCAGGAGTTGGAGACCAGTCTGGCCAACATGGTGAAACCCCATCTCTACTAAAAATACAAAAATTAGCTGGGTGTGGTGGCAGGTGCCTATAATCCCAGCTACTAGGGAGGCTGGGACAGGAGAATTGCTTTAGCCCAGGAGGCAGAGGTTGCAGTGAGCTGAGATTGTACCACTGCACATCAGCCTGAGCAACAGAGCGAGAGTCTGACTCAAAAAAAAAAAAATCAGAAGTTGGAAAAAAAAAATCAATCCAGACTGACACATTTCCAAGGCTCGAGTATATCCCTCTCCCTAGAGAGTCATGCATTGCGGGCCCAAGAAAATCTGAGCACTTTTACTGATAATATTCACAAAAAACAGAGAGAAAAGTTCACAGTGGCTATCAGAGGTCAAATGCTTCCTGGATAACTTCCTACTTGGACTCCTTCCTCCTGTACACTTTAATCTGGGCATGTGCTGAAACAAGGAAGACAGCAGAGGTCCTTTTGGAGCAAAGCACTGTCAGAACTCCAGGACAAGTGGAGTAGGGTAATCAGGCTATTCAATTGGTAGAAATAAAGGAAAGCTATCCAAGAAAGTTAGTCAAAGGGAATAATTTAAGTCTTTAATTTTTAATCAAGTTATAGCTGAAACTATATTTCCCCAAAATGGTTAAGCACAAAAAGCAGACTAATCAGGAAAATCTCTATCTGAACAAGTTTCAGATAACAGAGATTCCATTAGATGATTTTCACTAGGTATAATAATGGCATGTGATTAATAAGAAAACACCCATATATTTAGAGATGGATACCAAACTATATGAGGATAAAAATAAAATGTTTGGAATTTGCCAAAAGATACTGCAGCAAAGGAAAAAAAAAGAGAGAGAAAGCAAAAGGAGCAAAAATTTCTTAATTTTTAATCAAGGTGACTTAAGTGGGGGGGGGTTCACTATACTGATTTTGTGGCTAAATATTTGTTTCAAAATAGCCTTGACATTTTTCATGATAACAAATTCTTGTGCAGGCTACAAAGCTAAACACAAACCACAATCCCAAGATGTGCATATGTGTGTGTGAAAGAAAATACTGTAAAATATTACTATCAAGTATCTCTGTATGGTAAAATTACAGAGATTTGTATT
The DNA here is from genome assembly GCA_031835075.1 of Saguinus oedipus. Classification (NCBI taxonomy): domain Eukaryota; kingdom Metazoa; phylum Chordata; class Mammalia; order Primates; family Cebidae; genus Saguinus; species Saguinus oedipus. The sequence continues at coordinate 30,146,850 of CM063190.1, read as the reverse complement.
TTTTTTCCTTTGTAATTTTTAGTATTTTCCAATTTCTCTAAAATAAACATGTATTACTTTCAAAATAAAACAAATATATTAAAAACATCAATATCCTAGATTTAAGAAAATGAAGAGGAGATAATGTTAAGAACGTATCTCTTGGGCCGGGCAAGGTAGCTCACGCCAGTAATAACAGCACTTTGGGAGGCCGAGGTGGACGGATCACTTGAGGTCAGGAGCTCGAGACCAGCCTGACCAACATGTGAGCTGAGCACAGCACCTACCTGAAAAATGTAACTAATTATAAATGTATTTAAACCCATGTGACAGGAGAATTGCTTAAACCTAGCGTGGATGTTGCAGTACGCCAAGATCACGCCACTGCACTCCAGCCTGGGTGACAGAGCGAGACTCCATCTCAAAAAAAAAAAAAAAAAAAAAGAATGTATTTCTTCTAAACAATCCATTTACTTTTCTACTATAGTGCTATATGATAGACAAGCATCATTATGATTAATAGGAAAATGTCTCGTAGACAAAAAAGGCTAAGACTGAATAGTAATTAGATATTATAAAACTGGTAGATTTGTGTTCAAATAAACATGCCTTTGTTTTAATAAAGAAGAGGAATTTTTATCAAGCAAACAAGTTTTTCCAGTGTATCTTTACCAAAATTACAGATTCTCATCAAAGCTTTTTTTTTAAGAGATGGGATTTCACCAAGTTGGTCCTGACCTCAAGGGATTCGCCTGCCTCAGCCTCCCATAGTGCTGAGATTACAGGGGTGAGCCACCACACCCGGCCTCCTCAAAGCTGCTAATTACTTCTCTTTCAAGATCTCAGCTTTGTAAAATAAAGATTTTCTAGTTGCCCCTCTACATTTTCTACAACTGGCCAGAAAACTTCAAGAATTAAAGCAAGATCTCTCTCTAACAAGGAGCACAGTGATCACTTATATTCTTCCTTCAGAAACAAATAATTTTCCACTCTAGTTGTAAAAATGTCTGATATCATCTGAATAATTACCAGATACTTTGCAATTACTGGACAATGCTTTTATTCCCCCATTCTACCGGGGTTGGGGGTAAAAAAAAGTCCCTGATACAAATACCAGGATCCTCCTACTACCTGAAATACAATGCCACAATCATCTCAGTGGCTTCTCTTCCCTTTGATAACTTACTGCAGAAACTTCATTTTGTTATGAATTTGCAGACACATGGCAGTTTCTGGATAAGTGAAAAGGATATAATGTCAACATAAAGTCTCCCTCTCCACCCTTACTGTTTAAGTTACAAATAAATATCTTTCACTTGACACTAAGCCAAAAGGAAGTTTGCAGTGTTATGCTATACTTGGTTCTAATAGTTCCGGATTTTAGTTTACACGAAAAGTCCTAACTGTAGACTAGCTCCACCTAGTCCAACAAAAAGGCCATAAAGAAGACTCAAATTATAGGATATCTTAACTGTGGCTTATGTTCCCCATTACACAAGGTCAAAGCTTTGACTTTCCATTAGAGTTATTACTAAGACTTCATCCCCTTAAAATCCCAAGGAAAAATACAGGCAACTGGGATACTAGAGGGTAAAGAAAGGACTGTGTGGCTTTTAGTTTGAAATGGTAGCCTTTTTGAAACCCAGGAAAGGACAAAAGCAATGCTCTTACTTCCCCTGTAAAAAAAAAAAAAGAAACCCAGGGAAGGAGGGAAAGATTCATGAATCCAAAGTAACAGAAGTCATGGTATCATTAAACTCTTCATTCACAAGGATACATCTAGGCATCATTCTCTCACATCTTAGTGGCAAAGCCTTATCCTAAGTAAAAAGCTAGGATAGCTACTATCAAGCATTTTACATCTGGAAAGCACCTTCTTGAAGAAGATCCAATTATTTTCAAACTGTTTTTAAATCTTTAAACTCTTTTAAATAAAACCTCATGTAAAGATCAAATACACTGAACAGAAAAAAGGAGAACTACTCATAGTGGAGGATAAAGGGGTTGGAGACCTACCAGTTTAGTATCTGCTCCCTCCCTCCCTATAAGAGGCCACTTCCCCAACAGTGAAAACCCTGGGGTTCTTTGGAACACCCTTTGAAAATCAGTAAATTTATGAGCCTAGAGAAGGAGAAAGGTATACAGAAGGTTGATAATGCCAGTAACCTTTCTTTTTACAGGGGGCAGGAGGATGCCAACAAGTGGAAAACAAAATAAAAATAGCCAAGATGTAGAGCAAATACAGACCATAAGATTGGATGTATACTATTACTGCACATCTATGAAATCAAATATATATACAATCCAGCCAGGCACAGTGGCTCATGTCTGTAATCCCAATATCTTCAGAGGCCAAGCTGGGCGGATCACTTGAGGTCAGGAGTTCAAGACCAGCCTGGCCAACATGGCAAAACCCATCTCTACTAAAAATACCAAAAGCTTAGCTGGGCACGGTGGTGTGCACCTGTAATCCTAGCTACTTGGGAAGCTGAAGCAGGAGAATCGCTTAAGCCAGGAAGGCAGAGGTTGCAGTTGATGAGATCACACCACTGCACTACAGCCTGGGCAACCGAGTGAAACTGTCTCAGAAACAAAGAAACAAAAAAATATGCACACGATCAAGTACTAGGTGGTAATGTGAGCAAATAAAAATATAGCTTTGATGAGATTACAGCCAATCTGTCATTTGAATATTATTTTTGCAATAAAATAATATCTTTTAAAAAGTTAATATAAGTCTTTGCCCAAGTTCTCATTCCCAGTTGAGAAAATGAGGCCCAGATTTGACAAGGGTCATGTACAAACACTCAGAGCATCAGCCACAATATTTAGTCAACATTTCACTTACAGAGGAGAAGCAGATTGTAAAAACCATAGCTTTCAACTCCACCAAAAGCTACAGTTGAGCTATTTTGCCATTCTCAAAAGCACAAATAAGTATTAGGTTATGGCAACAGATTTTTTTATATGATTTAGAATGAAAAGCACTGGGGCAATTCAACAAACACTTATTGATCAACTTATAACTATAAAACTGTTCTAAATGCTACATGACATAACAGAGACAACTACTACATGGGCTGCTCTTCAAGAACTTACAATGCATTGAGAAAGACAAAAGTTAAACAACTCTTGTGATAAGCTAGATGAAATAAAAGCATGAACAACTACTTCTAACTTGGGACACTGAAGAAAAGGTCATAGATCAAATATTATGTGTGGTGAACCTTAATGAAGGAGTGTAAATTCCACAAGTGGCAGAACTACTGCACTATACAACTCTAAGAGATGACCTTACAAGGTGACCTAGCTAGGCAGAGAAAGGGCAAAGGCCACATCAAGCCAAGGATAAACATGAGCAAAGGCAGGGAAGGCATGATATCATGTTCAGGGAAAGGTGAATTATTTGCTTAGCTAAAATGCTGGTTAAAAATATGGGTTATGGTCAAGTTAGGGCAAGTTTAAAGATTAAGCCAGCTTAAACTTAAGTGTTTAACTTGCGTATTTAACTTCAGGAAAAGAAATCTAGCAGAAGTATGGAAATTGAGGAGGGAAAGACTGGAGGCAAATTAAGACTTGAATGAGAGAGGCCTTGAATGGAGCATCAAAAATGAAAGGACAATTTGTCACTTTCTGCTGGGTCACCTGGTTTAATGTAGTATAAATCAAAATAATAGTTACATGATTCAGCAACCTGAACAATTTTAGTATATCTCAAATAAACTTCAGAACAAATATGTACATGCCCAGTACCTTCGCTTTCCCAGGCCTGGAGCTGATCTTGATCCCTTGTAGCACTGCCCAACACCTCCCGAGGCACAGGTTCCATTCGAGCATCCACATTCTTTTGCTGAGAGGACTGGTTAAATCCTTCAATTGCCTTTTGGAAAAATAAGTTCAGCTCCTCAAAGTTCATGGCCTGGAGCTCTGCATGCAGTTCTACCTGTTGGGCTTCTTCAAGTTCATTCCAGAAACGTAGCAGGTGTTCTTGCCCAGCTTTGGACAACCTGAGTTTGAGGTCATCAATGTTCATAATGCTCTAATAGCCAAGCTTTGTGAAAATAGGGGTGTAATTTATGTACCTGTAAACCTAAAAGAGAAAAGTAATTAACAGCATGTCAAAATCCAACCTCCAAAATTGAGGGGTTTTTTTTCCCCCTCTAAAAATAAGAATATTTTTAAAACTTGATGTTAAAAAAATTAACTTCTGCTTTTCCATCACTCTATATTTGTAAGGGATCACACCTGGAAGACAATAATACGTACCAGGCACTTCTAAGTACTTTACCTTCATGTCATGTTTAATTTTCAGCAACTCTATGGCATAGGCACTATTATTACCACTCCTTTACAGTTGAGAAGACAGGCAGAGAGGCTAAGCAATCTGACCAATGAGTGGAGCTGGGATATGAATCCAGGCAGCCTGACGACAAGGCTCACACTCTACCACGTTTAATTGTCTCTGTATTACTCCTTTGACCACTAAGCTACCACGGAAAGAACACCTGACTGCTTAATATTTCAATGTTCTCCGTGTATCTCTAATGATAGAGATATTATTATGCTTTCTTGTAGTCAGTATACTGAAATATTCAGGAAGACAGAACCACCTATAATCAGGAAAAATATGTTTCATTTCATTAACAACTTCTGCAAAGAAGCAATAATAACACACCTATTTTCTCTACTCACTAAAAACTTGGACCCTCCTTAAAGAGACAAGTAATACACACATAACAATCAGTGAATAAGACAAATGTTTTCTAAAGAGAATTCTGTGATAATATAGTAAAATATTAAACTTCATAGTGCTAAAAGGTAAGAAAATGAGTAAATATTTAATCTACTCGCCCAATATAGACAAATGCTCTGAGAGGAGATAGGCGTTGTCCAGAAAGTTCACAAAGAGGCACAATCTAGCCGTGTGTTAAGGGTTGGGCAGACTATATAGATAGGATTAGAGACCAGGCACGGTAGCTCACAACTGTAATACCAGTACAGGCTGGAATAAGCGAATTGCCTGGGCTCAGGAGTTCAAGACCAGCCTGGGCAACATGGCAAAACCCCACCTCTACAAAAAATACAAAAATCAGCCAGATGTGGTGACGCACGCAGTACCAGTCACTTGGGAGTCTGAGGCGGAGGATCACCTGAATTTGAAAGGTTGAGGCTGCACTCCAGGCTGGAGACAGGAGATCCTGTCTCAAAAAAATTAAAAGATTAGGAAACAAGCAGAGCCTGGTGGCCATGAGGAGCAAGCATGTGTGGGATGGAAAGCAGTAAGAAGGTGAACATCGAGACAAACGATAGAAAATGCCCTAGTGTAGGCCTAGATCATGACAAGCCTTGAAAATAAGCAAAAAAATTCACACTTCACAGAGTAAGTAATAGAAAGCCAACAGCAGATTCTCAAACAGGGCAATTTTACCATGCTTTAAACAGATGAGAGAAAGGAGCAATGGCATACAATAGATTGTAAGGAGGAACAACTAGAACCAAGAAAAGAAGTTAAAAGACAATTGCATAAGAAATACCAAAGGTCTCACCAGATCAGTGGCAGAGAAAATAAGAGTGAAAGGAATAAATCTGAGGATTACTGTAAAGAATCATTACTACATTATAACTGCTTCGATGTGAGGGACAGAGGGAAAAAGTAGGTACCAAAAAAACAGCCCACTTATCTTCTCCTCCTGTAAGAACAGTGAAAAGTAATACACATGGTAGTTCAGAGCACAATTCTAGGCTCACCTGAGCCACTTAATTTTGCCATGCCTCGGTTACCTTATCTGTCAAATGAGACTAATAATAGTCTCTACTTCACCAGGATCATTAAACATCAAACACCATTTACAAGCTCAGGTCTAGCTTATGTGTTCCTCTATCTGTGTGTTCCCTGATGGGGTAACAACAATACTTAGCTTTGAATGTTCATTACGGTATTAAAAGGCATTCCTACTGATTTACATAGGTTTCAAGAGTCATTATGCTATTATTTTTTAATTTTCAAAAGTCATATTAAAAAAGACACGTGAGCTGGGTGCGGTGGCTCACGCCTGTAATCCCAGCACTTTGGGAGGCCGAGGCGGGCAGATCAGCTAAGTTCAGGAGATGGAGACCAGCCTGACCAACATGGAGAAACCCCATCTCTACTAAAAATACAAAATTGGCCAGGCATGGTGGCACATGCCTGTAATTCTAGCTACTTCAAAGGCTGTGGCAGGAGAATTGCTTGAGCCGGGAGGCAGAGGTTGGAGATCAGGCTATTGCACTCCAGCCTAGGCAACAAAAGCGAAACTCCATCTCAAAAAAAAAAAAAAAGACACTTGAGTGGAACAGATTTATATTAAACTATTTTCCAAGGAATGTAGCTTTTCCCAAGACCTCATTTATGCTACTGCTTTGCCTCTGATTTAAGGGAGTACATTGTAGTGGGAAGATCAGCAGTGAACCAGATAACCAAAGAATAGAAGTCCTTGTTCTTGGTTCTTCTCCATCATTTGATTCTATGCAATCATTTTACCTCCCTGTACATGTATTTCCTCGTGAATATAAGACAACCAACCTTTCTCACACGTCTTCAAGAGTCAAGAGTAAAACGTGCTCTGTCTGCTAAAAGGCATACGCAAACATATTACTATAACATTTTAAGATATAAAACAAATTTTTCCTGAAAGTTCCTCCTAAAAGGCCATTAGATACTCATCCGCCTTCAGACACTTGAGAAAATGAATCCATGCAAATAAGATACATCATAAACTTTGATAACTGGTCACATGTGTTCATTTACATGTTGTATAATGTTCATAACAACCATACTTGAGTTTTGGACAACTATAATTTAACTATGATATTCATTTGAGGCAGATATAAGCACCTCCATGCCACAAAAATAGTACCATATTTCCCATTAACGCTGTTTAGAGGCATGTGTGTGTAATGGTAACGAATAGAAGAATGAAGAGATACAGATTTTTATTCTGACAACCAAAATCTGAAAAAGTTGAAGATCTGCTCTAGAAATTATGACACAACTTGGTACATGCCCATAGCCTAATGTATCTGCATCAAAATAAATGACAAATTTGGTAATAATCTACCAGTATCAAATATATTTTTATTAGATTTAAATACCAGCATGAAGGAAATCCAGCATTTTCCCCCGTTTTCCGGCCTCCCCCACCCGGCCCCTCTGCTGGTATATGTATGCCCTCAAAATTAGTAAGTAAACCTCTTTAAAGCTTTTTAAAAACAATAGAGTTAAGACATAAACATCAACTGAATCCTATAAATGCCTGGCAGGCAGCACAGCCTATAAAGTCTTTCTTAGTTCCAGCTAAGTGAGCCAACTAAGAGTGAAGGAATAGACAACTGCCCTCAGTTTCCTGCAAACTCTTGGGTCCACACCCAGTGAATTTCACCTAAAAGTCTTTAAACTTTTGCAACACCAAATGACACACACATATGATCATAATCACTATTACCTGATTTCAGAGTTCATAAACCATGTAGAAATAAGTGTAGCACAGCGTCAGGCCAAACTTCAAGCTGCCATATGTTCAACATATGTGTGCTCAGCCCTCCAATACCATCCTTCTGCTGGGCCAAGAGAGGAAACCCAGAAACTTCAATCCTCTCTCACTACCAGTATCAAAGCAAATCAAACCAAAAAAAAAACAGAAAGCAAGAAAGCGGCAAGCTAACAGGATTTGCCCCACCGTCCTGTCCTCCAAGGTATCTCCTAGTCCTTGTCAGAGCTTTCAATTCTTTTCCCACATATTCAAGACGCACCAACTCGCTTCCATCTGACAGTTCCAACGACCTCCTGTCCCACTGGAGTCCCGCACACTTGGTATAACTGTCCACGAGGCCCCAGTCTGAGAGCCTCGAGGTCTCTACTGCCCACCCGGGAAAGGCCCCACTCTCAACCCCACACACCTAGACAACCTCCTAGGTCTCCAAACACTGGCCCAGACCTCCTCCCACAACGCCCCCAGTCCATCTGGGGCGCGCTCATCCCATCCCCGGGCCCTCCATCCATAACCTCCAGCGGGGTGGCGGAGAATGGGGTGCGACTGCGGGGCGCACGGGCTGGAGTGTGTGTGCGGGCGGCCAGGAGGCTCCTCGGCGTGTGCTCCGCTGTCCGCACTGTGTACGTTCGTGCGACGTGTGTCCACGTCTGCGCGCGTGGCCGTGTGTGCTGCGGGGCCAGGGTCCCCGCTGCTTGGGTCCTGGGCCCGCCGTCCCCTCGCTGGGCTGGGAGCCCCTCACCTTCTTCAGCAAAACGCCAGCTCCGCCCGGCTTCGGCTCCTTCCGCGCGGCCACTCATCTGCGTCCCGCGCCAGCTGCGAATATGTACCCTCATCCGGGGGGCCGAGGCGTGGGGGCGGGCCGGGAGCGGGGGCTAAGAGGAACGCCAGCCCCGGCCACCCCGCCCCTCTTGCCACGACGAGTGGCTGCTAGCGCGGGGAGGAGTGGAACCCTACCGCCTAGACACGTCAGCATTAAAAGCGGAGGCGAACAGGCGGGCGCGGCCTGGGGCGCCGCGGCGGGGAAAGCGGGTGGGGGCCGAGCGTGAAGGGCGGGGCCCGCCGGAGTGGGGCGGGGCCTATGCGTCACTCATCCTCTGGCCCAATGGGCTTGGTCCAGGAGCGCAGTCAGCGGGCGGCCCCGCTTCTCCTGCGCACTGGCTGGGGCGGAGGGATGTCAGTTGGGTCCGCTAGGAGGGGCCAGGTCCGGGCCGGCAAAGAGCACCTAGTGGGTTCCAGGACCCTTGACGTCCCTAGGATGTACGGAGAGGTGCGAGTCCAAGGCTCTTAGTGGGCCTAGCGGCGCGGAGCACAAGCGGGCCACAGAGATGGGCGGGGAGCTGTGTCCCCAAGGTGGTAGATTTCAGAGCCATCCACGCGGGTGATTGGGAAAGATAGGCTGATTTTTCTGCGGAGAAACCTTCAGGGCGGGCCTGGCGCGCTCCCTGACCTTGGGCTATTTTGTGTGCAGTTCGCAAGATATCTGGCTAGGCCCCAAACTCGCTTTCTGGTGGTGTTTTGGCTCCCAAGAAAGTGAAGCCAGGCCTTTTTACTTTTGCACAAACAGATAGGAAAGGAGAGAGGAAATGCAAGCAAAGGTATTAGGTAACATAAGGTTGTGTAAGCCTGGGCTTATCATTTAGTCTGCAGTCTTAAGGTCGCTAGTCCTCAGCACTCTGCAGGAAGATGGTGGAGGGCCTCGATGACCTCCCAGGCCATTCTAGGACCAGTGTTTATACTCCTGTTGCATAACCTAGTGTGGGTGTGCACACACAGATTATTATATGTTCAGCCCTGTGCCCTTAGGAGCTATGTTTACATTTAAAGTTGTGTCGCATTTTGCAGTTTTTGCAAGAAGTACGGTATGTTGAAATACCAAAAATACCTAGATTTAACATAGCTAAAATACCTAGATTTAACCTGTTATAAAGAGATTCAGGCATTTAGGTGCCTTTCTTCCACTTTCTTGAGTGCAAAGGCCTTTTCATTTCCTTTATCAATTGCATCAAGTAACAGGAAAAACCTCAACTTGGTAAATAATGCTGGTAGATTTACATTCAGGAGACTGAATACTCTCCATCTCTCATGATCCTAGAACTTCATTCATTTCTTTGAAAGAATAGTGTAGTGATTGGTTTCTTAACCATGGGATCTGAAGACAGTTTCACCTTCTTTATTGCTTGTGATCTTTGGCAAGCTACTTGTGCATCAGTTTTCTCATCTATAAAAAACACAATAAAATAAAGATGAAAATGCCATTTGGTGGTTGCATTAAACCAATCGATATAAAGTATGTAAAATGGAGTAAACACTAAATAACTTTTAGCTATTATTTATTATTGAGTACTTACAAAAATTCAAACTAGGAGACCCAGATTCAAAATCAGTCTTCCCTTACTAACTGTGTGACTTTGGGTAAGTCATTTAACACCTGCAAACTCCAATATCCTTTTATGAAATGAGGCTAATACCTATTTCACATGGGAGTAGTAAAAAATGAGAAATAACCTAAGATAATGTCGGGAATAGTATAGGCATTCTATAAGTCTTAGATGAATGACTGAGTAAAGAGCAAAATTATTAGTTAGAAATCTTTTAAAGAAAAAGGTAAAACTGAGGTCCCACTCAAATGTTTTTAATGAACTACTATAAAATCAAATTTGTACGTTTACCTTTTGTTGTTAAAGTTTCATCTGTTTGTTATTCTGGTTACTAGGCATAAAAGGGGTCATAATCTCATCTCACCCGCTAAATGTCCAGAAATTTCTCATACTAGAGTTATTTCTGTCCTTCAAACTACTTTTTCTATGCATTGTCTTTTAAGAGCTGATTGAAGAAAACAAGGCAAGGATGCTCTAACTATGATCTTTTTGACATTACACCAGAGGTATCAATCAGCTAATGAAGTTAGACAACAGAAATCATAAGAGGCTTATGAATTAGAAAAAATATATAAGAACTAAAAATTATTTTTTAAGAATTTAAGAAAGTAGTAAAACTACTTTGACTTGCAAATGACAAAAGAGAATGTCTAGAAAACCCTAGAGAGTCAATGATAAGACTAACCATAGAAAAATTTTGCTAAGTGTATTAGTCCATTTTCATGCTGCTTTGAAGAGATACCTGAGATGTAATTTACAAAGAAAAGAGGTTTAATTGACTCACAGTTCTGCAGAAGCCTCAGGCAATGTACAATCATGGTGGAAGGCACCTCTTCACAGGGCAGTAGGAGGGAATGAGTGCTGAGCAAAGAGAGAAGCCCCTTATAAAACCATCATATGGCTGGGCGCAGTGGCTCCCAGCACTTTGAGAGGCCAAGGCAGGAGGATCACCTGAGGTCAGGAGTTCGAGACCAGCCTGGCCAATATGGTAAAAACCTATGTCTACTAAAAATACAAAAATTAGCTGAGTGTGGTGGCACATGCCTGTAATCCCAGCTGCTTAAGAGGCTGAGGCAAGAGAATTGCTTGAGCCTGGGAGACAAAGGTTGCAATGAGCCGAGATTGTGCCACTGCACTCCAGCATGGGCGACAGAGCAAGACTCTGTTTCAAAAAAACATCAGATCAGCTGGGTGTGTTGGCTTATGCTGTAATCCCAGCACTTTGGGAAGCTGAGGCAGGTGGATCACAAGATCAGGAGTTTGAGACCAGCCTGGCCAACATAGTGAAACCCCATCTCTATTAAAAATACAAAAATTAGCTGAGTGTGGTGGCATGTGCCTATAGTCCCAGCTACTCGGGAGACTGAGGCAGGAGAACCACTTGAACCCAGGAGGCAGAGGTTGCAGTGAGCCAAGACCATGCCATTGCACTCCAGTCTGGGCAACAGAGTGAGACTCCATCTTAAAAAAAAAAAATCAGATATGGTGAGAACTCACTATCAGAAGAACAGCATGGTGGAAACCACCCCCATGATTCAATTATCTCCACCTGGTCCAGCCCTTGACACATGGAGATTATTAAAATTCAAGGTGAGATTTGGGTGGGGACACAGACAAACCGTATAAGTAAGGTAGCAAGTTATAAAACGAACATATAGAAATCAATAGCTCTCATATACTCACATTATAACATTTAGAACACATGTTGGTGGAGAAAATGCCATTTATAACAGCAACAAAAAAATTAAGTATAAATTTAGCACAAAATGTGCAAAACCTGTGTAGGAAGAGTTATAAAACGCACTTGAAAGCCACACAAGATACTTATCAATGGAAAAATTCTGGAGCTATTTCCTGTGCGTTGTGGATGTGAACAAATGACTAAATAAATTTATTTTGGTCATTGTGCCAGGGTTATGTAAAAGAATGTTTGTGCTCTTAGGAAAGACATACTAGAATATTTAGACTAAAAGAATATGGTATCTGCAATTCTTAAATGGTTCAGAAAGATTGGGAGCAATGGCTCAAGCCTGTAATCCCAACACTTTGGGAGGCCAAGATAAGAGGATCACTTGAGCCTAGGAATTTGACTAGCCTGAGCAACATGGCAAAAACCCATCTCTACAAAAAACACAAAAATTAGCTGGGCATGGTGGTGTGTGCCTGTGGACCCAGCTATTCCCAAGGCTGAGGCAGGAGGATCGCTTTAGTCCTGGAGGTTCTGGCTGCAGTGGGCTGTGTTCGTGGCACTACACTTCAGCCTGGGTGACAGAGTGAGACCTTGTCTCAAAGAATAAATAAAAGGTTCAGAGAGAAATATATTTGCATACATACATGGGGATAGGGAAGGAAGAAATTTGGGAGGCAAAGTAAATAAGAATAAAATAAATGGAGGAAAATGCTAACAATTAGCTACTTTAAACAGGTGTTTAGAACTTTACACTGTTCTACAAGATCGAAATTATAAAATACAGCCAACAGTGGAGTTGTTCATTACCAGTCCAACACAAAAGAAAATCATTAACCCACAGAACATACAGCTCTGAAGGAAAAGGATCCAGGAAAGATACAATAGTCCACAGAACAGTATACCTGTCCCATGTCGCAAGTCTTCTGGCCTCTGGTCAGAATGCCACATCACCTGAGAAGCTGTAAATGCCACCGGCAAGTGCTGTTTATGGTGGCAACTGTGCCTCCTTAGCACGGAAATCATTACAGGAAAACATTATGGGAAACGTTTTTCTGTAATTCTCAGCCTTCTAGTTGGATACAGTGGAGGCTTAGATGAAAAGCACAGAAACTGTACAGAGCAGGCATTGCCTGGAATCCCTCCATGTTTATATGTGGATGACACTGAGTTGAACTATTCTCTTAAGTGCAAACTGGCACATTTTCAGCATTCAAAAAAGAACAAACTGATGTTTGCTCAAAATATGTTTATTTGGCTGCTCTGTGCTAGAGCTTGTGATAGACAACTAGGAAATAAAAAGATTCTGTGTCCTAAAGGGCTTTATAGTGCAATAATAGAAATAGAAGAGATATTTCTTTTTCAAGGCAGAGAGTCATAAGTGCCACAGTGAATGCACAAATAAAGGATTTCAGAGCTCAGAGGAGGGAAAGAATGAAGGATTGAAGAGGTTTCCCAAAGGACAGGCCAGTAGGTTTGGGAAAGAGGCCAGAGGCAAGGGACGGCCTCACCCCTCACAGGAGGCTGCCCTTTGAAACTCAGCCTTGGGGGATGGAGGCTTTCATGTGGTTTCCCACTTGTAGCACCATCACCTTTTCTAAATTTTTTTTTTTTTTTTTTTGGAACAGGGTCTCACTGTCTCACCCAGGCTGGAGTGCAGTGGTGTGATTTCGGCTCACTGCAACCTCTGCCTCCCAGGTTCAAGGGATTCTCCTGCCTCAGCCTCCCAAGTAGCTGGGATTACAGGGGCCCACCACTACACCCAGCTAATTTCTGTATTTCTAGTACAGACAGGGTTCCACAATGTTAGTCAGGCTGGTCTCGAACTCCTGACCTCAGTTGATCCGCCTACCTTGGCCTCCCAAAGTGTTGGGATTACAGGCCTGAGCCACCACGCATGGCCTCACCATCACCTTTTCTAACTCCTGCTGCCTCCTTAATGAAAAAGACCAAGGAATTTGTACTCAGGTAAAGAACTTAGAAAGTGAGATATGCTATGCTATTAAATAAGCTGTAAAATGTGAAACACCAAAACCAGAATATTTACCAAAAAGTATGTATTTTCAGTAGTGTGTTACGGACTCAGCTTGGTTTTCAAAAAGATAAGTAATATTTCATCTACTAGATAGACAGTAGATAGATAGAGCCAGGCACAGTGACCCATGCCTGTAATCCATGCACTTTGTGAGGCTGAGGAGGGTGGATTGCTTGAGCCCAGGAGCTCAAGACCAGCCTGGGCAACATGGAGAAACCCCGTCTCTACCAAAAATACAATAAATTAGCCGGTGTGCTGGTGCACACCTATGGTCCCAGCTACACCAGAGGCTGAGGCAGGAGAGTCACTTGAGCCTGGGAGGCAGAGGTTGCAGTGAGCCGAGATCACACCACTGCACAACAGCCTGGGTGACACAGTGAGACCCCCATCTCGAAAAAAAGAAAAGAAAAGAGAGATACAACAGGTATATTATAGAAGCTGTGAGACCTGGAAAAAATCACCTAAATTACCTCCCTGAACATCAGTTTCCTTATCTACAAAATTGGAATACTAGTCTAATACTTCATATGGAGTTGGAAAGAGAAAAGAGAAAAAGCTGGCTGGGCACAGTGGCTCATGCATGTAATCCCAACACTTTGGGAGGCCAAGGTGGGCAGATCACCTGAGGTCAGGAGTTCGAAACCAGTCTGGACAACATGGAGAAACTCCATCTCTACTAAAAGTACAAAAATTAGCCAGGTGTGGTGGCAGGTGCCTGTAATCCCACCTATTCGGGAGGCTGAGGCAGGAGAATCGCTTGAACCCAGGAGGTGGAGGTTGCAGTGAGCCAAGTTCGTACCATTGGACTCCAGCTTGGCAGACAAGAGCAAGACTAAATCTTAAAAAAGAGAGAGAGAGAGAGAAAGCCTAGCACACAGTAGCTACTCAATAAATGTCAGGTGAATAAATGAAAGACAGAAGGAAAGAACGAAAAAAGTGAAATGGAGAAGTCCTCTATTAAACATATATAGAATCAGACTGGGAGAGGTGGCTCACACCTGTAATCCCAACATTTTGGGAGGCCGAGGCAGGTGCATCACCTAAGGTCAGGAGTTCCAGACCAGCCTGACCAACATGATGAAACCCTGTCTCTACTAAATACAAAAACTTAGCTGAGAGTGGTGGCGTACACCTGTAATCCCAGCTACTTGAGAAGCTGAGGCAGGAGAGTGGCTTGAACCCAGGAGGCAGAAGTTGCAGGGAGCCGAGGTTGCACCATTGCACTCCAGCCTGGACAACAAAAGTGAAACTTCATCTCAAAGAGAAAAAAATACAGAATCATATTGGGATTACAGGAGAGATGTTTTAGGTGGGCCATTAACTGCAAATAAATTTTAAAAAATTCAGAACAGTCAGTCTTATGTTTTGTCTTTTAGGGACAATAGAATTATGTGGTTTTTATATTCTTTTGAATGATTTTGAGGGGTTGTTTTCTAAATATGCTACAGAGAAAACTGTTTTATAATTAGATTTTTTTTTAATTTCAGAAAAGCAGGTATGCTAACAATTTAAAAAGCTGCTTCCTTGATTGTTTCTCTCTGAAGTCATGTCAGATACGAGCCAGTCTGTCCACATTCTCTTGCTTAGTACAACCAGTAATGATCCACAACCCAGGGTTTTTTGTTTTGCTTTGTTTCTTAGACAGGGTCTTGCTCTGTTGCCCTGGCTGGAGTGCAGTGGCATAATCTCAGCTCACTGCAACCTCCTCCGGGGTTCAAGTGATTCTCATGTCTCAGTTTCCCAAGTAACTTGGATTACAGGCATGTGCCACCAGGCCTAGCTAATTTTTGTATTTTTAGTAGATACAGCATTTCGCCTTGTTGTCCAGGCTGGTCTCAAACTCCTGTCCTCAAGTGATCTGCCCACCTTGGCCTTCCAAAGTGCTGGGATTACAAATATGAGCCACAGTGCCTGGCCCCACCCAGATTTTTTGAACAGTGGGCTGCTTTAGCAAATATACACTAGTGGAGCCTTCCCTCCATTGTCCTGAGTGCAATGGCCTCAGCTAGTCCACTGAACTTCTAAAAATGTCCAGATTATTTCCCAGCAGTATAGCCAACACACCAGGAGAAAGTCTGGCTCAACTCAAGGCTCCATTCAAGGCAAGGCCTGAGTATTCATGAGATCACTGTTTCCAAGAGCCTTCAAACATATGGGGGGGCGGTGAGGTTAGGGTTTTGACTTTGCTGTTGGTAGTTTCCTAGGACATGAGCACTTCATTCTCCCAAGAGATGATTCTGACTTACCTCACCACTTCTTCCACACTATAAATTTTCTGTACTTCAGGGTGTGTTTTGAAATTTTGTGGAATGATGAGTACACTCTATTAAATGACAAATTTATTTTTTTTTACCCAGCGTTTTCCACATCCTCCTGAAGTATATGCAGTCCTTGAGAGGGTTTTGATCTGGAAAGTTGTCAGGAAAGTCTTTGTACATTTACAATGCGTGGGATGCTGGGGATGATATACAGAGATGAGTAAATGTACAACTGCTCAAAACGGATTGTAACCTAAGAATCACACAAATAACAAAATGGAATGAACAGGAGAGGAAGTGGACAAGAGGCTGTCAGTGTGACAGGTGCTGTGGCTCACACCTATAATCTCAGCACTTTGGGAGGTTGAGGTGGACCAATCACTGGAGCTCAGGAGTTCGAGACCCACCTGGGCAACATGGCAAAACCTTGCCTCTACAAAAAATACAAAAATTAGCCGGGCATGGTGGTGTGTGCCGATGGTCCCAGCTACTCCAGAGGCTGAAGTGGGAAGATCACTTGAGCCCAGGAGTTTGAGGCTGCAGTGAGCTGTGATCCTGCCACTGCACTCCAGCCTGAGTGACAGAGCCAGACCCTGTCTCAGAAAAACAAAAACAAAAAAAAAAGAAGAAGAAAATTGAGAGTATCAGTATGTGATAATTACAGGAGGTATATAACCTCAGGATTCCACACTGAAGTATGGTTTTTATGGTGTGGAGGTGTGGACTTGAAATTTCATGTCAGTGCTGTTGGCTGGAAATTATCTGGTCCACCTCCCTTAATTCATAAAGAGACAAAATTTCTCATAATCGAAAAGATGAACCGAAGGAAAGAACAAGTAGTTAAGAAGCAACATCAGGATTAGAAGTCAATCTATTGCCACATAACAAAGTTCCTCTGAAGGTAATGAGTGTCAAAAGAATCCCATCATTAAAAGCCTCAACCCCCATAATCAATGATTTCAATATATTTTTTTTCTTTTAAAGCTAAATGGCTTGTAACCACTGTGAGTCCTAGGTCAAATAGTTAATGCGTACTCTTGAGAGCCCACTTGACTGAATCTTTCCTTTTTTTTTTGAGATGGAGTTTTGCTCTAGAGTGCAGTGGCGCAGGCTCAGCTCACTGCAAACTCTGCCTCCCGGTCTCAGCCTCCCAGGCAGCCGGGATTACAGGCACCCACCATAGTGCTCAGCTAATTTTTTGTATTTTTAGTAGAGACAGGGTTTTGCCATGTTGCCCAGGCTGGTCTGGAACTCCTGGCCTCCAGCGATCCACCCACCTTGGCCTCCCAAAGTGCTGGGATTATAGGCATGAGCCACCACACCCAGCCTAAACTGGATCTTTCTAATATAGGCAGTCACACAGCGTTAATCTCTCCAAGGGAGATTCCTCAAAAACCTAGCCTAGAATGACATCTGACCTATATAGAAACCAGAAGGACAGCATACTTTATTCTAAACCTACCTCTCCACCTATTTGGTCATTGTTCAGCCATCCATCTCTGCTGGGCTGTTGACCTTCCATAAGATGATTGCTCAGGCTGGGCACAGTGGCTCACCACTCTAATCCCAGCACTTTGGGAGGCCGAGGCACGTGGATCATGAGGTCAGAAGTTCAAGACCAGCCTAGCCAAGATGGTGAAAACCCGTCTCTACTAAAAATACAAAAATTAGCCGGGCATAGTGGCAGGCACCTGTAATCCCAGCTACTCAGGAGGCTGAGGCGGGGAATTGATTGAACCCAGAAGGCAGAGGTTGCAGTGAGCTGAGATTGCGACACTGCACTCCAGCCTGGATGACAGAGCAAGACTCCGTATCAAAAAATATATATATGGTTTTCATAATATAGTTTTTCAGCTCTACTCTAAATGAACATGTCTGAATTTATTGTGCATTTTATCTCTTAACCTTCTCACACACACGATATACCACAAGTTATTTTTGTTGGCGATATCTCCTGGTCACCTATTCCTTCTTTATGAATTGACAACAAATTTAACTTTGTTTTTTATTTTCCAGGTAAGATCTTAGGCACAGCAAAAAATTCCTCAACGTTTTTTGCTCCAGACTCCGTATCTCCCCTTGGCCTGTGGTACTTAATATTATTGGAAGAAAGAACTGATGTTGCAATAAAAGTCTCTGGCAGTGCCAACTGGCTTGACATCAGAATTGAATTACAAAAACATAAAAAGAAAAAAAATTTGAATTATGAAAGTATGGTTTCAAAACTTATTTGGGTTCTCACAGCTGCTGGGTAATTATTTCCTGTGTCCCACCAAAGCATTTATTTATTCATTTGTCTTTAACTGCTTAGCATAATAGGTAAGAACATGAACTCTGAAGCCAGACTATGAAAGTTGGAGTCATGGCTCTACAATGATGACCTTCAATAAGTTAACTGACAACTCCTTGATTCCCAAATGCAGATACTAATAAAACCTACCAGGCCTGCCATGATGGCTCACACACCCATAATCCCAGCACTGTGGGAAGCGGAGGCAGGAGAATTGCTTGAGCCCAGGAGTTCGAGAACCAGCCTGGGCAACATAGTGAGACCCTATCTCTACAAAAAAAAAAATTAATTAATTAAGGTAGCAAAAGAAATAAGACCTACTTAGAGTTGCTGGGAGGATTCATATTTATAAAGTGTTTAGAACAGTTTCTGACACAGAATAAGAACTCTTTAAGTTTTTGTTTAAAAAATTTTATTTGCTGGCCAAGTGTGGTGGCTCAAGTCTATAATCCCAGCACTTTGGGGAGGCTGAGTTAGGAGGGTCACTTGAGGTCAGAAGTTCAAAACCAGACTGGCCAACATGATGAAACTCATGATGAAAATACAAAAATTAGCCAGGCATTGTGGCAGGTGCCTGTAGTCTCAGTTACTTGGGAGGCTGAGGCAGGAGAATTGTTTGAACCCAGGAGGCAGAGGCTGCAGTGAGCTGAGATCCAGCCACTGAACTCCAGCCTGCTTGACAGAGCATGACTCCATTTCATGTATTTGCTAAGTTTGGCTTTGTAAGTGTCAGGTATTGAGAACAGAATGGTGTCATTTGGAAGGAGTTTGCATAACCCCTCTCCTTATATGCAGGTAGGACCTGTGACTTGCTTCTAACAGAATACAGAAAAAGGTGATGAGATATTCACTCCCCTGAATACATTATGCTATATGACAAAGCTGAGGGGATGTCATTCCCAAGATCATGTTACATTATGTAAGACTCCTTCTTGCCAGCAAACTCTTCACAATTCAGCTGACCTTAAAGAAACAAACTGCTGGCTGGGCGGGGTGGTTTCCACCTGTAATCCCAGCACTTTGGGAGGCCAAGACAGGTGGATCACAAGGTCAAGAGATCGAGACAATCCTGGCCAACTTGATGGAACCCCATCTCTACTAAAAATACAAAAATTAGCCTGGCATAGTGGTGGGCGCCTGTAATCCCAGCTACTCGGGAGGGTGAGGCAGGAAAATCACTTGAACCCAGGAGGCAGAGGTTGCAGTGAACCGAGATGGAGCCACTGCACTCCAGCCTGGGCAACAGAGTGAGACTCAGTCTCAAAAAAAAAAAAGAAACAAACAAACAAACTGCCATGTTGTGAATGGCCTGTGGAGAGGTCCACATGGCAGGGAACTGCATGCAGCTTCTAGGAGCTGAGAGTAGCCTCCAGCCAACAAAAATGCAAACAAACAATAACAAAATAACAACAACAAAACCCTGAAATTTGCAATCCTGAAAATGCAAGGAGACAGAGGGAGCTTGGAATTGGAGATAAAAAAGATCAAAGGCCTTACCCCTACACCCATTTGTTTCCACTCTGTTTACTCATGTTAATTTTGTGCTGGGTGGTCTCTCATAGGAAGATCAAATTGACTCTGGGCACCCCCAGAACCTGAAGGTTTTACCAGCCATAAGATGATTCTCTTAACCATGTTAATTATCCACAAGTGTGTTAACTTAGAACTTCTGTTGTAACGTCTTGAGAGAATAAATGTGTAGTGGACAGAGGGTCTGGGTCGATTGCTTGCAATTCATCCTGTGAAAGCAGCCAACGGCCATCCCTAGCCCTCTTGAAACACTGTAATGGTGTGAGACTGTGTCCATTCATCCATCTTGAGTCAGGGTCTGCAGGTCAGACTTCTGCAGGTGGTGGGACCCACCTCTCACCCACTCAAGGACATCACTCTGGGGCTTGAATTCTTTAACTTTTTAAAATTTAATTGAGATGGGGTTTCACCATATTTCCCAGGCTGATCTTGAGCAATCCGCCTGCCTCAGACTCTCAAAGTGCTGGGATTACAAGTGTAAACCACCATGTATGCAGTGGCCTTGAATACTGACTTACAAGTTAGCATGTCTTTAACTGAATTCTCAAATGATTCCTATACACCTCCAAAATTACCTGCTTCCCTCCCTCAGTCTTCCCTATCTCTATGGTTTCTCAGGCCAAAAATCTTAGGGTCATCCTTCACTCCTTTTTCTCATGCCAGATCCAATCCACAGTAAATCCTATATCTGCCTTCAGAGTACATCCAGAATCGGACCAGTTCTCACCGTCACTTTCTCCCATCATCTCTTACCTGGATTACATAATGGCCTCCAAAGCAGTCTTACTTCTACCGTTGCCCTTCTTCTCTTTCCTTTTTTTTTTTTAATTGAGATGGAGTCTCACTGTTGCCCAGGCTGGTCTCAAACTCCTGGGCTCAAATCATCTTCCAGCTTCAGCCTCCCAAAAGTGCTGGGATTACAGGTGTAAATGACCACACCAGCCCCCTTGCCCTTCTTAAGGCCATTCTCAATACAACAGCCAGAATGAGGATCTGTGGATTTATAGTACTCCTGTGCTCAAAACCCTCTGATGGCTTCCTATCTCAACCAGAATAAAATGCAAAATTATCAAATGACCCATAAGGTCCTATAGGATCTATGCTGTCCCACTTGACCTGGCATGCTCATTCTCTAACTTCTCCCTTTTATCTTCTCTGTAGCCTGCCCCAGTTCACCAGACTCTAGCCACACTGCAGCTTAGAATTTGTCCTGAGAGCAGTGAGGAGTCCTTGAAGGTTTTTTCTTTTTCTTGTTTTGTTTTGTTTTGTTTTTGAGACAGAGTCTTGCTCTGTTGCCTAGGCTAGAGTACAGTGGTGTGATCTCAACTCATTGCAATCTCAGCGTCCCAAAGTGCTGAAGTGCTGGGATTACAGGCATGAGCCACTAAGGACTCTGAAGGGTTTTTTGTCCAGGGCCTGGACTCTGAAGGGTTTTTTGTTTTTGTTTCTGTTTTTTTAGAGATGGGGTCTTGCTATGTTGCTCAGGCTGGAGTGCAGTGGCTATTCACAGGCCCAATCCTACTACTGATCAGCCAGGGAGTTTTGACCTGCTCCGTTTCTGACCTGGGCCAGTTCACCCCTCCTTAGGCAACCTGGTGGTCCCCACCGCTCCTGGGAGGTCACCATATTGATGCTGAACTTAGTGCGGACACCCAATCAGCATAGTGCACTACAGCCCAAAACTCCTGGGCTCAAACGATCCTCCCAGCTCAGCCTCCCAAGTAGCTGGGACTACAGGCACACGCCTGGCTGTCTTAATTTTTTCTCTTTTTTGAGACAGAGCCTTGCTCTGATGCCTCCCAGGTTCAAGCCATTTTCCTGTCTCAGCCTCCCAAGTAGCTGGAATTACAGGCACCTACCACCCCACCTGGCTAATTTTTAGTAGAACCGGGGTTTCACCATGTTGGCAAGGCTGGTCTTGAACTCCTGACCTCAGATGATCCGCCTGCCTTGGCCTCCCAAAGTGCTGGGATTACAGGTGTGAGCCACTGTGCCCAGCCCCCTGAAGAGTTTTTAAAAGCCATCCTTTTGTCTTCTCTGCCTATGAAGTGGGACAAAATACAGACAGTTAACATCACAGGCCTTCACCTCCTGCAGTACCAGCCCCTTATATGATAAAACTGTTCTGATTGGCTTTACTGACCCAGCAAGAGCACAAAGGGTCCCTTAGGAGCCAAGTTGGTGTTAACACTCCTTTTTTACTTTCCTTTTTGTGATAAAAGAAAGATTAAAAGCAAAAAAAAAAAAAAAAAAATCAGTTAAAGACCTGAAACTTTTAGTTTTAGTTTTTTTTTTTTTTTCTTGAGACAGAATCTCACTCTGTTACCTAGGCTGGAGTGTAGTGGCATGATCTCAGCTCCACCTCCTGGGTTCAAGCGATTCTCCTGCCTCAGCCTCCTGAGTAGCTGGGATTACAGGCGCATGCTATCATGCCCGGCTAACTGTTATATTTTTAGTAGAGACAGGATTTCCCTATGTTGGTGAGGCTGGTCTCGAACTTCTGACCTTGTGATCCACCTGCCTGGGCCTCCCAAAGTGTTGGGATTACAGGCATGAGCCACGGCGCCCAGCACTTTTAGTATTTTTAAAAGAAAAAACAGATTCTTTTTTTTTACTGTATAGATATTATAAATATTAAAATTTGAAATATACAAAGGAGATAAAGAAGGAAAGAAGAGAGGGAGGGAGGGAGGGAATTAGGAAGGAAGGAAGGAAATCACCTTGTGGGCCTGGCACATAAAACATTTCCTATTAAAACTAGTATTTTTCGGTTGGGCATGGTGGCTCACACCTGTAATTCCAGCTCTTAGGAAGGCAGAGGCGGGAGGATGGCTTGAGCCCAGGAGTTGGAGACCTGCCTAGGCAATACAGCAAGATCCCATCTTCCACGAAAAGAAAAAAAAAGACAAACAATAAAATAAGATAAATAAAACTAGTATTTTTCCTTATAGAGTAGAAAGTCTAAGTACTTTTAAAAAGATGATTTACTATTCTGGGCAGTGTTCCTCCCCAGGGAGCGAGAGGAACAGTGTCTTCTCTAAAATCCTGACTTCATGTAGCACACCACACCCTGCCCCAGCTGAGCTCATTTCTCACCCACAAGTTTTTGAAAAGATGCCCAGGGGTTTGCTCATGAGTCCAGACCTTTCCGGCATCTCACTGAAGTCAATTCTTACTAGATTTGTCTTGACTGTAAGGCTGTTTTTAAGAGACAATCTAGATTCTTCTTTTGACCAAATATATTTCATTGCGCTGTATTCTCAACAGTTAAAATGAATACATGATAAAATTTAAACCGGCCACCCAAGAATAAAATAAATTCTTTTGACTGAAATAAACATACAGACTTTTTTTTCCTCACCAGATTATCTCAATAAATTACATCATGATGGAACTTCACAGATATTTGTTTGTATTTTTAAAGATTGCTGTGTCCTTTGTCATTGAATATTATTCTATCAGTATTAGCTTTTATGAGGTTCTACTGTAACTGCTAAAAAACAGTTGTGAACGTTTTCTTGGAGGTAGCCATTTTGTTAAAATAACTGTCTAAAATTGCTATTTATTATTGGCCATAAAAAAACATGACTTTAGGCCACAATTAGTACACAATAGTAAATTGCTAAAAAGTAATTTAGAAATATGAAAATATACAGTAAATGGAACTTTCCAAATGGTAGTTGTGAATTTATTTTTTAAGTGATGAGGTCTTGTTCTATATCGCCCATGTTGGAGTACAGTGACTCGATCACAGCTCACTGCAGCCTCAAACTCCTGGGTACAAGTGATCCTCCTGTCTCACCCTCCCAAGTAGCTGAGACTACAGGTGCATGCCACCATGCCTGGCTAATTTTATTTTTAATTCTTTTGCAGAGACAGATCCTGCTTTGTTGCCCAGGCTGGAGTGACTCTTTGATATACCACCTGATTATAGCTGATTTGGCTGATTTGGATAATTTTTGGAATGAGAAAAGCATATATTTAACAGTGTAAAATATTTTCAATTATATGCTTCAAAATTTTTTACCACAAAAGTTAAGGTCATTTTCTAATAATTATTTTGGTCTTTTTTTTTTCTTAAGAGACACAGTCTCGCTCTGTCACCCAGGCTGGAGTGCGCTGTGCAGTGGCTTGATCTCAGCTCACTGCAACCTCCGCCTCGTGGGTTAGAGTGATTCTCTTGCCTCAACCATCTAAGTAGCTAATTTTTGCCCTTTTAGTAAAGATGGGATTTTGCCATGTTGGCCAGGTTAGTCTCAAACTCCTGACCCACCCACCTCCTCTGCAGCCTCCCAAGGTGCTGGGATTAGAGGCGTGAGCCACAATATTATTTTCATCTTATAGTTCAATAAACTGAGGCTGAGAAATGTTAAGTTGAATTTTTAAAGTCTCAACCAGTGGCATATTTTGATTATGAACACATTTCTCTTACTACAAAGTTCATACCCTTAATCACTGAATTCATATCTCCAACCATCTAATTTCCAAAATAGTAAATACTCTGTCTAGCACCCATTTAGATAAGTTTTGCAGAGTAACATCTCAAAAAGACAATAATGGACCAGGTGCAGTGGCTCATGCCTGTAATCCCAGCACTTTGGGAGGCCGAGGCAGGCAGATCACAAGGTCAAGAGATTGAGACCATTCTAGCCAACATGGTGAAACTTCAACTCTACTAAAAATACAAAAAATTAGCTGGCTGTGGTGACGCACACCTGTAGTTTCAGCTACTTGGGAAGCTAAGGCAGGAGAATCGCTTGAACCTGGGAGGCGGAGGTTACAGTGAGCCAAGATTGTGCCATTGCACTCCAGCCTGGGCAACAAGAGTGAACCTCAGTCTCAAAAAAAAAAAAAAAAAAAAAACTACCAACTAAACCCGAAACTGACATTCTTTGAAATATTGGAGTCATCCACATCCAACTGGATGCCAGAATCTATGAATTAATTTTCAACTCCACAAACATTTATTGAGCAATTACTATAGCCCAGGTATGATGCTAGGTGCTAGGAATACAGATCTGAATAAGGTGATCCACTACTGATTAGGAGTATACTTGGGGCAAAACAAAATGGTAAACCTAGTCACATACGAAATGCATATATATATAAAGTACAGACTTGGTACAGAAGTGCTAGTAATTTGACAGGGAGGAGTACTGGGAGGGTAACTAGAGAAATTAACAACCAAGCTGTTTTAAGATCAATATGGGCCTGGCGCAGTGGCTCACGCCTGTAATCCTAGCACTTTAGGAGGCCGAGGTGGGTGGATCACAAAGTCAGGAGTTCGAGACCAGCCTGACCAATTTGGTGAGACCCTGTCTCTACTAAAATTATAAAAATTGTCCAGGCATTGTGGCATGTACCTGTAATCCCAGCTACTCAGGAGGCTGAGGCAGAAGAATCACTTGAACCTGGGAGGCGGAGGTTGTAGTGAGCCGAGATTGCACCATTGCAACACTCCAGTCTGTGCAACAGAGGGAGACTCCACCTCCAAAAAAAAAAAACATGAATATAATTTTTTTTTTTTATCACACAGATAACTGGGGATGGGGAAGCAGGTAACTGAATAGCACTTTTATTGTTGTTTTATTTTATTATTTATTTTTTTTAGATGGAGCCTGGCTCTGTTGCCCAGGCTGGAGTGTAGTGGCGTGATCTTGGCTCACTGCAACCCCTACCTCCTAGGTTCAAGCAATTCCCGTGCCTCAGCCTCCTAAGTAGCTGGGTTTACAGGTATGCACCACCACACCTGGTTTATTTTTGCCTGTTTTATTTTTGATACATGGTCTCACTCTGTCATCTGGGCTGCAGTGCCCAGATGTCATGGCTCATATGACAGCCTTGACCTCCTGGGCACAGGTGATCCTCCCACCTTAGCCTCCCAGGTAGCTGGGACTACAGGTGTATGCCACCATGCCAGGCTAATGTTTTTCTATTTTTTGTATAGACAGGGTTTCGCCATATTTTCCAGGTTAGTCTTGAACTTCTGGCTCAAGCCATCCTTGCACCTCAGCCTCACAATGTGTTTGTACTACAGGCGTGTGCCACCTCGCCTGGCCTGAATGGCATTTTAAGAGGATCAGAAACAGGAAAAAGCATGGACTTTGCAGAAATACAGGTTGGTGCAGCTGCAGCATGAAATATAAATAGGCAAAGAGACAGGAGGCATGACTGACAGGTGGAACCAGATTGTAAAAAGTCTTATATGCCAATTCAAGGGAATTAGATATTACTTTGAAGGCAAATGGGCAGAACAGGAAATCAAATGGAGAATTTTAAACATGAGTAGCATGATCAGGTTTCTTTTTAAAAATGAAAACTGTGAGCAGTGTGAAGAGACCAAGGACAGGGGACAGGGATCTTGTAAGAAACTCTGGTAAAAGATCAAGGACTAAACCAAGCAGTATCTGAGGAAATGAAAAAGGGAAGCTGGATCTGGAAGATATTACTGGGTTGACTAGAAGGCTATCTAGCATAGTGGTGCCTCTGTCATCTGTCCACCGTGTAAACTCTAGGAAGTAAGCTAAGCAATCTATTTCCTTAACCATAAAATGAAGTAAACATTAATACCTTCCTCATAGGTTTGTTGGGAGGATTAGGGGTAGGTAGGGGGAAAGATAATGCACAAAAAGCATTTAGCACAATGTCTGGTGCAAAATAATGCTCAGTTATCACTATTTCCATATCAGGGAGACGAAGAGATTGAGCTACTCCTACTAAGTAGCTCTTGAATAAGGCCTGCTTCTGCTTTTCAATCCTAACAATGCCCTTGTTTAGACGAGTGGTTCTCAAAGTGTGGGTCTCCACACTAGCAGCTGCAGCAGTCCCACCTGAGAACTTGTTAGAAATGCAAACAAGTTTTCAAGATTCTCAAATCCCACAAAGAACTACAGTCAGAATCTCTAGGGGCGGGGCACAGCAGTTGGCAGCCTAACAGGCCCTCCCAGGTGATTCTGTTATGTGCTGAAGGATGAGAATTACTAGCGTGTCCCTCCTACCAACACATTCCTCTTGAATTTATCTTCCAGATCAGTCACCAACTTCCTAAAACAACGTGCCAATGCCACTCCCAGACAGACCACACATCAGGAAGCATATCAACAGTGCATCTTACGGTGCGTCAGTTTACAACAAAACTGAACAAGGCAATTGTGTTTACAGAAAGTCTTCAGCAAAAAGTATGCAATACAGTCAACTGAAATGCACTGTTCATACTTTTTAGGAATATAGGAACATGAAAAATAAAGACTTAAATGGAAATCAGAAATTTAGGGACTTGAGAAAATAACTTTTTGGTACTGACACACATCTACATAAATAATCCCACTTAGTTTTTGTTTTTTGTTATATAAATATCACCTCTCAGTTTTAGGAAATGTTGGCCAAGTCTCTCTAACCTATATTTGGTCTCAGTTCCCACTGGAACTGAAAAAGGGAACACTAAACATGATATAAACTAAATGGTATCCCTCACCTTGATGCTTCATGATTTATGGCTGTTTTATTACTACTGCCACCTATTATCTCATTTGGTCCTCACAACATAAAAATAAAATTATTATCAAAGCAAAATCACTGGATTAAAGATATCCAAGTTGATAAAACAGCCAAGATTAAAACACAAATTTCCTGAGTCTGAACTCTGGTTTTTTTCCTTAGACCAACCAGGCTGTTTCTATAATATCAACAACACTTTTCCAAAATAAAAAAATCACATTTCAATATTGTCAATTTGATGCAAGATTTCCAAAAATGAAAAATCATATTCTTTAGAGATGGATGGTTGAAGTTACATGGACATTTTTAATAGCAGTTTTGAGTTAGAATTAAATCATAAAATAAATATATTTATTTACCTGTTACCTGAGTATTTATGCTAAGTACAGAAATAGTTGAAATTAAAAAGCAACTCCTTTACTTTTAAGCTTTTATTTTATCACTCTTATCAAACACACATCAGGAAGCATATCAACAGTGCATCTTACGGTGTGTCAGTTTACAACAAAACTGAACAAGGCAATTGTGTTTACAGAAAGTCTTCAGCAAAAAGTATGCAATACAGTCAACTGAAATGCACTGTTCATACTTTTTAGGAATATAGGAACATGAAAAATAAAAGTCCTTTGCTATTCAGCAGGAAAAAGAGTTTAAAAGACTTAAATGGAAATCAGAAATTTAGGGACTTGAGAAAATAACTTTTTGGTACTGACACACATCTACATAAATAATCCCACTTAGTTTTTGTTTTTTGTTTTTGTTTTTTTTTCCAAAAAAAAAGAAAAACAACAAAACAAAACCTCACAATGAGACATCACAAAGAATACAGAACCATAGTGCCAAGAAATGCCAAGACCAATATGCTACTGAAACAACTGGTAGAAATGTTACAGACAACTCTTCACTATGTATTGTAATATTTATTCTTGTAGTTCTGAGGTGAAGGTAAACCAACAGGAGAGATTACTCCTTGTAACTGGCTTTGGTTTAAGTGATCTTTCACATTTGTTTCTAACCATACCTTCTTATCAAAAATTACATTTTACTGAGGGAAAATAGTACTAGGTTTTAATATTCACAACCAACTACTCCAGCTGACACAGGATGCCATCAACTGTGAAAATTCATTGATCATAATAGATTTTCTAAGAGTGATCAACAGATAGCAAAGATGGAGCCCTTTCAGGGAAAAAGAAATCCCTTCTACCCCAGATTTGACACCATTAAGAGGTTGTAAAGGAATGTTAAATTATTTAAGATACTTCAAAAAAAAATTAAGAATGGAAGAATAAATTCTGCTGGAAAAGATATGACAGCTTTATACTCTGCAAGGTAAGTAATCTACAGAGATTCAGCATAACTTTTTTTTATTATAATAAACATATTTACTTCTGTAAGGTGCTGAAACTTTGCAGCTAGTGCATACTAATGCCACCCACTGTAGCCAAGGTGCAAAGGAAATAATGGAGATGGCTAACCTCCAGTTTTCTGATCCTTGATTTGCATAAGTGGTGATGTACACCAAATACACAAAAGCTGGAGCATAAATATTTATTTTTAAAAATTAGGCCAAACTGAATATAGATATTTAATCTGGTTCCACAAACCCTTAAAATAATTTTCTGAGGAAACAATGAGGAGGAATGTATAGGAAAGGCAATGTTTCTATGCTCGTGGTACCAAACCTGGAACTTAAATTGTAAGTATCAGTTTTTAGCTCATTAACTATATGGGAGATTACTAAGACCAGTAAGGGAGCCATTTTCTTCCCCTCCTCTATTTTTATTACTTATCTTTCTCCTCTTTACTCTTAAAATTGGCAATTTTCTGACAACCCATGCTAATAATACAGCTACATATAATTCAAATAATGAAAGAATGTTTTAGTCCAAATATGCAGAATTTTTGAATACCTCACTACATTTGCTCTTATACCCTCATTGTCCTGATATCATAAATATTATTAAGGGAAGATAACTTGGAAGGGGAAAGCAATTCCAACCTGGGATACAAAAAGTGATTACAAATAATTATCTTGTTAATAGTAAGGGCTTATGGTAACAAGTAGCTCTGATTTTCACATAAAGATTTCCCCCAAAAAACAAAATATGAACAATTCCAGTTTGTTCCCCCAGAATGTGACTTATTTCCATTATACATAGCAGTATAACAAAATAAGCTCTCTTCTGCACAAAAAAAGATTAATGGTTATATAAGACAAATAAGACAGAATGCTTCTCTTTGCCTTTAAATTAAAATACTATGAACCTAGATAACAAAACATACATGGCCTTCTTCAAAAGAGCCACCAGCTTCCTTCTGGTTATTGTGACAGCTACCCAAATGTAATGGGAAATAACACCAGAGCAGTCATTTGATAGGTTTCCCATGAATTCCAGGATTTACAGTGCCACAAACACAACTGCCATAATTATGACAACTCTGAAAAGCACAAATAAAGCAAATTTAAAACATTAATCCACATAAGCAGTACAAGGCAGAACAAAAGTGCTGAGTGGTAAGAAAATGAATAAAAATTTCCTATCAGGAGAATAAAGTTTGTGTAAACTATCTTATATCCTGCAGATCACTTTAAAGACCACCTATAAAATATAAAATTTCCTAAATATGCTCTGATTTATAGATATTTCTCTTAAGTCCATTTCTCCTATAAAATTACAGCAAAAATATTAAAATTATTTACCACCTTCTTAAATATCCATGGCACTTGTCAAGTACACACCACTGTGAATCTACTGGTCATTATACAATTTTAAAAATAGTGAAGAACATCTAAAGGAGGCAGCTACAATAGCAAACATGATATATCCTATAGTATCAGGCAGAGAAGCTATCCTAAAACAAAATGAAACAAAATCTTCAAAATTCTGGGTACTCCACAAACTAAAATATACATGTTCTTCTGTAATTGAGAATGGGACTTATCTAAATGTACCACAAGAGGCTCAGCTCCATATGATGGAGACAACATTTTTATGTTCACTGAGAAAGCTAGTAAGTGATGCTAACTTGAAAAACTACTACCATCTCAAAATAAAAGTGATTTACTGAGCACCTTAAGAAATGGGAATTCTTTTGAGCAAACTGTGACCAACGATTTGTCTATATGTGACCATAATTGACAAGAAATACAATTATATCAGAGAGCTACAGTGATAGAATTTGACGAAGGAACTTGATATTAAAAATAGAACTAGGCTGGGCATGGTGGCTCACGCCTGTAATCCCAGCACTTTGGGAGGCCAAGGCGGGCGGATCATGAGGTTAGGAGTTCGAGACCAGCCTGGCCAACATAGTGAAACCCCGTCTCTAATAAAAATAAAAAAAATTAGCTGGGTGTGGTGGCACACACCTGTAATCCCAGCTACTCAGAAGGCAGAGGCAGGAGAATCGCTTGAACAGAGGAGGTGGAAGTTGAAGTGAGCTGAGATCGCACCGCTGCACAGTCGAGCCCAGGAGACAGTGTGAGACTCTGTCTCAAAAAAAACAAAAAAGCAGAACTAGAGATCCAAGGAAGAATTAAATTCTGCCAGATGATTCTGGCTTTTCCATCATATGTAATATTGGAATAAAATCAAATATGAGTAGTTTTACACATATAAAAAAATAAGGTAAACCAAGGCTATTTCCAGGCAGATAGTGAAAAAATAATATTATATATAGATAGATGTGAAAAATAAAACAAAAGGTAAACCAAGAAAATTTTGGACTTTTATACTATATGACCCAATGTAAAAGTTACTCCAGGAAAAAGGCAGAAGTGCTATTAATTATCATCATCTGGGAAGCTTTCACCCAAATGAGTTTGAGTATTTTCCAGGAAACACAAGGCACTTGCTTACATCTTTATCTACACATCCACCAGACTCAAAGTCATGATGTGATTCGATCTGTACCCCAATCTGAATAAAGCCACCTAGCAGGTACCCTTGCATAAGTGTCTCGGTAAATAAATAGTTACTGAGTGTCTCCCCTACTCCTTCACCCAGTAACTGTGTTGTTACAATTACTATCATTTACAATGGTGCTGATTTTCATTAAATTATTGTAAAAAAGAAAAAGAAAAAGTCATACTGCCAAGCATAACTGATAGTAGTAATTATGTGTAAGTTAGGCCTAATAGAAAACAAGACCTAAAAGAGAAAGATACCAAAATGTTAATTATCTGCATGGTGAATTAACTAAAGTAAGCCATGGAACAGCATTTGATAAGTGCTCCAACTCTGCCTTTTATTCTAGAAAATTAACTGATGTCTTTTATTCTAGAAAAGTAACTGATGCCCTTACCTCCAGTGTAATAAGACAGAAAAAAACCTTCTGCCCATGGTTTCCCTTCAGCTTTCTCTATGTGGCAGCAAACCTTATAATAAATTTGCTCAATAGTTTAAAAATATAAGCAACACAAATCTAGAAGACAAGTCAAATAAGTATTCAGAGATTTTCTTTTAAAGAATAATTTAACATATCTCAGCACTCTTTAGCAGCTGGAGTACCAAAAAGAAGGCAATATTTCTCTCAATGAAAACAAAGAGAAGTTTAAGTAAAACTATACTTATGATTTTTGTTCTAAAAGCAGCCAGTTTGGCTCAAGGCATAGCAGAAAGGGAACCCCTCTAAAGAGAGCTGCTATATTGGTGGCCACAAAAAAAGGAAGACATCCAGTGGTAATAAATGCCATCTCTTATTGCAAGAGGATAGTTTTAAAAATTCCTTTAAAAGGCAGTCAATACTTTTAGTTAATGCTGTCTCTTACTGAGATGTCCAACTTTACTTGTTTTTGTCCCATAAATACAGCATTAGTTTTCGTAGTGGCTAGCTAGCTACCCCCTCCAAATATATTTCAAAAGAATCAAGTATTTCCTTACAGAATAATCACTGCATGTGCCTTTTCTGGGTGGAAAATGTGCCACAATAATACTCTAAAGAAGTAACTGGGAAGGCAAGAGGCAAGGAAGCACAGGTATTAATCTAGGGAATAAAAAACTACCTGAGATAAAATTAGACCCAAAGGGTAGGGGTTAAGAGACATGAACCCTCACCTCTTTACTCTTCCTCTCAAAAAGAAAATTTCTCGTTTTTTCAGTAATTTCAAGAAATCAGAATCCCTATGAATGTATTTCATCCTAATCATGAAACTTGTATCTTTTGATAATATTTGGTTCAAGTTTAAGAAAGATATTAAAATTCTGATAATATTAGAAGAGGGAGGGGTTATCTGCTAATATCATCTTTGGTAGAATGGGCTAAGAGCTATAAAATAATTTAAATCACAGGAGGCATTTTTTTTCAATTCTCTGGCTTTAATTAAACACATGGTTAATTTGAGGCTGATCAATTATTCCCTCAGCTCCCTTAAAATCTAGTTAGAATCTTCTGTGATAAAATTCTACAGTGTCAAGCACTAAATCTATGTGTGAATGTATCAGCAGTAAGATGACAATCAAAGAATGCTGTGAAGGTCGGCATCAGGATGTCAGCAGCATGCTGCAGGACTAAGCTTAGAAGCCCACCTGCAGTTTATGTGGAAGGAATTTTCTTTTGCGGGAGAAGGGGAGAGAAAAGTACACGTGCTAACTCAGGATACTTGCCCTTAAGGAACAGATGTTTCTAGTCACCACAAAATCTGCCACCCATACGAGCATTTAGAAAAGTTTAGGTCTACACGATACTGGTTCTGCGCACTTGAATTCTGACTTGAAAACAAATCAATTTATAATCAACCTCCGAAAGGGCCAAAACAAAAAATAACAGTTCTTCCTGCTAAGGGCACATATAGAGGAACATGCCGCAAGACCTTCTGGTAATTCACAAATCAGCCTCCTTATGCCAAATTTGGTTTTATAATAAACATTAAATGAGAGTCCTAAATTTGACAATTGTAAATAACTAAAATGTCAAACACTAATTGTTTGAATGGGGTAAAATATTTCATTCTCTAAAATGCAAATTCTAATTGGACTCTCAGCAACCTGCATGGCCAACAAGGAACTACGAGGAGGCTTCCAGCAAGCAAAGATATAAAAGACTTTTTCCTTAGGAAAAAAATAAATAAATAAAAAATTAATAACCTGTTTACAATTTGTCTTTTTTTTTTTTTTTGGTATAATCAGTGCTTCATAAAGGTGTCCTAATTTTTATATCTTTAAAGACAACCTACCATGATGTAAGAGGAATCCATAGTTCTCATTCTAAAAGCCATGCCATCAAGCTGTGTCCATGAACTCATGCATACCAGCGTTCTCCACTAAGGGACACATCAGGTTGCTACAAATCCTTTTAAGAATTCCTTAAGAATTCTTTGAGTTTTTCTTCCTTTCTACTTCTATCTCATTATATCTACACCTTTCTTAACTTCCTTGCAGTCAAAAGCCAAACTACCTGGGATGCTGTTCCTCTATCTTCAGGTAAGGATAGAGGCAGAGAATGAGAGAAGGGGAGGAAAAAGGGAGCAGGTATAGGAGAAACAGAAAGGAAGAAAAAGAATTCTTTATTTTCTATCCTCTCTTCGCCCATTTTTTTCTTTTCCCTTTATTGTATATCTAATTCTTTTGACTCACTTCAATTTTCCATCATAGTAGGTAGAGCCACAAAAAGATGAGCTAATGCAGTCTAAATTAGACTGAAAGGGGTTGATTTACATGTGGCAAAACTTAGTCTTTGTTCTAATCATTTTTGAAGTCTCAATGTAACTGCAGGCTAGACTACAGTTTGTTCTGAGCCTCTCAGGAATTATCTGTTTTGTTATTTACATTGTATCAGACAGAACACCTCTCAAAAAATGCACATCCTAAATCTTATCGATGTGAAACAGGTAGGGAAGAAATGAGTTTAGACTGTATTAGCTCACAGGATTCACACTATAAAGTACATTGACTCAAATTTTCTCTAATCGTTCATACCTGCGCACTCACTCAAGCATACATACTAGACATAAAAATTGTGCAAGATCAAGCATCAGCTTTCTATTTTAAAAGACTTAATTTAAAAAATCTTAGATAGGCTCACTGCAGTTCCTTTAAAGGAATATTCAGTACTACAGTACTCCTTTAAGAAAAAATTCACAACTCAGTGTTAAGAACACAGTAGGTAACTGCTGCTTGACAATTACTTAACATTACTGAGAACATCCAGTGCCAGCTTATGGATATCAACAATAAGGAAGAACCACTGGACAACATAAAGATATAATCTGTAAATGATGTCACCAAACCTAACAAATTTGTTAGTATTTACCAAGACATGATAGTATTCATTCTTGCTTCATGATCACACAAAATAATTAGTATGTTTTTAGGTTACATACGGAAGAGCAGCACCTGCTCTCCTGCACAAGAATAGGTTGCCCACATGGATGCTCTAAAACCCCTCAATGTATAGCTGAGAGGTCTTGTCCTACTCAGTGCCAAATGTATGCAATGCAGTCACTGCTTGGGCAATGGCTGCACGTTAGTAGGATTAAATAAATGTACAAAGTACCTTCTTAAAATGGTAAGGGGTGCTCTTGCATTCAGGTGTGGAATACAATAACCCAAGAAATGGAAGAGGAGAAAAAGGAAATAGTCTTAGGTTACTGATTAAAGCAAGGTTTGATACAGATATCCCCTCTTGTAGGCACTCAGCGGGTAGAATGTAGCCACAACAAACTTCCCATCAAACATCCTTCCAGTTAGTAATTTCTGAGCAGCTTTGGAATCACCAGCATTTGCATACTCGACAAAGACCTGAAAGAAGACAGAGAAAAAAAGGTCATTTTATTTCCACCAAGATTGTTTTAGACCAATACTTATCACCTATAATGTACATACATCAATTGGAGATCTTATTAAAATGCAGATTTTGCTTCCTTAGGTCGAAGATGGTGCCTGAGTTTCTGTTCGAAACAAACTTCCAATTGATGCCAATGCTGCTGGTGCTGCTGGTCCATGAACTATACTTTAGAGCAGCACGGTTTAGAATACTTCCTCACAACTCAACTCAATTCTGAAAAATCTCTCAAAGACAAGTTGGGTGAACCACGTACAACCTTTTGCCAAGGTCATTACAGGAGTGATGAATAGCACTAGACATCTGCCACAGACATGGTTGAATAGCCCAGATAGCAACTGCATTTCCATGGTACCTGGAAGATAATCTGTACTTTTAGAAGTGAAAAAGGAAAAAATGTTGGTCAAAAACTGCTAGAAATTGCACCTCTTAAGAGGTACAATTTGTAGAAGCTATACATCATAACTATAGTAAAGGAAGAAATTTAATACTAGGTAATTTCCTTTTTCAGAGCATTTGAATTCCTACCTGAGATAGAAAGAGGATATAACAATTTATAAGTTCTTTTTTTGACCTAAAGCAAAAGTTAGAGGAAGATGAAATGATTTGAAATAACTTGTCCTCAGTTACCCTGTAAACCAGTAAATGAAACAAACAACTGCCTCTCCCTCCTCAGTTGTTTGCCTCATTCATTCTGTCAATAATAGTCTTTGAACTGGTATTCCAGCATCCTAGGACACTCAGAGACTTCTGAAGGGATGTGAGAATAGATCATTTAGAAGAAAATCAATTTCCAGGTTCTCAACTTTCACTTGCACCTTTCCCTAAAACTCATCAACCTACAAGTTCAGGAAGGTTATCCTTTCTCATTTCCCCTTTCAAAGGAGCCCTTCTCCCACTTGACAAAACAAAGCTGTTTATAAAAACTTTCAGGACACAAAAAGGGGGCAATTCCTAATACAGGAGTCTGTTTTTTATGGAATCCTCCTTTGTGAATACACACAACCCCATGTCCTGCCCATGACCTGTCATTCACTATCCTATGCAAATATTTCTGTTAGGGGTGATAAAAGACATGAGACCTAGGATATTATGGGCCTGTGATGGGATTTTCAGCACTTTGGGAGGCCGAGGCGGGTGGATCAGGAGGTCAAGAGATCGAGACCATCCTGGTCAACATGATGAAACCCCGTCTCTACTAAATATGCAAAAAATTAGCTGGGCATGGTGGTGCATGCCTGTAATCCCAGCTACTCAGGAGGCTGAGGCAGGAGAATTGCCTGAATCCAGGAGGTGCAGGTTGCGGTGAGCCAAGATCGCGCCATTGCACTCCAGCCTGGGTCACGAGAGCGAAACTCCGTCTCAAAAAAGAAAAAGAAAAAGAAAAGGAAGAAAGAAAGAAAAATGGAGAAGTGAGACTGGCTTTGCATCTTCTATCCCATGGCTATTTTAAGCTACACATTGCTCTTTAAGACAAAGTACAGATCATCTAATGCAAATATTGCCGTTTTTTTTTTTTTACACATATAAAGGTAAATGGGTGCTTGCCAGCTATTATTAAAACACATTCCTAAAATGTGTCATTAACTGGAAATAAAAGCACTTTCAAATGGCCACAGCAGTATAAACAGAAAGGCTGTTTAAGTAAAACTGCATGGGGAAAATGCTATTGATAAAATTTCATGTGATTTCTTTCCAAGTAGGTATAATTTATGTAACAAAACCTGTATTATTGAACTATGTATCATGAAATATATAAACTAATTGGTTCTCATTTTATTTCATCTTAGAAATACTTAATATTTTAACTTTCTATAAAAATAAAAGTGTATGTTGTCTGCAAGACCAGTTTTAGCAATATATACTTTTTCATTAAATGCAAAAGAAGTTAGAACATAATACTTAATAAAAATAATGAATCTGGCTGGGGTGGCAGTTCACGCCTGTAATTCCATAACTTTGAGAGGTGAGGTGGGTAGACAGATTGAGTCCCGGAGTTCAAGACCAGCCTAGGCAACTTGGCAAAACCCTATCTCTACAAAAAAATACAAAAATTTAGCTGGGTGTGGTGACGAACACCTGTAATCCCAGCCACTTGGGAGGCAGAGTGGAGAGGATCACTTGAGCCCAGGAAGCTGAGGCTGCAATGAGGTGAGATCACGCCACTGTACTCCAGCATGGGTGACAGAGCAAGACCCTGTCTCCCCCCGCTTCTCCACAAAAAAGAATAATGAATTTATTTTTCATTTTTTTACCTGATTCTTAATTATTCCCAAACCTATACACCAAAGTTCAATAAATGAGTAGGAATGCATTTATAGAAGGAATATTATGTTTTCCATCATACTTCTTTGTTCAGATAGAGGATACTTTTTTTTTTTGAGACGGAGTCTCGCTCGGTTGCCAGGCTAGAGTGCAGTGGCACAATCTCAGCTCACTGCAACCTCCGCCTTCCAGGTTCAGGCAATTCTCCTGCCTCAGCCTCCTGAGTAGCTGGGACTACAGGCACATGCCAGCACACCCGGCTAATTTTTGTCTTTTTAATGGAGATGGGTTTCACCATGTTGATGGCCAGGATGGTCTCAATCTCCTGACATCATCATCCGTCCGCCTCGGCCTCCCAAAGTGTTGCGATTTTAGGCATGAGCCACCATACCTGGCCTTAGACTATACTTTTTTATACTGCACCATCCCACACTAAGCATCGTATCTTATTTTTATAATTCATTATGAAATCAAAAGGGCTACATCATTCTAATCCTGATTACTTTTTATAACTGCATTATCAGAGGCATTCATTATTTTTCAGTGGTTTTTGTAATATTCCTTACAAAATCATGTTTACTTGAATTGAAAATTCAAATGATGAATGGCTTTGTCAGCAGGTAATGAACATTTTCAAAAGCCTAAATAGATTAACTCTCTGATTTCAGGAGTTCATCAAAAGCTGCTTTCATTCTCCTTTAAATATTAGTGAAAACTGCTCAAAACAGCAACTTTCCTTTCACTGATACTTTTTTCATATCATCTCAAATCTGGATACTTCCTTCTGGAAAAGATGTCTCCTGTCTCTCTATTCTGTATCTTCCACTTCATTTTGACCACTGGGGTTAAGGCAGATCCTGTTAGTCCTTCATTTAAAATCTTCCAATACCTTGCCCTAGTTCAGAGTAAAAGCCACTGTTACCTCAACGCTCTACCAGGCTCACTCTACTTAATATGCCCCTTACAGCTCCCTAATCTCCTCTCCGATTTGATCTCCTATTTTTCTTTCTCACTCTGCTACAGCCACATTGGCCTCAAATCTGCCAGGAATACTCAGAGCCTTGGATCCTGCTGTTCCTTTTGCTGAAAATTTTCTTCCTTGCTTCTCTCTAATATTGACTCATGTAACCTTCTCAGTATGTCCTTCCCTATCACCCATTTAAAACTGCAACCCACTCTACCTACCCCAGCACTTCTTAAGCTTCTTCCTTAATCTCTCTTTCTCCCTAGCACTTATCACCATTTGAAAAAATCTGATTTGACCACTTTTATGTCAGTTACCAAGAACATAATAAATGCTCAATAAGTATAAGTTAAATGAACAAACAGCAAGGACACAATTAATATTAGTATTCAGTATGTGACACTAAATGACATAAAAACTATTATCATGGGCCAGGCGTGGTGGCTCACCCCTGTAATCCCAGCACTTTGGGAGGCTGAGGCAGGCAGATCATGAGGTCAAGAGTTTGAGACCAGCTTGGCCAAAATGGTGAAACCCTGTCTCTACTAAAAGACAAAAATTTAGCAAGCCATGGGGGCAGGTACCTATAATTCCAGCTACTCAGGAGACTGAGGCAGGAGAATCACTTGAACCCAGGAGGTGGAGGTGGCAGTGAGCCAAGACCATGCTATTGCATTCCAGCTTGGGTGACAGAGCAAGACTCTTTCTCAAAACAAAAACAAAACAAAACAAACGAACAAAAGTATTATCACATTAGTTTGGCAATAACTTTTCATTAGAACTAGAATAAAATTACGTTCATATTTTTTCAGTTGCCAGGAATGTTCATAATACTAAGCTATTAAGATAAAATAATAACTGGGCACAGTGGCTCATACCTTCAATCCCAGCACTTTGGGAGGCTGAATTGGATGGATCACTTGAATTCAGGTGATAAAGACCAGCCTGGGCAATATGGTGGAACCTAGTCTCTACAAAAAATTAGCCAGGTGTGGTGGCGCATGCGCCTGTAGTTTCAACTACTCGGGAGGCTGAGGTGGAAGGATCACTTGAGCCTGAAAGGCAGAGGCTGCAGAGAGCCGAGCACGCCACTGCACTCCAGCCTGGGAAACAGTGAGACCCTGTCTCAAAAAAAAAAAAAAAAGAAAAAAAAGATAAAACAATCCACAACCAGAGATGACTTCACCCACTAGAGGGCAGACATCTGGCAGTGGCTAGAGACATTTTTGTTGTTCAAAGCGGGGAGAAGTCCGGGATGCTGTTAAACGTTCTATAATGTAGAGGACAGCTACTCTAACATATCAGCCTCAATGTCAAGAATAAGAAACCCTAAGATACAGCAAACCCAATATTCTATTCTCTCAGATATAAAAATACTATAAATAAATATTTTCTTATATTCTTTATATAATTTAATTTAGAATTAAGAGTTTCTTATAAAAATGTGGTGATAACAGTTTTGGCCCACATATTTTACAGATGAAGAAACTGAGGATCATCACAAAGCTAATCATACTGAGACCAGAACTCGGGTTCAAGAATTCTTAGTCCAACACACTTTCCTTCTTTAAACTATCACTGACAGTTGCTATTACAATTAGAACCTAACCTAATTGGTTTTCTAACTCTACCAAATTAGAACAAAATTAGACCAAAACATTTCTCTAGCCAAACCTGAAATAAAGCATGATTCAGCAGCTAGTGTTACTGGTTTTTTTTTTTTGAGATGAAGTCTCGCTCTGTCACCCAAGCTGGAGTGCAATGGAGCCATCTCAGCTCACTGCAGCCTCAGCCTCCCAGGTTCAGGCAAATCTCCTGCCTCAGCCCTGCAAGGAGCTGGGACTATAGGCGTTCGCCACCAAGCTTGGCTAATTTTTGTATTTTTAGTAGAGACAGCGTTTCACCATGTTGGCCAGGCTGGTCTTGAACTCTGGACCTCAGGTGATACACCCGCCTCGGCCTCTCAAAGTGCTGAGATTACAGGAATGAGCCACCACCACACCTGGCCTGGTGTTACTATTTACAGCGGCTCAAAAGTAGTCTTTTTTTTTTTTTTTTTTGAGACGAAGTCTCACTCCTCCCAGCCCAGGCTGGAGTGCAATGGCAGGATCTTAGCTCACTGCAACCTCTGCCTCGTGGGTTCAAGTGATTCTCCTGCCTCAGCCTCCCAAGTAGCTGGGATTACAGGCGTGTGCCACCATGCCCAGCTAACTTTTGTATTTTCAGTAGAGACAAGGTTTTATCATGTCGGCCAGACTGGTCTTGAACTCCTGACCTCCAGTAATCCACCCACCTCAGCCTCCCAAAGTGCTAGGATTATAGGCACGCCCAGCCGATATTTTTTTAAAACAAATTTTAAGTGCTAAAAAAAAGGCAAGCATATTATAGAACTTTTAGAAGAAGTAAAAAGTACAAGTTAGAATATAAAAATCATTTAAAATGCAAAACCATAATCCTTAGCAAAATTTTTTGTACATCTTCCTACAGAACTAAAACATTAAACACAGAATTTTAATCGCATCTGGGTAATTCTGCAATTATAAAAATATTCACTTACTTGTCCTCTGCCAGGATTTTCCTTTGGAACAAGCAGAGATACCACTGGTCCATATTTTTGACACTCCTCTTTCACATCTTCTACAACATCTGATTATTAAAACATATGAGAGTAACTACTCTGATGTAATTAACAAGTATTCAATATATGAAATGTTTCAGTCATCAAAGAATTCAGGAATACATAACTAGTAATGAGGTCATTCTATGTGTTGAGTAGCTGACATATTCAAATGACTCCAAATTTTAAAAAAGTCTTCCTCCCAGCTTCTACTCTCCTTGAAGGCAACAGATAACATCAGTTTCTTCTGTAGTCTGCCATAATTAGTATAAACTTAAACAATCAAATATGAAATTATAAAAGCAAGTATCTTGCTTTTTATATTGAACATGTCCTTAAGATATTTCCAAATTATCACATAAAATTTTCTCCTTAATATATTATCTAGTATGTCCAGTATTGATGAATAATTTTAAAATTTCCAAACTTTTATCACTCAAAAGAGTACCACAACAGACCCCCCATGCATATCTCATTTCACTTGCGTATTTCTTTGTCTTTTTTGAGACGGAGTCTCGCTCTGTTGCCCCGGCTGGAGTGTAGTGGCACAATCTTGGCTCACTGCAACCTCTACCCCCCAGGCTCAAGCAATTCTCCTGCCTTAGCCTCCTGAGTAGCTGGGACTACAGGCATGTGCCACCACACCCAGCTAATTTTTGCATTTTTAGTAGAGAGAGCGTTTTACCTGACTATCAGGCTGGTC
Organism: Saguinus oedipus; assembly: GCA_031835075.1. Classification (NCBI taxonomy): domain Eukaryota; kingdom Metazoa; phylum Chordata; class Mammalia; order Primates; family Cebidae; genus Saguinus; species Saguinus oedipus. The sequence goes on along the minus strand of CM063190.1, from coordinate 30,105,333 downwards.
TCGAACCCCTGATCTCAGGTGATTTGCCCATCTCAACCTTCCAAAGTGCTGAGATTACAGCTTGAACCACCACACCTGACCTCACTTGTGTATTTCTAAGTTGACATTCCAGAAATGGAAATGGTAGGTCAAAATGGACATAAATTTGTAACTTTTCCGATTTGCTTTCTACAAAGGCTTAGCAACATAAACTTTCTCTAGCAATGTACAAGAACGTCTGTTTTCCTATGCCCTCACTCACAAGAGGATGAGCCAATGTTTCATCACTGCCAATGTGGTTGATGGGTAACAAAGATAACGCAGTTTGGCTCCAATTAGCATTTCAACAAGAGAGAGGAAAAGCATATGTGTAAAGTACTTGTCACTCCCTTTGCCATAAACTGTAATAAGAGCTATAAATATTTTTTCTTTAAACTATCATTTGTCTTTTAATCTTGCTTAGGATCACAATTCTTAGGGTCATAAAACAAAGTAAAATAATTTTACTGCTTCTGAGTTTAATATTCCACATCAGGAATATTAAAAAATAAAATTCTACAATGACATTTTATATTAAAAAGTTCTCTCCTTCCCCCCTGCCCTACTTCCTTCCCTCACACCTTTCTTTTCCCTCCTTCCCTATTTCATTCCCTTACTTGTTTTAGTATTTTAATCTTGACTTGATTTGAAATTTAATTTTGTCTGTAATGTAAGGTTTAATGTTCTTCCCTGCCTCTATCAAGATTACAAGACAGTTGTTCCAACACATACCATAATTTCTAGCTAAGCAATTTATTTCATGATGAACCTGTTCATCAAAAGTAACAAAGGTATTTAATGGTACTATATTGTCTGTTGCAGTTTAGTTCACTTCAGATTCAATAGCAACATTTAAACAAAATGTAAAGACTCAGTGTATTTAAAAGTAGAAAAAAGTCATAGCAAGATAGAAGAGTTGATATGGTAGTCTAAAGGTTTATTCAAGAAAAGCCCAAGCTTCAGTTTTATAGAGATAAAAATTATTTGGAGTAGACAGGATGAGGTGATGAAGACAGTAGGTCATCACAAAGATGAAGACTGAAAGGACATAAGTAGCATTTTGAACTGATCCCAAGAAATTCAGAGCCACTGGACCTTTGTGACCTGAAACGACGCTGAAGCCAAGACTTTCTTTCAGACACATATCCTGAAAACTCAAGACCCTTAAAATGGTCACAGACTCAAAGAAATTACAGTTCTCTCACTATACTGTAGGGATATGAAATGATTTACAAGAGGAACTGTCATATAATTAGCCTTATCTGTAACATTTTAATTTTCTACAAGAAGACTAAATATTATGCAACTAGTATTTTTAAATAGAAAAATAAAAGAGCTTTAGAGATATACACACCTAAATATCTGGCTTTTAAAATATTTACTAGCTTTGTGACTAAGCCTAAGTTTACTTCCATTATCTATGAACTGAAAAAGTAACTACCACCTCTTAAGTAATATATATAAAGTACTAGGCACAAAGTTAAGTGTTAAGATAAGCCAGAGAACAAGAAACAAAGTAAAATGAAAAGGAAACAGTACAAAATAAAGCTTTCTGTTTTAAATTTTCTCCATTTTAAATATTAAGAGGATACAAAACTGATATAATTTACGGGCAGAAGATACAGAAATTAAAAATAGGTCAAGAATCTAGAAGATATTTGAGCCTCATTTGTTAGCAAAATAATTAAAACCTGAAAGTAAATACAATAATAAATAGGAAAAAATTTAAAAGTTCAAAATTGAGTACTAAAGGACATCTACAGAAAATATTTGGTTACTATGCAGGAACATCATTGACTTCCTACCTACTTTTACTTAAAACTTCCATAACTTAGATATAGCCACAACAAAAACTCTTTCTCTTTCAACCTATTTCAGTGAGTACAGGAGGTATTCCTCCTCTTGTCCAAAATGAATCCCCAAGGTCTGCTTTTTCTCCTTTATTCCTTATCTGTTTAACTAGCACCACCATCTGTCAAGTGGTTCAATTCAAATGCCTCATGCGAAACCCAAACCTGCCTCACTTCTTGCTCTCATATCCACTCGGTCACTATATTTAGATAGGTTATATATAGCTCTTTGTGAATTTTTTCTCCCTCCATCTTTCTTCCTACAATAAATATCTGAGTGCCTACTGTGGGTCAGTGGCATTAATATAGCAAAAAACAAAACAAACTGGCTTGTATAGTGCATATATTCTAGTGGGTAATGATAGGTAGTATTTGCTGACTGCTTACTATTTGCCAGGCATTGTTCTAGGAAATGTTAATATATTATTTAACTTTCATAGCAACCCTACAAGATAGGTACTATTTATTATCTCCATTTCATACACGAGGAAACTGTGGTTTCCTTCTTTTGCAGAAAACTGCAAGGAAACTAGTAAGTGACGGAAGCATAATGTAAACTCAGTCTATACTCTCCCCCGCCCCTGCCCCGCCAAGATGGAGTCTCACTCTGTCACCCAGGCTGAAGTGCAGTGGTGCAATCTCAGCTCACTGTAATCTCTAACTTCTGGGTTCAAGCACTTCTCCCACCTCAGCCTCCTGAGCAGCTGGGATTACAGGTGTGTGCCATCATGTCCAGCTAATTTTTGTAAGTCCACACTCTTAACCACTACACAAAATTGTCTCTCTATTAGTAGTAATACTAGGTTGATGCAAATACTTCACAGTTGTTGTCCTTGGTCCAAGTCTGGCCCTGCTTTAGTCCATTCCCCCTCTGTTTCCAGAATGTCCCTACTAAAACACAAGTTTGACTATGTCCTTCTCCCATTTAAATGTATTTAATAAACTCCTTACTGCATTCAACAAAGAACAGATATTTATTGAATACTTACCATAAGCTAGATATTACTCTATAACTGATGCAAAGTTCTTCATGTATCTGTATTTTGGTGTTACTATCTCTGGGACAAAATCCAAATTCTTAAACATAGCAAACTAGTCTGTACTCTGGCTACCTTGTTAGCTTTAACTGATTGCTCCCCAACAAATACCTTCAGATACAGTCATGCCAATTTGCTGTTTTCTGACACTTCCATCTCTATGTATTTGTGCTACCTACTCCCTAACCCCTCAACTTTCAGCCGCAACTCCAAATTACTGAGCTCAGATATAATCTCTGTAGAGGAGCCCTCACCAATTATTCAGACTGAGTTAAGTACTTGTCCTTTCTGCCCTTGTATAGTGCACTATCTTCAGATTAACACAACTCTAATTGTTTATGTATCTGTCTCCCCTACTACATTAAGATGGGAAGTAATCCCACAACAGCACATAGTAAATACTCAGTTAATATGTCTTAAATGAATTAATGTTAAAACAAAAAAGAGAGCTAAAATGGAGAAATGCAAGCACAGGGAAAGGCTAGAAGAGACAGAGCAAAGAGATAGAAGTTGTTGGGAAAATTAATCTTCTTTGTTAACTGAGTAAAGATGAAATGTAACAGAGTCAAAAGGACATCATAAATAAAAAAGTGAGAGGGCTGGGCACAGTAGCTCACACCTGTAATCCCAGAACTTTGAGAAGCTGAGGCTGGTCTACGGCCATACCACCCTGAACGCACCCGATCTCGTCTGATCTCGGAAGCTAAGCAGGGTCGGGCCTGGTTAGTACTTGGATGGGAGAAGCTGAGGCTGGTGGATCACCTGAGGTCAGGAGTTCTAGACAAGCCAACCAACATGGTAAAACCCCATTTCTAGTAAATATACAAAATTAGCCAGGTCTGGTGGTGCATGCCTGTAATCTCAACTACTTGGAGGGCTGAGGCTTGAACCCTGGAGGCAGAGGTTGCAATGAGCCGAGATCACACCAATGCACTCCAGCCTGGGCAACAAGAGTGAAACTCTATCTCAAAAAAAAAGTGAGAGTGTTTTAGAAATCACACTGTTCAATATTCTTATCAGATAAACCGGGAAAATATGAAAATGTTACGGATATGTTTATTCCAGACTTATTTAAGAAAGACACGTTAAAATATAATTTAGAAAATGCTAACCTTCATATTCCTCTTCATTCTCAAGATAATCATCATCTAGCACATTCAGCAATCTTAGCACTGGAGTGGGAAGCATGACCAGATCTTCAATATGAGGGGCTGTTAAAATTCATTATAATACAGTTAAATGTAAATCCCCCCAAATAAGTTGAACATTAGATAAAGGAACTTAGGAATATAAATTAGTGCTGATGTCCTGTATGACTGTCAAATGACCAAGAAAAAAAAAAAGAATAATATACAACTTACCAAAAGGAATGCTAAAGAATGGGCTACACAATGCCATTTCAGCAGGAATTCTTCTGCTCGGATCATCGTGAAGCATGCTAAAACACAAAAATAGGTGGCTTATCATTTCTGCTGAATCTTTAGAAAATGCAACCATTAAAGAAAGAATGTCTAAATGTTTATTACAGCATTAATTATATTAGCATGATTTACCAAATCATTCACCTATAAAGAATACAAATGCTATTTATTAGTAAATGGTTCAGTAATTCATGATACATACCTATGACAGTATACTGTGATTTAAAGTAACACTTTTGATTAATAAATGAAACACTGCAAAGTGATCCACACACTGTAACAGTGAGCGAAAAAAAGCTAGACACAAATTTAGGGTAACACACACACAAAAAAGATAGTAGTGGGATGATTGCTGAAGCTTATCAAATTTCTCTAATAATAAAACAACTAGGCCTGGCGTGGTGGCTCAGGCCTGTAATCCCAGCACTTTGGGAAGCCAAGGAGGGCAGATCACCTGAGGTTAGGAGTTCAAGACCAGCCAGCCAACATGATGAAACCCTGTCTCTGCTAAAAATACAAAAATCAGCCAGCCCTAGGGGCAGGCACCTGTAATTTCAGCTACTCAGGAGGCTGAGGCAGGAGAATCACTTGAATCCAGGAGGTGGAGGTTGCAGTGAGCTAAGATCATGCCATTGCACTCCAGACTATTGGACAAGAGAGACTGAGTCTCAAAAAATAAATAAATAAACAACTAAAAATAAAAAACCCAACTAGATAGCAAAACCAAAAACCCGTTGACAATATCTATAACAAAAACTATAAGGACCCCCTAAATAGCCAAAGCAATCTTGAGAAATAAGATCAAAGCTGGAAACATCATACTACTTGAATTAAAAAAAAATACTACAAAGCTACAGTAACCAAAACAGCATGGTATTGATTTAAAAACAGACACACACACACTGATGAAACAGAACATAGACCCCAGGGGAAAAAACATTTATAATCAAGAATACATGGTGGGGAAAGGACAGTATTTTCAATAAATAGTGCTAGGAAAAACTGGATATCAACATACTGAAGAATAAAATTAGACTCTTATCTCTTACCTATACAAAAAAATTAACTCAAAATGGATTAATAATTTAAATGTAAGACCCAAAACTTCAACAGCACAAGCAACAAAAGCAAAAACAGACAAAGGGATTATATCAAACTAAAAATCTTCTGCACAGCCAAGGAAACAACAAACAAGGTAAAGAAACAACTTACAGAATGGGAGAAAATATTTTACAAACTATACATCTGCTAGGGGAGTAATGTACAAAATATATAAAGAACCCAATTTGGCTGGGTGTGATATTTCACATCTGTAATCCCAGAAATTTGGGAGGCAGAGGTGGGAGGACCACTTGAGCCCAGGGGTCCGAGACCAGCCTGAGCAACATGGCACAATCCTCTCTCTACAAAAAAATTTAAAAATTAGCTGGTGTGGTGGCATGTACCTGTAGTTCCAGGATCACTTGAGCCTATGAATTCAAGGCAGCAGTGAGCCATGTTTACACCACTGCACTCCAGCCTGTAGGACAGAACGAGACCCTGTCTCAAAAAAAAAAAAAAAAGAGCTCAAACAACTTAAGAGCAAGGAAACAAACAGCCCAATTAGAAAATGGGCAAAAGACCTGAACAAACATTTCTCAAAAGGACACATACAAATGGCCAACAGTATATGAGAAATGCTCAACATCACTAATCATCAGGAAAATGAAAAACCAAAACCACAATAATGAGGTATCACCTCATATGTGCTACAATAGCTATTATCAAACAGACAAAGGATATAGAGAAAAGGGAATTCTCATACATTGTTGGTGGGAATATAAATTAGTAAAGCCATTATGGAAAGCAGCATAGAGGTTCCTCAAAAAAATTTAAAAAAAGAACTACCAGCAATCCCACTACTGGGTACATATCCAAAGGAAATGAAACCAGTATGTTGAAGAGATACCTGTACACCCATGTTTATTGCAGCACTATTCACAATAGCCAGGATATGGAATCAACCTGAGTATCTATTAACAGGTAAGTGTCCATTTCTTGGATATTAGCTTAAAAAAATAAAAATAAAAAAAAGATGAGTGCAAAAAAAAAAAGAAAGAAAAAAACACGAGTAAAAAAAGGAAATGTGATATATATTTATATATATGTATGTGTGTGTGTGTGTGTGTGTGTGTGTATATATATATATGCATGTATTTATATATATATATATATATGCATACACACACACACACACACACACACACACACACACACACACAAACACACAAAATGGAATACTATTCAGCCATTGAAAAAAAGAAAATACTGTTACTTTCAACATAGATGAACCTGTAGGGCATCATGTTAAGTGAGATAAGCCAGGTACAGAAAGAGAAATACAGCACGATCTCTCATATGTGAATTCTAAAAAGCTTTGATGTCACATAAGCAGAGAGTAGAATGGCGGTTACCAGAGGCTGGGTGGGGAAGTTACAGAAGAGGGGAACTTGGGGAGACACTGGCCAAAGCCAGGATGCCTAATTACAATTAGATAGAAGGAATAAATTCAAGAGATCTACTGCCTGACATGGTGATTCTAGTTAATGATGATATACTGGATTCTTGAAAAACACAGAGTGAATGTTAAATATTCTCACCACAAAAAATAACTACATAAAGTAATGCATTTGTTCATTAATGAGATTTAATCATTCCATAATGTATATATACTTCAAAACATGGTATACATGATAAATACATACAATTTTATGTCATTAAAAAAAAAAGACTGAGATGCTGTTATACTCTAATAAAATTAATGTATCTCTATAGAGCTACTGAAATGTTTGCGGCATAAAAAGACCATTACCTCCTTATTGCAGGTAAGCATTTATCAAGTAAAAATAAGTAACTTAAAAAACAAAAACTAGGCCAGGGGTGGTAGCTCACACCTGTAATTCCAGCACTTTGGGAAGTGGAGATGGGTGGATCACTTGAGGTGAGAAACTTGAGACCAGCCTGGAAAACATGGCGAAACCCCATCTCTACTAAAAAATACAAAAAATTAGCCAGGCATAGTGCTGTGCATCAGTGGTCCCAGCTCTTTGGGAGGCTGAGGCAGGAGAATCACTTGAACCTGGGAGATAGAGGGTGCAATGAGCCGAGATCGCGCCACTGCACTCCATACTCGGTGACAGAGTGCGACTCTATCTCAAAAAAAAAAAAAAAAAAAAAAAAAAAAGAACTATAGTGACAAACTATCAATAGTAGTAGGATTTGCACCATATTGGTATCTATGTGTGAGGAGGAAGAGGAAAGCTACAATTGATCTGATGAACCAGAGAAAAAAATAACCCCAAACGGCCAAAAGGTACTGGAAGCACAGCAGGCTGCTGGAGAAAAGCAGCTGAAACTATAAGCTTTAGTTATATATTCTAATACTAAGTGAATACAAGGAATTCTTCATAAAATCCTAAGAGGTTGGAATAATCAAGACACTAAGATCTCTCTTAAAGTGAACCAGGCAAAGCTTTCTTTTAGTGCAAAGGCCCACAGTGAGGAGAAAACTTGGGAACAGAATATACAGAGAGGGGCACCAGAAAAAAGCAGAAGAGAAGAGCCAGAAAATCTCTGGAAAGAAAAAAAACAAAACTACTTTTTGGGAATATTACACAAAATGGAAGAGGGAGCCTTGTATAACTAGAAAAGTTATCCCAAGTACATTTTCTTCTATAAGTTTAGGAAATAATTTACACATAAAAATAAGCAACATAAAAAGGATTATAACTGACTGGGCATGGTGGCTCATGCCTGTAATCTGGCACTTTAGAAGGCCAAGGTGGAAGGATTACTTGAGTCCAAGAGTTCGAGACCAGCCTGGGCAACATAGTGTGTCACTGTCTCTACAAAAAAAGAAACCAGGCATGGTGATACATGCCTATAGTCCCAGCTACTTGGGAAGCAGAGGTGGGAGGATCGCTTGAGCCTTAGGGGTTAAAGATGCAATGACCTGTGATCACACTATGGCACATTAACCTAGGTGACAGAGCAAGACCCTGCCTCAAAAAAAGAAAGGAAGAAAGAAGGAAAGAATCTTGTACAAAAAGATAACTGCAAAATGAAACCTCTCAGATAATGAATGTATGCCAGAAATATATGACCATAAAACCGATGAACATTACAGTCTACCATTTTCTTTTTGAGACAATCTCGCTCTGTCACCTGGGCTGGAGTGCAGTGGCATGATGTCAGCTCACTGCAACCTCTTCCTCAGCCTCCCGAGTAGCAGGATTACAGGCAGATGCCACCAGGCCCAGCTAATTTTTGTGTTTTTAGAAGAGACAGGGTTTCACCATGTTGGCCACACTGGTCTTGAAGTCATGACCTCAGGTGATCTGCTCGCCTCAACCTCCTAAAGTGCTAGGATTATGGGCATGAGCCACCATGTCGGGCCATTTAGCTCATTTTGAAATGGAAGGTTATAACAGCTGGGCATGGTGGCTCACCCATAATCCCAACACTTTGGGAGATTGAGAAGAGCAGACCACTTGAGATCAGGAATTCCAGACCAGCGTGGTCAACATGGTGAAACCCCGTCTCTACTAACAACGCAAGAATTAGTTGGGCCTGGTGGCGTCCACCTGTAATCCCAGCTACTCAGGAGGGTGAGGCAGGAGGAACACTTGAACCCGGGAGGCGGAGGTTGCAGTAAGCCAAGATCACGCCACTGCACTCCAGCCTGGGCAACAGAGTAAGACTTTGTCTTCCCCGTCCCCCCTAAAAATTCAAATGAACTAAGGGCATTTTAAAAAAATGATATAGGATGTGAAAGAGCAACAGAAATCAAAATTTGAAAATCATAAAAGTAAGGTAATAGAACTCAGGAATCATAAACTTAAAAACACATTTCATAAAATAAAATTACACTACAAGAGATATAAAGATGAATAAACACAACAAATAATGTCTTAAAGAGAAATAGTAGGCAAAAAGAAGGATATTTTTTAAAATAACAAAGAAATAATGGGTCGGGCATGGTGGCTTATGCCTGTAATCCCAGCATTTTGGGAAGCTGAGGCAGGAGGGTCACTTGAATTTAAGACCAGCCTGGGCACATGGAAGGACCTCATGAAATAAGATAGGAAAAATAAATAATGAAAGAGATAAAATGGATTCAAGAGAAAATGACAGCTGGGCACAGTGGCTCACACTTGTAATCCCAGCACTTTGGGAGGAAAAGGCAGGAAGATCACTTGAGGTCAGGAGTTTGAGACCAGCCTGGCCAACGTGGTGAAACCCTGTCTCTACTAAAAATACAAAAACCAGCCAGGCATGGTGGCAGGAGCCTGTAATCCTGGCTACTTGGAAGGCTGAGGTGGGAGAATCAATTGAACCCAGCGGGCAGAGGTTGTAGCAAGCCAAGATCATGTCACTGCACTCCAGCCTGGGAAACAGAGCAAAAAGTCTGTCCAAAGAAAGAAGGAAGGGAAGGAAGGGAGGGGAGGGAAATGGCGGGGAGGGGCAGGGAGGAGAGGGAAGGGAGGGGAAGGGCGGGGAGCGGCGGGTAGGGGAGAGGAGAAGAAAGGAAAGAAAGGAAAAGAAAGAAAGAAAGAAAGAGAAGAGAGAGACAAAATGGCAATATTGAATATAAGGCAAAGAAAATCAAACATATGTAGACTACGAGGACTTAAAAGTGAAAACCAAAAAGAACAGAAAAAAATACTAAAAAGTCTAATTTAAGAACACTTTTCTAAAACAAAAACCAAATATCTGAAACTACACAGTGAAAAGCATACCGTATTTCTGAGAATACTGACCCAGAACAATCAAAATCAAAATATATTTGGGTAAACTTACCACACATTAAAGAAAAAGATAAAATCCTCTGGGAATCAAGAAAAGAAGACCAAGTGCCATTTTTTTTTTTTCCTTTTTTTGAGATGGAGTCTCGCTCTATTGTCCAGGTTGGAGTGCAGTGGTACAATCTTGGCTCACTGCAATCTTCACCTCCTGGGTTCAAGCAATTCTCTGCCTCAGCCTCCCGAGTAGCTAGGATTACAGGCACCCACTACCACGCCAGCTAAGTTTTTTGTATTTTTAGAAGAGACAGGGTTTCACCATCTTGGCCAGGCAGGAAGACCAAGTGACTTTTAATGAAAAGGCAATTACTGAGTCATCAAACTTTCAACAGGAACACATGGCAGTAACATATAAGGCACTCAAGGGAAGAAAAATGTATGAGATTGGGACGAGACACATACAGGACTTCCAGGGGAGCTGGAAAGTTTTATTTCTTGATGTATATGGTACTTACAAGGTGGGTACAATGTTCCTACAGATTCATTAAGCTATACCTTTGTTTAATTAGTGTTTTCAGTATCTGTGCTTTATTCAACGACAAAAAAGGTTGAAGCGACTTGCATGCATGCATACATAACGCAATATGCAGAAAAACAGTGGAAGGAAATATACCAAAGTGCTAACACTAGAACACAGGTTAATAATTTTTATTTTCCTCATCACTTCTTTCTATAGTTTCTAAATTTAATAATCCATGTAAAATGGATGGGGGGACTATTATTTAAAGAATAAAAAACAAATAATAAAGTTAATACTAGAACTTAGATGATTTAATTTCCAGGCTACAATCCAATTTATAATTTTTCGCTGCCATCTCTTCAATGTAAAATGCAATATATAATATCTCGTATCAATCAGATATTAATGGCTATTTAAAACTAACATGAAAAACACACACACAAATAAGCCATGCATAAAATCAGTGAAATCAGAATAAATCCTGTGGATTATACCTATTTCAATTTACTGGTTTTGATACTGTACATACTACAGTTATGTAAGACGTTACCACTGGGGGAAACTGGGTAAATGGTAGGGACCTCTCTGTAACATTTTTGCAAAGTCCTGTGAGTCTATAACTATTTCAAAGTAAAATGCTAATAAAACTAATTTGAAGGTTTATAGGTCCAATATTCAAAGGAAACTATAATACGCTGACTCAAACAAGGGATCCATACTTTTCTAGTGTACTATTTTATTCACTTCTGATCCATAGTCTAGAAACCCGAAAAGCCTACTATTTAATAATACAGTCATGCACTGCATAATGACATTTTGGTCAACAATGGACCATATCTACAACAGTGATCTCATAAAATTATACTGGGCTGAAAAATTCTTATCACTTGGTGACATCGTAGTTATAATGTCCTATCGTAACACATCACTCACATGCTTGTGGTAATGCAGGTGAGTAACGTGTTTGTTGTAACAGGACACAGATGTAAATAAAACTACTGTATTTGATAATGACATTAAATAGTTGTTACTGGCTTATGTATTTATAACTATATATTTTTTATTGCCATTTTAGAGTGCGCCACCCAAAAAAAGTTAACTGTAAAATAGTCTCAGGCAGGTCCTTTGTAGGTATTCCAGAAGAAGGCAATAGGAGATTCGACAGCTTTATGCATGTTATTGCCCCTGTAGACATTCCAGTGGGATAATGTGTGGAAGTGGAAGACAATGATATTGACGATCTTGATCCTGTGTAGGTCTAGGCTAAGGTGTGCTTGTGTCTCAGTTTTCAACAAAAAAAATTTAAAAAGTAAATAAGGTAAAGAAAAATTTAAGTTTATAAAGTAAAAATGTTACAGTTAAGCTAAGGTTAATTTATTATAGCAGAAAAAAATTATGGCCAGACATGGTGGCTCACATCTGCAATCCCAGCACTTTGGGAGGCCGAGGCAGGTGGATCACTTGAGTTTAGGAGTTCACGACCAACCTAGTCAACATGGTAAAATCCTGTTTCTTACTAAAAATACAAAAATTAGCTGGGCATGGTGGCGTGCACCTGTAATTCCAGCTATTTGGGAGGCTCAGGCACAAGAATCGCTTGAACCTGGGAGGCAGATGTTGCAGTGAGCCAAGACTGTGCCACTGCACTCCAGCTTGGGTGATAGAGTGGAAAAAAGAAGAAAACAAAAATATTAAAATAAACTTAGTGAAGGCTAAGTAGACAGTGTTTACCCTCAGTCATTAGTAATGTCCTAGGCCTTCATATTCACTCACCACTCACTCACTGAATCACCCAGAGCAACTCCAGTCCTGCAATCTCCATTCACGGTTAAGTGCCCTATACAGGTATGCCATTTTAAATCTTTTATACTATAATTTTACTGTACCTTTTCTATGTTTAGACAAATCATACTTACCACTGTATTACAGTTGCCTATAGTATTTGGTACAGTAACATGCTGTATAGGTTGTAGCCTAAGAGCAACAGACTCTACCAGACAGCCTAGGTGTGGGCAGAAGTCTGTATCATTTACCTTTACGTAAGTACTCTATGATGTTAGCATGACAAAATCACCTAATGACGTATTTCTCACAGCAGATCCCTATTGTTAAATGACATGATTGTACATATTTGTATTTTCAAAATATCTATTGTATTTGGATCTATTCAGATATCAGAAATACTGTATCTGTCCCCAAACCATTGTCAAAGATAATTATTTAAAATGGTTTTTGGGTCTTTTTGAGGGGAGGAGGGGAGTAATACAAAAGCAAACTCAATCTTTAGTTAATGAAGACTTTTTTAAAAAATCAGCTTTCCATCAAGTATACCAAACTACCAGGGCTACGAGAGGCCAAAGGTACAGTGGCTCAGTATCTATCCTCCAGTGAAAAGGCAGCTGCCAGGAAAAGCTTAACATTTGATACTATGAGCAAAAGAACACTCCTTTGAAAATAAATTTGGTAAAACTATTTGATTACTTATGTTCCTTATAGGAAGCTAGCCTGCATAGACTTATTTCTAGGACAACAAAACCCCCACATGGATCAAGCAAACTAGAAATAATAATATAAATCTGTTCAGAAAAAAAAAGACAACAACTTCACATAGTACATGTATGCAAAGCAAGCTTACAGGGCGTATAACATACCTTTTGATAAGGTCTCTTAGGTGATAGGCTGGAATTGCGGCATTCACCACTGCTTTACTGGCAAATATGTGATCAATAATAGCAGAACTGTTTGCCTTAAGAAAGGGAGAAAAGTCTTCCTTTGGTTATTCAGTCTGTTTTTATTGATTAATAGGCATATAGCACTATTTGAATGAGTAAAATGCAACAGAAAACACTATCTTCTGAGAGCCTACAATCGCTTTTCTTTGGTTTTTGGTTTTTGTTTTTTTTGGAGACAGGGTCTTGCTCTGCCACCCAAGTGGTAATGCAGTGACAGAATCTCAGCTCACTGCAATCTCTGCCTCCCAGACATTAGTGATCCTCCTGCTTAGCTGGAAATACAGGTGTGTGCCATCATACCCAGCTAATTTTTTGTAGACACGGGTTTCATCATGTTGCCCAAGCTGCTCTCAAACTCTTGGGCTCAAGTGATCTGCCCACCTTTGCCTCCCAAAGTGCTGGGATTATAAGCGTGAGCCATCATGCCCAGCAAGAGCATACAATCTTAACAGAGGAAATAATATACATAATTATACGCTTCTAGAGAAGAACATTTTTTCTCGATTTTCAGCACCTAGCACTCTATGAACATCTACTAGATGAAAGAATAAAAAATAAATACCAAAGCAACCACATAAGAATGTAGTTTAATGCAAAAATGAATGTGTAATAGGTGACTCAGGGTATCTCTGTGATGAGTCTTGAACTGGTTTTCAGACAGAAATAAACTATCAAAGAGAATACGAGGCAGTATTAAAACATCTTATCTGTCATATTACTCATTCTCTAAATCTTTAAGAATATATTTTCTCCTTGAATATTATGCTAACTCAAAATTTAGAACTGTGTACATGAGTTAAAAGAACTGATACTATCATTATCAGTTAAATATATTAAATACTTACCATGAGCTGCTTGCTAAAAGTATCATTTATTAATCTCAATAGTCTTAGGAGATAGATGCCATTATTATCCTCATATTAAAGAAAGCAAAACATGGCTTAGTGATGAACCTAAATAAATAACTTGGTAAGATCTTTGTGGTGGCAAAATACAAACCCTTGTAGTTTGACTTTAGGGCCTATGCTCATAATCAGTTGGCAATTTTGTCCCCACAGAAAGTGATAAAACAGAAAAATAATGCTTTATCTAGAGGAATATATTGGAGATCCTATTACTACATACTGTCCCTATGAATTTCAAACAAATTTGAATGTGATCTAGTTCTGATGAGCTCTAGGCCAAACAGATATAGTGCAAAAAACTCAAAGATAGTCAAAGCTCATTCAAATAACTGATCTATGTTTGGATTAGCACTAAGAAAGAATACTTAGATTCTTGATTGTCTGGGATACCAATAATAAAGAATGATACTGATTTTACTCCCAAGAAAGCAATTTTTACCCATACAAGCATCAGGTACATATACTGGGCTATTAAAGTATCCCTTCTAGGAAATGCTACAACAGAAATCAATGACTAGGTGTTTAAAAGAAACAAAACTGTATGCTATAATAGCTATACAGTATGTATTAGATGCTCAAAAAAAATGCTTGTTGCTTACTACCAAAAACTTGTTGCTTAATATCTAAGTTCCAAACTTCTAATATTTGAATGAACTTTTTATGGGTTTATAAATTAGGAATTAACTACAGTATGTTTTCAAAGGTATTGTGGGGCTTTAATGTTGTGATAATATCAGTATCCTTTAGGCTACTGTTTAAGTGATCCTCCTGCCTCAGCCTCCTGGGTAGTTGGGACTACAGGTGTGTGCCATCACACCTGGATAATTTTTTGAGGTTTAATAAATACAATGCTTTGGAATGATTATTGGTTTTGATATTAAACAAGTATTAAAATACCTTTTATAATTTTTTTTTACTAGAGACCAGGGTCTCACTACATTGCCTAGGTTGGTCTCAAATTCCTGGTCTCAAATGAGCCTCCCACTTCAGTCTCTAAAAGTGCTGGGATTACAGGTATAAGCCACCATGCCCAGTAAAAATAATTTTTTTAACTGTAAAGCAGTTAATCTATAAAAATTATCATTTAACTCATAAGCTATGGTTGTATTAGTAACACTTTAGAACGCAATATAACGGTTACTAAGCAAAAGAAACCACTTTTGCTTCTTTAAGAAAATGCATTCATTCAAACATTTTTATCAAGCACTTATTATATGCTAAGCCTAGGCATAGGCTAGGAACAAAAAGAATGCAATACTCACTAGCGCACTGATAGCCATAGGAGTGGATAGTGGCATTTAAGTATCACAAATAGAAAAAGAAGAGTATGGACAACAGAAAGCAATCAAGAATCCTAGACAAGAATCATCATAAATTGGCCAGGCACAGTGGCTCACACCTGTAATCACACCACTTTGGCCTCGTGATTTAGCAGATCACGAGGTCAGGAGTTCTGAGACCAGCCTGGCCAACATGGTGAAACCCTGTCTCTACTAAAAATACAAATATTAGCCAGGTGTGGTGACAAGCACCTGTAATCCCAGCTACTCAGGAGGCTGAGGCAGAGAATCACTTGAGACCATAAGGCAGAGACTGCAGTGAGCTGAGATCGTGCCACTGCACTCCAGCCTGAGCGAAAGAGTGAAACATTTATAAAATTAGAAAAAAAAAAAAAAAAGAATCATCATAAATTGAATACTCTTAAATTGCAAGTAAGAACCACAAAGCAAAGCACTGGTGAAGTTTACCTTCCATTCCTGAGATCTGACTGTATGTTTCAGTTTCATTCCTGAGAACATTTCCAGTAAAATGATTCCTAGGCTCCACAGATCAACAGCTGAGGTACATTCTGTATCGCTCTGCAGGCCAGCCTGGGCCAAGCAATTTTGTAGTTCTGCTTCTGGAGCCCGATACCCGTCTGTCTGAATATACTTTACATCCTAAAGAAGATAAATAAATATTACAACCAACAAAAAAGCTGCTCCCTTTCTATCTCTACAGTGTGTTTATTTCCCTAAGAGTACAGTAAATCCACTGCCAAACTAAATGCTAAAAATTTTTAGTCCTTGGTTATCATATTCTTTGGTTCATTAACTGCGGGCAGTTCTCAGAGGCAAGCTGTACATTTCCATATGGTGCTCATAAAGAAGTCTTCTTTGGATTGTCTCTTGCCTATTAGGCACTGCTGATAATAAGGACACTCTGCAAAGAAACAATAAACCATGGAGAACGGAGGATTTGCCGGAACTATCATATGCATTCTGCCATAAGATACAGCCCCAATACTGAAGAGATCAGGAACAGTAACTCAGCAATTAGCCAAAGGTTTATAAAATTTAAAATAGCATTCTATGTAGGTTAAGTACTTTTAATAATGCCAGAGCTCTCGTTCTTCACTGGCTCCTCCTACCTGACCCAAACATTATGTCCTTTTTTTAAATGGTGGCACTGAAATTCTTTTGATTTGCTGCATCCCCTGGCATTTCAGTATTTTAGATAAAAATGACATGTAAGTCCCTACTAAACTACCCTCGTCAATTGAAAACACTTGGCTTCGACTACAACTGTGAGAGTAAAGAAAAGGTTATTTCTTATTTCCTACCTGATTGCCTTCTTTGAAGCTAAGTCCAAAGTCAATGAGTTTAAAACATTCATTCTCTGCACTCCACAATATGTTACGTGGTTTGAGGTCCGCATGGACATAGCCCTCATGATGAAGAAAAGCAAGGGCCTCCAAAACATCTCGGGCACAATGCTGTATCATCCACATGGAACAACCCTGGTGACTGGAATATAAGAGCAATTCCGAAACACTGACATCCAGGAGTTCAAGCAACAGACAGCGTGATGGCACATTTGGAGAAAAGTGGATTGTAAACACTCCATACAAAGTCACTAGAAAAAGAAATTATAATACTTTAAGAATCAGACTTAGAGTAAGTCACTATTAAAGTAGGTAACTGCAATACAAATTTGAGAGAGTCTAGATAAGGATAACTTCGATAAGCAAGCTTCTACTGTAATTTATTTTTCCCATGGACAAAATATTTGGGCAACTGGGTTATTTTAATAAAAATAAAATGAGACAGTCTACAACAGCTGATTACCATTCACAGATACTAAACATGGTACAATTATTCGTGTTTCACCAAGTACTCAGTGGTAGGTGAACATGAACTTGGAATGCCAAGTGAAAATGATTAAAAGTAAAAATCCAAAATATAAATAAATAATATTGTTGCATCATGAGGTCCTTGAAAAAAAAAAAAAAGGAAATTTTAAAAAGTAAGAATCCAAATATAAAGTAACTCTTTTAAAAGAAATGTCACAATGTGCAAAAACCAAACTAAAGATTGCTTCTTGATCCAAACAAAATAGCAGTATAGGCCTGTCACGGTGGCTCATGCCCATGATCCCAGAATTCTGGGAGACCGAGGTAGGACTGCTTGAGTCCAGAAGTTCGGAGGCCAGCCTGGGTAACAAAGGCGGACCTCCTCTCTACAAAAAAATTAGCCAGGCATGGTGCCAGATGCCTGTAGTCTCAGCTACCTGGGAGGCTAAGGCAGGAGGATGGCTTTAGCCCAGGAATTGGAGGCTGCAGTGAACTGTGATCTCACCATTGTACTACAGCCTAGATGACAGAATGAGAATTTGTCTCAAAGAAAAAAACAAACAAACAAACAAAAAAAACCGAAAACTAAACAGCTCTCTATAATCTAAATACTAATGAAGAGATTGAGACTTTCCAGATGAAATTTTAACTAATCTTGCAGAGATTCAGCAAGTCCTTAGGCTTACAAAAATTTTTCCTCTTCAACACCAAGGTTATGGTGATGGACTAGTCAACTAAAAAAATGTAGCACTAGTGTTAAGTAATTCTTCTCCAAAATGGTATTACAAAAAAACTCACTCTTCAAATTAAATATGCATCATACTTGCTAGGAAATAAGACTTTTCTTTAATAACCAAAGTTATAACTAATGATAAGCTCTCTGTCCTGTAATGAAAATGAAGACTTTTCACAGATCAATCATCAGCGATCATTACATATCTCACATTCTGAATATCTGAGTCATAAAACAGTCTCACGGGAGAAAAGGTACAGCGTTCCTAAATTTCACACTTCTATAAGGGCTCCCATGGAACAGTGAATCATTTCCTCCAAATCCGTACTAAATATATACCAGGTGAGCTGTATGAGTTACTAGCACTGATGTCACAAGCCCTAGACATGGTTCCCATTTTCTACTGGTATGCAAAAATTCAAAAATTTCCATGCAAGACACGACAATCTAGCAAAGACGTGCCTCCTCTCGCTAGAAAAGATACTTCTGTATGCTAATAAATGCGGCATTCTCCGATGAGACTCGAAGCAAGATAGAATTTACTGAGCATCTATGTGACACTGAGCAAAGCAGACCACCAACTCCGCTACACTGCAGACAGTAATAAGGTGAAAGGAGAAAGGGGCCTGGATCGGGTGACAGAGGGCTAGACCCGCTTCCCCTGCAGAAGAGGAGGAAGACAGAACGCGCCACACAGCGAGAAGGAAGACTGTGCTCGGACTGTGACCTGGGCAAGAAGAGAAAGGAGACAGCGGCAATTACCGATGTTCCTGTGACCCTGCAACTGTTCCAACGCCGCCCTCTCTTTGCGGAAACCATACTCGGCGGCCGAGGCCGCAGCCCCGGTGGTTCCTGGCGGCAAGAACTGCTTGAGGGCGCCTGGGGGCGAGCCAGGGTTGCCGCAGCAGCGTACCCGATACACCGAGGCGGAGGAGCCGCTACCCAGACGGCTCTGTACCTGCCACAGCCGCCCAAAGGCTTCCAGAAAACGCGGCGGCTCCGCGCCCCAGGAACAGCCGGATCCCGCCATCGGTGTGGGCTGAGGGCACGGACACGGGAGCTGACGCGACGCCTGAGGCAGGCCGGCAAAGCCCGCGGTCACATCCCCGCTAGCCGGACCAGCGGCTCCGCAGGGAGGGACCTGCAGCCGCCTCACCGACTCCCGGGACTTCAAGCCGCCATGACACCGGAAGTCGTAGTGCCCTCGAGTCCGAGAAGCCGGAAACGGAGGAAGAGCCTATCACACAAGCCGAAGGAGGGGAGCTCAGAAGGGGCGGGGCCTAGAAGTGATTAGACGAATTAGGTTTGGAGAAAAGGACACACAATAAGAAGTAACCTGTTAATTACTGAGTATCTACCATTCCAGGCCGAATATTAACTGCTTTCACGGTTAGGATAGGATACCTGAAGCCAAAACTGGTCCTTTTTCTTTTGAGGCACTTCACCTCACCACTAGGAACCCAGAAAAATAAAACCCCGCCTACATTTCTCATAGAAAGGATCCCAAGGAAAACACCCTAAGTACAAAAGGTTTACCATCAATCACCTCGAGGTCCATGGTCACCAAAAACCATGATTCTGCATCCCTAGACCTTTGTGCTTCTGTTTTAGTGATAAACCAAAAATAAGATTCTGAGGCTCCCAACCATCAGAATGGACTTTCTCCTCGGCCAGGGCACTGTAAAACTCTGAAAGACTGGTTTAGGCCATGACTGGAAGTAGGGGTCGGACTCATCTAATTATACTTCTTGGGTTAATATCGACGAAACATTTACGATCAATTTTCTCAGAAGCCTGCTACCTGGAGGGTTCATCTGCATGAGTAAACTTTGGTCTCCACAAGCTCTTAGGACAACCCAGACATTCCTTTATTTTGATAACTCTTTCAACCAGTTGCTAATTAGAAAAATTCCAAATCTACCTATAACCTGGAAGGACACATTTTTCCCTCCCCCAACCCCTGCTTGGAGTGTCCCAAGAAAATACATTGTTCTGGGCCAAATCAATGTATTTCTTAAATGTATTTGATTGGAGTCTAATGTCTCCCCAAAATGTATAAAACCAAGCCACACCCCAGCCTCCTTGGGCACATGTTCTCAGGATATCCTGAGGGTTGTGTCAAAGGCCATGGCCACTCATATTTGGCTCAGAATAAATCTCTTCAAATATTTTACCGAGTTTAACTCTTTTTGGTTTTTTTTTTGAGACTGATTCTCACCCTGTTGCTCAGGCTGGATTGTAATGGCGCCATCTCCTCTGCCTCCTGGGTTGGAGGTATTATCCTCCTCAGCCTCCGGAGTAGCTGGGGTTATAGGCACACACCACCACACCCAGCTAATTTTTTTTGTGTGTGTATCTTTAGTAGCAAACTGCTGGGATTACAGGCCTGAGCCAGCACGCCTGGTGAGTTTATCTCTTTTTATCATAGTCCACCTTGCCTATGGCTCCCTCATCGAAAACATTCACCCTGGGCAAACATGGATCTGTTTCAAATTTTTAATTTTCATTTATTTGTTCAATTATTTTATTCATTCAGCAAACCTGCTTATTGAATAACAAATAGACATCTTAATTCACAAACTAGGGTGTGTCATAAATGTAGCCTTCTTTACTTTTCAATCATTCCACTTTTTCTATTTCAAGCTCTATTCTGATTATGTGGCAATAACTTATTTTCCTCAGTTTTTGTGTAAGTTCCCAACCAGATGAGATGGTTTATGTAGTGCTAAGTGGAGGGTTTGAGGAGAGGTTGAGGACTAAACTCTAACCTGTCTTCTCTCTTGCTCAAATTATATTTTTCTCTCTTTTTTTTTTTTTTTGAGATGGAGTTTTGCTCTTGTTCCTCAATGCAATGGCGTGATCTTGGCTCAATGCAACCTCCACCTCCTGGGTTCAAGTGATTCTCCTGCCTCAGCATCCCGAGGAGCTGCGATTACATGCTCCTGCTGCCATGCCTAGCTATTTTTTTTCTATTTTTATTTTATTTATTTATTTATGAGATGGAGTCTGCTCTATCCCAGGATGGCGTGCAGTGGCGGGATCTTGGCTCACTGCAACATCTGCCTCCTGGGTTCAAGCGATTCTCCTGCCTCAGCCTCTCAAGTAGCTGGGACTACAGGTGTGCGCCACCACACCAGGCTAATTTTTTGTCTTTTTAGTAGAAACGGGGATTCACCACATAAGCCAGGCTGGTCTCAAACTCCTGACCTCAGGTGATCTGCCTGCCTCTGCCTCCCAAAGTGCTGGGATTACAGGCATAAGCCACCGCACCAGGCCCCAAATTCTTACCTAAGAGCTGTTAAGAGTCACAGCCTATAAGCCATAAGATCTCATCAGACTGTCAGAGATATTCAAACCAGAGCAACTCCATCTTGAATAGGAGCTGGGTAAAATAAGGCTGAGATCTACTTGGCTGCATTCCCAGAGGTTAGGCATTCTAAGTCACAGGATGAGTTAGGAGGTCAGCATAAGACACAAGTCACAAAGACCTTGCTGATAAAACATGTTTCAGTAAAGAAGCTGGCCAAACCCCACCAAAACCAAGATGGTGGTGAAAGTGACCTCTAATCATCCTTACTACTCATTAGATGCTAATTATAATGCATTAGCATACTAAAGGAAACACCCATCAGCACCATGACAGTTTAAAACGCCATGGCCATGGTGGCAGACGACAGTAATCCCAGCTACTTGGGAGGCTGAGGCAGGAGAATCGCTTGCACGTAGGAGGCGGATGTTGCAATGGGCCGAGATTGCGCCACTGCACTCTAACCGGGGCAACAGAGTGAGACTGTCTCAAAAGAAAAGAAAAGAAATTTTAATGATCTGGGAGCTGCTGATGACTTAAGAAAGCTGGGAGGACTTCAGAGTTTAGCACATTGGTTCCTTTCCTTGTTACTCAGGAGACATCAGAGTCCCTAAGGACCTAGTGCCAATTTTCAAATTCCTGCAGCATTATCCCCCCAAATTCAAAGTTAAAGACGGATAGGGAGGCTTTTTTTTTCCCCAGGGGTGGTTAAGATGGACAGTTGATGTTCCTATTGGGTCTGATGCTGAGTCTGATCCCAGGAATCTTTCTCTTTGGCCAAATGTCACAAGAGAACTAGGCAGGTCACCTGAAGTAGGAACTATAGTATCAGCTTGAGGAGGGATAGAGTGACTTGGGGAGAAAAAGACTAATATATGATCAAAAAGGAGACATTGTTTTGTGAAAATGAGGAAACTAAATTTCTAGTGCATTTATTGTGAGCTGTTACATTGTAAGGGCCCTTCAATAAACAATAACTATAGAAACTGTACAGAATGATTGTTCCCTATCTATAACTCCATATAACCCTTTGCAATTAACGTCCCAAAAAAAGCACAGCAAATTTTTTTTTTTTTTTGAGACGGAGTTTCGCTCTTGTTACCCAGGCTGGAGTGCAATGGCGCAATCTGGGCTCACCACAACCTCCGCCTCCTGGGTTCAGGCAATTCTCCTGCCTCAGCCACCTGAGTAGCTGGGATTACAGGCACGCGCCACCATGCCCAGCTAATTTTTTGTATTTTTAGTAGAGTCGGGGTTTCACCATGTTGACCAGGATGGTCTCGATCTCTTGACCTCGTGATCCACCTGCCCCGGCCTCCCAAAGTGCTGGGATTACAGGCTTGAAGCACCGCACCTGGCCCAGCACAGCAAAATTTAATAGAGAAGGCTTTTTCTTCCAACTACACTGAGATCAAAAGCCCAAAAGACTAAATTGAAGGGATAGAAAATAAAAGCAATTTAGATATAACTGTGGTTAGCTGTGCATTTAGAACTTGTATTTCTGACAGGATACAACAAGGTAATATGTGTGAAAAGAGTTTCAAAAATATAAACGTGGGATTATTGTTTTCCTGTAGAGACAAAGGCAATGGAAGTAGAGAAGTCATAAACAAAAGATCTTATCTCCAGCTAGCTCTTGCCTGAAAAGTAGGTGCTTAAGGATACAGGTAGGTCTAAATAGTAAAAAGATGTATTCCATAAGCCACTAACTAAAATCAGTCTGGCCTTGATCTCTTTAGCCCAGAGAGATTGATGATTCTAGGGAGGGGATCGAGGGGCCTCAAATCCAGAAAACTGGAACAGATCCGCAGCTTAAAACCATTTGTTCATTTATTTATTATTCGCTTATTTATTATTTCACTATATTTTTATAAAGAACT
Source organism: Saguinus oedipus (assembly GCA_031835075.1). Classification (NCBI taxonomy): domain Eukaryota; kingdom Metazoa; phylum Chordata; class Mammalia; order Primates; family Cebidae; genus Saguinus; species Saguinus oedipus. The sequence goes on along the minus strand of CM063190.1, from coordinate 30,082,038 downwards.
ACTAGAATTTCCTGGGCAAGGAACTCATAGTCTAGTAGGAGAGACGGAAAAGATTAAGGAAAAAACAACACAAGTAAAGGACTTTTCTTAGAGCAAAAGAGAAAGCTCATCATTTGAGATCGGAGAGAGTTCTGAGAGGATGATGTGGGCATGTGTGATCTGATAAACTGAAAAATGCTGGATGACTTCAAACTTTCTCATTCAGGTGGCATCATAGCATCATTGGAAGAGGAGAGGGAGAACATATGGGGGTTGAAAGAGGGAATAACTCCAGTGGGAAATGTGTTGGAGAGGAGAGTTTAAATTGAACAGCATGTATCTACATGGAAGCTTGATTTGAAGTTGGCTCTTACTCAATGTTAAGCAAGCAGTTCTGTACTTGATACACTGTTGGGGAAGAGGCTGCAGGGAGGGGGAATGTCTCGATGTTAACTCTTATCAGCTGCCTACAGGAACTGTTTGTCCTGTAATTTTGAGTGGGAAATGTCAAATTAGCATTTTATCAGTATATCAAACTTGGTATATATATATATATATACACATAACTATACTCCTGATCTTCCTCCCCAAATTTCTTCCTCCACATTTCTTCCCCAGATCAGTTCACGGAAACTGTGTTCTTCCAGATGCTCAAGCCAAAAACTCTGAGGTCATTCTTCTATTTTTCCTTTTTTTTTTTGACATAGTCTCACACTGTCGCCCAGGCTGGAGTGCAGTGGCAGAATCTCAGCTCACTGTAACCTCCACCTTCAGGGTTCAAGCCGTTCTCCTGTCTCAGCCTCCCAAGTAGCAGGGACTATAGGTGCTCACCACCACACCCAGCTAATTTTTGTATTCTTAATAGAAACAGGGTTTCACCATATTGGTCAGGCTAGTCTCAAAATTCTAACCTCAGGTGATCCACCCACCTCTGCTGCCCAAAATGCTGGGATTACAGGCATGAGCCACCATGCCCAGTCCCTGGAGTCATTCTTGATTCTTCTCTTTCCTCCATTTTCAACATATACTCAGTCTCCAACACCTTTTTTTTTTAACCACCTTCCCAGCTGCTAGTCTGTTCTAAGCCTCCATCACCTCCTGCCTCAATGATTGAAATAACCTCCTAGCCAGTCTCCTTGCTTCCGCTCCTGCTCACCTGCAGTCTATTCTCAACACCGTAGCCATAGTGATCCAATGAGAGCAGAAATCAGGGTAAGTCATGGCTTTGCTCCAAACCCATCATCTCTCCCAGAGTTAAACTCAAAATCCATAAAGTGGATGACAAAGCTGTCCATGATTTAGATCCCTCGACCACTCCAACCTCATGTCCTCCCATTATCCCCCTATTCACTCTGGTCCCGACACAGCAGCTGTTCTTCTAACACATCAGGTAGGTACCTTCCTCAAAAGGAAACTTGCTGTTTGCTCTGCCTGGCATAGTCAGTCTTTCCTCAGATAGCTACATGACTCACTTTTCATTTCTTTTTTTTTTTTCTTTTTTATTTTTTGAGACAGAGTCTGTCTCTGTAGCCCAGGCTGGAGTGCAATGACGTGATCTTGATTCACTGCAACCTCCACCTCCCAGGTTAAAGCCTCAGCCTCCCTAGTAGCTGGGATTACAGGTGCCCTCCAACATGCTCAGCTGATTTTTTTATTTTTTGTAGAGATGGGGTTTCACCACGTTGGCCAGGCTGGTCTTGAACTCCTGACCTCAGGTGATCTGCCCACCTTGGCCTCCCAAAGTGCTGAGATTATAGGTGTGAGCCACAGTGCCCAGCCAACTTTTCATTTCTTTCAAGTGTCTTCCTAAAGGTCATTAATGAATGAAGCTCTTCTTGATCACATGTATATAAATTAGCTATTCCCTACTTCCCTGGTATCCCTTATACCCCTTACTTTGCTTTCATTTCTCTCTGTATAGCCTTGGATGTAATATATATTTCATTTTTAAAATTGGATTCCCCTATCTAAAATAAGAACAAGTTTGATTTTGATTTTTTCACCACTGTATTTCCAGTGCCTGGAATAGTTTCTGGAACATATTAAGCTTTTAACAAGTGTTTGTTAAATGGTCATCTATTTTTCAGGCAGCAACAGGAGGCTAGTGGTTGGAGAGGGGATGGCAACCAAGAGGGGAAAATGGAAAAACCAGAAGATGGACTTTAACAAACTGCATTATGTCTTTTTTTTTTGAGATGCAGTCTTGCTCTGTTGCCCAGGCTGGAGTGCAGCAATCCCAGCTCACTGCCTCCTCCGCCTCCCAGGTTCAAGAGATTCTCCTGCTCTAGCCTCCTGAGTAGCTGGGACTACAGGCACCTGCCACCATGTCCAGCTAATGTTTTGTATTTTTAGTAGAGACAGGGTTTCACCCTGTTAGCCAGGATGGATCTCCTGACCTTGCGATCCGCTTGTCTCAGCCTCCCCAAGTGCTGGGATTATAGGCATGAGCCACCACGCCCGGCCTGGGCATTATGTCTTAAGGAGGAAAGACAATAGAAATAGAACTGAGGAAGGTAGAGAACAGAGAAACTGATGTGAGCAAAACACACCTACCTTACAAGATTAAAGGTGTTTGGTCCATTGCTGAGGCCTCCTGAAAACAAATTAAGATCCCCAAGAAAGGCTCAGTCTGTTTATGAGTCAGGGTCAAGATTTGGGGCTTTATTTCATCTCCTCCCACCACCCTCTGACTGAGATGAGAGTTTCCTACACAAGTGAGACATATGTGACAGATAATGTAGCTGTTGGGTGCAGTGATTGCCAGTCTCCGCCTAGAGTCTCAGCTCCAAGATAAGCCCTAAGGTTCCCTCTGGAACACTAGTCTGTACTTTTCTAAATTTAAAGGAAGTCTCAGGTGTAGAACTGTTGCTGCAATCTGGAGTCTTCACTGGTACAGCAGGATGATGGACTGTTTTTCAATACTCAATACTTGTTTTCTCCTATGTAATGACTCTTTTTTCTTTTTTGTTCCACCTTCTTGGTTTGCTGCATTGCTCTTCCCAAGGCCAAGCAGAAGCATCTGTAACATCTGAAGAAAGAACCCAGGCCCACAGCTCACCCACTACAGAGCCCTGGGACCTTTTCCTTCTTTTAGGTAGGGAAGTCTTCAGCTGTTGTTTTCTAATTCTCAATCCTGGACCAAGATTGTTTCAGGTAGAATTGAAGGTCACTAAAGGATGAAAGATGGGAAGGATGAAGGAGAGGCAAAGGTGGTGGGGGAAAAAGAGGAAAAACAAAAGGGGACTAGGCAGAGCAGGGCATTTATTTCAACATATTCTGTTCCTCCCTTTCTCTCCCAGCACCAACTAATGCTAAGAAAAGCCACTTTCACAGATGGTGACGTTTGAGGCTTGTGGACTTCACAAACTCTTTGCTTTGTTCTTCACCTTCTGGTGAGAGCCAGAATAAACAATGAAAAGATGGTCAGCAAAACCAAGGAAAATTTAAGGACCTTGGTAATCCAGAAACTGCATGATTTTAGATAATTGAGAATTGTCTCTAGATTCAAAAACATCGTTTTTACTCCATTTCCTGAAACAATGGAAATTACAAAAGAGATATATAAAATCGGATTGTTTTTAAACCATCACTTGTCACTATTTTACGTGGTGTCATGAACTAACTGTATTTGTTATTAATTCACATTAAGAGCTGCATTATTCTTTCAAATGCCAACAGCTTTACCGCTGAACATTTCCTTTCCTGCTTATAAATTATTGTTCTAGTTCTTATAATCTGGGCAGGTTTCCATTAAATCCGTTTGGTTTCATGGGCTCATATGTGATGTAATACTAAATTATTTTCTAAATTACTATGTTCTATTATAATATCATATTGTATATTTATATTTGTATGTTTATTGTATTTTATAATGTATATTTATTGTGAATTTGTTACCTTTTAATGGATTTTTATATTGTGTTTATTCTTTTGGAGAGGGATAGACAGAGAGAGATGTATTGTTTTATTTTTTTCGTTGTGCTGGAGCTGTGTTATAATATAGAAAGTATTGGTAGAATTTTGGCAAAAAATAATAGGTGTGCCATGGAAAAGGATAGATTAGTATTCTACCTATCCCACGTCCCAATCCTCATGAGGAATAGCAACAACACTTTTCAAAATCCTTTTATGTTATAAGGCTAAGCAAAGGGCAAGGAAAACCTCTTCTTTCCCCTCCCCCAAAAATCTTGTTCTTCTCTTACTAAAGCTTTCAGCCATCTCTCCAGGTGTTGGCAGGGCAATTCCAAAGCCTGGCCTTCAGTTCTTAGCAGAGGATGTTAGCAGACCTACCCTCAGTTTCCTGGCCCACTCCAGCAAACTTTCTGTTGCCTAACAGGCGGGGCTGCAGCCACTCTCTAACAAGGTCTGAATCTTGGCCTTAAGGGATGAATATCCTCTTCCAAATTCTTTTTTTTTTTTTTGAGACTGAGTCTTACTCTGTTGCCAGGCACCAGGCTGGAGTGCCGTGGTGTGATCTCGGCTCACTGCACTCCACCTCCTGGGTTCAAGCAATTCTCCTGCCTCAGCCTCCTGAGTAGCTGCGACTACAGGTGCACACCACCACACCCAGCTTATTTTTGTATTTTTGGTAGAGACGGGGTTTAACCATGTTGGCCAGGATGGTCTCGATCTCTTGACCTCGTGATCCACCTGCCTCAGCCTCCCAAAGTGCTGGGATTATAGGAGTGAGCCACTGCTCCCAGCCTTCTCTTCCAAATTCTTAGTTTCCTCCTTAGATATTTTCTCCCTTAACCCTATGGATGGTAGCTGTTTCCTGTATTTGCCATTCCTGTATTTTGCAGAATCCTCTTTTATATCTTTTAGTTAACCATCTTTTATTACTTAATAATAATATATATTAACTTTTTCTTGCTCCAATTACTGTTGTGGTTTTTGTGTTAGGGAGAGTCTGCTCATAATTAGACTCTCCCTAACATTTCTCAATCTCCTTACCCCGGAGGAATGCTTCAAATAATTTTAAAGTCTCAAGGAAACCCTACATAAAAATTATTAAATCAATGGCTTACATTATCAGTAAATTGCAGATGATGGTCAATGTTGTTTAGTAGAGAATGCTAGTTTTCTATAGAGCTGCTCATTTTGGCTGACTTATTAGTATACTTTTCGTGTGGTTCTCCCACCTAAAAAGGGTAATGGTAATCTAAGTCATTACTATAAATAGAGAAAAGTTCAGTGTTTCCTTTGTTTAAATGTGCTTGATTTTTTTACCTTCTCCAAGTGGGCCTTAAAGTCTTATAATAAATTTCTACTATGTAAGATGTTAATAAGGTCTATTATAACATATTTGATGGGCAAGAGTAGTTCTTCACCCTATTTAAAACTAATAATTACTTTATAGCCAAACTTTTTTGGAAAAAAATTTGGTAGTTAAGCTTAACTTACCTTTTTAAAAATTAATCTCTTTCTTTTCATAATTTTTTAAAATTTATAAGGCAGGCCGGGCACGATGGCTCACACTTGTAATCCCGGCACTTTGGAAGGCTGAGGCGAGTGGATAACCTGAGGTCAGGAGTTCAAGACCAGCCAAACCAACATGGTGAAACCCCATCTCTACACAAAATACAAAAATTAGCAGGGCACAGTGGTGGGCACCTGTAATCCCAGCTACTTAGGACTCTGAGACAGGATAATTTCTTGAACCATGGAGGCAGAGGCTGCAGTGAGCCAAGCTCATGCCACTGAACTCCAGCCTGGGTTACAGGGCAAGACTCTGTCTCAAATAAATAAATAAATAAATAAATAAAATTTAGAAGGCAGACGATAAATCTCTCTTAAATAACTGGGAAGCCAAAATGGGATTTGATTTTTTTTTTCTAAGGGTAGGCTTGGTTGATTTAACTTAAACAAAGACTGCACATTTATTTTAATTAATTTTATTCACAACAAAAAATTTTATTAACATTTATTGAATAGATAAGCTATCAAAACCCTATGAAACACCAATATCTTTGTTTCTTTTTTGAGACAAGGTCTCACTCTGTCACCCAGGGTGGAGTGCAGTGGCACCGTCACGGCTCACTGCAGCCTTGACTTCCTGGGCTTAATTGAGCCTCTCAAGTAGCTGGCACTAGTACCACCATACCCAACTACTTTTTGTATTTTTTATAGAGCCAAGGTTTTGCCATGTTGCCCAGGCTGGTCTCGAACTATTGGGCTCAAGTGATCTACCTGCCTCAGCCTCCCAAAGTTCTGGAATTGCAGGTGTGAGCCACTCTACCCAGAATATTATTTAACTTCAATTTTACATGTAGCCCAACTTCACCAGCTAGTAAGAAAGTACTGAAGTACTTCGTCTTGCTTTCTACCTACAGATCTCTTTACAATAAACTTTAAAAAATTTGTTAATATTGACTATATTGACTTAATGTTTCTTTTCTATTTTTTTTTTTTTTTGACATGGAATTTCACTCTGTCACCCAGGCTGGAGTGCAGTGGCACAATATCAGTTCACTGTAACCTCCAGCTCCCAGTTTCAAGCAATTCTCCTGCCCCAGCCTCTCAAGTAGCTGGGATTACAGGCACCTGCCACCATGCCCAGCTAATTTTTGTATTTTTAGTAGAGACAGGGTTTCACCATGTTGGCCAAACTGGTCTCAAACTCCCAACCTCAGACGATCCACCTGCCTTGACATCCCAAAGTGCTTGGATTACAGGAGTGAGCTGCCACACCTGGCCTTCACTTGATATTTATGTTGAAAATTTAATTTGGATGAATTTCCTAATGCTAGGATTGGATTAGCAGAATCTGAGTATTTTTGCATCTATTGGGGCTACTTACTACCTTTTAAAAGCAGTTAAGTGCTATTTTATGAAATAGTGTCAACTGTCTATTTCTAATAAATATTGAACAGATTTGTATTGTTTCTTAAGATATTTTAAATTTTTAGTTAAGTTGAAATATATTATTAACCTATAGTGACCATATGGTACAATAGATTTTTTAAGCTTCTTCTTAATTGAAATTGTGTATCCTTTGACCAACATATCCCCACCATCCTACCCAACTACCTCAGCCCCTGCTAACCACTATTCTACTCTCTACTTCTACGAGTTCAACTCTTTTAGGTTCCACATATGAGTGAGATTATGTGGTATTTATCTTTCTATGCCTGGCCCATTTCACTTGACATAATGTTTTCCAGGTCCACCTATGTTATTGCAAATGACAGATTTTCTTCTTTCTAAAAGCTGGCCAGGTGCAATGGCTCATGCCAGTAATCCCAGCAATTCGGGAGGCCGAGGCAGGCAAATCACTTGAGGTCAGGAGTTCAAGACCAGTTTGACCAACACAGCGAAACTCCAACTCTACTAAAAATACAAAAATTAGCCAGGCGTGGTGGTGTGTACCTGTGATCCCAGCTACTTGGGAGGCTGAGGCAGGAGAATCACTTGAACCCAGGAGATGGAGGTTGCAGTGAGCAGAGATCACATCACTGCACTCCAGTCTGGGCAACAGAGTGAGACTCTGTCTCAAAAAAACAGTAAGTAAATAAAAGCTGAATAGTGTTCCACTGTGGATATATACCACATTCTCTATATCCATTCATCCACTGATGGACACTTAGGTTGTTTCGTATCTTGGCTATTGTGAATAATGCTGCAGTGAACATGGGAGTGCAGATATCTCTTTGACATGTAATTTTCTTTGGATATATGCTCAGTAGTAGGATTGCTGGATCAAATGGAAGTTTTATTTTTAATTCTTTTAGGAAACTTCATATTGTTTTTCCATAATAGTGTACTAATTTACATTCCCATCAACAGAAGACAACACTGAATTTTTAAAAGCAGATCATTTTAATAATGATATTTCAGGAGAAAAACACCCTATTCCTTTTAGCTGTATACATTTATATTATGACTTGATTTCAGAAACCTTAAATTGTGGAGAAAAAAATATGCTTAGAATATGTAGCATATGGTGTTCATATTTTATCTCTTCTTGACCAAACTTCTTCTTTCTTTAAAAAAATGAGCATGTACATGGGCACAGACATGACAAAATAAAACATTTTTATCCCAATGGCTTTTGACAATCCATAGTACTTCACCTTGAAAAGAGTACAGGTCAATAAATGAAATTTGGTTTAGCCACAGAAAAGTAATGGCTTCAGCTGGGCACAGCCTGGCTCTCTTGGGGTACTAGTGGCCTCTTATCACCCTGAGTTAGGCCCCAGGCGTTTGCTGAGCACCTGTGTCTGGATATGCCAAGTTCCTAGGACCCCAAGGAACACAAGGAGAAGAAGCCCCTTCCCCAGGAAAATCCAATTCACTGGGCAATAGGTGCCTTCAGCTGCCTTGGAACCTGAAAGAGAGAAAGTAGAATGAGAGAGGACAGAGCACATGTGTGCAAGTGGAATGGGGTTGTTGGAAGGTGACAAGGGCTGCAAGGCCCTCGCCTCAAAACATTTCCTAGGGGTGCTAGAGAGACCAGAAGGGGCCCGTTACCTGCACAAAGCTGCGCAGCACGGATAGGAGTGGAGTTGCTGTTGCTAACAGGATTCAGAGCTGTGCAAGTGTAGCTCCAATCCAGATCATTAAGGCTCCAGGAGCCATTGAGGATGGACCCCACATGGGGCACAGCAGGCCCTGGTCCCACTGATGTCCACTCATATGTGATGGTCTCTTCTCCTTCCTCCACAGAACATCTCAAGATGGCATTACAGATCCCATTCTCAGAGATGATAGACTCCACTCTAACATGAGGCCTTGGCAGCCGCTCTGCTTGAAACAATAGTTTTCAATGATACAAATAGCAATTAAGGACCTTTCTAGGCCACCCTAGGAGGAGAAGAGTCAGGTTATCAAGGAGTAAGAACCCAGCAAGAAATCTAGACCCCTTCAGTGGAAAGATCTCTGACTCTTTCATTTCCAACTCCTGAGCACGAAGAAGGGGCAAGTTGTATGTTTTTCAATCCCTGCCAAACTGAAGGACAAAAAAGAATAAGGAGAGAAAAGAAAAAAGAATCTACCTAGGAAATGTTCTGGACTGACAAAAAGAATGAAACTGGGAGACGGCCTTTACCAAGGGTCATACAGCCCACAAGGCTTAGGCCCACTCACCCTTACCAGTAGGAACCTGGTCCTCTACACCCTTACTCACTGAATATCCTCAGAGTGTAACTGAACACATTTGCAGAGGTCTCTGAGGACATCTGGGCACTGTAAGAGCCTGTGTCTTCCATCTCCAGGTTGCTGAGTTGCAGGGAGTAGGACTGGGTAAAGTTCAGTGGCTTTCCCCATTTCAGATTAGTCATGTGGATTTGTGGACTTTTGGCTTCAGAGAGTGCTATGAAGGCAACAGATGCTCCATTGTAATGCCAAACAATGGACTTGATCTTCTCTCCTTCAGGAAACTCCAGGGGAAGAGTTACTGACTCCCCCAGAACCCCATTCACCAGAAACGGGGTTGAGCTGGTTTGTGAAACTAGATTCCCTGTAAACACAGAAGGAAAAGGCTACAGAATGTCCCTGACAATTGTCCCTCCCCCCAAGTCTCCCAGTCAGTCATAGCTCCCCTATGTTAGGGCTCACAAGAACATTGGACATAAACAGGTATGAGCAGTGGTGCTGTGGCTGGAGCTCTAAGTGGGCAATGCTCAAAGTCTCCTTCCTGCTGGGATCTCCAGGAATCACTCCAGGGATCCTTTCAGCTAGGATCACTCATCCCTGTCCCTTGGATTATGCTCCCCTGAGAGCTATTGGGCCTGGAAGACTAGAATGGAGACCACCGAGGAAGTCAGAGGCCAGCCCTGCCCTGCCTGGTTCCACCTTTTTCACGTTGAGATTTTCAATTCTCACAACTGCCTGTTTTCTGAAATGTTTCTGCATCACAGAACTGGAGTTTCATGTCATTGCAGTTCTGGTGTCTCAATGGTATGTGATACAAAGATCTCAGATGACAGATGGAACACCTGCTTTTAGTCCTGATCCTGCCTCTATTGAGATGTGCAGCTTTGGGGAAGCCAGTCCTTTTCTCTTTCTTATTAAAACAAGGGAGATAAAATGCAGAGCCTTTCAGATTCCTTCCAACTCTGATATTCACAATGTCATTATTCTATGTACCTTAGATTTTTCTCTTTATGTCCTCTTCCTTGCCCTCATTCACTCCCTAGTCAGTCTTTCCCATGTCCTAGAGCCTCTCAATGTCCTCTGTCTGCTTGTCCCCCAGTCTTGCTAACATGAGGTCCTCAGTTCTGGAAAGGCCTGGCTGGGCTGTGCCCATGTAGACTTCTTACCCCCTGGGAGGTCAAGCTACAGGAGAGGAGCCCCTGACTCACTTACCTTCCTGGAACTGGAGGAGAAAGAAGAGAAGCTGAGCAAGAGGTTTCATGGTGGCAGGACTGACCTGGTTTGCCTTGAAGATCACAAGGAATTAAAAGGAAGGCAAAAGAGAGCAGCAAGTCCTGTTCTCAGCATCAACAGATGAAACTCTCTTTGTTCCCCATGCTGATCACATGATCACATTTGCTAACCACTTCCTTTGTTCATTTTCTTTCTTTCTTTCTTTCTTTCTGTCTTTCTTCTTTCTTTCTTTCTTCTTTCCTTCTTTCTTTCTTTCCCTCCCTTCCTTCCTTCCTTTCTTCCTTCCTTCCTGTCTTTCTGTATTAGTTCATTCTCACACAGTTATAAAGAACTTCCCAAGACTGGGTAATTTATAAAGAAAAGAAATTTAATTGACTCAGTTCCACATGGCTGGGGAGGCCTCAGGAAACTTAAAATCATCGTGGAAGGCAAACCGGAAGCAAGGACCTTCTTCACATGAAGTGTCAGCAGGGGAAATGCCAGATGCTTATAAACCATCAGGTCTCATGAGAACTCACTCACTTTCACAGCAACAGCGTGGAATAACCACCCCCATGACCCAATCACCTCCCGCCAGGTCTCGCCTTCAACCTGTGGGGACTGCAATTCAAGATGAGATAGATGAGATTTGGGTAGGGATGCAAAGCCTAACAATATCTCTTTCTCTCATTCTTTCTTGCTTGGTTCCCCGCTTTTTTTCTTTTATTCTTTCTTTTTTTGTGTGTGTAGAGCAGAGAGTATATGGGAAATCTCTGTATCTTTCACTCAATTTTTTTAAATGGACACAATATTTGTTCATATTTATGGGGTACAGTGTGATATTTTGATACATATATACAATGTGTTATTCTTCCTTAATTGGCCTGGACACTTGCCTCAGCTTCGGTCCTTATAGTCCTCATTTGTTCTGAAATATTGAGACCACTATAGAAGAACCTAATACACTTATGAAATGGTTCTGATATAATTGGCTAGTTTTGGTTGGCCATGGTGGCTCACACCTGTTACCCCAGCACTTTGGGAGGCTTTGGTGGGTGGATCACTTGAGGTCACGAGTTCAAGAACAGCCTGGCTAACATGGTAAAACCCCATCTCTACTAAAAATACAAAAATCAGCCAGGTGTGGTGGCCTGTGCCTGTAATCCCTACTTGGGAGGCTAAGGCAGGAGAATCACTTGAACCTGGGAGGCGGAGGTTGCAGTAAGCTGAGACTGTGCCACTGCATTCTAGCCTGGGCAACAAAGCAAGGCTCTGTCTCAGTAATGATAATAATAGGCTAGTTTTTTCTATTTAAATCCCTGTCTTACTTTTAATTATAAAATACACCATGAATGGTTTACAAAGTTAAATGAAAATAATAAAACCACCATGTGCTGCTACCTCCAAATAAGTAATAGGAATTAAGTGGAAGGTGCTACATGATCTGTCCCAACAATGTACTTTTAAAGAAAATAGGTGTGGCTGGGCATGGTGGCTCATGCCTGTAATCTCAGCACTTTGGGAGATTGAGGTGGATGGATTACCTGAGGTCGGGAGTTCAAGACCAGCCTGACCAACATGGAGGAAACCCCCGCTCCCCGTCTCTACTAAAAATACAAAATTAGGCTGGGCACAGTGGCTCACACCTGTAATCCCAGCACTTTGGGAGGCCAAGACTGGTGGATCACCTGAGTTCAAGACCAGTGTGGCCAACATGGTAAAACCCTGTCTCTATTAAAAATACAAAAATTAGCCAGGCATGGTAGCAGGCACCTGTAACCCCAGCTACTCAGGAGGATGAGGCAGGAGAATCACTTGAACCTGGGAGGTGAAGGTTGTAGTGAGCCAAGATTGTGCCACTGCACTTCAGTCTGGGTGACAGAGTGAGACTCTGTCTCAAAAAAAAAAAGGAAATCTTTTAAAGCTAGCCTTACTTTTAAATTTGATCTATGTTTAACAATTTACAATGTTAGGACTTGAATAATTTAAAGTTCATATTGTTTAAGACTTAATTCCTTACAAATAAAAGTCATGTAGAAAGCATAGATGTACAATTCTTATAGTGTGTCTTTGCTTTAAGGTTGCTTTTTCTCTTATCATCTCTAGCATTTTGTAGAGTTCTTTCTTCTAAATTAACAGTGTGTTTTATCCCGTTCATTGACCATTTTAATAGTACTTTATTTCTATTAGCCCATAGTGACTAATTTTTTAGAAGCACTTTACTTGAGCACAAATTATTGGACAAAGATAAAATTGTTCTAATGTGTTAAAACATTTATAACTATAAATAATAAATGTTAAAGTAAAATCACAAGAATAAAAATGTATCATAAAAGATGCTTTCATATTAAGAAACAATCTGCATAACTGTGACTTAAGTGAGAAATACGTTTAATTTTATCTTCTAAGTATTTTTTAAAGGTGACTGCTGACACTGATTCAGTTACTAAACTGATAACATCAAGATCCTAAGCTCTTTGCATTGGGCATTTTCGTCTTTTAGCTTGTTATTTCATGGTTGTAAAATGGTTGCCAGAACTCCAGACATGTCTTTCCATGAGAACATTAGAAAGCAGGCAGCAAGGATGTTACCATGACAGTCAGAAACTACTCTCTCGAAACCCTTTCTTCTTCTTCTTCCTTTATTTATTTATTTTTTTGACAAAGTCTTCCTCTGTCTCAAGGCTGGAGTATAGTGGTGCAATCTCAGCTCACTGCAACCTCCACCTTCCGGGTTCAGGTGATTCTCCTGCCTCAGCTTCCCGAGTAGCTGGGACTATAGGCACATGCCACCATGCACAGCTAATTTTTGTATTTTTAGTAGAGATGGGGTTTCACCTTTCTTAGGAAAAGCAGCAAAGGAGAAAGGACTTGCAGATGCCTACATAAATTGGTTATGAGTAGCATATAAACAAGGAACAACCAACTGCAGAGGGTCGCAGGAGGCCTCTGAGGAGGAAGGCCTCTCCATGCCTCATGTTCCAGTGCAGGGTGACCTCAGCTCTGTTACTATAAACATTGTGCTCAAGGATGCAAAACCCCTTAGTAGCATTATGACGTAGCCAGACTTGTAAGCTCCTTGTAAGGCCCAAGTTCCATCAGCTGCACATAGATAATAGGCTAAAAATAACCACATGTTCTTGTTTTGTGAAACTCCCAAACCACCACTGTTATCAATCCTTAGGATGACACACCAGTCCCAGCTCACTGATTCACTCCACCATCACTCCTACCCTATAGATCAAAGTGGTCATAATCAATAAGTAGTGTGGATAATCAGTGCTCAGGGCCTTCACTGCCTCCAATAATAAATAAAGTGATGGCCCACTGGTCCCAATGTCTCTCTTAATCTGTCTTTTTTCTCATTCCTTTGTCACCATTGAACTCGAGGTACCCACAGGTGATATAGAGCTGGTTCCCTACACAACTTGTTGGTCGGGATGGTCTCGATCTCTTGTCCTTGTGATCCACCCACCTCGCCCTCCCAAAGTGTTGGGATTACAGGCATGAGCCACTGTGCCCAGCTAAAACGCTTTCTTCTTTTATGAGGGAATTAAATATTTCTACCTACTTTGCCAAAACTGGATTACATACAAACTCCTGTAACAATCACTGGTAAAGAGCAGCAAAGGGGCCTGATCATTAGAAGGAAAAATAACAAACAGAAAAGAATAATATCAACATCAACAAAAAGGGCATACACTCAGAGAGCCCCTCTGACAGTCACTGACTTCAGAGACCAAAAGTAGATAAATCCACAAAGATGGGGAGAAATAAATGCAAAAAGGCTGAAAATTCCAAACACCAGAATGCCTCTTCTCCTCCAAAGGATTACAACTCTTCACCATCAAGGGAACAAAACTGGACAGAGAATGAGTTTGACAAATTGACAGAAGTAGGCTTCAGAAGGTGGGTAATAACAAACTCCTCTGAGCTAAAGGGGACAATTTGCTAACCCAATGCCAGGAAGCTAAAACCTTGAAAAAGGTTAGACAAATTGCTAACTAGAATAACCAGTTTAGAGAAGAACATAAATGACCTGATGGAGCTGAAAAACACAGCACGAGAACTTTGTGAAGCACACACATGTATCAATAGCTGAATCGATCAAGCAAAATAAAGGATATCAGAGATTGAAGATCAACTCAATGAAATAAAGCGAGAAGACAAGATTAGAGAAAAAGAGTGAAAAGAAACAAAGCCTTCAAGAAATATGCGACTATGTGAAAAGATTAAACCTACATTTGATTGGTGTACCTGAAAGTGACATGGGGAATGGAACCAAGTTGGAAAACACTCTTCAGGATATTATCAAGGAGAACTTCCCCAACCTAGCAAGACAGGCCAACATTCAAATTCAGGAAATACCGAGAACACCACAACGATACTCCTCAAGAAGAGCAACCTCAAGACAAAATCATCAGATTCAACAAGGTTGAAATGAAGGAAAATATGTTAAGGGCAGCCAGAGAAAGGTCAGGTGACCCACAAAGGGAAGCCCATCAGACTAACAGCAGATCTCTCGGCAGAAATCCTACAAGTCAGAAGAGTGGGGGCCAATATTCAACGTTCTGAAAAAAAGAATTTTCAACCTAGAATTTCATATCCAGCCAAACTAAGCTTTATAAGTGAAGGAGAAATAAAATCCTTTACAGACAAGCAAATGCTGAGAGATTTTTGTCACCACCAGGCCTGCCTTACAAGAGCTCCTGAAGGAAGCACTAAACATGGAAAGGAAAAACCAGTACCAGTCACTGCAAAAACATACCAAATTTTAAAGACCATTGTTGCTATGAAGCAACTCCATCAACTAATGGGCAAAATAACCAGCTAGCATCATAATGGCAGGATCAAATGCATGCATAACAACATTAACCTTAAATGTAAATGGGCTAAATGCCCCAATTAAAAGACACAGACTGGCAAATTGGATAGAGTCAAGACCCATCCATGTACTATATTCAGAAGACCCATCTCATGTGCAAAGACACACATAGGATCAAAACAAAGGGATCGAGGAATATTTACCAAGCAATCTTATCAGAGACTAGCATTGCAACTCCTGCTTGCAATGCTAGTCTCTGATAAAACAGACTTTAAACCAACAAAGATCAAAAGAGACAAAGAAGGACATTACATAATGGTAAAGGGATTAATACAAGAAGAGCTAACTATCCTAAATATAAATGCACCCAGTACAGACAAGATCACCCAGATTCATAAAATAAGTTCCTAGAGACCTACAAAGAGACTTAGACTCCCACACAATAGGAGTGGAAGACTTTAAAACTCCACTGTCAATATTCTTTTTTTTTTTTTTTTTTTTTTTTTTTTTTAAAATTTCAAGAACAAGAAAGGAAAGAGATGACCTATTAAATGTATTATTAAATGTATTCAGGCTCCGTCTGATCCCCATTAAGAGGTAAAAGAGGAACTAAATATTGGTAAGTGCCTATTATTTGCTGAACACTGTGTTAAGCATCTGTTTCCTTCATTAGAGTTAAGGTAAACACTATTTTTTATATCTGGTAATGCCAAACCCCAAAATGCTCAATTTTAAAAGGCAAGCTTTTAGAGACAAAGTTTTCTTTTTTTTTTTTTTTTTTTTAGCTGAGGGAAAGAGAGGATATAGAGGGTCTTTTTTTTGAAAGGAAAAGAGAGGAAGAAAAAGAGGGAGAGAGAACAGAAATATTGCTTTATTCTATAAATGGCTATTAATAATGGCCAATCATTATTTTATGTATTTAAAATGGAGAATGTATATTTTATTTATCTAAAGTGAAGAGTTTGCTTATTAAGTTTACTTCTTACTGATCTGAGTTCAGATTCTGGATATCCTTATTAATTTTCTGTTTCGTTGAGTCTGAATCTCTTTATGGGTCTTATGTATCTGGGTGTTAAAATGCATTGATCCTTATACCACTCTATCTTTTTTGGTTTGAAATCTGTTTTATCAAATGCATGAATTGCAACTCCTTTTTGTTTATTTATTTGTTTTTTTTCTCTATTTGATTGGTAAATCTTTCTCCAACCCTTTGTTTTTAATATATGTATATCTTTGGATATAAAATAGGTCTGGTTGTAGTATACCGTTAGATTTTTGGCTGTATTTTTAATTAGAAAATTTAGTCGATTTCCATTTAAGATTACTGCCATTTGATGTTAACTGGCTATTTTATCCATTTGTTGATGTAAATTCTTCTTTCTGTTGATGTTCTTTACTTTTTAGTATATTTTTAGAAAGGCTAATACTGGTTGTTCCTTTCTGTGTGTAATGCTTCTTTCAAAAGTTTTTGTAAAGCAGGCCTGGTGGTAATAAAATCTCTGAGTACTTGCTTGTTCATAAAAGATTTTATTTTTCCTTCAATTGTGAAGCTTAGTTTGGCAGGATATGAAATTCTGGGCTGAAATTTCTGTTCTTTGAGGATATTAAATATCGGCCCCCACTCTCTTCTGGCTTGTAGGGTTTCTACTGAGAGATCTGCTGTAAGTCTAATAGGCTTCCCTTTGTGGGTAACCTGACCTTTCTCTCTGGCTGCCCTTAGAATTTTCTCCTTTGTTTCAACCCTGGTGAATCTAATGATTATGTGTCTTGGGGTTGCTCTTCTTAAGGAATATCTTTGTGGTGTTCTCTGTATTACTTGAGGTTGAATGGTATCCTGCTTTGCTAGATTGGGAAAATTCTCCTGGATAATATCCTGAAGAATATTTTCCAGCTGGGATTCATTCTCTCCATCACTTTCAGGTACACCTATTAAACGTAGATTTGGTCTTTTCACATAGTCCCATAATTCTTGGAGACTTTGCTCATTCCTTTTTATCCTTTTTTCTCTATTCTTGTCTTCTCGTTCCATTTCATTAAGTCGATCTTCGACCTCTGATATCCTTTCTTCTGCTTGATCAATTCGGCTATTCAAACTTGTGCATATTTCACTAAGTTCTCGTGTTGTATTTTTCAACTCCATTAGTTCATTTATATTCCTTTCTATATTGTCCATTCTTTTTAACATTTCGTCTAACCTTTTTTCAAAGTTCTTAGTTTCTTTGCATTGGTTTAGAACAATTTGTTTCAATTCCCAGAGGTTTTTTACCATCCACCTTCTAAAACCTCCTTCAGATACTGGAACACAGTCCTCTTCCATTAGGGCTTGTTCTGTTGCTGATGAGGAATTACTATCCCCTGTAGAGGGAGAGGGGTTCTGACTTTCAGTTTTCTCGGCCTTTTTAGGCTGTTTTTTTCCCTTTATTGTGATTTTATCCATCTGATATCTTTACAATTAACGCCTTTCTCATTAAGTTCCTGAGAGGACGTCCAATTTGTTGATTCCCAGTGCTGGAATCCGAGCAACCCACTGCGCCGGCCAAAACAACAGCGATAAGACTGATGGTGCTCTTCTGCCTGGAAATCTCCGGTCTGGCTTCCTTCTTGAGTCCGCAACAAGCGGCTCTGCCTTCCCGGAGCTCCAAACACCAGTCAGTAGGGGAACCAGCCCCGCTCACTGTGCACGAAGAGCTGCCGCGCCGAGGCGATGGCAAAACCGCTGCACCGGCCACAGAAGTCGCGCTGGCGACCCGCGGGGCTCCTCCACTGGAAATCTTCTGGTCCGTGGGCGACGAAAAGTTCTCTGAAAATGTGGCGTCCTCACGTTTTCCGAGCTTTCACTGGGAGCTACAATCCCGAGCTGTTAGCGATCAGCCATCTTGGATCTCTCTCCTCCACTGTCAATATTCAACAGATCAACGAGACAGAAAATTAACAAGGATATCCAGGACTTGAGCTCAGCTCTGGACCAAGAGGACCAAATAGACATATACAGAGCTCTCCACCCCAAACCAACAGAATATATGTTCTTCTTAGCACCACATTGCACTTATTCTAAAATAGACCACATAATTGGAAGTAAAACACTCCTCAGCAAATGCAAAAGAACAGAAATTATAACAAATAGTCTCTTAAACTACAGTGCAATCAAATTAGAACTCAGGAATAAGAAACTCATTCAAAACTGCACAACTACATGGAAACTGAACAACCTGCTCCTGAATGACTACTGGGTAAACAACAAAATTAAGGCAGAAATAAAGATGTTCTTTGGAACCAATGAGAACAAAGGCACAATGTACCAGAATGTGGGGAGGGCCAGGGGACAGATAGTATTAGGTGAAATACCTAATGTAGATGACGGGTTGATGGGTGCAGCAAACCACCATGGCACAGGTATACTTATGTAACAAACCTTCATGTTCTGCACATGTACCCCAGAACTTAAAGTATAATTTTAAAAAATTAAAATTAAAATTAAAAAAATAGACAAATTTGGCCAGGTGAGGTGGCTCACGGCTGTAATTCCAGCACTTCGGGAGGCCAAAGTGGGTGGATCACAAGGTCAAGAGGTTGAGACCATCTGGCCAACACGGTGAAACCCCGTCTCTGCTAAAAAATAAAAAAAATTAGCTGGGCGTGGTGGTGCGCACCTGTAGTCCCAGCTACTTGGGAGGCTGAGGAAGGAGAATTGCTTGAACCTGGGAGGTGAAGGTTGCAGTGAGCCAAGATAGTGCCACTGCACTCTAGCCTCATGCCTAGCAACAGAGCGAGACTCTGTCTCAAAAAAAAAAAAAAAATCAAATTCATAGAAACAGAAAGTAAAATGGTGGTTACTAGAGGATAGGGAGAGGAAAGGGGAGTTTGATGGTACAGTTTCAGTTCTGCAGTATGAAAAAGTTCTGGGTATCTGCTGCATTGCAACATGCATATAGTTACTATTAACTATACACTTTTAAAAGGTGAAAGTGGTAAATTTTATGTATGGTTTTTACCACAATAAAAAATCTTATTAAATGTGACTTCACTACATTTGATATGCAATTCAACACTGCAATTTTTGTTAGTATTTTCGCTTTCTTATATCTTGTGCTTTAGTCTGCTTGTTTGAGTCATTGATTAATTTGCATCCTACTGTACCAAGGAAAGGGGCATATGACAAGACTGTGGGGAAGGAAAATGCCAAAGAGAGCTCTGAAGATGCAGGCTGGCTGAAAAGGCGTGCTGGAGAATAAGAATATCTAAATGTGTTTGTCACTTACTTGTTATTACATGCTGTGTGCAATGTAAACCTCTCCTGTGCCTTCTCTGGAAAATATTCAGAAAATTCTACTTTGCTCTCTGATCCTCTCTTATAAGTGAATCTTTATTTCTGCAGGGAAGAGCATTAGAAAAAGTCGTGTAGTATGTATTGTTTTCTGGGTCCGCATGGAGCATTGCTAGGAGAAAACTTGGAGGCAGAGGGGATAATAAAAAGATAAGTCCCTATGAGTTTTCAGAAATTGCCCCAGGTGACAGACTTGGTAATTGAGAAAATTCTACCTAATTTCAGGTGGTTGGAGGGCTCTGCTGCATACTGAGTTAAACACCACTGCAGTTAGTCCTGTATTAGCCAGTTAGGCAGCTGCATTGTCCCTGAAGTCCCCAAGTAAAAGAACATTATATACTTAGGAGGAACCCTCTAATCCTCTGCCATTAGTATATTTGCGTAGCTTAATTAATTAACTTTAGTAGCAATAGCCTCAAATCTAGAAAACTTCTTCAGAATGACCTGGTTGAACACTCACTGCCCTGGGTTAGTCAAAGGGGTTTTCTGAGCATCGCACCTGGTTGTGCCAAAATTCTTAAGATGCCCAAGATTCCATGAAGTAGAAACACCTTTCCCAGGAGAATTCATGTCACCAAGCAATAGATTCCTACAACTCCCTTGGAACCTGAAAGAAAAAGGAGCGTGAGAAGACCAGAACACTTGTGTGGGAGGAGGGTGGAGTGCACATGTGTGCCTGTGCCAAGAGTGGGCATCCTTTTTCAGCACTCCCAAGTGCTGAAATTCTCAGAGAATTCTCAGGGGTCCTGGAGAGGCCATGAAGGTCAGTTATGCACATAAGGCTGCCCAGCAGGGATGGCAGGAGATATTATTGCTCTTAAGGCTCATTAAGGCTGTCTGGATGTAGGTCTGGTCCAGGTTGTAGAGCCTAAGGAGTCACTCTGAGTAGATCCTTCCTGAGACACAGCATCCCTGGCCCTTTGGTGTCCACCTGTAAGTATAATTCCTCCTTCTCCCTTCAAGGAACACTTTAGAACAGGATATAGTTGGCACTGTTCTTGCATGTAGTGGATTCCAGTGTACCTTGAGGCCTTCTTAGCTTCCCTGCTAGAAACAATAGTTTTTTGAAAAATAAAGGCCCGGCGCGGTGGCTCAAGCCTGTAATCCCAGCACTTTGGGAGGCCGAGGTGGGTGGATCACGAGGTCAAGAGATCGAAACCATCCTGGTCAACATGGTGAAACCCCGTCTCTCTACTAAAAATACAAAAAATTAGCTTTGTATTGGTGGCGCGTGCCTGTAATCCCAGCTACTCACGAGGCTGAGGCAGGAGAATTGCCTGAACCCAGGAGGTGGAGGTTGTGGTGAGCCAAGATCGCGCCATTGCACTCCAGCCTGGGTAACAAGAGCGAAACTCCGTCTCAAAAAAAAAAAGAAAAGAAAAATTAAAAAAGCAAACAGGGACTTCCTTGGGACATCCCAAAAGAAGGGTTATGTATGAAAGGGAGAAAAACAACAAAGATCTCAGACTCTTCTAATCCCAGACTCTGAGAAATCTTAGCCTCTAGAAAAAGAAACAGATCATCTGAGTTTATTCAACCAGTTGTAACCAGTTACATCAGCTAGGATCTGCTGGTGAGTTCTGGTCATCCAGGTAAATTCTTTCTCTACTCTGGCATTTCCCTGAGGGTTACAGGGTTCATTTCCACAGTTCTTATTTAGATGGGCTCTTCTCAAGAATCTAGCAGCCTAGTCCCCTTCTTCCACCTCTTTCTTCCTCTTTTAAATCTTTGAGCCTAATTAATTTCATCTGCCATGGATATAGTTTTGTGTAAGATCACATTCTGAAGTGTGAGTTAGAACATGAATTTCTGGAGGGCACTATCCTGCTGGTACCTTGGTTGCAGACTCCAAGCCTCTGTGAGACAATAAACCTCCTGGCTTTGGGGACTTTGCCCCAGAAAACGAATACAGGGAGGAAACAAGAAGTCTTTCCAGAAAGCATTCTGGGCCCAACATCCATGTCAGTGACCTCCTTTAATAAGAGATATCCAGTCCCCAAGGCCTTTTGAGAAATGTCTGCACCTTGCCATCAGTACGATCACTTGCATCCTTACACCCTGAAGGCCCTAACTGAGAAATGGAAGGATGCTTTAGAGGACAACAACATACTCTGGGCTCTTTAACATGGTCAGGACACTGAGCTGCAGCAAAACGTGGGTAAAGGTCAGTCACACTTTCAGTTTCATTTGCCCTGATGCTTTCTGGCTTTCCTTCTTTTGGTATTATGAGGGAAAGAGATACAAAATCAAGAAACTAGGTAATGATATTAATCTGCTTTCTTCCAAAAGCCTTCATAGAGAGAGCTAACAACTCCTCCAGACAACTGTTCATGATAAGGGGATAAAAGAGGTTCAGTGTGTGAAATTATGTTTCTTGTAAGCCCAGAAGGAAAACATCTGCCAAAGCACCTCTTGTGGACACCCCTGCCCACTCTGTCAGTAGACCAGAGAACCCCAATGCTGCTGTTATCAGATATGTTGGGCATAAACGATGACCACAGTCATACTGTGGTTGGAACTAGAAGTGACCAATTGATTACAATCTCCTTCCTCTTGAGATTTCTCAGGAGCTGGGCTCCCACTACGAGCCCAGAAAACATAGTTTAGAAGGTGGCAGAGAAGACAAGACTCTGCCACAGAGCCTTGGCAGTGCAGCAGATGTGTGATTTCCTGGGGCTGACCACGAACTACCTTTTCGTTTTCTCTTCTGATTGTTGCTGACATTTGTTTCAGCTTCTTGTTTTAATTTTATTGACATTTCTTCCTTTGTGTCCCTAATTTGGTGGTCTGAATAATGGCCCTGTATGCTCTGGCTTTTGTGAATATGTTAAGTTTCTGGACAACAGGGACATGACAGATGGAATTAAGGTTACTAATCAGCTGACTTTAAAATAAGGAGATTATTCTGGACTGTCTCGGGTAGGCTCAATGCAGAATCATGATATTTCTCTCTCTCTCTCTCTCTCTCTCTCTCTCTTTCTTTCTTTCTTCCTTTCCTTCTTTCCTTCTTCCTTGTCATGGTTTTACACTGTCACCCAGACTGGAGTGTAGTGGCATGAGCATGGCTCACTGCAGCCTTGACGCTCCTGGGCTCAAGCAATCCTCCCATTTCAGCCAAGTACCTGGGACTACAGGCTTGCATCACCATGTCTAACTAATTTTTTAATTTTTTTTGTAGAGATGGGGGTCTCACATTGTTGCCCAGGCTAGTCTCAAACTCCTGGGCTCAAGTGATCCTTCCACTTCAGCTTCTCAAAGTGCTGGGATTACACATATGAGCCACCATGCCCAGCCTCCATGGGGTTTCTTAAAGTAGCGTAAGAAGGGAGAATAGTGGTTGGAGATACACAATGGAATCAAGAGACAGAGGAGAGACTGGAAGCCCGTAAGAGATGTCACTGACCATTGTTGGTTCTGAAGATGGAGGATGAAGGCCGCGCACCAAGGCACGTGGGAAGCCTCTAAAAACTGGTAATGCCTCTCAACTGACAGACAAGACACAATTGAGTCATTAGCACTTCAATGACCTTAAAAGAAATTCCACCAATAACCTGAATGAAAGGTATGGATTGTCTCATAGGACCTCTAAAGAAAACATAGGCCTGCTAACATCTTGATTTTGGCCTTGTGAGATTCTAAGCAGAAACCTAGCCGAGCTTGCCAGACCCTCTAACCTAAGGGTAATGTGAGATAATGAATTTGTGTTGTTTTAAGCTGCTAAGTTTGTGGTAACTTGTTACTACAGCAATAGGAACTAATACGCCTGACAAATCAGGTTCCCATAAGAAGTAAACCCAGTTCCTCCTGTGGAGAATGAGGTAAATTTCATTAATTTTCTTCTTCCCCCTCACCTGTGTCTGTACATTGACTAGTGTGATCCACTTCACTATGAATTAGCCCAGCAACCAAGCCTTGTAGGTCAAGTATTCAGGGTTAAATTCAGTTTCTTCTTCCAAGAACACTCATCTCCTTCACCTCAACCAAATTTCATGGGGAAGAAAGGTACAAAATGTATATATTCGTAATGAACAAACTTCCTAATCACATCTTCTAAAATTCACACAGTACTCACCAAGTTGACTTCTTATATTTGATTGGAGTATCTCAGCTCCTTTTGAGATTTTTATTTTGTACTCTTCGGGGATTTAAAAATTATTATTACTTTGTTTACTTCTGAGTATTTTATTTTTAAAATAAAATGATCCATGTAAAACCTTTTTTTCTAGTATATTAAGTAGTTCAAGCTATTCATCTTTTAAATAGCTCAGAAGTTTACCTGTATGTCACAAATATACTCTTATTAATTTAACACAAAGCTGTTATTTTGTTTAATGAATCCAGTTTTAGCGTGGCTTTTAAAATTTTATTTGAGAAATGGCGAGGGGAAAAATGAGAGATAATACATCTGTGGTAGAAGTGACTTTCAGAAAGCTGCTAGTCCAAGGCTGGGCGCAGTGACTCATGCCTGTAATCCCAGCACTTTCGGAGGTCGAGACGGGTAGATCACTTGAGGTCAGGAGTTCAAGACTATCCTGGCCAGGATGGTGAAACCTCGTCTCTACTAAAAATACAAAAAATTAGCCTGGTGAGATGGTGCACATCTATAAACCCAGCTACTTGGGAGGCTGAGGCAGGAGAATTGCTTGAGCCCAGGAGGTGGAGGTTGCAATCAGCCAAGATGGTGCCACTGTACTCCAGGCTGGGTGACACAGCAAGACCCTGTATCAAAAAAAGAAAGCTGCTGGTTCAATGTAAGAGGAGATCAACAAGTAGGACAAGTTCAACATTATTGTGGAAACCTTCAGTGGTTTCCAATATAAACTGGACAGTGTGGGTGTCAACATCCACACTGGAAACATCCAATATTATTATTGGAGATTATTTTCAATAACTGTATTAGTTTTTGAATAACTAATACATTATTTCAATAACTAATACAGTTATTGAAAATAATGGCTTGTACCTTTGTCAAAAAAATAGCTTGGTGTTAAATAAATAAGAGCATACTTGTGACATGCAGGTAAACTGAGCTATTTAAGAGGTGAATATGATAGTAGATATTGAATCTTTGACGTTATAAAACTCATTGTTTACTTATCTACACAATGTTTGGTGTTATAAACAATGTTAGTAGTGTTTATATTCAAAATATCAATGAAGATAACCATTTGAACTAATAAAAAATTCAATTGTATATGCCAGTGCACTCAGAATCTTTTCACCGAAAAAAAAAATGAGCCCCAATTCAAATAGTTTGAACAGTGAGGGAATTTATTCTCCCATCCAATTGGAAATCAAGAAGAGGAATGGTATTCTAGGTGAGTTGCTGAAGCCGCCCAGTGCCATTGTCAAGGACCTAGATTCTTTCTCTCTACCTTTCCCTTCTCGGCAGACAGGCTGGCCCTTGGGGTGACAGTCTTGTGGCCCTAGAATGATTGCCAAAGTTCCAAGCCTCCCATGCATACATATCACCATCCAGACAAGAGAGGGGCCATCTTGTGTGGAACCTCTCATATATGAACAAGAACAGAAAACCAAAGCACTAACCAAGTGCCAGCTGCATTATGTCTATATTCTCACACAATCCTCTCTACAACCCTATGCAGTCATTGTCATCATCATCTCCATTTTCTGGAAAACAAAGGCACTAAAAGCAAGGCGACTTGCACTGATTACTGAGTGGTGAAAGAGGAATTCAAATCCAGGCCATCTGGTGGTGATTTGGTCTGGATCTGTGTCCCCACCAAATCTTGGATTGAATTGTTGGAGGTGGGGCCTGGTGGGGAGGTGACTGGATCATGAGGGCAAAGTTCTCATGAATGGGTTAGCACCATCCCCTCAGTGCTGTTCTCATGATAGTGAGTTATTGTGAAATCTGGCTGTTTACAAATGTGTGGCACCTGGCCCAGAATCTCAGTCCTGCTCCCTCTTTGCCTTTTACCATGAGTAAACCTTCTGAGGCCTCCCTAAAAGCAGATGGTTCCATAATTCCAGCATAGCCTGTGGACTGTGAGCCAACTAAACCTCTTTTCTTTTTTTTTTTTTTTTTTACCTCTTTTCTTTATAAATTACCCAGTCTCAGGTGTTTCTTTGTATCAGTGCAAGAGCAGACTAATATAGGTGGCAAGGCCTCATGCTGAATGCTGAACCCCCACACCACACTCTCTCACATAGGCAGTTCTGCCCTTAGGGTCATGGAGAGTCTAAGAATATTGGGGTCCCACCTTAAAGTTGTTCAATGAATGATGCTGGTGCGATGAGTCAAATCTTTAAGAAGCTAGACAAAGTGTTGTCTCCTAAGATAAGACAGTAGGAATGAAGTGGGAAGTCCTACACTATCTCCCCTCATCAAGCATTTTTTAACAAGCACAACACAAGCATTTGCCTTGCTGCTGCGGTCAGTGATGATCTTGGGCTTTCTGGTGTTCACACCACACCATTCAGTTTCTGTGTGACTTTTCACTCCTAGAACACTGTGATTCCTATTTGGCCTCATGCTTCCGTGGCTATAAGGCTGGATACTTGACATCTTTAGTAGAAAATAACAAAAACAAATGCCAACAAATGACAAAAGGGAAATGCATTAAAATGACAAAAAAAAACTCAAGGGCAAGCTTGTAGTCAGACCTCAGAAATCACTGAATCCTGGAATGAAAACCCATGGGAAATCCAAGTGGGACTGTCTTTTGACTCTGCTTTTTTTTCATGTATCCACTTTTGCAGACCAGTTCTCTTCTCCTGACAGGTTGCTGGGATATGGCTACCAGTATGCAGTGTAAAAATGTACCTGTTACACAGCTGTTCCTAAAGAATTAATTTCCACTCCCATTCCCTACTACCCACCCCACCCTTCCTCCCTTCCTTCCTTCCATTCATCTTTTCTTCCTTCCTTCCATTCATCCTTCCTTCCTTCCATTCATCCTTCCTTCTTTCCTTCCTTCCATTCATCCTTCCTTCCTTCCTTTCATTCATCCTTCCTTCCTTCCTTTCATTCATCCTTCCTTCCTTCCTTTCTTCCTTCCTTCCATTCATCCTTCCTTCCTTCCATTCATCCTTCCTTCCTTCCATTCATCCTTCCTTCTTTCCTTCCTTCCATTCATCCTTCCTTCCTTCCATTCATTCATCCTTCCTTCCTTCCTCCCTCCCTCCCTCCCTTCCATCCATCCTTCCTTCCTTTTCTTCCTTTCTCTCTCTTTTTATCTCTCTCTTTCTCTCCCGTTTCATTCATTTCCCCATTTTCTCTAAATCCTGGGTAAGGGTCTCTAATTAACCCATCTTGGTTCAGAGGCCTACCTTTGAGCCAATCAACCATGGCCAGAAAAACAGGGTCATGTTCTACAAACATGGTGCTAGATTTTTGTTTCCATGGATAAGAGAAAGGGGACCGATGCAAGAAATTGAAGATATTCCTGTGTACTGTGCAGCTATTCTCAAAGGTGACATGGGATCAGAATAATATGGGAATGGAAAGATATTTTTGCTATTAAAACTTTGCAACACATGCAAAAAGAGACATTAATATAATGAACTCCACACACAATCACCCAGTATCAGACATAGCACTTCAGTGTGTATCTCTAAAAGTTATGGATATTTATTTGCATAAGCATAATGCCATTGCTACACTTTTTAAAAAGTCAACAATAATTGTTTGGCACTATATAATATCAAATCAATACTTAAATTTCCCCACTGGGACTGAATTTTTTGTATTTGATTTTTTCAAGCCAAGAGCCAAACAAGAGCCTAATCTTGCACTGGTTTCCTGCTGCATAAAAATCTCACCTAGAGCAGTTCTCACCTACTATCTGACTCCGTTTTTAGGACTTATAAAGAAACCAGATTATTTGTTCCACTGAATGTCACACACACCGGATTTGTTTGTCTGCCCCCTCATGATGTCTTCTAACTTTTTGCTCTGTTCCCATAAACTAGATATTAGTTAAGGGCTTGATTCATTTCAGCTCAACTTTTTCAGAAAGTTTCCTTCATAGTGGTGTATGTTTCCTGTTGCATCAAATTAGAGTTCAATGTCTGGTTGTGACACTCTTAGAGATGCTAAGTCTAATTACTGGGTTCTGGTGGTGACAGCTTGGTCCCTGTCTTCTAGGTGTCTTTTTTTTCTTTGTTTTTGTATTTATCTTTTAATTTTCTCTTTATTTTCTAGGTGTCATTATCAAATGCTTGCCTATCGTTTGCACTGACTGTTTTCCCTGTCATTTATTTCATTACACACTACAAATTGTGATTTTATATTATATAATCATTTTAAATTTATTTTCTGGAATTCCTCTGTAGAAAAAAACCTCTTGTTTAATTAACTAATGTTACATGATGACCACGAAGTACAGTTCACACAGGTGATGTTGAATACATTCTTAATTATTTTTAATTGCCTATTTTCAGATGAAGGTTTAGTGTGTTCATTATCTACTATGGTGACACATGGGTTGTTTTCACCTGGGTAGAAGACTTTGTCTTTTTGAGTATAAGAGTACAGTGAGAAACGTTTAGGTTCTATACATGTAATTCTGGCATCTCCAAGACTGCTCTTTGACTCAATAATTAGCTAGAAGAACTCACACTTAGCAAAGCTGTCATACTCATGGTTATGATTTATTACAACAGAAAGATAAAAATTAAAAGCAATGGTAAAAGACATTAGGGCAGAGTCAAGAAAGAGCAGGCACAAGACTTTCTGTTCTCTTCTCCCAGTAGAGTCATTCAGACAAAGCTTATTTCTCCCAGCAGCAATGTGTGACAACATGCCTGGAGTATTGCCAACCAGGGAAGATCACCTGTGCCTTGGTATGCAGCAATTTTATTGGGGAATCATCACATAGATATAGCTGACTACTCACTTGGCTCCAGAGATAGAGCTGATATCACATAGCCCAAACCTCCTATCACATTGTTAGCATACACTATCAGGCATGCTTCAAGGCTTCCAGGTAAACAAAGACACTCTCATTAGGCAGAACATTCCAAGAGCTTAAAGGTTAGCTCCAAGGAGCTAGGACAAAGTGCTAAATCTATATTTGGGCAAGGTTAATCCTTTACAGGATAATATATATTCAATGTATTTTGATCAACCACAATCATTATTCCTTTGATACTGAATTTTTTCCATATTAGCTCTTGTGTCCTTTGACATGACTCAGTCTTCACTGACACACTTATATGTCCCTGGTATGAATTCAGCCATTTCTCTAAAAAGTTCTTGTTTTTGTTTTTGTTTTTAATAGGAGAAATGGTATTAAGAGACGATAGCCTTATGCTTCGGTGTGCTCATTGCTACCAAGTTTTCATTGTTTTAGCTACAGCCCATAGAGCTGCTTTGACACTACAGTTTCAGAGTTGAGTGGTTGCAACAGAGACTACTGCCTGCAAAGCTTAAGAAAAGTTTGCTGACCCCTGTTTTAGGCATTTTGTTGAAAAGTGAGTTGTAAATCCATGCTGATATTTTCCACTCAAATTTAACATCAACTAATTTTATTTAACTTCTTTGCTTTTATATGTGTATCTCTTCTCTTATACTGAAAAAAAAAAATCTTGATTCTATAATTTTCCCAGGACTCTTCTGTTTTAACACTGAAAGTCCTACATACTGAGAAACTCCTCGGGCATAAGCCAATTGGAACAGTTGTTTACCTTACTTGGTTCTTAAAGTGTTAATATCGGTATGAATTTTATTTATCTCACAATATGTGCTAAATATATTTAAATTACACCAAATTATTACTAAATTTATTTACTAGTCTATTTAATGTACAAGATATTTAATTAAAACTGCTCACTCAAAGTCTACATTCTAAAGTCAGTTGAAATACTTTTCTGTATGATTATGTCACAAAAGTAATGTTCAGTTAGATGTAAAGGTTTTTCCCCCTTTTAGGAGTACCCTTTTACTTATTTATTTTCAATATGTAAAGAAATTACATGATTCTACATTCAAAACTCTACAGCAGGCTGGGTGTGTTGGCTCAGATCTGTAATTCCAGCACTTTCCGAGGCTGAGGCAGGAGAATCACTTGAGGTCAGGAGTTTGAGACCAACCTGGGCCACATGGTGAAACCCCAACTCTACTAAAAACATAAAAATTAGCTGGGCACTGTGGCACATGCCTGTAGTCCCAGCTTCTTGGGAGGCTGAGGTGGGAGAATTGCTTGAATGGGGGAGGCTGAGGTTGCAGTGAGCTGAGATCACTCCACTGCACTCCAGACTGAGTAACAGCGAGACTTGGTCTCAACAAACAAAACAACAAAAACCTATACAGCAAGTTTTACTTAGAGAAGTCTCACCTCTATGTATGTTTCCTCCATTTGCTTAGAGGCAGAAATTTTTTTTTTTAATCAGTTTTAGTTTTGTTCTTCCAGTGGGTTTTGTTTTTTGTTTGTTTTTTACATATGAACAATATATAAATGTATATATTTACTTATATCCCTCACACTCTATATACTATTGTGCACCTTGCTGCTTTCACCTAAAAATACATAATGAAGATTATTGCATATCAGCATATAGAGATCTTCCTCATCTCATCATTCTATAGTAATATTCCATTATATACATGAATCCCAGTTTATTCACTTATCCCTCTACTCACAAGTCTTTGAGTTGTTTGTAATCTTTTTTGATTAAAAATACTACCTTATTTACAAGGCATTTTCTAATCCTGCCTGTAGTTTTGTGATAGATTTCTAGACTGAGATTGTTCTATTAGATCGTGAAGGCATACACAAATTTGCAAGATATTGCCAAACTATCTTTTATTATAGTTGTAACTATTTTGTATCCTAACCAAAATACAAGATGTCCTATTTTCTTTCACTATCACCAATCCAGTAAGTTTTCAAATTTTTGATTTTCACCAATATGATAGGTGAGAGATGTTCTCTCAGCATGGATTTAATTTGCATTTCTTTTACTCTGAGGATTGAATTTTGAAACAGGAAAAAGGTCCAGCAAGCCCCTGTGATGACCAAGAGCCTGAGCATACTTTCAGTTATTTTCTCTTTTATGTCGAAAACATCTTCACACGATGATTGTGAATGTATTCCCAATAATTACCAAATTTCTTCTTTCATCATTAATAACTCTGTCTTCAACTGCCATAGTTCCCAGGGAATTGAATAATGAATTGTCCAAAACCACAGAAGAAAAGTTGGTATTTGAGAGCATCTCTCTCTGATAACAAGTTCCTTGATCAGTGAAACTACACTATGCCAAACAGCAAAGAGTGGGAATTCCAAGGAAGAACAAAGACCGTTACAGGGTGTATCCCTGAAAGATACACCCCAAGTGTGAGTAAACAGCTGGTAAGCAAAGTAGCAATGTGAAATACACATCTGGGTTAAGAAGAAGTTAAGATTCCAGGTATCTACAGAGATAAAGGAAAAAAAAAGAAGAAGTGAAATAAAGATACGTCATGAACTCATCTTTTCTATTTTAGTTTTATTTTCATATTCATGTTTGAGATATATAGTGATTTCCTGTGGATATTTGAGTATACCAGTTATCCCTCCCACCTGCACCAGCCCTTTCTCCAAAAGGCACAATGCTTGAGGGTGTTAAAAATGGCCTTTTTTTTTTGCCAGTGGCTAGGAGCCTTAGTCATGGAATGGGCTGTCCTCATCCACAGTGTCCCACTGTTTTCTATTCCCATTAATATCTTCCCTTTTTGTTGTCATTTGATCCATGGAAATGCCACCCTTTCAATTTTCCTGTTGTCTCTGAGCATATCAATTATCTCAGCATCCAAACGCTTTTTGAGCACCCAGTCTAAGCTAAGCATAGCCCAATCCTATGCAACTTCAGCAGAGAATGGGTGCCACTACTGCAAAAGCAATGGTGTACTTCCTGCAAAGGATACCAGTAGCCAGAGAAGGTGATGATAGTACATGGTATTATACAGGCTGCAACACAGTTCCAGAGAGCTTGACTTCAGCATTGTCTCCCTAGCCATGAGCTTCACTGATTCCACCGTGTATTTAAATGTGCTTTACCCATTTCTGTGAGTCACATGTGGGCCATGTAGAGGATAAAATGTGTTGGTCATTTTATCACCCCACCCTTCTCATTTCCTGAATCTCATGAAGCTTGTTGAGTCTCACAGACCACTAGAGAAAGAGATATTTTTACAGGAGGCACAACTGCTTCCACATCCCTCCTCAGAGCTGTCCCTTGACTTGGGGGTGAATTTCAGGCCAACAGAGCTGCCTGGGATACAAGAGCGTTCTCCATGGATCTTCCTTACTACCACGGCCCTCTGACCAAGCGAGACTGTGAAACCTTGCTGCTCAAGGAAGGGGTGGATGGCAACTTTCTGTTAAGAGACAGCGAGTCGATACCAGGAGTCCTGTGCCTCTGTGTCTCGTGAGTAGCCTCATCTTGCACACATGTGACATCGTACGTTGAATGCGGCAAAGGCACAGTAAAGGAATATATATCCCTCAGTATTTCACTCTGACGTTGCAGTCAAAATGCATAGAGTGAGAAATAATGGACAGTGCCAGGAGAGGCATGTGTCTGTCCATGCTCCCCCATCTGCCTTGCTCTCCCTGGTGTAAAGGCCTGCAAGCAGACTGCAGCAACAGGAGGGATATGGTGGTGGTGAAGGGAAGGGCTGAAGAACAGGGGTATGCGGGGATGGAGAGAAGGTACAAATGTCAGATGTCCTGTTCTCCAGAGATCTGTTTATTTGGTATGGAAAAGGCTAGGGGTTTTTAAAGCAATTTCAATATAAAAGACTACTTATTCTATAGTATCCACTTGCAATACTTAAACTATAAATCCTAATAATATTTCACATTTTGTTAGATTTGTAAAGGACTTCAATATTCGTCATTTTCTTTCATTCTTGTAGTCTATCAAGGCAAGCATAAGCAGTCACCATTTCATAGGTAAAGAAACAGAGACCTTGGTTTCTCAAATAATTTGTTTGTGTTAAAACTAATTTGGAATTTCCAGAGTCTAAGTTAAATATGAAATTCCAGGCTGGGTGTGGTGGCTCATGCCTGTAGTCCCAGCACTTTGGGAGGGTGAGGCAGGGGGATCACTTGAGGTCAGGAGTTTGAGACTAGCCTGGCCAACACAGTGAAACCCCGTCTCTACCAAAAATACAAAAATTAACTTGGTGTGGTGGCGTGTGCCTGTAATACCAGCTACTTGAGAGGCCAAGGCAGGAGAATCTCTTCAGCCCAGGAGAAAGAGGCTGCAGTGAGCCAAGATTGCACCACTGCACTCTGGCCTGGGCAACAGAGTGAGACCCTGCCTCAAAAAAAGAAAAAAGAAATTCCAGGCCACAGTATCCAAGAGACTCAGTGGAAGGAACATGCTTATGCCCAGTTTTTTTTTTTTTTTTTTTTTTTTTTTGAGATGGAGTTTCGCTCTTGTTACCCAGGCTGGAGTGCAATGGCGCGATCTCGGCTCACCGCAACCTCCGCCTCCTGGGTTCAGGCAATTCTCCTGCCTCAGCCTCCTGAGTAGCTGGGATTTCAGGCACGCGCCACCATGCCCAGCTAATTTTTTGTATTTTTTTAGTAGAGACGGGGTTTCACCGTATTGACCAGGATGGTCTCGATCTCTTGACCTCGTGATCCACCCGCCTCGGCCTCCCAAAGTGCTGGGATTACAGGCTTGAGCCACCGCGCCCGGCCTATGCCCAGTTTAGAAAGCAATTCTAAACAGAAATCTGAACAGAAATCACTAGAAACCTCCTATCTTGCTGTATTTTCCTCTTTGTAAAGTAGGGGCCACTGAACCTGTTGTTATACCTGTAACAGAAAGTGAAACCCTGGTGTATCTTGTTAAAGAACAAAATTACTCTATGTCATTTGTTAAATCATGGTTGGGAAGACTTTACTCAGGATCATCACAATAGGTATAGGGACCACTGCAAGGAGGTCTTGCAGTGCAGAGGAAAGATTGGACTCAACTCTGAATACAGCACGGACAAGTGGGAATTTACGGCCAAGGAGTAGTGTGGGGTCAGTGGCTAGAAAATTACTCAGAGGAAACATCAGGGGTAAACGGGATTCTAGCCAAGCCAGCCTAACAGAATTGTAGCTGAAGACAGGCCAGGGTGATCAGTTGTTGCCTGGGGGATGGTGGAGCAGGAGGAATCTCATCAGAACCTGACAGTGATCAGACATCTAGGGTGAGGTGTCCTTGCCAAACTGACTTAGTAGGGTTCTTTGCTAAAACTGGATTTTACAAGGAAGTACACAAATGGGCCATGGAATAGGCTCAGAAGTCTGATTACAGACAAAAGTGATTGTCATTACTAATAGAATACATTGGGACATACTTCTTTCTGTAAATGATACTGGAGAGACAGGCTATCTCTCTTATACCAGGTGCTGTGGCTCACACCTATAATCCTAGCACTTTGGGAGGCTGAGGTGTGCAGATCACTGAGGTCAGGAGTTCAAGACCAGCCTGGCCAACATAATGAAACATTAATCTCTACTAAAAATACAAAGATTAGCTGGGCATGGTGGGGGTACCTGTATCACAGCTACTCAAGAGGCTGAGGCACAAGAATCGCTTGAACCTGGGAGGAAGAGGATGCAGTGAGCTGAGATGGCACCACTGCTATCCAGCCTGAGAGACAGAGAGAGACTTTCTGTCTCAAAATAAAATAAATAAGCAAATAAATAAAGAGTGGCTAAGATCTGGTTACATGGAAATAGGATGGAAGGCATTTTAGGAAGGGGAGGAAGTAGGAACAGGGGTCTAGAAGTTGAATACTTTAAAGTATGTACATAAAGAGTTCCTAAAATGTAGTTTGGAAACCAGCTTTTGGAGAAGGAGGATGGGATAAGATAAAGTAGTTTTAAAAGAATGGTTCTATAGCTAATGGGGAAACATGGATGGTTTTTGAGTGGAGAAGTGACAAGACTAGTGAATTTAGGAACTTCAATATGACATGAAGAACACACTGAAGCTGGGAAATGATGGCAACAGAAACTGTTGTGCCTCTGGATGGGAGATGGTGAAGAGCTAGCTGCGATGGTGAAAGCAGTGAAAAGGGAAAAAAGAAGGCGCAAGGGCAGACTGGCCAGGATCTCAGGGTATACGGTAAATATTGGGATTCTCTCTCCCTCCCTCCTTCCTTCCCTCCCTCCCTCCCTTCCTTTTTCTTTCTTTCTTTCTTTCTTTTTCTTTCTTTCTTTCTTTTGTTCTTTCATTCTTTTATTCTTTCTTTCATTCTTTCTCTCTTTTCTTTAGACAGGGTCTCCACCCCAACTCCCAGGCTGGAGTGCATAATCATGGCTCACTGCAACCTTGAGCTTCTGGGTTCAAGAGATTATCTTGTCTCAGCCCTTCTGAGTATCTGGAACTACTGGTTCACACTACCATGCCTGGCTAATTTTTAAATTTTTTGTAGACATGGGATCTTGCTATGTTGCCCAGGCTGATTTCAAGCTCCTGGGCTCAAGTGATCCGCCCACCTCGGCCTCCCAAAGTACTGGGATTACAGGCATAAGCCACTGCACCCAACCTATTGGGATTCTCTTTGAAAATTGGTATTTATTCTCAACTGTTCTGTGGTGCATCAACCCAGCTTGCATATTCATCCAAAGCAAAGATCACTGAGAAATGCTAAGAAAAAATAATAAATCAAGTGGAAAGTCAAAAATAAATATTTGTTAAGCCCCTACACATGATCAGGTCTCACCTGCATCCCTGTGCATGTCACTGAAAGGCAAACAAAATTTCATTCACCCTCAGGCTTAAGGCTCAGGTCAAGTGGCCCCTGTAGCTACCTCCTCCTAGAGCCCTGTTAAAAACTTATTATCATACAGATAAGTGTGCACTGTTAAATTCTAGTTGTTCAATAATTATTAGAAATCTTTCATATGTCAGACAGTGTGCTGGACACTCAGTTGATGCCTTCAACTCAGCTCAGAGCCTAGTGGGGAAAATAAAAAAGTGAGCGGACAGTGTGACGCATGTGATAATTATGATGATTGGACTATCATGAGCGCACTGCAGAGCTAAGAGCAAAAAGTGGAGAAAACGATATTGGAGCTGAGACTTTAGGATAATAAGTGGAACCTTCATTCATTCAACAAGCATATATTGAGCACTTGCTGTGTTCCATGTGTGGTCCTAAGCATTGGTAATACAGTGATAAATACTACTGGCTATGTTTCTACCCTCATGAAGTTACATTCCAGTAAAAGGAGAAAACATGATGAAAATGAAACAGTCATATGACAGAGAGAGACAGAGTGGCTGCTTTCCACGGGGTACAGGAAAGCTTTCTCTGAAGAGGTCACATCAACCAATTCATGCATCAAGATACAACCCTTTGCAAGCAAAGCCAGAATTATTATTATGACATAAGTGTTAGCCTGCTTGTCTTCACTGACACAGAAAAAGTTACCATGTAGGTGTCTTCTGTGAAGCAAACATTTCGCTAAGCATGGACATGCATTGTGTTATTTGTCCTTTGCAAAGCCCCTTGCAGTAGGTGACATTATCACTATTTTGTGAGAAAATAAACTGTAGCCTCTTATTTAATAACTTGCCTAGGGCCAAACTGCTAATATGTTATTACGTTCCCTCTCTTACCTATGTCCCCAGCTTCGATGAAATATGTTTCAGGTAATCACCTTGGACGTGTGTTATAAAATGCCCAAGCAGGGGATCTGAGCGCTTGGCGGTGGACTCTGATATGCAGTGTCCCCTTCTTCTCTGCTGCATTAAAAGGGCAATATACTAACCTCAGCGCTTTCACCAAGCTAAGTATCTAGTAATGAAGCTACTATGAGGAAGGTTAGAAACAGAGGAAGAAAGTCACAGAGCGAGTCGACCTAGCAGCATATGGCACTCATCAGAAAGCTATGCGGTAACTGCGGACAGGAAATGTTTTCTGATCATACACTATGATAGAGATTCTAGACAACTCCAATGCATAAAATGCTGTCTGTGTAGTGTGACTTTGTGAGTGTCAGGAACTCTAAACTAAGGCTGCTTTATCATCAGTCGAATTATATGGAGTAGCTAGTAGGAGGTGCAAAGGTTTCATCTGCAAGTGTGAAGGAAAGGAGGACATTGCAAAGCCAGAGGAAGGCTGCAGGTGAGAAAGACCTGAGCCCTAACCTACTGCATGCTCTCATTAAGAAGAATAACGGCAACGTCTTTCTATTGCCTTGAGAGTCATTGATGAATCTCAGATTCTGAGACTTTTGGAAGGATTGCAGAGTACAGAAAGAAAAGAAATGATCCACTTTGTTGTTGTTGTTGTTAAGCTAATGAAAGTTCATTTTAGAAAAACCAAATGTAGAGAAAGGTACAGAAAACAAAGCAGAAGTTGTATCAGTCTTACCACTCTGAAATCACCATTTAAAAAAAAAATTTCAGCATACATCTCTCCAGACCTTTCTCTATGCATCTATAAGCCAATATATGTACATAATGGTTTATTACATATGATCATTTGCAACCTGTTTTTTCCATAATTGTAGGTATCTTTTCTCATCCCTTTATGACTGCTTAGTAGTTTATTGATTTGCTATATTATAATGTATATATATCATACATTTAGGTTATTTTCAATTTTCATTTCCAATTTAGTCCAGTGGGCCCAGTGTAATTTGGGATGATTAACATTTTTGTACTTACATCTGTGAAAGTTGGCCCAACTCTCTAGTTAGGATAAAATCCTAGATGTTTAAAAATCTTCACACACACTGACAAATTAGTACCACAAAAGGTTGCACCAAGATACACTGAGATCAGGAGCAGTGATAAGGCCAGAGGCCAAAAGTCTTAAAATATTTCTTTATTGACTTGGGTTCCCCACTTGCATCATGGAATGGAAAAATGCCAAACACATTGTTGACATTACAGGGCACAGGTGACTGCATTTCCTTCCACTGACCTTTTGAAGATTAGGTAAAATAAAAACTTAAACACGAATAAGTTTCCCCACAATGGCGGCCACACATGAGACCATGCTAATCTGTGGACTGTTCATGCATTGAGCAGGCATTCAGAGATGGGCACAGCACTTCATGGAATGATTACTTTGAAAGCTAAACCAGATTAGAAAGAGTAAAACAATTCAAAGATATGGGAAAACTTAGAGGCCCTGTATTCCAGCCTTTTTGAACCTCAACTGAGAAATTGATGCCAAAGATTTTTAAATGATTTTTACATGTATTTATTATGTACTTCTCATAAATTATGACATATAAATTTGTTTATTTCCATGGAATAAACAAACAGGGAGGATCTACTGTGTATCACTCCCACACTGAGGGTCAAGCCATTACATATTTATTGAGAGCACAATAGCACAGATAGGAAACACTTTTTCTATCTGATGCCAAAAACCAATTATGAAAACAGCAAAATCATATATATATGTATATATGGAATTAAAATTTAGTTTATATATTATAAAAATAAATTATATTCATCTACCTTTTAATGCCATGAATGTGTTTTACAGCTTTATTGATGTATCACTGACAAAAAGTGTACAATTTGATGGATTTTGACATGTATATACACCTATGAAACTAACACAACCAAGATAATGAACATATTCATCACCTTCAAAACTTTTCTTGCACCCCATTTGTAATCTCTCATTACCACACCTCCCACCTAAGCTCAGACTCCAGGCCATCATGATCTGTTTTTTGGCACTAGAGATTAATATGTATTTTCCAGAATTTAATATAAATCCAATCATAGAGTATGTAGTCTTTTTTGTCTGACTTCTTTTATTCAGAATAATTATTTTGAGATCCATCTATGTTGTTGCATGCATCAATAGTTCATTCTTTTGTGTTGCTGAATAGCATTCCACTGTAGGGATGTATCACAATTTGTTTGCTCATTTATAGCTATTACAACTAAAGTTGTCATAAATAATTGTGACTAAGTCTTTGTGTGGGCATATGCTTTCATTTCTCCTGGGTAAGTAATCTGGTCTGGAATGGCTAAGTTGTGTGTTCCATGGAGGCTTATCTTTTTTAAGAAACGGCCAAACTATTTTCCAAAGCGAGTGTACTGTCTCACCATTCCCATGGGCATTACATGAGTTCTGATTGCTCCACGGCCTTACCGACATGTGGAATGGTCAGTCTTTGACATTTTACCCATATTAGTAAGTGTAGTGGTATCTCATCATGAGCTGAATTTGCATTTCACTAATGACTAATGATACTGAGTATCCTTTCACGTGCTTATTTGCCATCCATGTATTGTCTTTTCTTGTTTTATTGAGGTTCAACAGCAGATTTTACTTCTTTATTTTTAAAAATTTAAAGTCTAACTCAAGTAAAATAAGCTGTACATATTTAAAGTATACAATCTAATTTATTTGATAGATAAAATTGTATGTATTGTATATAATGTGATGTTTAATATATATATATATGTTGTGAAATGACTAAATTAGCTAATTAACATATGCATTACCTCATCGAGTTATTTTTGTAGTGAGAAAACTTAAAATTGTCTCTCAGCATTTTTCAATAATATATGGTTTTTATTTTATTTATTTTTTGAGACGGAGTCTCACTCTGTCACCCAGGCTAGAGTGCAGTGGCACCATTTCAGCTCTTTGCAACCTCCATCCTGCGTTCAAGTGATTCTCCTGACTCAGCCTCCTGAGTAGCTGGGATTACAGGTAACCGCCACCATGCCCAGCTAATTTTTGTATTTTGTAATTTTTATATTTGTAGAGACAGAGCTTCACCACGTTGGCCAGGCTGGTCTTCAATTCCAGACCTCAGGAGATCTGCCCACTTTGGCCTCCCAAAGTGCCGAGATTGCAGGCCTGAGCCACTGGGCCCCATCTAAGCATATAATATATGGTTATTAACTATAGTCACAGTATTGTACAATAGATCTCTTGTCTAGCCGAAATTTTGTATCCTTTGACCAATATTTCCCCAGTCCTCCCTTTCCCATGGCCAGTGCCTGAGAACCACCATTCTACTCTTTAGTTTAATGAGATCAACTCTTTTTAGGTGCCACATATGAGTGAGACCGTGTGGTAATTTTTTTTTCTGTGCCTGGCTTATTTCACTTTGGATAATGTCCTCCAGATTCATCCATGTTGTTGCAGTAACAGGATTTTATTTTTCTATGGCTGAATAATATTCCATTGTGTGTGTGTCTATGTGTATGTGTATGCGTAACTTTCTTCATTCATCTGTTAATCAACTTAGGTTGATTCCATGTCTTTGCTATTGTGACTAATGCTGCAATAAAAACAGGAGTGCAGCTATTTCTTCAACATATTAGATTCATTTCTATTGAATATATACGCAGTAGTGGGGTTACATAATAATTGTATTTTTAATTTTTTGAGGACCTCCATACTGTTTTCCATATGGCTATACTAATTTACATTCCCATCAGCATTGTACAAGGGTTCCCCTTTCTCCATATCCTTTGTCTTTTCGATAATAGCCATTCTAATGGATCTGTAATGACAGCTCATTATGGTTTTGATTTGCATTTCTCTGACAATTAGTGATGGTAAGCATTTTTTTCAGGTACCTGTTGGCCATTTGTATCTCTTCTTTTGAAAAATGTCTATTCAAATTTTTGTTAATTTTTAAATACAGTTATTTGTGTTCTTGCTATTGAGTTGTATGAGTTGCTTATATATTTTGGATATTAGCCCCTTATCAGATGTATGGTGTGCAAATATTTTCTCCTACTATGCAGGTTGTCTCTCTTTCTCTTTTTTTTTTTTTTTTTTGAGTTGGAGGCTTGCTCTGTTTCCCAGGCTGCAGTGCAGTGGCACAAGCTTGGCTCACTGCAACCTCCGCCTCCCAGGTTCAAACCATTCTGCTGCCTCAGCCTCCTAAAGTGCTGGGATTACAGGCCTGGGCCCCCGTGCCCCACACTGTGGGTTGTCCCTTTGCTTTGTTGTTTTCTTTGCTGTGCAGAAGCTTTTAAGGTTGATACAATCCTATTTGTCTATTATTCTCCTTCGTTGTCCATGCTTTAGGCATGATATCCAAAAATCATAGGTCAGACTAATGTTGTGGAGCTATTCTCCCGTGGCTTCTTCCAGTAGTTTTACAGCTCCAGGTCTTACATTCAAGTCTTAATGCATTTTCAGTTAATTTTCACATATGGTATGAAATAAGGATCCAATTTTATTTTTCTGCCTGTGGAGATCCAGTTTTTCCCAAACAGTTTATTGAAGAGGCTGTTCTTTTCCCATTGCGTGTTCTTGATCCCTTTGTCAAAAATCAACTGACAGTAAATGCATGGGTATATTTTCTTTGATGAGGTGTCTGTTCAAATATTTTGCACATTTTAAAATTAGATTATTTTATTATTATGAGTTGTGATAATTCTTTACATATTTTGGATGTGAGTCCCTTATGAGGTAGCTGATTTGCAGTATCTTTTTCCAGTTTGTGACTTGTATTTTCCTTCTTTTAATGGTATATTTCAAAGGCCAGAGATTCTCAATTTTAATGAAGCCCATTTTATCAATTTTGCCTCCTGTGGATCATGGTTTTGGAGTTGCATCTAATAAGTAATCTGCCTACTTTGGGGTTGATTGACTATTTTTATGTTTCCAAATTATCTCTTGTGAGGACTTGCTAGCTACAACTTCTTGAGTTTTAGTGGTTTGCTTAGTATTTATACTATACATGGTTAACTTATAGTCTATATTTGAGAAACGTTATGCCACTTCAGCTGTAGTATCAGAACCTTATAATAATATCCTTTCATTTCTCTCACACTTCACCTAAGCCTTTGTGCTATTACTGTCATGCATTTTCCTTTCTTTGTATTTTAAAACTAAGAGAAAATATTAGTGGCCAGCTGCGGCGGCTCATGCCTGTAATCCCAACTCTTTGAGAAGCCAAGGCAGGCAGATGGCTTGAGTTCAGGAGTTTGAGACCAATCTAGGCAATGTGGCAAAACCCCATCTCTACAAAAAATACAAAAAAACTAGCTGAGTGTGGTGTTGTGCTCTGTAGTTCCAGCTACTCATGAGGCCAAAGTGGGAGAATCGGTTAAGCCCAGGAAGCTCAAGGCTGCAGTGAGCCATGATCATGCCACTGCACTCCCAACTTGGGTGACAGAGTGAGACCCTATTTCATACACTAAATAAATTAATTTAATTAAATAACTAAAACTAGAGAGAAGTATCAAGACTATGAAGTTGTAGATAGACCTTCTTTCCTTATTCTCTTTCCTAGAGCCGAGACTTTCAACATCAGAATAAGAGTTCCCGTTTCAAAACCCTGTTTTTTTTGTTGTTTTTTTTTTTCAAATTCCCACAAATGAAGGGGACTGAAAATGATTAGTGCTATGGTTTGAATGACTCCTTTGAAACTCATGTTGGAATTTAACTGTTGTTGTAATAGTGTTAAGAGGTGGGACATTGAAGAGGTGATTAATGCTGTTATCTCTCATGAGTGAGTTCGTTATTGAAAAAGTGGGCTCCTGATAAAAAGATAAGTTTGGCCCCCATTCTGTCTCTTTGTGTCTCACCCATGCGATGCCCCCACACCATATTACAACACAGCAAGAACACCTTCACCAGATGCAGCTCTTCCATCTTGAATTTTCCAGCCTCCAGAAATGTGAGCCAAATAAACTTCTATTATTTATAATTTGCCCAGTCTGTGGTAATCTATTATAGCGGCAAAAAGTGAATTAAGACAGTTTCTTTCGGCCAGATGCAGTGGTTCACGCCTGTAATCCAAGCACTTTGGAGACTGAGGTGGGTGGATCACTTGAGGTCAGAAGTTCAAGGTCAGCCCGGTAAATATGGTGAAACCCCGTTTCTACTAAAAAAAAATACAAAAAATTAGCTGGGCATGGTGGCACATGCCTGTAATCCCAGCTACTCAGGAGGCTGAGACAGGAGAATTGCCTGAACCCAGGAGGTGGAGGTTGCCGTGAGCCAAGATCACGCCATTGCACTCCAGCCTGGGTAACAAGAGTGAAACTCCGTCTTAAAAAAAAAAAAAATACAGAGATTAGCTGAGCATGGTGGTACATGCCTGTAGTCTCAGCTACTCAGGTGGCTAAGGCAGGAGAGCTGCTTGGACCCAGTAGGCAGAGGCTGAGGTGAGCCAACATTGCGCCACTGCACTCCAGCCTGGGTGACAGAGTGAGATGCTGCCTCAAAAAAAAAAAAAGTTTCTTTTTAGGATTGAAGATGAACAAAGGTATCACATATGAAATATAATGATAGATGTTACTTGGATTTGCATAAACATTATGATTCACATAGTCATTTTTCCACAGGTTCAAAAACAACGTCTACACATACCGAATCTTCAGAGAGAGACATGGGTATTACAAGATACAGGTAAGAACAAAAAAGGACAGCAACAACAACAACAGCAAAAACGCTGAGGAAGAAGAACCTGGGAACATGTCTTCTACCTGAGCCATGACTACGTGAAAGCATTCTAAAACAGCAAAATGCAGAGATGAGAGTCAGATCAAGAGTTAACCTGGTTTTCCCCTAAGAGAAATAAAAAGATTCTAGGCTTGGGTTCTACTTTTGAATAACCCCCACTGTTACTCCACTGTGGCTCCTCCAGTGGTCAAATACACAAACCTGGACTCCAACCAAAACCTCTGTTGAATTAGAAGACTCAACAGTGGTGCAGGATGGAACCAGAAAGAGATGGAGTCTCACTCTATCACCCAGGCTGGAGTGCAGTGGCACCATCTCAGCTCTCTGCAACCTCCATCCTTGTTTGAGTGATTCTCCTGCCTCAGCCTCCTGAGTAGCTGGGATTACAGGCGCCTGCCACCATACCCAGCTAATTTTTTGTATTTTTATTAGACACAGGGTTTTACCATGTTGGCCAGGCTGGTATCAATCTCCTGACCTCAAGTGATCCATGCACCTCAGCCTCCCAAAGTACTAGGATTATAGGTGTGAGCCACTGTGCCCAGCCAGAAAATTCTTTTTATTTTAAAATTATTTTTAAAAGGTTATATTAGAAAACAGTACTTGGTGTATAGCTAGCAAACAGAAAACAACTATTTACAACTTAACAGAGTTGTGTTGCCATTCCTACTTTCTATTTACATTAGGACTTTTTTGGTCTTATTTTCCTCACTTGGAGTTTCTGAATTCATCCAGTATACAAATTGCATATTTTAAAGACATGCAATCAACCTAAAGGCCCATCAATGATAGACTGGATAAAGAAAATGTGGTACATATACACCATGGAATACCGAGCAGCTATAAGAAAGAATGACATCATATCCTTTGCAGGGACATGGATGGAGCTGGAGGCTGCTATCTTTAGCTAACACAGGAAGAGAAAACCAAATACTGCATGTTCTCACTTATAAATGGGAGCTGAGTGATAAGAACACATGGACACACAGAGACCCACACACACTGGGGCCTATTGGAGGGTGGAGAGTGGAGGGTGGGAGGAGGGAGAGAATCAGGAAGAATAGCCAATAAATGCTGGGCTTAATATCTGGGTGATGGGATGATCTACGAGGCAAACCATCATGGCACATGTTTACCTATTGTTTACCTGTACAACAAACCTGCACATCCTGCACATGTACCCCTGAACTTAAAATAACAGTTGGAAAATCTTTTAAAAATTTCATTTTTGCATTCCCATCAGAAATGCACTTCTGATCATCCTCTAAGATAGCAAAGCCTCCCACTAGGGTACAGACATAAGCTCTTAGAGGGGTACCCTTCACAGTGTATCTGCAAGAACCGTCCCAGATAAACTTGCCAAAGATGGGGTTCACTCTATTCTGTGGACTGCATCGAGATCCCCTGAATGCAAAT
Source organism: Saguinus oedipus (assembly GCA_031835075.1). Taxonomy (NCBI): domain Eukaryota; kingdom Metazoa; phylum Chordata; class Mammalia; order Primates; family Cebidae; genus Saguinus; species Saguinus oedipus. Next base: position 30,037,812 of record CM063190.1, on the reverse strand, counting down.
CCTCTACTCAGAGTGGCTCAAGTCAGAGGTTGATCTTAGAAATGAGAGTTTCTCCTTACAAGAGCTCCTGAAAGAAGCACTAAACACAGAAAGAAACAACCAGCACCAGCCACTCCAAAAATATACTAAATGGTAAAGAGCATCGACACAATGAAGAAACTGCATCAACTAATGGGCAAAACAACCAGCTAGCATCAAAATGGCAGGATCAAATTCACAGATAACAATATTAACCTTAAGTGTAAATGGGCTAAATGCTCCAATCAAAAGATGCAGACTGGCAAATTGGAAAGAAAGTCAAAACCCATTGGTGTACTGTATCCAAGAAACCCATCTCACATGCAAGGATACACAGGTTTAAAATAAAGGGATGGAGGAAGATTTACCAAGTAAATGGAGAGAAAAAAAAAAAGGAGTTGCAATCCTAGTCTCTGATAAAATAGACTTTAAACCAACAAAGATCAAAAGAGACAAAGAAGGATATTACATAATGGTAAAAGTATCAATGCAACAAGAAAAGCTAATGATCCCAAATATATACACACCCAATACAGGAACACCTAGATACATAAAGCAAGTTCTTAAAGACCTACAAAGAGACTTAGACTTCCACACAATAATGGTGAGAGACTTTAACACTCCACTGTCATTATTAGACAGATCAACAAGACGGAAAATTTACAAGCATATCCAGGACTTGTACTCAGATCTGGACCAAGCAAACCTAATAGATATTTACAGAACTCTCCACCCCAAATCCACAGAATATACATTCTTCTCAGCACCACATCACACCTACTCTAAAATTGACCACATAATTGGAAGTAAATCACTCCTCAGCAAATGCAAAAGAATGGAAATCATAACAGTCTCTCAGACCACAGTGCAATCAAATTAGAACTCAGAATTAAGAAACTAACTCAGAATTGCACAACTTCATGGAAACTGAACCACTGGCTCTTGAATGTTGACTGGATAAACAATGAAATGAAGGCAGAAATAAAGATGTTCTTTGAAACCAATAAGAATGAAGACTCAACATACCAGAATCTCTGGGACACATTTAAAGCAGTGTCTAGATGAAAATTTACAGCAATAAATGCCCACATGAGAAGGAAGGAAATATCTAAAATTGACACCCTATCATCAAAATTGAAAGAGCTAGAGGAGCAAGATCAAAAAAACTCAAAAGCTAGCAGAAGATAAGAAATAACTAAGATCAGAGCAGAACTGAAGAAGATAGAAACACAAAATAACCCTTCAAAAAATCAATAAATCCAGGAGCTGGTTTTTTTGAAAAGATCAACAAAACAGGCCACCAGCCAGATTAATAAAAGAGAAAAGAGAGAAGAATCAAATAGATACAATAAAAAACGACAAAGGGGATATCACCACAGATTCCACAGAAATACAAACTACCATCAGAGATTACTACAAACAACTCTATGCACATAAACCAGTAAACCTGGAAGAAATGGATAAATTCCTGGACACTTATACCCTCCCAAGTCTAAACCAGGAAGAAGTCAAAACCCTGAATAAACCAATAACAAGGGCTGAAGTTGAGGCAGGAATTAATAGCCTACCAACTAAAAAAAGCCCAGGTCCAGATGGGTTCACAGCTGAATTCCACCAGACGTACAAAGAGGAGCTGGTACCACCCCTTCTGAAATTATTCCAAACAATCCCCAAAAAGGGAAGGCTTTCCAAATCATTTTATGAGACCAACATCATCCTGATACCAAAACCCAGCAGAGACTCAACAAAAATAGGAAAACTTCAAGCCAATATCCATGATGAACACAGATGCAAAAATCTTCAATAAAATACTGGCAAACTGATTGCAACAGCACACCAAAAATCTTATCCATCATGATCAAGTAGGCTTCATCCCGGGGATGCAAGACTGGTTCAACATATGCAAGGCTATAAATATAACCCACCGCATAAACAGAACCAAAGACAAAAACCACATGATTATCTCAATAGATGCAGAGATGGACTTTGACAAAATTCAACAGCCTTTATGCTAAAAACTCTCAATAAACTAGGTATCAATGGAACATATCTCAAAATAGTAAAACGTATTTATGACAAACCCACAGCCAATATCATACCGAATGGGCAAAAACTGGAAGCGTTCCCTTCTAAATCTGGCACTAGACAAGGATGCCCTCTCTCACCACTCCTATTCAATACAGTATTGGAAGTTCTAGCTAGGGCAATCAGACAAGAAAAAGAAATAAAGGGTATTCAATTATGAAAGGAGGAAGTCAAATTGTCTCTATTTGCAGATGACATGATTGTATATTCAGAAGACCCCATCATTTCAGCCCAAAATCTCCTTAAACTGATAAGCAACTTCAGCAGTCTCAGGATACAAAATCAATGTGCAGAAATCACAAGCATTCCTATACACCAATGACAGACTTAAAGAGAACCAAATCAAGAATGAACTGCCATTCACAATTGCTACAAAGAGAATAAAATACCTAGAAATACAACTAACAAAGGATGTAAAGGACCTCTTCAAGGAGAACTACAAACGACTGCTCAAGGAAATAAGAGAGGATACAAACAGATGGAAAAACATTTTGTGCTCATGGTTAGGAAGAATCAGTATTGTGAAAATGGCATACTGCCCAAAGCAATTTATAGATTCAATGCTATCCACATCAAGCTACCTATGACCCTCTTCACACAACTGAAAAAAGCCACCTTAAACTTCATATGGAAACAAGAGAGCCCCCATAGCCAAGTCAATTCTAAGCAAAAGGAACAAAGCTGGAGGCATCACACTACCTGACTTCAAACTATACTACAAGCCTACAGTAATCAAAACAACATGGTACTGTCACCAAAACAGAAATATAGACCAATGGAACAGAACAGAGGCCTCAGAGGCAATGCCACACATCTACAACCACCTGATATTTGACAAACCTGACAAAAACAAGCAATGGAAAAATGATTCCCTGCTTAATAAATGTTGGGAAAACTGGCTAGCCATGTGCAGAAAGCAGAAACTGGACCCCTTCCTGACACCTTACACTAAAATTAACTACAGATGGATTAAAGACTTCAACATAAGACCTAACACCATAGAAACCCTAGAAGAAAACCTAGGCAAAACCATTCAGGACATAGGCATAGGCAAGGCCTTCATGACTAAAACACCAAAAGCATTGGCAACAAAAGCCAAAATAGACAAATGGGATCTAATTAAACTCCAGAGCTTCTGTACAGCAAAAGAAACAATCATTAGAGTGAACTGGCAATCAATAGAATGGGAAAAAATTTTTGCAATCTACCCATATGACAAAGGGCTAATATCCAGAATCTACAAAGAACTAATACAGATTTAAAAGAAAAAAACAAACAAACCCATTCAAAAGTGGGGGAAGGATATGAACAGATACTTTTCAAAAGAAGACATACATGAGGCCAACAAACATATGAAAAAATGCTCATCATCACTGGTCATTAGAGAAATGCAAATCAGGCCGGGCGCGGTGGCTCAAGCCTGTAATCCCAGCACTTTGGGAGGCCGAGGCGGGTGGATCACGAGGTCAAGAGATCGAGACCATCCAGATCAACATGGTGAAACCCCGTCTCTACTAAAGATACAAAAAATTAGCTGGGCATGGTGGTGCGTGCCTGTAATCCTAGCTACTCAGGAGGCTGAGGCAGGAAAATTGCCTGAACCCAGGAGGCAGAGGTTGTGGTGAGCCGAGATCGCACCATTGCACTCCAGCCTGGGTAACAAGAGCGAAACTCCGTCTCAAAAAAAAAAAAAAAAAAGAAATGCAAATCAAAACCACTTTGAGATACCATCTCATGCCAGTTAGAATGGAGATCATTACAAAATCTGTAGACAACAGATGCTGGAGAGGATGTGGAGAAATAGGAACACTTTTACACTGTTTGTGGGAGTGTAAATTAGTTCAAGTATTGTGGAAGACAGTGTGGTGATTCCTCAAGGACCTAGAAATAGAAATTCCATTTGACCCAGCAATCCCATTACTGGGTATATACCCAAAGGATTATAAATCATTCTATTATAAAGACATATGCACACGTATGTTCATTGCAACGCTGTTTACGATAGCAAAGACCTGGAACCAACCCAAATGCCCATCAATGATAGACTGGACAGGGAAAATGTGGCACATATACACCATGGAATACTATGTAGCCATAAGAAACAATGAGTTCATGTCCTTTGTAGGGACATGGATGAATCTGGAAACCATCATTCTCAGCAAACTGACACAAGAACAGAAAATCAAACACTGCATGTTCTCACTGATAGGTGGATGTTGAACGATGAGAACACATGGACACAGGGACGGGAGCATCACACACTGGGGTCTATTGGCGGGGACTAGGGGAGAGACTGTGGTGGGTAGGGAGTTGGGGAGGGATAATATAGGGAGAAATGCCAGATGTGGATGACGGGGATGGAGGCAGCAAACTACATTGCCATGTATGTACCTGTGCAACAATCCTGCATGTTCTGCACATGTACCCCAGAACCTCAGAACCTAAAGTGCAATAATATAATAATTATATATATATAAAGAAATCTTTAAAAACAAAACAGAAATGAGAGTTTCTGTGAACTGGAAGTGGTGTGAGCTCTGGCCACTCACTTTCAGTTCATCAGTTCATTGAGGCAGCCTTGAAAAACCACTGTTTTGAGAAGTGTCACATTTTACACACAATTACATGATAATGCCTAATCTTCTTTCTTGTATTTTTGCAGGCTGCGGAAGGTGTTACAAAACAGGTCTTTCCAAACCTAAAGGAACTGATCTCCAAATATGAAAAACCAAACCAGGGGCTGGTGGTTGGCCTTTTAAAGCCAATAAAGAGAACCAGCCCCAGCTTGAGATGGAGAGAAACGAAATTGGAGTTGGAAACATTTATGGTAAAATCTCTCACATGGGGGCCAGAAAGGGTTCTTAATTCTATTTCCGCCAATGCCTTCCTTTGTAAAACTCAATACAGATAAATGTTCTTTTCTATGACATTCTCTAAAAAGCTTCATCCTACTAAGAGCAATTTCCATTTTGTTGAGAAGTGGTGTCTTCTAGTCCCCGAACGCCAATACATAGAGCTTGCTGCATTTGCAGCCAGGACAGCAAGAGTGGTTCCTGGGCAGACAGCTGACTTCAAATTCATTCTGTGAACTTGTGCAGACCATTCAAGTTTGAGAATAAATGGGCAAATGGGCAGGTTTTCAAATGAGAAAATCACTTTAGCCCTTCAATTCCTCCCCAGTGCTCATACTGTTACATTTTGCTCAATATTTGCTAAGCATTCATTTGTAAAGTGCTGGGTGTCAAATTATGTCAGATACGTTTTTAAAGGTATGAAACCATGGTGGAAAAGGAGAAGGTCAGTAAATCTGAGCACAGAGAATCCCTGCCGAGGCCTCTCAAATTATATCACGAGCAGTCATTCTTGCTTACCCACACCCTTGAAATCTGCTCTCAGGAAAGAATTTGTTATCTGTCATTTGCAATGTTGTTTGAATTTAACTCAGACTTCTAGAAACACTTAGGGCTTAATCCTGTTTTCCCATGTCGGAATGTGTGGTTATATTCTCAGTGAAAGGGACTGCAGTTATCAGTGGCAGGTGATGGGATGAGATCAGATTCCTCTGTAGGCAGAGGAACAGAGGACAGAGAGTTCTCAGGGAGCCTGAAATCACTCCATGCCTTTCTACACTGTCTGCAGCAAAGTCACCCTTTAGGCTGCCATAGCTGGCTTCTCATCTCCCCAGCAAGGCTAAGCATATTGTTTTAATGATTAAAATACAATCTCCTCCCCTACCATTATTTCTCTGTCCCCCACCCCATCCCTATGAAGGGCAGTGTGTACTCATGGATACACAAAAATCACTTTCTATAGGTCCAGATCTAGAAATATAGTCCCACAGCTACTTTCCCCCAAAATGTATAGAATAAAAAGTATAAAATGTGGCAGAGCTGGAAACCCAGAAACGTATCTGTGCTGCAGCCCTTAGGCAAACCCAGATGAGTTGCTGGGACCAGTTGGGGTGGTGGTAGTATTTGTCTTGACAGTGAGAAAAGAATCACAAATCCCAAGAGAAGAACCTTCAGACATCTTCCCCAAGAACTGGGCATGAATCCCACTCACTTACCAACTTTCCATGCCAGGTCAGTGCTGACACAGCGAGCTCCAAAATTCTCGGCTACCGAAGAGGAAATCTTCCCCATCACCCTCTTCCTCTTCCTCCCTTTGCTTCCTTAGAACATGCTTCAGATGTTCTTACTTCAAGGGAGGCACAGGTTTCTCACAGGTGAATGGAGACACCTGTGCTAGAAGCGCTGAGGCTTCACTTATAAAGGGATCCCCTATTTTGTTAGGAGAGCTCCCTGTGGTACCCAAGCCTTTGAAGATATAACTTTGAGGTGGCATCAAGTGGGCTCTGTGCCTGGGGAGGGGTCTTCTTTCTTTTGAGTGGGGGTGTTTGATATGACTTCTGGATGTGGTCTTATGACTGGTCTGCTTTTTTTCTCTCCAAAGAACAGTAACAGCGATTATGTGGATGTCTTGCCTTGAAGATAAGGCTGCCGGACAAAGCAAGTTGAAGCAATGGGTGACAGTTCTCACTGGTGACCCACTTCTGCAGGCATAGGTCCAAAGCACCAAACTCTAGTGGACAATTCCGACTCTCCTGGTTCTGTAACTGAAGATGTTCTGCTCACCAGCATCAGAGGGCACTCTCCCTATCCCTGACTCCCAGACATACACCAGAGCAATTTCAAAGCCCTCTCCATTTTCACTCTTCTTCCTTGGAATGGGACAGCCTGACCCTTTTCCCAATGACTTGTTAAAAGTACCACCCTACATCATGGCTGATGCCCTCCTTCAGACCATGCAGTCAGAGGGGCAGCTTCATACAGAGGAGGGCACACTTGTCTGTGAGTTTGAAGCCCTGAACTCCAGTCCTGTGGCCGTGTGACTTTGAACAGCTTTCTTCCCATCTCTAGGTCTTAATTTCTTTGTCTATGTGGTTGGGTGGGATGATAGACACTGCCCCAGTCTCTCTGTTGAGGCTGCTTGTGTCAGGTGAAAGTGAGGGATCAGGAGTGATGGAGATGCATACAGTCAGCACGTTCTCTGTACCTGTTGGACCCAAATGTGCACCCTTCTCCCTCCAGCCTGGGCTACTCCCCTCCTGGTTCTTCTTTCTAATCTTAAACTAGCTGGTGAGCATTGCCCTGGCCACAATTTCTCCCTGATTTTGCTCAATTCTACTTAGGCATCAACCATTTCAACAGCATGAATATGGTTCTGTACAGTGATATGGATGGAGATTTCTAAGATATTCTATGTGTGATTTCTGTTCCCCACTAGGTTCTAAGTGCCATGAATGTGTGGTTGGGTCTCCCTTGTATCCTCCACAGTGTGTAGAAATTTGTGCTGCTCAGAGCTGTGCCCGGTCTAGAGAAATTGACTGGAAGCACATTGCTGAGGGGGGTTTGTTGAATTGGTTTCTAAGGTTTATTGAAATTGATTTGCTGAATTTTTCTGCTTGTTCAAAATGTAAATTGGGACCTGGTTAGTTTGAAATGTACCAAATTCTAAGCCCTTTCTCTTGCCTAGCATCAAATTGTAGTAATTCTTTTCACCCCATTGGACTTAGCGTCAGAGTTTTTAAAGAGAGGAGCTCTAGACTTACAGGTAACATGAACAGACATTGTGTCTGGAGCCCCAGAGTATGGACCATTGTGAACTCTGGGGTCACAGCAAGTCACGGCTCCTACTCCTTCTCACATGTAGGCTCCTATTCCTCCATGTGTCTGGTAGGCAGGACAAATGTCCTCTTTTACTTTTCAAAACTGACTTAGGTATTCATGGACCTTGATTCCTCCATATACTCTTTATAATAAATGCATGAAATTGCTCAAAACCTCATTTTGGAATTTTGAACGAACTTGCAACAAATTTATAGCTAGGAGAGGACCGGTGTTCCTGTGGTTGTTCCCGTGTGTGAACATGCCGCACCCATCTTCTTGGGTCATCTTTTTTGCCCTTTCATGGAGTCATAAATTTTCACAACTGAAGCCTTGTATATTCTGTTAGATCAATTCCTAATTATTTTAGTTGCTGTAAATGCTGTCTTACGTTTTATTACTTTTCTAACAGGCTATGGTGGTAGTGAAATGTTAACCCTTTCATTAGATCTACTAGTTTACCTGTTGATTCTATTGTGCTTTCTGTGTAAATGATTTTTGTCAGCTGTAAATATTTCATTCTCTTTCCTTTCAATATCTATGCTCATTTACTTTTTGTGTTTACCCATTGGTTAAGCCCCCTGTATGTATTAAACAGTCCATAGTCATGATAGTGAGTATTCTCATGCTGTTTCCAGTATTACAGAGAATGCTTAGAAATTTTCTCTATTGGATGGTGTTTCTTGTAACCTTATTAATGGCTATTTTATAATTTTTACCAGAAATGTTTTGACATTTATTGTGATTTTTTTTCTACATCTGTTGAGATAGTCACATTCCTTTTGTCTTCACTCCATTATAAAGGTGAGTTATAAAGTTTATAAAATTGTTAATATCATATCATCCTTGCCTTGTTTAACTTGATCATATTATATTATTTTTCATAAACTGTGGGATTTGGTAAGTTATTATTTCATTTAAGATTTTTGCATTAAAACCCATAAACCAAATAGGACTATAATATGCTGAATCATGGTTATACTCTAGAAAAGTCATTCTCTTTTTAATATTTTCTACAACAACTTTTTAAGGTAAAGGTTATTTGTTCCAGGCTGTGTGCAGCGGTTCATGCCTGTAATCCAAGCACTTTAGGAGGCCAAGGTGGGGGGATCACTTGAGGTCAGGAGTTTGAGATCAGCCTTGCCCACATGGTGAAACCCCTACATGTTTCTACAAAAATACAAAAACGTAGCCAGGTGTGGTGGCACACACCTGTAATCCCAGCTACTTAGGAGGCAGAGGCAGGAGAATCGCTTGAACAGAGGAGGTGGAGGTTGCAGTGACCCGAGATCATGCCAGGGCCCTTCAGCCTGGGTGACAGAGTGAGACCCTATCTCAAAAAAGAAACAAAAATAAAAATAAACTTATCTGTTCTTTGACATTTTTTAGTACAGTACTTTCTTATAAAACTGAGTTTGAGGCTTTAGTGGAGTGGAGTGGGGGGGCATTCTTTACTATTGTGTTAATATTAATACTTATTGATTTGTTAAAATATTTTGACATTTTTTGTTTTTTCAGAAATGTATTGATTTTGTCTGTTTTCACAATTACTGGCAGATAGTTCATAATATTCTTGTATTATTTTAATGATTTCCTGTGACCGTAGCCACATCTCCCTTCTCACTCTGCATCCTATTTGTATCTTACTCTTTTATATTTATGGATTTTATCTGTCTTGTTAGTCTTTTCAAAGCCAGCTTTTGGTTTTGTTAATCTTTTTTAAAATTGTTATTCTCTATTTGATTTCCAACTTCATTTTAGGGGGGCTTATCTGACTGTTTTCAATACTTATTATTATTATTTTATTTATTTACCAACAGGATGTGCCCAATGTCAATACTCATTATTTTCTAATAAATATAGTTAAAGTTATGAATTTAACTCAAAGTACTATTTTAGCTGTATCCCATAAACTTTAACACAAATAGTGTTTATTGCTGTTCAGGTCAAAGTACTTTTAATTCTTGTAAAAATATCTTCCTCAATCCAAAAACTGTTTTGAAGTTTGTAACTGTTTTCAAACGTACATTTTTAGTTATTTTAGTACTGGTTTCAGACTATATCATGTTATGATTAAATAACAGCTTGACTTCAATTTCTGAGGTTTCCTTGCTGACCCGGTATATGTGAACATTCTGTGAATATTTCATCTGTTTGAATTGCTCTTTGTATTAATTTTAAAGCTCATTCTCTTCACCTCTTCCCCAGATGTATTCAAGATTATAGATTATATAAAACAAATATTTTTATAGATTTGTATATTTCTATCTAGTTGGTCTATCAGCATCAGAGAAAGAGAAATCTTTCAATTCTATGTATAATAATGTTTAGCTTTCTGATTATCATAGTATATTAACTTGTTTTTGTAATTTTACCATTCTTATTTTAGCTGTTTTAAGTTCATATTTTTATGTGTATATATTTTTATTATTATTTTATCATCTTCATTTGTTTCTTTATAAAGTATTTCTCCTTGTCTCTTATTAGTTTTGCTTTTATTTATATTTTACATCATATTAAAATTGCTATCCCAACTTTTATTCATACTTTTCAGTATATAATTTTCTGCCCTTTCATTTCCAAGTATTTTGCACCTTTTGTCTTTGTCTTCTGTGGACACAATATTGCTGGATTTTTTTTTCTCCAATTTAAGATTCTCTCTTTTAGTTGGTGAGTTCGATACATGTTTATTATAATTTGTTCTATTGGAATTTGTCTCTGCCATCTTATACCATTCTTTCCATTTACTATATGTTTTTTCCTTTTTTTTCTCCTTTTCTGCTTTCCATTGAATAGATCAAATTTACCTCTGTTAACTTGAAAGCTCTATCTTAAAAAAAACATTTTTGGTGGTTACCCCTAACATACTAGGCCCTGTATTTTTATTTTGCTCTATAATGTTATAAGTGTATCAATAGTTATGATACATGCTCTTCATTGATTCTCTGAAGGGTGGTTCCAGCAGGTTCTCTGGGCTTTCTCTGCATCATGAGAGGCAGTGCAGCTCTGCCCTTCTCCTTTCTGCAGTTTGTCTCTGCTTCCCTATGATCTCAGAGGAACTTTGTCTCAGGCCAACTGTTTGTTCCTTGGGCTCTTTCTTCCCTGAAAAATCACTTACTCTCCCTCTAAGTTGCCTCCATCTCCATCTATCCCCCTCTCTCCTGAAAAGACAGCACTCTTTAATCACCAACCCTCTGACCCTTCTTGCAGTCTCATTTTTCAGCTGGCTCCCACGTTCATGCCTGTTCTATGTTTTTCTTCTCCTGTTAAGCTGTCTGTTGTTAGTTCATTTCCGCAGTGAACTTTTACAGAGGAAAGTGAAAGCTTTCCTCCTTCCAGCCATACAATAGAGTTATAAAGCAGAAAAGTTCAGACAGAATTTCCTATTGAAGTGCCAAAACTTCACAAAGGTTAAAAAAAAAACTTATTTTTGACCTAAAGCTCTGTTGACATTCTATTAAACAAACATCAACCTATTTAATTTTCATAATGTAAATGGCAGATATTTTTATGATTCTTATGCTAATAAATCATTTCCCTGATGTTTTTGGCAAAACCCAATATTCATAATAAAGTCCAGAACCATGAATTGTTTGAAATAATTTCTTCTTATGTGTGATTACAAGTATACCTCTACAGGAAGTGAGTATACTCTCACACAGGCTAATTTTTTGGAGGGAAAGGCCAACTGTAGAAACTCCCAGAAACACAATAGTGATAAGCATCCATAGAACACCAAGAAAGTCATGCCCAGGATACAAATAATCAGGTGAAAAACTGATCTCCTGGAATAATCATAGTTGAAATAATGAAAAGGTCAGTGACATTCACAATATTTCAGTAAAAAATGATAATCTTTAGACACCATCAACCTCCTCCAAGAGGTAACCACACCCCTCAGACATCACCAGGGAATTCCACTGCTTCAAAAAATATTGGAAGTTACCAGTCTCATGTTTTTTGCATGGCTGATAGTGTTTTTAGGCATTTCAAATGTAGAGTGACTTTTTTTTTGTTTTTTTTTTTTTAACGTAAAACAGGCATATCCAATTTTTTGGCTTCCCTGGGCAATATTAAAAGAAGGGAACTTGTCTTAGGCCACACATAAAATACCTTAACACTAACAATAGCTGATGATCTAAAAAAAAAAAAATCACACAAAGGCCAGGCATGGTGGCTCATGCCTGTAATCCCAGCACTTTGGGAGGCTGAGGCTAGTGGATCACCTGAGGTCAGGGGTTCCAGACCAGCCTGGCCAACATGTTGAAACTTCATGTCTACCAAAAATACAAAAATTAGTCAGATGTGGTGGCAGGCACCTGGAATCCCAGCTACTCAGGAGGCTCAGGCAGAAGAATCGCTTGAATGAGGGAGGTGGAGGTTGCAGTGAGCCGAGATCATGCCACTACACTCCAGCCTGGGAGACAAAAAGGAGACTTTGTCTCAAAAAAAAAAAAAAAAAACACACACACAACTTTTTTTTTTTTTTTTTTTTTTTTTTGAGAGTGTCCTGCTCAGTTGCCCAGGCTACAGTGCAGTGGTACCATCTTGGCTCACTGCAACCTCTGACACCTGAGTTCAAGTCATTCTCTTGCCTCAGCCTCTTGAGTAGCTGGTATTACAGGCACCTGCTACCATGCCTGGCTATTTTGCATATTTTTAGTGGAGACAGGGTTTCATCATGTTGGTCAGGCTGGTCTGGAACTTCTGACCTCAACTGATCCGCCGGCCTCAGCCTTCCAATTACAGGCATTAGCCACCACACCTGACCTGTAATTTCTTTATATTTAGATAACATAAGGACTTTAAGACCCTTTCTCCTTTGGGTCAATCAATGATCTGCACCCTATACATTTTACAAAACAAAGGACAATACAGTCCTCATTCACATCCTGGTCATGTCACTCCTAGTGACTCCCACATTGCAAACCTCCCAGCAGGTGCAGCCCTTTCCTCTCCATCTGATGGGCTTCTCAGCTCCCATCACACTGACTGGACACAGACTCCCTAGAGGCAGCCCCCAAAAGCAGAAGACCCAGATGACTCAGAAGTTCCTAAAAAGTCATCAAACCAGATGACACAAAATTCAATGTCATTTCACTTCGTTTTGGTTTTTTCTGTTTGAGACAGGAATGCAGTGGGCATCCAACTAATCTTCTTTGGAGTCTTTTGTAGAGATGGGGTTTGTCTCTGATGTCCAGGCTAGTCTTAAACTCCTGGACTCAGGTGATCTGCCCACCTTAACCCCCCAAAACACTGAAATTACAGGCCTGCACTGTGTAATCTGCCGCATGACACAGCCCAATAAAAAAAAGAAACCCCATGGGTCCAGCATCTCCTCATATGGGTGGACTGATGGCTGGGAAACCACAGGAGGGGCCAAAAGAGCAGCCACGGCACCCGAATGTCCTGGTCTTCTCAGGGCACCCTGAGGTAGCCAGGACAGAGGTGGGGTGGCTTAGGGCTGGGGGAAGGAAGGGGATGGGGATGGGGTAGGATCTGAGTTGGGAAAGAGGACGGGAGGGAAGGAGAGGGAGGGTCAAGGAGGATGTTGGGCACCTGGAGGAGCAGGTCTGGGAAAGGATCTGGTTCAAACTAAGTCTTCAAGGGCCAGCGGAAGGTTCAGCTGCAAGTCAGGGAGAAAGTCTATCAGGAAGCAACAGGACACGCAGGGCAAGAAAGCAGCAGGAGGCTCAGGAGCACTTAGACGGAGACCAGGGCTATGGTTTCCACCACACCTTCTCCTGTCTGGGCACTGCCTAAGCAACCCTGGAGCTTTATACTAACTCTCCACTAATCCCCGGCCCCAGAACGGGGTCATCACAGTGGACATTCCACGGAGCACACGCGTCCTCCAATGCCCCTCCCCATCTCATCCCCCCCATGTCACTCCCAAGGACAGGTCCTCTCTGGAACCCTCACAGACCTGATTTCTGGCCTTCCCCACCAGCTCCCTGTCCCTGCTTCTGGGCGGTTCCTTCCTTCCTGAGCTCCCAGGGTTTCTCATGGTCAGTCTTGGATGCAAAACATAAGAGACAAATGATGGCAAGAAGAATCTCACACAGAAGCAGAGTGGGAGCTCCACAGCCCTTCTCAGCCATTCTGCCATTCATATTCTAAGCAACAAAACATTAGAAGGATGTGGAAAGTCCCAACAGTAGAGCATCTCCTCCACATCCATGAAGCCATCCGTCCATCATCCTGTACCTTGGGAACAAAGGTTGGAGCTATGCTGGGTTTATTATTATTATTATTATTATTTTTTGAGATGGAGTTTCGCTGTTGTTACCCAGGCTGGAGTGCAATGGCATGATCTCGGCTCACCGCAACCTCCACCTTCTGGGTTCAAGCAATTCTCCTGCCTCACCCTCCCGAGTAGCTGGATTACAGGCACGCGCCACCATGCCCAGCTAATTTTTGTATTTTTAGTAGAGACGGGGTTTCACCTCGTTGACCAGAATGGTCTCAATCTCTTGACTTTGTGATCCACCCGCCTCGGCCTCCCAAAGTGCTGGGATTATAGGCATGAGCCACCGCGCCCGGCCGCTATGCTGGTTTTAAGCATACATGGTACATTTACAAAAATTAACCCAACTTATTTTGTTCATCAAGCAAATCTCAATGTATTTCAGACAAATCCAATCACACAGCAGATTTCTGATCACAGAATTGTGCTAGAAGTCAATGATCAAAAACTAACCAAAAATTATTATATGCTCAGAAATTCAAAGTGCCGTTATAAGATATCAACAGAAGAAAGAATCCAAAGTGAAACAAGACTGCCTCTACACTCAGTGAGAAGATCTTAACATGGCAATCAAATGTCTCCCTCCGGCCCGGAATTCCACTGTGTGGCGCAAGGTTGTGTGGTCTCAAATCACCCCTAACACACCTAGACATGTTAACATCTGAAACAGGGTGATGGTGTCACTTATCTGTATTATCTTACTGCCTGTGACGGTGGACTTTTAATTCTGAACCCTAATGAGGGGGAGAAAACCAAGTTGACTCTCATGGTTGAGCTCCCAGGGATGTCCAAGGAATCTGTGCATTTCAAGAGACAAATTTCATCAGCCTCTCTCCTGGGGGATTTGGCCACAATACCCAGAGGGTTTGGCAGCATCATGAGTGATGGCTAGGGAGTGCCAAACTGGTGGGCAGGACCCAGGGGTCTGGTGACCAGGTCAGACCCCCACTGTCCATTATCTTTCCTGGCCCCATCCTCAGCCTAAATTTCCCAAAGGCCTGCCTCTGCCTGATCACACAGTGTACGCAAACTCACTCAGGCCTCTCGCAGCTGAAAACCACTGCTTTCAGTGTCTTTACCATTTACTATGATGTAAAGTTATTGTAAACTGCAAATATTCTATTCATGTTACAAATGGAAAGCAATGCCTTTACCATAAATAGAAAAACAACACTGAGACACAAGGAAAACTAAAACAAAACAGGGATGACACAACTATGACATTCAATTCTATTCGTATGGTGTCAGCTGCGTAAAGAGCCCCAGATTTGGGTTGTCTTGTTTGTAAAAGAAGAGACCAAGTAAGTGGGTGTTGAAGTCAGATTAGCCCAAAAGTGAATGGCAGAGAGTACCATGATGTCCATGAAGGGTTGCTGGGGTTACCTTCATTATAGCCCAAGCAGAGACAGGGCAAGGATGGAGATGTGAGCATAATTTGGGGCCTCAAACAGGGGAGGTGATTCATGCAGCTCAGGAAAGGCTCCCCAAAGCCAGGGTCAACCTTCCTTGCAGGCAGGTCCCTCGTGGAGGCAGAGCCAGGCACCTTAGATTTGAGACCAGCTGTGTGACCCTGGGCTGGTTTCCTTCCACACGATATGAGGGTCAATGGCTGTGTCAAAGACTGTCTGAGGATAGGAGGAAGCAACCTGCTGAGCACCTGTGTACCCAGTGTCATCATACATAGCTCCTTCCAGAGCTGGCACCTTGGAAGGATCCTGGCCACTAAAGGCAGTGATGATTATAACAGCAGCAAATCCTCATTTATGGCTGATGATGGAGGGCCAGGGGGTAGGGCTCCTAGGTCCTTGATAAAAATGAGGGTCTGGGGACAGCTGAGTGAGTCCTGTAGGTCTCCTGGGTCCTCAGGGGCCAGGTCTGTCTTCAGTGGCATTGGGACTAGGCTGGGATGCTGGGGCAGCCACTGGAGCATCAGCCGGACAAACAGGCACAGAGGCCGTGGGTCAATCGGAGGTGGCAGGTGTCGTATCATCTGTCCACCACATAGAGTCACCAGGCCTGGCTGACCACTACCCCCACAGCTGATGCCCTGTCCCTTGCCTCACACTTTGGCAGGGCAGTGGCTGGCACCTGGGGCCTCATGGAGCATTACTCTAAGACCTCTGTGTCCTGGTCATTGAATGGGCACTTGAATCACCCAGGGCCACTGGAACAAGGAGGAAGAATCAGGCCCCACGATGTTTTGGGACCATGTTTAGCACAGGAAAATGCACAGAATGCATGTACGACACAGGGGAACTGCTGGTGTGGGAGCCAATATTTCATGACCTCTAGCCCTAATCTGAGCACTCTCACCTGTGCAATCTGAAAGGAACACAGGTGTAAGGAGACTTATAGGAAAGACAGTGCCTGGATTTAACTTAAAAGAACTAAAATGTTGAACGTTCACACTCCTGATATCCTTCCAAATCAACTCTCTCAATGCTCCCATCTTCACCACTACCATATGGGGTAACGGAGGCAGTCAGAAATTTACTCACTCAATGTCACTCAGCTGATTCTGAGTTCACTGCTGATCACATCTGAACAAGCTGCTTTTTCTGAAGTTTACCCTGTTTAATCATGCTGCTGCTGATTTTGTGCAGCGCTGGGACAAACTCCACCTGGTTGAGGATAAAGCAAATGCACAGTGACTCAGTCCTGCTGTCATTTCCCATCAATTCCCCACTCTCCTCTGCCCTCCACAGTCCCCCCACACAGGCTGACACCATATGGTGGCCCTAACGGAGTCCACCCAGTACTTCAGCTGGACTCTATTAGGCCCTCTGGGCCCCTTGAAGGTGGAGGTAGTTATGGGATTTGCTTTGACTCAGGAGATGTGAGTGGAAGTGAAGTGTGTCACCTCGAGGCAAAGGAGTTGGAAGTCATTGAGACTGGCCCCCCTTCCTTCACCTCTTAGAGCTGTTGATAGGTGCCATATAGAGGCTGCTCCTTTATTTTGGTGGCAGATGAGGGGATGTGGAGCACAGGGCCCAGGAGAGCCACAGATGACGTGCAGCATGAGCAGACAAAGAGCCTTCAGTGTTGTAAATTTCCATTTTGGGGGCTGTTTATTACCTACAGTGATACGTGGTCCATCCTAACAGGCACACACCATCTATTCCATGCTCTGTGAAGTAGACTAGCCTACTGTCAGAACATCCACTGGTTGTAAGACACATAAGGTTTCAGTTCCAGCTCTGCCTCTTATTAACTGCTGAGTTCAGGCATTTAACCTCAGGCATTTAACTTTCAGTATTTGAGCCTCAGTTTCAACTCTGTAAAATGGGTTGTTTATACTACTTCTGGTTGTGGAGAGAATGAAATTAAATAAAAATGCACGTAGAGAATTGAACCCAGGGCCTGGCACACACAGTGAGTACTTTCAATCTTTATTTTTAAACAGATAGGATAAAACTATGAATATTCTTTCATATCCAGTGTTTTTCTCTTAATAGTATATTGTTAAAAATTTTTTATCTTGGGCCCATCACGATGGCTGACACCTGTATTCCCAGAACTTTGGGAGTTCAAGGCGGGTGGATCATGAAATCAGGAGTTTGTGACCAGCCCGGCCAATATGGGGAAACCCTCCTCTCTACTAAAAACACAAAAATTATATCCAGGTATGGTGGCATGCACCTGTGTCCCAGCTACTTGGGATGCTGAGGCAGAATCGCTTGAACCTGGGAGGTGGGGGCTGCAGTGAGCCAAGACTGTGCCACTGCACTCCAGCCTGGGAGACAGAGTGAGACACTCTTTCAAAAAGAAAAAATATTATATATATTTTTATTTTATTTATATATATATAAATATATATTTATTTTATAGAAAAAATATATATATGTATATATATATACGTATATGTATATATACACACACACACACACACACACACACACATAATCTCAACAAAAGATCATTTATGAAATCATTTTAAATGACAAGATAATGTTTAATTTAATGAATAATTATTACTATTGGACTTTTTGTAGATCGCACAGAACATTCAAAACAAATGAAGGAGAATAAAAAAAGTATTACATGTAAAATAAATGTGATTTTATTATTTTATTCAAAAATATAGAACTATATATGTAATATAAAATGTATTTCTAATTACGAATCATGTTAAAAATAGTTTAGAAGTTGCTGATTTTGATTTCTGTTTCAAATTTTGCAAAATAATTTTTTTTTTTAAGACAGAGTCTCCCTCCGTCACCCAGGCTGGAGTGCTGTGATGCAATCACGGCTCACTTCAACCTCTGACTCCCAGGTCCAAGTGACTCTCCTGCCTCAGCCTCCCAAGTAGCTGAGACTACAGCCACGTGCCACTTGCCTGGCTAATTTTGTGTTGTTAGTAGAGATGAGGTTTCTCCATGTTGGTCAGGCTGGTCTTGAACTCCTGACCTCAGGTGATCCACTCAACTCAGCCCCCAAAGTGCTGGAATTACAGACATGAGCCACAACTCCCTGCCTAAATTTTGCAGAAAATAAATAGCCATTTGGCTGTTTATTACCACTAGGCACTTGTCGGGTTGTTTTTCTTTAGGTAAACATGCCAGCGATGATTCTGTCTGACTTTCTGACCAAGATAGCGGTTTTTATCCAAATCAGTCAACTACTCTACCCCATCCCTAAGCCACTTGCATGGAAGCAAAAAGGAGGAAAAAGCCAGTACTGTGACTGCCTACGCTTCCCCCAGCATGGCCCCCTGTGAGGCATGGGCCAGCCAAGACCTGGGAACTGTTCAAGGTCGCCAGGCCCCGACTGTCTGCACTCACTCACCTTCGTCAAGTACTCGAATGGGGGGATGGCACTGACTTTACGTGCTGCTGCAACTCCTTGGTGAGCTGGCCCTGGTCATGGGACAGGAACTGTGGGGTAAGGGCAATAGAGGGCTTCACCACCTGCAGAATGGGAACAGAAACTCATGATAAGTGCTAACCTATTAGATAATTAAATTTAAAAAACCGTTTGTTGAATGAGTGGACAAACAAGGTGATGCTTGAGTCTATAGTGGTCAAGAGCATGGGGGTCTCAGAAAAGGTCAGAACGAAGTTCATATTCCTGTACTTTGAGTTTCTACTTCATGCCATGCAAAATTACTTTACCCCTCTTCACCTGTTTCCTTCTGTGTGAAATGGAAACAATTTCATTCCTCATTCAGTTTCTGTCAAGGATTCTAAAACACCCAACTCATTTAAATGTATCATCATTTCTGTCGTAACTTGCAGGATCAATTTCACTATTATTGAATATACAGTTCTGTGCCTGAAACCTACAAAAAAGAAAATCTTACATTTAAAAAGTGTCAGTGATTTGTCATTATATTATTACTCATAACCATATTTAATCACACAAGGCCTTGTACATGGCAGGTGCTCAAAAAACACTTGTTGAATCAATGCATGTGCGCTCTGCAGCCACAGTGTTTAGGTCCTATTCGGCCTCCACCACTTATTAGCTAAGTGATGTGGGTGAGATAATTCATGTCTTTATGTCTCCGTGTCCTTCTCTATAAAAGATATATAATAAGAATCCCTAGCTCCTTAGGTTGTTGCGGGGGTGAGTGATTTGGCCCATAGCAGGGGCTTGTTAAACATTAGCTGTGATGAACTTCCAAATTTTCCTTTTCAGAGCCACAGATGAGGTCATAGTGCCACCTGGTGGCCGTAGAGTGTAAGTACAAATGATCGCCAACATGCTCTCTTCTACACAGGTCCCAGACTGGGTAGTTACTGTCTGGAGGTTTCTGCTGCATCTGCCTTCTCAGTGCTCATGTAAAGACTTTTATATTTTCCTATTCGCATTCCCACAGATGGGGTTCAGGTTGCCCGACACAGCTAGGTGATCCACACAGGGCAGTGACCGCCTGCGCCAGCCCTGTGATGTCGCTGGAGGACCATTGTTCCTTCCTTCTGTTCTGGGGCAGATGCTAGGGCTGGGGTGACCCATGTCCTCAAGTTTCTTGCTTTGGAGGGTCACATTTTCTTTTGGCAATGAAGGCAAAGGTCACAGGAAGCCAGAGACCCGTGACCTCTCTGTGCCGTGGATTCAAACTATAAAGACCTGAACACTATGCTAAAAGCCCAAGGCTCAGGTGCTCCCCAGGACTTCTTGCCTCACGGCCTCTGCTGAGGGAGGATGAATACTACGTCCTTCCAGAGCTTTGGGAGCTTGTAGCAAGCAGCCTCCCCAGCACAAAATCTTTTGGAAACCTCGAACTGTGTCTAAAACATTTCTGCACATTTTGCATCCTATTTCCCATGTCAGAATTTTTAGGAAAAAAACCTCAATTTCCTAAATATGCAAGAGAAATGGATATTGTAGGACAATGTGACTTTTAAAAACATGTCATTTAGGCTGGGAATGGTGGCTCATGCCTGTAATCTCAGCACTTTGGGAGGCTGAGGTGGGCAGATCACCTGAGGTCAGGATAACTCCTGATAAGACCAGCCTGACCAACAAGGAGAAACCCCATCTCTATTAAAAATACAAAACTGGCTGAGTGTGGTAGTGTATCCCTGTAATTCCAGCTACTCAAGAGGCTGAGGCAGGAGAATCACTTAAACCTGGGAGGCAGAGGTTGCAGTGAGCCGAGATCACGCCATGGCACTCCAGCCTGGGCAACAAGAGCAAAACTCCATTTCAAAAAACAGACAAAAAAACAGTCTCAGAATGATGAAGCACTTTGTCCAATGTGACTCAGCTAGTAAGTGTTGAGACCTTGCAGCCAAACAAAGCCCATCTCATTCTAAAGGCCATGCATGCTGTGTGTTCTCTGGCCCATGGAGAATAATTTTAACACAATCAATGACATTTCTACACAACAATGTTCTTGTCTCAAGTCCAAGAGTGCCCCCTATACCTTCTATAACACTGGCGTTCTGGTCACTAAAAGATGCCAATCTAATGTGTAATCATGTGGTCAATGGAGATATGACCAATGTCATCATGTGTGTACACCCATAACCTTTGTCTGATGAAATTCAAGTACCCTTTTTGATTACTTAGTAAAACTGAGCTTTGAAGGGGTTAAGGTTTCACCAAGTGCGGTGGCTCATGCCTGTAATCCCAGCACTTTGGGAGGCTGAGGTGGGTGGATCACGAGGTCAAAAGATCGAGACCATCCTGGCCAACATGGTGAAACCCCATCTCTTCTAGAAATACAAAAATTAGCTGGGCATGATGGCACATGCCTGTTGTCCTAACTACTCTGGAAGCTGAAGAAGGAGAATTGCTTGAACCAGGGATGCAGAGGTTGCAGGGAGCTGAGGTCATGCCGCTACACCGCAGGCTGGTGACAGAGCAAGACTCTGTACATATACATAAAGGGTGAAGGGTTTATATCCATGGAACATTCTGTATTGCTCCTGAAGTCTCTGGTTAAATAAATATTCTTCTGATACTGACCTGTGATTTTGTTTTGATCAAATGTTTTCAAACTTGATATCTTTTTTTTTCTTTTAGACGGAGTTTCGCTCATTACCGAGGCTGGAGTGCAATGGCTCGATCTCGGCTCACCGCAACCTCTACTTCCTGGGTTCTGGCAATTCTCCCGCTTCAGCCTCCTGAGTAGCTGGGATTACAGGCACACGCCACCATGCCCAGCTATTTTTTGTATTTTTAGTAGAGACGGGGTTTCGCCATGTTGACCAGGATGGTCTCGATCCCTTGACCTCACCTCGGCCTCCCAAAGTGCTGGGATTACAGGCATGAGCTACCCCACCCGGCCCCAAACTTGACATCTTTGACCGGTTTCTGCAGCATCAAAATCCTAAATCAAGTCTTTTTGCCTTAAAATTAACTTTGGGGTTTTTCAGCTGGGTCCCTCAGGGAGTCTAAAGAATGTGTCTCTCATCTTGTAAAGATATTAAATCATTCAATTTAGTTGGTAGATTGTATGCGTGGGCATTGTCAAACATGGTGAAGCTGCGTGGGAGGGCACTGTCAAAGGAGTTGACACTAGATCTCATCTCAGTCATATTTATGGGTATGTTGTTGATATACATGTTCCAAAAATTATATACATTTATGCAAATTGAATCTGTTATGATTTGTACGTTTGATTGTTATGCTAAATATCTGCTAAAGTTATATTTGTATAAACATGTTATTGATGTCTGGGCATGGTCACTCACGCCTGTAATCCCAGTATGGGAGATGGAGACAGGTGGATAACCTGAGGTCAGGAGTTCAAGACCAGCCTGACCAATATGGTGAAACTTCATCTCTACTAACAATACAAAAATTAGCCAGGGATGGTGGCACGCACCTGTAATCCCAGCTACTAGGAAGGGTTAGGCAGGAGAATTGCTTGAACCTGAGAGGCAGAGGTTGTGGTGAGCTGAGATCGTGCCACTACACTTCAGCCTGGATGACAGAGTGAGACTTTCTCTCAAAATAAAATAAAATAAACGTGACACAGATTCCTCCTAGCCACGTCACTGATCTAAGCAAGACACCGGCAAACATTGTAAATGCCAGTACAAGCCAGACAGCTAAAAGTTTTTGTTTCCTTTTGCTTTTTTTCTTTTTCCTACCAAGATTCACTCTCCACCTTTCTTCTCTCTTTCAATAACCAGTCCATGGTTTCACCTTCTTTACTATAAGAAAATGCTGGCCTGGCGCAGTGACTCATGCCTATAATCTCAGCACTTTGGGAAGCCAAGGCAGGTGGATCACTTCAGGTCAGGAGTTCAAGACCAGCCTGACCAACATGGTGAAACCTGTGTCTAGTAAAAAAAAATAATAATAATACAAAATTAGCTGGGCAAGGTGGTGCACACCTGTAATCCCAGCTACTCGGGAGGCTAAGGCAGGAAAATTGCTTGAATCCGGGAGGCGGAGGTTTCAGTGAGCTATCTCACCCTTGCACTTCAGAAAGGGTGACAGGAACAAAACTTGGTCTCAAAAAAAAAAAGAAAGCAAGAAAGAAAGGAAAAGAAGAATATGCTTTCTTCCATCTGATACAAGTCAGAAGAAAATGTCTACTTTCCCGGTAGGAGATTCATGCCCAGATTGTCCACCAGGTGGAGTCCTGCACCAGCTCTCTCTGACATCTAGTGTTAAGGAATTTCCTCTTGCACACTTGTTCTTTCATGTCTCTTGGACTTTGCCTATAGAGGTCTCTGTGCCTAACACACCTTCTCTGCACGTATCACTATTATCCTCCCGCTTTATTTATTTACTTGTTTTATTGTTTGAGAAAGTGTCTGACTTTGTCACCCAGGCTGGAGTGCAGTGGTGTCGACAATTTGAGTGAGTCTCAAATTCCTGAGCTCAAGCAATCCTCCCGTCTCAGCCTCCCAAGCAGGTAGGCATCACCACACCTGGCTATGTTTTGTGTGTGTGTGTGGGTGGGGGTAGAGACAGGGTGTCCCAATGTTGCCCAGGCTGGTCTCAAACTCTTGGGCTACAGCAATCCTCCCACCTAAGCCTCCCAAAGTGCTGGGATTACAGGTGTGAGCCACCTCGCCACCTGCCATAAATCTTTATGGGACATGTAGGGACTGATGGTTTTTCTTCCGTAGTTGCTTCATGCTACCTATCAGGGATCATGGAACTCTCACCCTGCTCTGTCTAGTGGAGGCAGGTGGCTGCTTGATCTTGATGGCCAGGGGTGATGTCTTCACCTGGAACTGGCTGGATTTCTTGTCACATGATCATCTGAAGCTTGATACTCTCTAGGTGAGAGGAAATGAATTTGATTAAAATATTTAATGGCAACTTCAAGGGGTGGATACTTCTGCTGTCAGATTTTTTTTTTTTTTTAATTGAGACGGAGTTTCACTCTTGTTGCCCAAGCTGGAGTGCAATGGGGTGATCTCGCCTTCCAGGTTTAAGCGATTCTCCTGCCTCAGACTCCTGAGTAGCTGAGACTAGAGTCGTGCACCACAACACCTGGCTAATTTTGTTGTTGTTGTTTGTTTTTTGAGACAGAGTCTTTCTCTGTCACCCAGACTGGAGTGCTATGGCGTGATCTCAGGTCACTGCAACCTCTGCCTCAGAGGTTCAAGCTATTCTCCTGCCTCAGCCTCCACACCTGGCTAATTTTCTGTTTTTGTTTGTTTGTTTATTTTGAGATGCAGTTTCACTCTTGTTGCCCAGGCTGGAGTGCAATGTGGCAATCTCGGCTCACTGCAACTTCCGCCTCCTTGGTTCAAGCAATTCTCCTTCCTCAGCTTCCCAAATAGTTGGGATTACAGGTGTACGCCACCATGCTTGGCTAATTTTTTGTATTTAGTAGAGACAGGGTTTCACCATATTGGTCAGGCTAGTTTGGAACTCCTGACCTCAGGTGACCCACCTGCCTCAGCCTCCCAAAGAGTCTTATTCTGTCACCCAGGCTGGAGTGCAGTGGTACAATCTCCATTGCTTCAGTGAACCTCAAATGGGGGTCAGGCCCCCTAGAAAACCTCATCCCAGGACAGTTGGGAAACTCCCCAACACTGGAGGTCAGGGCATTCTGGGTTAGAGAAACTGCTTTGGGGCTTTGGCAGGTGTTTGTTTTGTCCATCCCCTGCCTCCTCACATAACTCCGTCCCAAAGTCACTCAGAAAAGTGCCCCTGCTGCCCTAGGGGGGTGCATTTCAACATCTCATGTCCCCGCTTTTCCTTTCTTCCCTGTGAAATCAGGCGTTTGGATTCAGCGCACTTCTCAGAAGGTTTGTTTCTTTCTGTGCAAATACATGGAGTGATGTGTGGTCTCGATTTTCTACAACAGTTCCACTTTCACAGAATTGCCATTATTTTGAGAAAAAGGGCACAATACTGTCCTGAGTTTCTTGTTTATGTCCCTGGAAGAGTTTTTGTGTAAATAAAATCACACCCCTCAGGGGGAAAGAAATCTCTGAGGAATTCCCTGGAGAGAAAGGGATGGGTGATATTTAACCCATTTTCTCCCCTGTCTCCAGTAGAAAGAACTGGAGTTTTGGAGGTAGGTTGATTTCAGGATCAACCACATCCTGGCTGTGTGGCCCTGGGCAAGTTATTTAACCTCTCTACTGCCTGAATTTCTTGGGGGTAGATTTAGGGCACAGTTATCCCTGGATACTTTTTTGGGGGGGGGGTCAAACCTTTTTTATTTACTTATTTTTTTAGAAACGGGGTCTTGTTTTGTCATCCAAGCTGCAGTGCAATGGCTCGATCACAGCTCACTGCAGCCTCAACTTCCCAGGCTCAAGTGCTCCACCTCAGCCTCCCGAATAGCTGGGACTACAGGCACACACCACCATGCCTGGCTAATTTTTTAATTTTATGTAGAGATGGGGGTCTCCCTATGTTACCCAGGAGTTCACTCCTGGACTCAAGCAATTCTCCTGCTTTGGCCTCCGAAAATGTTGGGATTATAGGCATGAGCCACTGTGCTAGACCTGGAACTATTTTTAATAGATGGAAGTGAAATTCACATACCATAAAATTAACTATTTTGAAATGAACAATTCAGTGATGCTTAGTAAATTTAGTGTTGTGCAACTGCTGCCTCTCTTTTGTTGCAAAATATTTTCATCATCCCCCAAGGAAAGGAAACTCTGTATCCATTAAGCAGTCACTCTCCACTCCCTCTTCTCCATGGTAGCTAACTTAGGTACCACTGGGCTTTCTTGGCTGAAGTCCCTGAAGAGGACACAAGTGTTTTCCAGCTGAGCCATCACCTGTGACAAGTTGTCATTTATGTGGAGCTGGGATTCTCTTCTGGGTATGTATGTGCCATTCTACAACTCTTTTTTGTTTTTTTGAGACAGGGTCTTGCTCTGTTGAACAAGCTGGAGTGCAGTGGCACTTTCTCAGCTCATTGCAACCTCCATTTTCCAGGTTCAAGCGATTCTCCCACCTTAGCCTCCCAGCTGGGACTATGTGCACCCACCACCACACCTGGCTAATTTTTGTATTTTTTGGTAGAGACAGGGTTTTGCCATGTTGGTCAGGCTGATCTCGAACTGCTGACCTCAGTGATCCACCCACCTCAGCCTCCCCAAGTGCTGGGTTTACAGGCGTGAGCCACCGTGCCCAGCCCCATTCTATACGCTTTAGCACAGCTGAGAGTTGTCTAACCACCACCACAACCAGTACGCAAACTAATTTCATCCCCCCAAAAAATTTCCTCTTACTAACCTTTGGTGGTCCCGGCTCCTGGCAACCACTGGTCTGTTTTCTGTCCCTAGAGTTTTAGCTATGCCCAAGTGTCAGATGAATGGATTCGTGAACTTTTGGTTCTGGCTTTTTTTGCCCAACACAAGGTATTTGAGATTCATCCAAGTTGCTGGTTGTATCAGTAGTCCACACCTTTTCATTGCTGAGTCGTATTTTGTGGTATGGATGTACCATAGCTTATTAAATTCTTCTGTTAAATTGGGTTGTCTCCAATTTGGGGTGATGATGAATAGACTGCTCTAAACATCTATGTATAGGTTTTTGTATGAATGTAAGCCTTCTTTTCTTTTTGACATGGGGGCTTGCTATGTTGCCCAGGCTGGAGCACAGTAGTGTGATCATAGCTCACTGCAGCCTTGACCTCAGGGGTTAAGTGATCCTCCCACCTAGACTCCCAGAGTATTAGGACTACAGGTATGAGATGCCATACTCAACCTTGAATCTAAGATTTTTATTTCCCTAGGTTAGACACCCACGCCTCCCAAAGTGCTGGGATTACAGGCGTGAGCCACTGTGCTCGGCCCAAAACTTTCTTCTTTTTCTTATAGTTCTGGCATTATTTATTAAATGATTCCTTTCCCATGGAATGATCTTGGCCCTTGTTGAAAAGCCATTGGGGGCCAGGCACAGTGGCTCATGCCTGTAATCCCACACTTCAGGAGGCCAAGGTAGGCAGATCACCTGGGGTCAGGTGTTCGAGACCAGCCTGGCCAACATGGTCAAACCCTGTCTCTACTAAAAATACAAAAATTAGCTGGGTGTGGTGGTGTGCACCTGTAGTCCCAGCTACTCAGGAGGCTGAACCTGGGGAGACAGAGGTTGCAGTGAGCCGAGATCACACCACTGTGCTCTAACCTGGGTGACAGAGCAAGACTCCATCTCAAAAAAAAAAAGGAGGAAGGAAGGAAGGAGGGAAGAAGGAGGTAGGGAAGGAAGGGAGGGAGGGAAACAGGAAAGAAGGAGGTAGGGAAAGAAATGAAAAAGAAAGAGTCTAGCTACCTTTTTGGTGGTTTGTAAGGATCTAGCAGCTATAATCATCACTGCTGCTCTCCTTCAAGAAAGACAAGTCTCCTGGGCCAGCTCCCATGGCTGCTGTTCTCCTAGAAGACAGACAAGTCTCCTGGGCCCAGCTCCCATGGCTGCTGCCACAATGGAGGGGCGTGGGGTATTGGTTGAGAGGTCTAAGGGACAGAAAGAGGGACTGGAGAGGTGATTCTGTGTGAACAGCGTATCAGAGAGAAAAGTGAACACCCATGAACCTTTCAGATGTGGCTGCTAAATGAGGGTTGTGGGCCAATATAAAACCAGAGCACTGAAGAGCTTGAAAAACCCTCAGTGTGTGTCACTTGGGAAGGCTTCTAAGCAATCTGTGGAAGCCACTTTGGGGATCCCTGAGCTCAATGGCTCCCAGGGCTCTGCTTTGCTCAGCACAGTAAAGGTGGCACCCGGCACCCTATCTCAGCCCGAGGACACCCTTCCCTAATATGCTCTGACAAGGACCACTGTGTTGCAGCCACTTCACAAATTAAACACCTGCTCTGCACACAACCCCAGGTGTCCCCAGGGGCCCCTTGGGAGAGCAGCTCCCTCAGCAGACCCTAACCTCCCTCTGGCCCCTTCACCCGCATCATGCCACTTTTAAACTGGTTTTGCACCTGACTTCCTGAGTCAATAGCCCCTTATCATCTCATTACCAACTGACCTTTTTATTACTTCCTTGAACCCTATGTTTTTAAAGATTTTGTCCAATTAGCCAGACATATTTACTGCATAATAATTCTTTCTCCATGACAACCAGTGTTACCATATGAGTTGATACAACGGCAGCCAGAAGCAAAGACATTTTTCATGGCTAACATAATTTCCATTAGACTTCTTTAAATATTGGAAATTGCTTATGCCCTTCTTTCCATTAGGTATCCAGGGACCTCAGGGAGGGATTTCTTTCTAAGGGTTACCTTTGAGTGCCCACCAAATCTCCCTGCTTCTCGCTTTTCACAGATGGGCAAACCAAGATGTTTTGACATGAGTTAGCTTAAATTGACAAAGAATCAGATTAGAAACAGATTTTAAAAGTCTCCCGTTTTTTGGTCCCTAACTCCTCATAGCACTATTGTTTCTGAAAAATAAAAATAAGAAAGCTGTAATCAGCCGCCGCCAGCCCCCGAGGGAGCCTTCTCTGGCCGCAGCCTGGCCTTCCCTGCAGGATCTTGGGATTCGCTGGCCAGCAGCTGCCTCAGCATCCCGCAGCCAGAGCCTGGAGTAATGTGGTGGACAGAGCCTGAGAGGTGATCTGGTCTAGGCTGTCCCCAAATGTGTTTCCTGGGAGGCTAATTGCTATTTTGAGGGAAAAGGCTTCTGTGGTCATTTACTTATGAGAAAGACAGGGTTCAACAAAGGGAAACTGTTGAAGTTGAGGTTTCGTTTTGTTTTTACTGCAGGCCTTCCCAGAGCCTTTAAAATGCCTTGGTCCCAAGTCTCTGACAGGAGGGTGAGGTGGCATACATTACCTCCACACTTATTGGACCTGAATGCTCTTTTTCATAGGAAAGCTATGAGCAAGAGGAACTTGGTTTGGAAATGTTAGTCTCAGCCACCATGTCCTGATGAGGATACAGAATTCCATGGAGGTAGAATGACCAGCACTTGGTCCCACAGCTGGATGTGGCCCTGCCAGGGCTGAAGCCAGACGACGGAGTCTAAGCCTGGACTGTTCAGACCTGGGTGTTTCCTTCCATCCCTCACTCACCACACACCTTGATTTAACCCAGGAAAAAACTTTCCAGCGGGCCACGGAAATGGAACGAATTCTGCCCAAGAGAGGCTACATCTGAGGTTCATTTGTGTCTTCAGCAGAATCCCCCAGGCTGGTGGAGGCAGTGAAGGAGGAAGGAGTGAAGAGGAAGGAGGCAGTGAAGGTGGAAGGAGTGAAGAGGAAGGAGTCCCCACAGACACGGCTGCACAGCCTGGGGCCACATGGCTCCCATGAGGGAGCCAGTCTGCAGCAGAAAAGCCCAGAAGGCAGCTTCCACACAGGCACAAGCACAGCCCCCCAGCCCCAACACCACAGACAGGGCCTCCTCTGGGAGGAGGAGGCAAGCTCATGTACCACGGCCTGAGCCAGTTGGAGGCCATCTGGCCTGCAGATGCTGGTGAGGATCCATGGTGTCTGCCCCCAACTGCAGCGGGGACAATGTCCCCAAGAGGAAGAAAAGAACTGACTACTCTTCAGAGCTTGACACACAGCACCCCCAGCCAGAATCGAGGGGGTGGGCAGGGCCCCATGCTGACCTCCCATTTGTTTGAGGCAGTGTTCAAGGTTCTGTCCACAGCAAGAGAGATGGGACTGGGATTCATCTCCAGAGAGGCCTCCCCGAGCCAGCCCAGAGGAAGGACAAAGAAAAGATTGAAAAAAGCAGAGTTGGGGCTCTCCAGTGCCATTGCGCTGCCTCCCTTCAGCTGGAGTGCACTGCCTCTCCCCTCGCCCAAAGCAGCTCCTGCCACTTGAGAGACCCCCTTACCCCCAACACTGAGCAGCACGGGTTGGCCAGCTTAAGAACTCTGTTGATGAAGCCAGACTTCCCTCCTTCCCACTGCCCCTAGAGTGTGGGAGGTCGCAGCAAGCAGCTGTCCTCCCTGCTGGCGGTCACCACCTCCAGCACTGGTTCTGTTCCCTTTGAACATTAATTAGCAGGTGGGCTCTGATTTGAGAGGAAAGCATTCTTTGGGGGTACCCAGCTGAGAGCAGTGGTCTGGTGGAGCAATGTGAGAGACTCTCTCTGGAAGGCTCTTGCTAATTATAGCAGAACTGGAAATTTGATTTCCAGGCCTGAGTAGGGGATGGGGGATGAGTGGCTCTCCAGCCTGCTAACTGGAGGTGAATTCCTGGACCTCCCCGGGTCTTGGCTCTTCCTCTGTGAACTCCAACTTGGGGGCTGTTGGGAGGCGATTTAGTGCTGTTCTAACACACATCCTGGTATCTCCCTTCATAACATAAGGATAGAGGTGGATGGCAGTGTTTTAACTCCTGTCCCTGTGGACGTGGAGGGTGCTGTGTGGGGAGGAGTGCCACAACCCAAGACCCCAGCAGCACATTTGTCCTGAGTGGAAACCTCCTCGGAGAGCTTCTTCAGCAAGCAAAATGCATGTCTACCATGCTAATCACCCTCACCCCACTTGATCATGTTCATACACAAACCTGAGCTACACCCTCAACCAAATCAGTCCCCCACCAGTGTGGGACCTCTTGGACACTGTAGGGTAAGGAAAAGGGGCGAGGGACACAGCTTACATGAACTTAAGATTCCTTTGGTTCCTGAAGGTAAGGAGGGAAACATGGGTTGATTTTCAGGTCTGAGAAGGGAGAGGCAAAATAAGAACACATGGGGCCAGGTGCGGTGGCTCTCGCCTGTAATCCCAGCATTTTGGGAGGCCAAGGCGGGTGGATCATTTGAGGTCATGAGATTGAGACCATCCTGGCCAACATGGTGAAACCCCTTCTCTACTAAAAATACAAAAATTAGCCAGGCAGTAGTTGTGTGCACCTGCAATCCCAGCTACTTGGGAGGCTGAGGCAGAAGAATCGCTTGAACCCAGGAGGCAGAGGTTCCAGTGAGCTGAGATCATGCCACTGCACTTTTGAGACAGAGCAAAACCCTGTCTCAGAAAAAAAAAGAATACATGGATACATGGGCCAGGTGAACAAAACAGGCTCTCTTCAAATAGAAGCTGGTTGGTCACATCACCCCACTGACAAGATCCCTGTCTAGCTACAGACAGCCTTCCAAGACACGTGACCAGCCTTTAAAGCCTGGGACCACCACTTACACAACTGGGGGACCTTGGGCAAAATAGTTGGCCTCTCTAAGCCTCAGTTTACCCATCTATATAATAGGAATGATAAAATCAACTCTTAGGATTGCCTTGTGAATCAGGCTAAGTGGTGTATGTAGGCAGCATTGGCCTGATTCCAAAAGCTCAAAGCTGTAACCAATGAAAAGATCTTACAGCATCATGGAAGAGACAAAGAAACCCACCCAGCAGGAGCTGCAGACAGTGAGCGATGTTTGAACACCAGAAATAGGAACTTCATTCTGGCTGCGGGTGATCTGAAGGACCCCCCAGGTGGGGAAGGAGGGAATCATACACATACAGACTGCACATGTATTCACGGAACTGCAAGCAGGGTGGGGGAGGGAAAGGAAGTGTGAGGTGTATACGGAACGTGGGAGGAGGTAGATTGAGAAACTCTCAGTGCCCTGAGCCAAAGCTGTAAACCACATTTCAGTGGTCACAAGGGTTACAAGCTAGGAAGGCACGATAACCTTTGGGTTTTGGAAAGGTTATTTGGCCAGCTGTAAGAGAAGAGGGCAGGGCATCCTGAAGGCATGGGGGCCGAGTAAAAAGTGGTTCTGTTCTGTGGTGGCGGATCCTGGGCTCAGAACTGAAGTAGAAGCAGTAAAGAGGGGAGACGAGGTGGCTCCAAGAGCTTGGACTTGGGTGGCGTCACTGTGGAGCTGAGGGAGAGGGAATCACTCAAGTTGCTGGTGTGGGTGGTTGATGGTACCAGTCACTGGGAAAGGGTTCACGGAAGGGAAAGGTTACCAATTCCATTCCTAACGTCAAAATTAAAGTGCCCAAACAAGTAGAGATACTCAGTTATATAGCATATAGTAGAAGCTTTATAAATACCTGTTGAATGAATATGGCTGGAGTCCAGGCTGGAGCTCAGCAGGGATGGCACCTCAAGGTGGCAGAGTACCAGTCTTCAGCACATAAGGATAGATGGTGTGGAGGTCTCCGGTTCAGAAGACACCCCCTGGCCAGATGCAGTGGCTCATACCTGTAATCTCAGCACTTAGGAGGCTGAGGTGGGAGGAGTGCTTGAGCCCAGGAATTTGAGACCAGCCTTGGGCAACATGGCATAAGCCCTATGTCTACAAAAAAATGCAAAATAGAAGCGAGCCATGATTGCACCAGTCCACTCCAGCATGGGTGACAAAGTGAGATCCTGTCTCAAAATAAAAACAAAAAAAACTATTATAATTTTTGACTGGAATGCATTTAATCCTGTTATGGGCTGAATTGTGTCCCTTCAAAATTCATGTTGAAGTCCTCAGTGTCTCAAAATGACATTAATTGGCAATAGGCTCATTATAGATGCAATCAGCTAAGATGAATAGAGCAGGGTGGGTCCCTAGTCTAATACAACTGATGTCCTTATAAAATGAGGGCAATTGGACAGAGACACTACAGTGAGAACGCCATGTGAAGGCTGGACTCACACTTCCACAAACCAAGCAAAGCCAGCTAGGATAGAGCCCTGGAAGAGACCCTTCTCTAGTGCCTTCAGAGGAAACATGGCCCTGACAGCATCTTTATTTTGGACTTATTTTTATATATTACCTTTGTATCCAGATCCCTGCTCAATTTATTTCTTAATTTTGAGAATATAGACATGTTTTTGGATTTTCCTGCATCCAAAATCACGCAGTCTGCAAATGATAACATTTTTATTTCTTCCATTTTTTTTATACTTTTCCCCACTTTTTCTAGCTTTATTGCACTGGTTAGGACTTTTGTAACAACCCTGAGTAGAAGCGGCACATTGAACATCCTTTGCCTGTTGCTGAACTTGGGAAAAGTGACTGTATTAGTCCATTTCATACTGTTGATAAAGACATATCTGAGACTGGGTAATTTATAAAGAAAAAGAAATTTAATGAACTCACAGTTTCAAGTGACTAGTGAGGCTTCACAATCATGGCGGAAGGTGAAAGGTATGTCTTTTTTTTTTTTTTTTTTTTGTATTTTCAGTAGAGATAGGGTTTCACCATATTGGTCAGGCTGGTCTTGAACACCTGACCTCGTGATCCACCTTCCTCGGCCTCCCAAGTGCTGGGATTACAGGCATGAGCCACTGCGCCCTGCCGGTACGTCTTACATGGTGGCAGACAGGAGAGAACATGTACAGGGGAATTCCTCTTTATAAAATCATTAGATCTCATGAGACATTCACTATCATTCGAATAGTATGGGAAAAACCCACCCCAATGATTCAATTACCTCCCACCAGCTCCCTCTCACGACACGTGGGAATGAGGAGAGTTACAATTCAAGATGAGATTTGGGTGAAGACGCAGACAAACTATATCAGTGTCCAGTATTTCACCACTGAATATCATGTTAGCTATAGGCTTTTTAATAGCTACCCTTTATCAGATGAAGAAAAGTTCGGGTCTGCTTTTATACTGTTATATGACATTACTCTGGTTGTTTATTTTTTCATTAGTTCCTATTTTAATTACTATGACCTTATGAAACAATTTTATATTTTATAGAAGAAGCCCCCTTCCACATTTCTTCTTTTGCAAAACTGTTATGAAATATTTTAGCCTATTTATGGGATTTTCTTTTTTTGTTTTTGAGAAGGAGTCTTACTCTGTCACTGAGGCATACAGTGGCATGATCTTGGCTCACTGCAACCTCTGCCCCACTGGGTTTAAGCAATTCTCCTGCCTCAGACTTCCAAGTACCTGGGATTACAGGTGCGTGCCAGCACACCAGGGTAATTTTTGTATTTTTAGTAGAGATGGAGTGTTACCATGTTGGCCAGGCTGGTCTCAAACTCCTGACCTCAGGTGATCTGCCCGCCTCTGCCTCCCAAAGTGCTGGGATTACATGCATGAGCCACCACACCTGGCCTATTTATGGGATCTTGACTGAAATTACATTAATTTTTTAAATTAATTTGGGGGAAAATTTCACCTTCATAATATCTAATAGGTATCCAGAAGCACTGAATAAATATTTCTCCATTTACCCAGATTTTCTTTCATATACGTGGTGATATGGTTTGGCTGTGTCCCCATCCAAGTCTCACCTTGAATTGTAATAATCCCCATGTGTAAAATGTGGGACCAGACAGAGATAACTGGATCATGGGGGTGGTTTCCCCCATGCTGTGCTCATGCTAGTGTGCGAGTTCTCACAAGATCTAATGGTTTTATAAGGGGCACACACCATCACTGAGCTCTCATTCTCTTTCCTGCTGCCATGTGAAGAAGGAGGTGTTTGCTTCCCCTTCTGCCATGATTGTAAGTCTCCTGAGGCCTCCTCAGCCATGTAAAACTGTGAGTCAATTTAACCTCTTTTCTTTATAAATGACCCAGTCTCAGGTATGTCTTTATTAGCAGTGGGAGAATGGACTAATACATATGGTAAAGATTTTTCATATGATTTCCACATTCTAAAACATTAGGTTATATATACAAACAAAATATTTATCTTCTACACATATTTATCAATATATATCTTCCACAATGTTAAAAAGAAGAATAACATGAGCACCCACACAGTCATCACCATCACAGTCATAGGAAGACATTGCCTTTGCCTTTGGACCCTTTCATGTCCTTCTACCCAATTTCTCTTCCCACCCTGAGTAGGGTACTACCCTGAGTCTGTGTTAATAAATCTCTTGCTTTTTATTACAGTATCACTCCAAATGTATGTGTCCCAAAATAATGCATCTTTTCATTTTGTGTTTCTTTTTGACTTGTTTTGCTTGTTCAACATGTTAGTCACAATCAGTGATATTTTCCCTGTAGCTATATTTTCCTCCCTCCCTCCCTTCCCTCTCTCCCTTCTTTCCCTCCCTCCCTCTGTATCTCCCTCTCTCCCTCCCTCCCTCTCCTTCCCTTTCTTTCTTCCTTCCTTCCTTCCTTCCTTTTTCTTTCGATACAGAGTTAAACTCCTTTACCCAGGCTGCTGGAGTGCAGTGGCACGATCTCGGCTCATTGCCACCTCTGACTTCTGGTTTCAAGTGATTCTCCTGCCTTAGCCTCTCGAGTAGCTGGGATTACAGGCGCACATCATCCTGCCCAGCTAATTTTTGTATTTTTAGTAGAGATGGGTTTTCACCATGTTGGCCAGACTGGTTTCAAACTCCTGACCTTGTGATCTGCCCACCTTGGCCTCCTAAAGTGCTGGGATTACAGGCCTGAGCCACCATGCCTGGTTTGTAGCTATATTTTCATTGCTATGTAATATTCCATTTTACAAATATACCACAATTATCTTTCCTACCATCACTGGCTATTTGAATTGTTTTCAGCTATTTTGTATTATGAACAATGTTGCTATTAACATGCTTGTAAATGTCTTTAGTGTAAAAGTTTTTTTTCTAAATGGGCTATTATTTTTCAGCTGAGTTTTTTTTTTGTTCTTTCAGTCTGTCTTTGATTAATGCTGGTATTTAGGAAAATTAGATTTTATAAAAAATTTTGTAGAGACAGGGTCTGACTATGTTGACCAGGCTGGTCTTAAATTACTGGCCTCAAGTGATCCTCCCTCCTCAGCCTCCCAAAGTGCCAGGATTACGATATGAGCCACCACACCTGGCCTGGGAAACTAGATTTGAACATTTATCTTGTGTCCAACTTGAGTACAATTTACTTGGGTTTTTCATCATAAACAATAACATCATCTATAAAGTATAATGATTTGGGCTACTCCCTTTTAATAATTTTGCATTTCAGAATCATAGATCATTGTTAAATTAATATGGTGCTGCAAAGCATTCCAGTTTCATTCCTAAATTTGGGGGGACTATGCTGGAGTTTCACTATGCTATATGTTGGCTGTTAAATGTTGGCTTTGAGAAATAATATTTTTATCATATTAAGGAAAGCTTCTACTTCTAGGTAG
The DNA here is from genome assembly GCA_031835075.1 of Saguinus oedipus. Lineage (NCBI taxonomy): Eukaryota > Metazoa > Chordata > Mammalia > Primates > Cebidae > Saguinus > Saguinus oedipus. The sequence continues at coordinate 30,001,932 of CM063190.1, read as the reverse complement.
AGTGCTGAGTTTTGTCAAATACTTCTTTTAGCTTCCATTGAAATGATCATAATTTTTTATTGAACTATTGAGGTTAGAATCATGCTAATATATGTTTTCATAGTCTCTCGTATGAATTAAGCCAATCATCAATATAGTATGGACACTTTCTGGTTATTCTCAAGACCAAAAATGGTCACAAATATGACTTCAGGTCTCAGTCATCCTCTAAGATCTTTATCCCTGAGACTCTTTTCATTTGTGGCTGAGAAAATTGATTTGGCCAAGCTGACAGTGACTGTTGACAGACAGGTTAAAGCCGGATGTCCTCCCTCATACTGATGACGGCTCTTACAGAGCAGGCATGGTAGACTAGGAGGGAAAGTATTAAAATATTTCCTGGCCAGGCACGGTGGCTCACGCCCAGAATCCCAGCACTTTGGGAGGCCAAGGTGGGTGGATCATGAGGTCAGGAATTTGAGACCAGCTTGGCCAACATGTTGAAACCCCATCTCTACTAAAAATCCCAAAATTAGCCAGGTGTAGTGGCATGTGCCTGTAATCCCAGCTACTGAGGAGGCTGAGGCAGGAGAATTGCCTGAACCTGAGAGGTGGAGGTTGCAGTGAGCCAAGATCACACCATTGCACTCCAGCTCTGGACAACAGAGCAAGACTTGTCTCGGGGGGAAAAAAGTTCCCTAATCCCAGTCATTTCCCTGTGATTAGGATTATGAAATGAAAAGCCGCAGCTGGAGTTGGGCATGGGAACAGATGCCTGGCAGAGTCAGAGTTGATGTAGGGTGAGTGAGCAGAGACAATGAAGTCTGCAGTTAAAATCCCCAGACAGGGTCCTGGTCCCATCCCAGTGGGCTTCCTGCCTGCCAGCCTGGGGTGCGGTGCAGGCTAACCCCAACCAGGTAAGAGCCATGCATCTGTTCTCCTTCAGGCATCTGTAGATTCAGGGTGGTGTGCTGCCCAGAGCTGGTGTGTGTGTGTGTGTGTGCACATGTGTGCTGCAGCATGCAGAAAGGCGTGACGGGAAGACCAGTGGCTGTAGTCTGGTCCCAACTGTCCTCTGTCTGACAGCATCTCTCCTAGTGTTCTCTTCCAGCCTGTTTTTTTGCACACTTTTCTCTCATTACCTTCTTCTCTCCCCACCTCTGTCCATTACTTCTTCTGATAGGTATTTTATTTCCAAATTTCCAGGCTCACTCAGATGTGTGCAACTGTAAGGCTGACACTGCTGCCAGTGATGGATGGCATTTTGGGGAAGAGAAAAGAGGGAAGAGGGGCAGGGGCGAGGAAGCCTGGGCATTGGATGTAAGCAGCTCAGTCAGGAAGCCTGGGCACAGCTCCCAGCTCTGCTCATGGCTGACTTTCTCACAGTGCCTGGGGCATGACTGAACATACTGAGTGGATGAACCAAATCCTTTGGAGATGACCTTGATCCTCTTAGCAAGCTGTGGTCCCTCTCTCTTGGGCATCGCTATTTGATAGGGATTTTTTCTTTTATTTAATCACCTGGCATTTGGTCCATACCTTTTGTGTGGTGTGCATTTGTTAGGGGCCAGGGACACAGGAAGGATCAGACACGGTGCTGCTCTCAAGAAGTCTCTGTGGAGTGGGAGACACAGGGCTCAGATGTGTGCAACTGTGGACAAATGCTCTGATAGAAGTAGGTGCGCCACCAAGGGAGGACTGTGGAGGGGTGGGGGAAGGCTTCCCTGAGGAGGGAACATGTGAGCTGAGTGTGGAAGGTCTAGGAGGAGACAGACAAGTTGGGATGGGGACGTCAGTCTGCTTGGGCCATCATAACAAAACACCATAGACTGGGTGGCTTAAAACACAGGAAATTATTTCTACGGTTCTGGAGGCAAATGTCTGAGGTCACATCCCACCTCGGGGGAGCACTGGGGAGGACTCCCCTCCTAGCTTACAGACAGCTAGCTGCCTTCTCATCATGTCCTCATGTGGTGGGAAGGGTGGGCATGGAGAGAGCTCTCTGGGGTCTCTTCTTGTCAGAATGCTAATCCCATCGTGGGGCCCCACTCTCATGACTTTCTCTAAGCCTAATCACCCCACAAAGGCCCCACCTCCTAATACTATCCCACGGGGGTGGTGAGGGCATCCACATATGAATTTGGAGAGGGCCACAGTTCAGTCCACAGCAGGATTTGTGTGTATGGAGTGAAGCAGGTATTTCAGGCTGAAGGACCACCTGGGCAAAGGCAAGAAGACAGGACAGTGTCACCAGCCAGGGAATTAGAAGCAACTCAATATAGTGAAGAAGCAGGGCAGGCTCTCGGGGGTTGGGACAAGAGATGAGGCTGGAGGGACCCATGTGCCATGAAAAGGCTTTTGAGTTTTAACTCGAGTACCTGTGCTTCCCCAAACTGACCAGTCCTCAACATCACCTGGGAAATTTGGAAGGAAACAGGTTGCTGGGCTTTGATCCAACCAAAGGAATCAGAATCTGCACAGGTGGGGCCTCAGAATCATCCTTCCCAGCAGCATGGTGGGGAGGACGGGGGAGCCTCAGGAGGGTTTGGGGAGGGGGGAAGCAGCTCGTGGTAGACCCCACACATGCCCTTGCTCTTCTGCTGGAGAAACTGATGAAAGCAGACCTGCGTCTGGGAATAGCGTCCTTAGCAGTTGCTGCTCATATCAGTTGCTTCCTTGGACCACGTTCCTGTGAGCAAGACAGGAGTCACCAGGACTCCAAATGCAAGTTTCCATTTGGACAAGTTCCTTTAGGCTGGACCGTCAAGGGATGGCAGAAGGGTCCCCCCACCCCACTCCTGTCCCACTTGGCTCTAATGGTGTGAGCTGGAAGGACCATCTCTGTCACTTTTCCTTTCATCCTGAGTGAAACCTGGTTTCCACAGCCCATATGGCTCCATATTTCCAACGTTCAGAGCATGATGGAAAGTTGGGAGGAGGGGTGAAGCTTGTGTTTTCACCCAGAGTAAGTCAAAGGGGCTCCTTGGAATGGTCCATTTCCCTAGTTGTCAGCAGAGGAAGGGGCTTTGTGATCAGTTTACATTTTATTTGTTTTCCTCCTAGACTTCCCTTCAGAAGATGATAATGAAAGTGTCTGATGCATAAGGAAATAAACAACGTTGTTCTTCAGCCCAGAAATGTGCCAGACTCAAGGGCTAAGGCGTGGTCAAGACCACACCGAGGTGCTGCCAGTCACAGGGTGGAGTCTGAGCTGCTCACTGGGACCCAACCTCTCCTGCTCTGCAGCCTCATCCTTCCCCTGCCTTTCCTGGGTTAAATTTTACACTTAGTAACACTGAAACCAGGCAGTTTCACACCTCTGAGCCTGCATTTATGCTAATCTCTTCACCTGAAATGCCCTCTCACCCCTCCCCTCTGTCTGGCGAATTCCTGCTCATTCTCCAAGGCCCAGTTCGCTGTGGTACCTCTTCTCACCCAACGCACACCCGTCAATGTAGTCTTTTCTGTGAGCAACCTACACCACCTTATGCTGACCTGGATGGGTGTACATAGAACGTTTATGTGCCTGCCCCTCCCCAACTCAACTTGACCAGAAATTCCTCAAGGGTAGGGTCTGGGTGCTAAATTTTGTCTCTGCAGTCTCTGACGCATCATAGGAGCTCAACAAATATCTGCTACACCAACCAGAATCCAGATGAACAAGAATACCCCCAACATGTACATGTCATAATTTAACAGCATTCTAAGGATTTGCTCATGGTTACCTTTTTTTTTTTTGACTGTTGAACTGTTATTTTATTAAATATCTTCAGTTCAAGGTTTCATTGTAACAAAGCTATGAAGGGTCTACCAACATTCAGAACAAACACTATTTTTAAATTATTTCTATGTCATGCAAAAATTCTGCATTAAATGCCTTCCATTTCTTAAAAGGTGATTTTTTTTTCATAGTCTATTGTGTATAGATGCTGACATTAGCCCCAGAAGAGGAGTAAGAATGCTAAGAAGTAAGGCTGGAGCAGCCATATGAAGCTACGGGTCTCAATAAATTCTAAGACCATATGTCTTCAAACCAGCAAAACGAAACCCTGTGGTGAAGGGATCTGCGTGCTGGCACTGCAGACTGCAGGGCAGGAAAGGGCTAGGGCCCAGGGGCTGGGACATGCATGAGGTGCTCAGAGGAGCCTGGCTAAATCCAAGCACCAGCACCTGTGAGTCTGCTCTCTTCTCAGCTGTCTCCCAAGTAAACCTGTAGCTTTGCCTCTTCTCCCAGCTCTTGTGCCTCCTGAAAGTAGTCCAGAGAGCTAGAATCTACCCACCTTTACCCCAAAAGTGCAGATGTTTGTGCAGATAAATCTGCAGCATTGTTTTGAGGGAAACCAAGACCATAACCAATTGCTCCTCCATTATATTCTCTGCTATCAGCTTAGGGTATAGATCCCTTCCTCCTGGAATGGAACTCCTTGAGCACAGAGGGACAATGAAGGTAGAAGCCTTGGCTCTGGACACCTCTTTTGGGTTACATGCGGGGATGGTGTTGCTCATGGTTATCTTTAGGACAGGCAGCTTTTAAAGCCTCAGTATAGATGTGACACCCCACTACCCTGGAAAAAACAAACAAAAACAAAAAGACAAAGTCTTTAACCCAAATAAACTGAAAGAGATTTTTGCATCTCAAAAGATTAGGGGGAGGCAGGTTTTCTTTAAACATTAAGCCTTTGCTGGAACTTTCAGAAACTTGCCTTATAGATCATTAACTTCTGGGGGAGGGTGGAAGCAAAAGCCGTGGAGTCTGAATTCAGAGGGGCCTCTATAAAGAGGAAACAAATCAGAAAATCTTGGAGCCAGACGGAGCTGGGTTCAGATTCTAGCTACATTGGCTGTGTGGCCTTGGGTAAGCTGCGTAATCTCTCTGCACCTTGATTTCTTTATCACCAAAGTGGAGATATACTATACCTATCTTGTGTGGTTGCTGTAAGGATGTAAAAGATGCTATGTTGGGTATCTTAGCTCATAGGACTCCCCAATAATAGTAACAGTGCCGCTGCTGTCAGGCTTAACACTGCACATGCAGGAGAAGGAGTCTTGAGGGGTTTTCAACTTAGAGGGCAGAAACAAGTAAGCCAGGAAGGGCCAAGTCGCTGTGCCAGCACATTTTCAGTATCACAGCATTTCATGATTTTTTTCACAAATCTTTTGATTTTTTTTTTTTTTAAACCAAATCTTTCGTTGTTGAACAGGCAGATGCTGGCGACAGCACTGTGCAGTGTATCCGCATAAGGGCCTGGACTCTAATAGACCTGGACTGCCGCTTACCCAGCGGTGGATCCTGGGGAGTTCACTTACACTCAGTGTCTGTAGAAAGAAGTGCCCACCTCTTGAGGCTGAAATATGAGATAACGAATTTAAACTCCTTAGCCAACACCTGGTGCCCACTAAGCCCTCTGCAAACAATGCAGGCATCACTCTGTGAAACGATCAGTACTAATAAGCAAAAGCAGTCAATGCTTTGTTCCAGGAAGTTCTTGTTCTGGGAACATGGTGAGTTTCAGGGAGGGCAGAGGCCAACCGGACCCTGGAGACCACCTGTCACCAGAGCTGTGTAACTGCTACAGGAGAGGGGTTCTGGCCAGACCCCAAGAGTTGAATCTCTCACAAAAAAGAATTCAGGGCAAGGCCAGGTGCAATGGCTCATGCCTGTAATCCCAGAACTTTGGGAGGCCAAGATGGGTGGGTCACTTGAGGCCAGAAGTTTGAGATCAGCCTGGCTGACATGGTAAAACCCCATCTCTACTAAAAATACAAAAATTATCCAGGCATGGTGGTGTGTGTCTGTAGTCGCAGCTACTCCGAAGGCTGAGGTGGGAGAATTGATTGCCCCACTGCAGTCCAACCTGAGCAATAGAGCAAGATTCTGTCTCAAAAAAAAAAAAAAAAAAAAAAGAAATTCAAGTTAAGTCCACAGTGCAAAGCAAAAGCAGGTTTAGTAAGAAAGTAAAGTGGTGGGCTGGGCATGGTGGCTCACACTGTAATACCAGCACTTTGGGAGGCTGAGGTGGGCGGATCATGAGGTCAGGAGTTTGAGACCAGGCTGGCCAACATGGTGAAACCCTATCTCTACTACAAATACAAAACTTAGCTGGGTGTGGTGGGGCACGCCTGTAATCTCAGCTTCTCAGGAGCTGAGGCAGGAGAATCACTTGAATGCGGGAGGCAGAGGTTGCAATGATCCAAGATCTCGCCACAGTACTCCAGCCTGGGCAACAGAGCGAGACCCTGTCTCAAAAAAAAAAAAAGAAGAAGAAGAAGAAGAAAAGTAAAGTGGTGAAAGTACAGTTACTCCATAGAGTGGGGAGTTCTAGAAAGTAAGAGGAGGTATGTTTCTACCCTAGGTACAATATTCACTTATATAGGATGAAAAAAAGATCATGGGGAGATGTGGTCTGCTACAAGGGTTTGTGATAAAGGATTAATTTTCTTAATCACTATATTTTGCAATAATTGATATTAATTTAAAAGCAAAATTAGGAATGAGCCTGTTCTCAAGATGTCAGGATATCAGGACACTCCTAAGTCTGGGTCTGTTTAGTAAACGTTATTAATTTGTTCTCCTAGCCATAAGCATCTAGAAGCTAGGAATAGCTAACTTACTGGAAGCCCCAGACTCATTCTCCTCGCCCTCACACAAGATGGAGTCACTCTGGTTCGAACGCCAGTGACATGACCTTGGGCCTGTACTGTGGCAGAGGGTTTGCCCGGGATAATCCTCAAGTTCCCAGATTGGCAAGAGGCCAGTCCACGGGGGACATCCCAGGCTCCGCTCTCCTCTCGCCTGCCAGACGCCCCGTCCCTCCGCCTTGTGCAGCGCAACCCCTCCTCCCTCAGGAGGCAGCCCCTCTAGAAAGCTTCCTTCCCTCCTCCCTGCCCAGGCACACGGCGCGGCCCTTACTGTTGCTGTGCCGGTCCTGTCATTTGGAGGTTCACGAGAACCCCATGCTTGACAGGGAAGCCTTGTCGGCTGACGGAAAGGCGAAGGGCTACTTTCTCTTTGTAGAGATTTCCGGAATCTCCTGGGGCCACTTTTATTGCTTCCCGTCTTCTGTGGAAACACAGGCTTGGAAATAGGTGAGGCTCGGTCACCGCCTCCGGGTGGAAGGGGAAAGCAAGCGCCGTCGGTTCCGGCCGCGGCTGCAGGGCATGCCCTTGGCTGCGACCCCCACCGCGCGCTGGGGAAAGTGGCGAGGTGGGCTAGGGAGACGCCAGGACCCCGAGACCCGGTCCCCACCGAGGCTGCGACGGGCAGTGCCGGCACCGTGGAAGGCAGGAGGCGCGGACTGCGTCCCCTCCGCGTTTCCCTCGCGCCTCTGGAGAGCGAGAACCAACGACCTTGACCTCGGAGGAAGCGGCTCCTCCGGGCGGGAGGCGGCCCCACAGAGAGGGCGGCCGGCTCCTCCGGAAAAGTCCGCACAAAAGTCATTCCCAGGCTTCCACCCGAAAGGCGAGTCCCGGGTGTAGGGTTACCGGCGGCGCGCTGGGCCGGCGAGAACGGGGTGCGTGCCCAGCTCCCGCCCGCGCTCCCGGCCTCCGCTCTCTGGCCCGCTGTCCGTGGGGAAGGCGCCAGCGCCCTGCGAGCCGGCGGCCGCCCCGTCGTCCCCACGCTCGGGGCCGACCCGGGGCTTCCCTCCCGTGCCCCTGACGGCCGGGGCCACTCGCTCCCTGGGCCGCGGCGCGGAGAGGAGGCTCCGCGGGGCTCCGGGCTAGTGGGAGGCCCAGGCCCGGCTCCTCCAGCCCCTCCAGCCCCTCCCGCGGCCCCTCCTCTCCGCCCTCCGCTCCCTCTGCCCGGCGCGGCCCGGGAAGGGCGGGCTTGGCCTTGGCCGTTCCCCGCTCCACGGCAAAGCCGCGAACGTACAGCCGATGCCACTTCCTTCCCCGCCCGACCCCGCTTCCCCTCCTCTCGCCGGGAGGGAGTGCGGCCCGCGGGGCTTTGCGCGGGCCGGACCCATCCGGGACCCCGGGGCTGCCCGCAGAGCTGGGAGTTGGCCCGGCTTCGGCGCAGCCTCGGACCCCTGGTCGGCCGCGCCCCGAGGGGCGAGGCCTGCGTGCCGCGCTCCCTCCCGCCCAGATTCGGGGCTGGAAGTCCCTCCCCGAATCCAGCAGCGGGCTTGGGAGGGAGAAGGGGCTGGAGTGGGCCTCGCCTCTCCGAGGGATGGAGGGGACGGAGGCGGCGGCGGCCAAACCTGCGGGCGGCAGCCCCCAGTGAGTATGGAGGAAGCGGCGCCGGGCCTGCCGGGCGGGGGTGGCGGACCCGAGGGGCGGCGGAGCGGGGAGCCTGGGTCGCCCTGGCCGCTGGGAAGCGGGCCTCCCAACGGCTTGAAGCTGGAGGGTCGTGGGGAGACCCGCCCTTCACGTCCATCTTCGTTTGGCCTGTCTGAGTTAGAGGAAATACATCACAGTGCTTGGGCCACAGAACCAGGAGGCTCTGAGCTGACCTATCTTCCCGAAAGCGCGTGCCAATGGGACCCCAGTGGGAGGGTCTCATTCTTTAAGGTCTCTGGGATGCTGTGCCAGAGTTTACCCATTAACAATTCTTACTTTTATTTTTTGGAGCTAGGGTCTCCCTCTGTCGCTCAGGCTGGAGTGCAGTGGTGCGATCACGGCTCACTGCAACCTCGACCTACTGAGCTCAAGCCATCCTCTGGCTTCAGCCTCCCAAAAGCAAAAAGTTCTTTTAACTTAGTAGAAAATGGTCATAATACATTCTAATCCCATGTTTTCTGGTTTGGACTTAAGAGGAGAAGAAGGAGGTGCAAAGAGAAACTTGCTGCATTCTCTATTAACTCATAGAACAAATTATTTCTGTCTTCCTAAAGATCATCCTGAAACTTTACTGGCTTAAAACTGATGCAACATTTCGCATTATATGTGTATTTTGCTTTATAAAATATGTGCATTCCTGAAAGCTTGTGTATAAATTGAATTGTAATAAACAACTACAGAGGGACTTGCCATTTAAGAGAATTTTATGGTGACTCCTTGATCAGTGTTATGAAGTGGATAACTCATAATTTGTAGTTTATATACATACGGATTTTTTATACATGAAGCTTACTTCAAGTGGGGCACATCTAGATATATGATATTAAAGTTGCCTTTTCTCAGAAGGTAGAATAAATATTAAGACGCTGTGGCATGTAGGTATGCATGCAGCACCCTGAGTCAAATCCCTGCTAACCGTCATACCTGGTGAAGGGATAAACTTGCAATGCTGGCAAGTCACCCAGCCTCTGGGGATGGAACATTCTCATCTAAGAAATAAGGGGAGTGGGGTTAAGTGATCACTACATGTTTTGGAAAAGGCCTGGGCTTAGAATGAGAAGCTTTGGATTCCAAACTGGCCCTCCCCTTAGCACCTGTGTGTCGTAATCCGTGCCTGTGTCTCCATCTGTAGAAGCATAATAAAGCCATTTTGTTTTGTTTTGAGATGGAGTCTCTCTGTTGCCCAGGCTAGAGTGTGGTGATGGGATCTCAGCTCACTGTAACCTCCACCTCCCAGATTCAAGTAATTCTCTTGTCTCTGCCTCCCAAGTAGCTGGGACTACAGGTGCCCGCCACCACGCCCAGCTAATTTTTTTTTGTATTTTTAGTGGTGGGGTTTCACCATGTTGGCCAGGCTGGTCTTGAACTACTGACCTCAAGTGATCCACCTGCCTCGGCCTCTCAAAGTGCTGGGATTACAGGTGTGAGCCACTGTGCCCGGTCAATAATGCCATTCTGTCTGAGTTATAACAGGATTCTTGGCAGGGAGTGAGTTTGAAAGCACTTACAGACCTGCCTGGCATATAGCAGATGCCTGATTGGTGTTCATGACTGGTCAAGGTCTCCCTTTGAGCACAACCCCGTGCTCTGGTCCTGTGGCTTGTTCATCAGGAGTCAGGGGTGAGGTTGGGTGCAGCACCTTCTACCGGAGGGTCAGATCCTGCTTGGTGTCTTCCTGACGTCCGTCATCCTCATTTGCTCCCCTTGGAGAGGAAAGAGCATGTTGCCTGTTAGCAGAGTTAGCAGATGTCGGCATCCTCCACTGAAACTACCCTTCAGCAAAGCAAGAGGCCAGGGATTGGGAAATCACCCTGGTTTTCACTCTGGTCCACGTTTGGCATAGGCTTAGTCGTCCTTTGAAGCTTCATTTTGCCCATCTGTAAACCAAGGATAGAAAAACTAGAACACTGCTCAGACTTGGAAGAAAAAATTCAGCAATCACTTATTTGTAATCTTCAATGATTTGCATTTTTAAGAACTGTTTTCATATCATCTATGGCAGGGATTCCCAACACCCAGGCCTTGAACCAATAGCGGTCCACAGACCACAGCAGTCTGTAGCCTGTTAGGAACCAGGCCACACAGCAGGAGGTGAGTGGCAGGTGAGCAGGTGAGCAATACCGCCTGAGCTCTGCCTCCTGTCAGATCAGTGGCAGCATTCGATTTTCACAGGAGCGTGAATTTTGTTGTGAGCTGCACATGTGAGGGAGTTAGGGTGCAAGCTCCTTATGAGAATCTAATGCCTCATGATATGAAGTGGAACAGTTTCATCCCAAACCATTCCACCCCACCCTATCCCATCCATGGAAAAATTGTTTTCCATGAAACCAGTCCCTGGTGCCAAAAAGGTTGACCACTGGTCTAGAGGGCGTCCTCTGCTCTGTCTCCAAGTTACTCTCATCTGGACAGGACTCAACACCAAGACACTGGGGCACGAGAGGTTGTGGGGGTTAGTCCTGTGCTGGATCTCAGGAGCTCTGTCTGTTTTCTCCTCCAGAGGGCCCAAGACAGAGAGTGCAGCAGCCAGGCCCATGGAGAGGACCTCAGCTGTGGAGTGGAGTGGTCCTGAGCCACAGCCGGATAATGGACACCCTCCAAGACCCTGGCCTTGCCCTCAGGAAAACAGAACATCTAGCCTGATGGCCCTCCAGCCTCCCAGGGTACGGGGGACACAGCTCCAAGGCCCCTCTGTGCTGGAATCCAAGGTGAGGGCTTTGAAGGAGAAGATGACAGGGGGCAAACAGGGAGTCAGTCCCTGCCCCACTTCCCACGAGTGGTCATCCCCCAAGAAACCCAAATGCAGACGAGGCAAGGCAGGGGGAGCCAGGACTCCGTCAGAGGGGTCTTTCCTGCCAGGTGCTGTGATGGCTCCTCATACCCAGAACCTGCCTGATGGGCAGCTGGACAGCGGTGTTAGTGTGGAGGAACCCGCCAGGGATGGGGGCCCCAGGCCTCCCAGGCCACCTGGCCCTGGGCGTGAGTACTGCAACAGGAGGAGCCCGTGGCCTCCAGAGGCCGAATGGACACTGCCTGACCATGAGAGAGATCCGCTGCTGGGGCACAGCTCTTTGCAACAGAGCCCCATCCATGGAGTTACTCCTGAACAACCTGGGGGTCCTGGTCTTTGTAACAAAATCATCCACAATCCCAGCCCAAGGACAGGAAGGTCCTACCCTTTTCCAGATGACGTGGTCACAGAGGGAGATCTGGATAGCACATCCCTGACCTCCGAGGAGGACTTTGCCCTCAGGACAGCCCTGCTGGGGGAGCCCTGGAGAGCTGGAGACCTGCAGGCTCTGGCCGCTGGGAGCAGCACCTTGTCCCTGTCTGACCGGGTGGAGAGGAACCGCCTGTTGCTGCAGGAGATGCTCAGTGTTTCTGGGCAGAGCCCCCACAAGGTGGGAACCCCTGCCTGGACTCCGTCCTGGGACACAGCTGTACCAGGTGAAGCATACTGTGTAGGTCCAGGTGGTGGGAGGAGCAGGAGGGAGTCCAGAAGGAGGAAAAGGGGAGGAGGGGGCCCCACCGAGGGAGGGGACAGGAAAGGAGAGACAGCGTGACAGGTGCCTGCCACCAAAATCAGGATAGCCTCTTATTCTTGGTGATACAGATTCTTTGCTACCTCACAGGCAGCCTGTCTGCTGAAGACCCCCATGACCCTGCAGACCAATGGGATGCCACCCTGTGTGCCTGGGGTTAGAGGCCACTATGATGTCTTCCTTATGGCTTGGATTCCTTTCTGGAGTGGCTTTTTGCCTCTCCCTCTAGTGACATGCCATCACCCCTAATGAGGGCCCTCTTGTGGGGCAAGTAGACAGGAACCCCTTCCTAAAAGGAGGCTGGGTGTTCTAGCAGCTGGGCTGAGCTCAGATGGTAGCACCAATGGGATGTACAAATGTCCAGGCTTGAGAGGACAACCTCTTTCCCTTCCTGCCTTCTCATCCCAAAAATCTCACAAGCTCATTCATTACCCCATGCCTGGGCCGATGCACATGGTCCTCTCAGCATGTGGCTGTGGCCACAGCAGTCATCATGACAGGCTCGGCCTCCAATTTTCAGGCAAGGTGTTGGATTTATCCTGGGAGTAAATTGCTTCAGGGGACACCCTTCTCCTCAGTGTTCACTAAACGGCAGCTGAGAGCCCTGTTTCTGGCTCTGGCCTGATCTCTGCTTCTGCTCTGGATCCTAGAGCAACCCATGGGGGATGTGGACTGGGACTCGGCCATCTCCCTGCAGGACTCGGGCCAGAACAGGTAAGAGCTCAGAACCCACATGTTCTCTCCCTCCCTCCTCACCACAGTCCCTCTATTTACTCAGCATCAGGACAATAGGAGACCTCCCAAAATGAGAGGTCAAGCAGATGGCAGACTCCTGTACCAGCAGACCAGTGGGCATCATCATCCCTGAGACCCTGTAGAAAGTGCCAGTCACCCCCATCCCCCCAGGGCGGTGCCTGTCTGCTACTTGAGCAAAACCACCAGAAAACAAAGTGCATTGCTAACTACCTGCTTCATGTCCTTGGAGCTATTTCCCTTGCCCAGGCCTCTTTCTCTTTTTTTTTTGAGATGGAGTCTTACACTGTTGCCCAGGCTGGAGCGCAGTAGTGTGATCTCGGCTCACCACAACCTCTGCCTCCAAGGTTCAAGTGCTTCTCCTGCCTCAGCCTCCCAAGTGGCTGGGACTACAGACACGTGCCACCATACCCAGCTAATTTTTTGTATTTTTAGTAGAGACTTGGTTTCACTATGTTGGCCGGACTGGTCTTGAACTCCTCACCTTGTGATCCATCTGCCTCGGCCTCCCAAAGTGCTGGGATTATAGGTGTGAGCCAATGCGACTGGTCAGGCCTCTTTATCTTTAAAGTTGGGGAAATAGCATCTGTCTGGTTCACTTCACAGGACCATTGTGAGGCTAAGGTGAGATCATGGAGGTGAAAATCCCTGGGGGGAGTGTACGAAGCCTTACCCCAATTCCATTCCCAGTCAAAGGATTGTGCTGGGATCATGTCAAGGATTTCACCTCCAGCCTTACCGTGCTATCCCACAGCCTTCACTCCAGCCCCTCCAACAAATATTTTGGGGAAGCTGGACCCACTGAGGTGTAGCAGGGGAAGTGGGGCAGTGTCCTGAGCCAGGCAGGGTGAGAAGAGTACACTCAAGGTGGGAGTGGGGCCATCTGCAGGCCTGAACTGCAGCCGGCACCTGCACAGAGGTTGAACCCAACCTCAGTCTTTGCCAGGCTCCTGGTCCATGAGGCTGAGAGGTTATGGAGCTCTCATTTCCCCAGCTGTCTGGTAATGTCAGCCTCCATGAGGTCTTGTGGTTTCTGCTGAGGGCAGAGGTCCACACCGTTGTTCCTCTGGTGTAAGGCAGCTCCTGCACAAATCCTACTCAGTTAGGACCACCCTCCAAAAAAACGTGGATGGACCTCTGTCTTACTCTACTTGGGCTGCTGTAACAAAAACCCTATACAGGCTGGGTGGCTTATAACAACAGAAATGTATTGCTCACAGTTCCGGAGGCTGTGAAGTCCAAGATTAAGGCACGAGCAGATTCAGGTCTGGAGAGGGCTGTGTTTGGCTGATTCACAGATGGTGCCTTCTTGCTGTGTCCTCAGGTGGAGCAAGGGGCAAGGCAGCCCTCTGGGGCTTCTTTTCTAAGGGCACTAATCCCATTTATGAGGGCCGTGCCCCATGACCTGCTCACCTCCCAAAGCCCCACCTCCTAACACTCTCACATTGGGGATTAGGATTCAACATACGAATCTCCAGGAGACACAAACACTGAGTCCTCTGCAGTCCCCCAGCCCCGCACCTGCCTTAACCAAGTGAGGGCAGCCAGGTTCAGGCAACTGGGCTTCTGCTTGGCTGAGGGTCAGGTGGAGAGGGGGATATATGGCTCCTTCGTCCCTTGCTATTTATGATTTGGAATCACAGTTGCCTCCCCTTCTGCCAGGAATCTCTCCCCCCACCTCCATGGCAGCTGTTTCCAGGCCCTCCTGTGGTCCCCTGGCTGGCCCTGCCACAGTGTTGAGGAGCGTGACTGCAGAGAGACCCATGGGCCTCAGCCGGCTCTGCTCCCCTGTTCAATTTGCCTTCTGTCTTTTTCCCTCCTCCTGTGCGGAGCCCTGGAGGAGAAGGCTAGGCAGATGCCCCCGCTGTGGAGGAGGTGCCGCCTTTCCCTGCAGCTGCGCCCCCCACACTTCCTCCCTCAATGAGGGGAGACGCAGCCACTGGGGATTCTGCTCAGTGGTCACTGCTGAAAAGAGAAGCTAAAGCTCCTGACAGCCCATAGGATACTAAGGAATAAAACCCACTCATTTTCAAGGAGGAGAACCTCAACCATGGGCAAGGAGGGACTTTCCCTTAATACTGCGAGGAAATGGCATTTGTGTAGAATACTCGGGACCGGGGTTTCTGGACTGCTGTTTGAGCTGCCCAGGCCCCCAGCAGCCATGGGCTGCATTTCAGAGTTCAGGCAGGGTGAGTGCACCTGTGTACTGTAGAGTGTGTGCCTGTGTGTGTGTGTGTGTGTGTGTGTGTGTGTATGTGTGTGTAGAGAGAGAAGATCTCTTAGTGAGTTTTAGGACCCTGTTCAAAGACCGTTAATAAAATATCCCCTTAGAGTGCCTGGCAGATCAGGGCACAGAGTGTTGTGAGGAACCACATTGTTTGGGAGTCATTTTGAGTGCCCTGTATCCTCACTTGGCGCTCTGCAGTGAGGTCCCTGCTGAGTAGACACCCAAGCTGAAGGGCCAGTCTTGAAGCCCCTTGGTTAGGGCTCCCTGACTGGCTCTATTCCTAAGTCCCCTGGGCAGACATTAAGATGGTCCCTAAAACTCTGCAGGGCTCCCTCTTTCCCCAGAGCAGGATGGAGTGATGGATGTTACTTCTGTATCGCTGAATTTTCCAAGAGACCTCTGGAGTAAGGCATGCTTCCCTTGGCTCTATGCCCGGGGAGTGCCACTCAAGGCCAGAGTCCTGGGGCTTAGGGTCTGTTCTAAGGGGCTTAGGACTTTGGGCAGAGAATGCTGAGGCTGTGGCTGACCATTAGATGGCCACCCCAAAGGGGGCCCCAGGACATCAGTCAGGATGTGCTCTGGCAGGAGGAAAGGGCAGGACCTCACTCATGAGCTCGTGAGCCCCTTGGATCTTCTGAGCGTTTGAGGTCCTCCTTTACATTCAGTCAAGTGTTGCAATCAAATCACCATGACAACCAAGTTAAGCCAGCCTGCATTTGATGGTGTCCATAATGGTTATAGCTCTACAGGGCAATAGAATGAGGAGCTCATGACGTGATGGTGACTGCAGAGTTCAACACAGCCTGGGGGGCTGGCCTGGCTTGTGTGGGGCAGTCACCAGGAGTCAGCCTGGGAGGCAAGGACCCAGGACTTTAAAGGCTAAGGGTCAAATGCAGAGGATACTCCTGGCCCAGGGTTGTCCCCACTCTACTGAGGGGTAAAAGAAGGCTCAGTTGCAGAAGACTGGAGCCTCCTAGTGGCAGGCAAAAGCCCATGTCAGCAGCAGCTGTTTTTGCGCTCTTATTACATGGCAGGTGCTGTGCTGAGTGACATTCCTGCATTCCCATCTTATCCTGATAACAAACTGTTTATTGTTCCTGTTTCCCCGACAGAGAGACCTCTCTGAGGGGAGTTAAGTGACTTTCCCAGGATCCTCTAGCTGCCAATTATTGGAGCCAGAATTCGCAGTCAGGGCTGCCTGGCTTCAAGGGTGGTGCTCTCACCATCATGCAGCACTGCCATGAGCCGCCCTGTCCCTGCCCCACAGGCCACCCCTTGGGCTAGGTATCTGGAGGTCCCCTTCCCCTCCCAGCCTGCTCTTTTCCCAGGTATGGGCAAAGAAGGGCAGGTGATGGACTCCATGGGATACACTTATTTTTCTCCTAGGTCACTATCAGGACAATTCGGGAAATGGGGTTTGGATTTTGGGGGAGAGGATGAGGTGAGAGGTTGGGCCTCAGAGAGGGCAAAGGGGATCTATGCCTGGAAGGACCCATAAGAGAGAAGGGGAGAGGACAGTGAAATGGGGGGCCATGCTCAGGCTGTCTCTGGGCCCCTTCCCTTCCGTGAGCCTCTGAGAGACACACTGGGATCGCAGATTGCCTTAGGATCCCAGTAACCCAGCGCAAGGGAAAGGGTGTGACCGTGAGGAGCACAGTAATCAGGGCAATGCTGGCTCCAGACCCTGCACCAAATCAACTTCGGAGGCTCATGAGCCTGTGCCAGGTGGCCAGCGGCCTCCTCCTCGCAGTCTCCATGGAGGCAGTGCTGCTGCGTGGCCCAGGGCCATCCTGGTGCATATCGGGACCTTCTGTGTGTGTGTGATCTGGGAGGCCCCAGGTCCTGAGTGTGTCTGCAGGGGCTTTAGTTACCGATTGCTGTGGGGAGAAGGGAGAAGAGAAGGTCTCAGTTTTGTTTTATTTGTGCTGTAGTGATGAAGGAAGCTCAGGGGACGTCCTAGGTTGTTTATTTTCCCTCATCCTTGTGGTGGGGTCGTGCCCATGTGGGGATCCATAAGCCCAGTCCCTGGCATACAAACCCTTCAGGAAACCCCTGTGAGTGATCGCCAGATCACTTCACATGCAGTGGGGGAGGGTAGGCGGTCTGATCTTCCGGCCCCTTCTGGGATTGCTGGAGGGGGAGGGGGAGCAATCAAAACTCCCTCTCGTCAGACAGTTTCTACACTCTTAAAGACAGGCAGCCCTAAAGAATTTCAGGGACTTGGCCTGTGGTTCAAGTGGTCAGGCCCACAGCTGTGAGAAAAATCCCAGGTTTTTAAAACTTAATATGTTAATTAGCATTTTTGGAAACAGATAGGAAAAAAACAAAATATTTTTTCCTACTTTCACACACTCAGCCCGGCACAGAGCACTTCACCTCAAGCCACCAAAATGTGTGCAGCTGTCCCCACACGCCAAGCAGTTCTCCTGCGGACCACAGCTAACTGTCACTGATTCCATCCAGTTCTGACACTGTCTACCTGCAGACAGTATCGGGCCCCACAGGTTGAGGGCTCAGTTCCACAAGACTATGCTTACTTCAGATGCCAGTAGCAAGTCCCAGCTTGTGACCTGCACTTCAGACCAACCAGCTATAAATCGGGCTCCCACTGTTCCTTCCTTGGGTTTGATTACTTTTTACAGGATGGTTCACAGAACGCAGGGAAACGCTTGACTTGCATTTACCCATTTCTTTTTCTTCTTCTTCTTCTTTTTTTTTGAGACGGAGTTTCGCTGTTGTTACCCAGACTGGAGTGCAATGGCACGATATTGGCTCACTGCAACCTCCGCCTCCTGGGTTCAGGCAATTCTCCTGCCTCAGCCTCCCGAGTAGCTGGGATTATAGGCACGCGCCACCATGCCCAGCTAATTTTTGTATTTTTAGTAGAGACGGGGTTTCACCACGTTGACCAGGATGGTCTCAATCTCTTGACCTCGTGATCCGCCCGCCTCGGCCTCCCAAAGTGCTGGGATTATACGCGTGAGCCACCGCACTTGGCCGCATTTACCCATTTCTTATGAAGAATATTACAAAAGACACGAACAGCCACGTGAGGTGAGGCATGGGGCAAGGTCCGGGAGATGCGGCACCACCCCCAGAAACCTTCACAAGCCCAGCTGTCCCCAGGTTCGCCTGCCGGGCCTTTGGGTGTTTGTGGAGGCCTCATTATATAGGCATGATTGATGATGTCATTGGCCACTGGGGGTCAGCTCAAACTTCAGCCCTTCTCCCCTGTCAGAGGTTAGAGGGTGGGGCTGAAAATTCCAACCGTCAAAATGATTGGTCTTTCTAGTGACCAGCCCACATCCTGAAGCTATCTAGGGACCCTTAGCCACCAGCCATCTCATTACCATACAAAAGGCACTCTGACCATTCCTGAGAGTCCGAGGGTTTAAGAGCTGCGTGCCAGGCGCACCAGGAGGAGGGACCAAATCCGTATTTATTAGATCACAGTATCACAGATCTCCCCTGTGAGCCGGCCACCGTGTGTGCTCCAGCGCAGTTTCACAGGGAACTGCCCATTTTTGCTCTCTGTGCCTGCACTGGCTGCAGCCATAGCTGGCACTGATAATCTCCTCCCTCAGCTCCTGGGGCAAGAACTGTGCTGTTCTTGTCTCTACCGGCCCCAGTGCCTGCAAGCGTGTGCAGGGAATAGGCTCTCAGTCAGAAGCATCTGGCAGAGACACACAGGGAAGAGTGTGAGTGAGGGCTTGGCAAGGGGGCATGGAGAGTCCCGGCTGAGTGTGGGAGAAGAGACAGTCCTGCACCACCCCAGCATGCCCAGGGCTGTAGAGGTGCCTGAGGACACCCCAGGGCACTGTGTAACCAAGAACAGCTGAACCCCTGCCTGTCCTTGGATCTCCCCTCGGCTCCCATCCCACCCCACTGATATACACGCGCAAAGGAAAGTCCCCCTACCACTCCCAGCCCCACCGAGACTAAAGCAAAAGAAAAAATTAAATTTAACCACTCAACAATGTTTTAGGATTCTTAACACTCTCTCAGCGTCTCACCCTGGGTGGAGAAGGAAGCCCCACCACAAACCCAGTGCCACCTGGATCTTCCGGATACCCTGTCCCATGCTGTGTCACATATGCACCACATATGAAAATCTCATGATGGTCCCAATCTTTACCAATCAAGGAGCTCCAGAAAGTCCATTTATCCAAGGCCATTCATCTGATAGGAGCTAGTCTGAAATTCTAGAAAAGAAAGCCCTCTCCCCTACCTGCCAGAGTTGAACAAGCCACTGGTCCCCCATCTGAGGGCATCTCAGTCACCCACCTCCTCTGTGGTCACCCAGGTCTCACACCTGAGGCCAGGAGGCTCTGACCAAAGGGGCAGCCCAAAGCCTCCCAGATGGGAGCTGAGGCAGTGGTAAGGACCAGCAGGGGCTCAGCAGAGAATCTGTTCATCTGCAGGAAGGCAGGGACAGGGTGGCTCTGCTCTCCTCAGAAGTCAGTGTCTTAGGCACGCACTGCAGGCCTCCATACAGACCCTTTTGAAGATGTTGAAGGAGGTGGATTCTCCTAGCTGCCGTTCTGGAGGACTCCTACTCCTCCTTCTCCATTGACAGGAGGGCCTGTTGACTGTCTGGGAATCAGCTTTCCTCCATGATCACGCAGCCGGCTCCCTCCTGTTTTCTATCCTATGGAAGCCACCTTTTCTGCGGAGCCCTGTCAAAGGCTTTTCAAAGTCTAGAGCAGAACCACCAGGCCCCCTCCAGCTACAATATAGTGTTTGTCACTTCCAAACATGCCTTCTCCTGGCAGACAACAAGGTAACCTCTTTGCAGGTGACTTTAGTCCATGTTCAGGGATTCCATCCTTTGCTTAGTAAGGGGGTAAGAGTAATTTAACCAAACAGTGGTGCTAATGATAAAATAATAATAGCACCAAGCGCCCAGCTCTGTGCTAATCTCTTTTAAGGGAGTCAATCTCACTTAATTTAACAAATGAGCCCTTATTAGCAGATAGGGAAACTGAAGCTGAATTCCTAAGGAACCTGCCAGGGTGACACAGCTAGAAAGTGGCTGTCCAGGGATTAGAACCCCAGGCAGGCTGCCCCCAAGCCACACACTTCCCCGCCACTCTAGGCTGTGTCCTGTCTGTGTCCTGCAGACCTGGGAAGAAGACACCTGTGCAACCAAGCACGATTGTCTGAGACGAGGTCCCTGCCCTCGTGGAGCACATGAGCCAGAATCAGTTTCAGGTGCACCTTTTTCACTTCCCCTCATTCAGAAAATTGCACACAGAATAACAAACAGTAAGACAGCTCTATCTATGGTATCAGAAAGCTTTCAGATACGCAAAAATGGAACAAATGCTAAACACAAAAGTTTCTCTATGTTCTGTACACTACATATTCTCCCTCTACTGGCTGCATCCTAGAATCTGGGAAGTGCCAGATCACTCTACATTCCAAATTATTTCCCCATCCATGTAACTGGTTAAACACAGACCCACTGAGCTTATTATTTTAATCCAGGATTATGATGGCTGCAGAAGAAGGCCACTCTGTCCCCTTGACCTCCTTGGCTAGGAGAGCAGTGGTGGTTCTCCTGCCCCATCTGGCTGGGGGGACAGCAAAGCCACAGCTAAGCCTGTCCCTCCACTAGGAAACTGGATAAGAAGGGAGTGCCCATAGTGGAGGGGACCAAATGCTGCCCTTTGTCCTTGTGAAGCAGTCGAGGACACAGGTGACGGGAGGGGCCGGGGAATGGCCAGTATACACTAGTGGAACTCCAGCTTTCCCCAGCAATGAGCTCTTTGTAGGCTCTGCCACTCAGTGACAGCCAAACATCTGTGGTGGGAACTCCCCCAAGCAGGGACATCGAAATCTCATACCCCACCTTATGTCATATCAGACAATGTGGCCAAAGATCCGGGTCGCAGGGTAGCACTGTGAGTCATCTCCCCTCTCCAGCCCCCACTGTTTGCAGATGGGGAAACTGAGGCCCAGGGAAGCAAAGCGCTCAGCCACTTTATTTATATGTTCCACCCTCTGAGCTAATGAGCTCCAGAAACACAGGCTTTCAAGAGAGTGGCAAAAAGCTGTCTATTCTTAGGTAGGAATTGCCTTTGCCTGGCCATGCAATGACCACCTCAACCCTTCTAGGAATTTTTCAGAGCAACTGTGGGAACTGGGGTTGTGGCTTAGAATCCGTGATGGGAAGGGGCTGGCTCTAGGGCTGTGTGCCCTCAGCAGAGGCCAGCGTTGGATTAGACTGGAAAGTCTTCCTCAGATGAGAGAGTCTGAACCTGTCTGCTTGGAGGGCTTGGGTGGGCCTCGGGTGGACCGGTGTGATGTGGGATGGGAGGTGGGCAGTGAGACTAGGCAGACTCAGCACCCGCCCCCCGTGCCTGCTTGCTCCCTGCCTTGGAGAAAGACCACCTTCCCTCCACATGGCTGGCCAGGCCCTCGTTTCCTCAGGGTACACATTGACCTTGGCTGCAGTCTGTGAAGGTGACTGCCACTCCTCCGCTCAGTGTGGTACTGCATGGATGCCTCCAGGCGCCTAAAAAGCCGTGCTTTTCTAATCAGTGGAGAACCAGCTTTGTCTGCCAGGAACTGAAGCAAGACAGCTGATGAGGGGGAAAAAAAAAGTAACAGCTCCAAGAGGAGGGAGCAGAAAGGAAACAGCAAAGCTGGAAAATGGCTTAAAAACCTGGGGGCAAGGCTGATCCTGGCAGCATCTGGCCAGCTGCCTGGGGCCCTCCTGCCTGCCCACCAGGTCTTGAGACAAATGCCCTCCGACAGCCGTGGAACCACAGCTGTCACCGGAAGGCTCCGAGTGTGCGGGCTGGCAGCCAGAGGCCCACGGCTGCAGGGGCGCCTCTCCGGGCTGGTAACCTCATTATCTCTGCTGTCGGAGCAGGAGCCCCAGGGAGCACAGCTGCTCTCGGCCGCCTTGGAGGAGCTGTCTGCTCGGTAAGCTGTGCAGAGGGAGGCCTCTCCTGCCAAAGAAGGCTTCATGGGGCAGCGGGCCTGGAAATTCGCTTTCACATCCCTCCAGTAAAGCCCTCCTTGTTCCAAAGCCATGCCTGGGCCCTGCCAGGGTTCACAGGCACAGATGGTGCCTTTCTTCTAGCAGTTTCCTCCTGCTCCCCAGTGGCCCCAGAGCAGGGTTGGATGCAAATGGGGAGAAGAAAAAGAGACTGAAACAAGAAAAGAAATCACAGTCCATCCAGAGTTTGTCCAAGGACGTCCCAGGAAACCTTCCTTGGAGGCCTCAGAGCTGTGCCATTCCACTCTCATCTCTGTCACCCGGGAAACTGCCTGGTTCCTTCCCCCGGTCAGGACCAGGCCCCCTTCTCCACGTGGAATACAGGGTGGGGTGGGAGGCTGCAGTTGTGAGATTAAGGCTGTGTTGAGATACAGGGAGGGGTGGGAGGCTGCAGCTGTGAGATTAAGGCTGTGTTGAGATACAGGGTGGGGTGGGAGGCTGCAGCTGTGAGATTAAGGCTGTGTTGAGATACAGGGTGGGTTGGGAGGCTGCAGCTGTGAGATTAAGACTGTGTTGAGATACAGGGTGGGGTGGGAGGCTGCAGCTGTGAGATTAAGGCTGTGTTGAGATACAGGGTGGGGTGGGAGGCTGCAGCTGTGAGATTAAGGCTGTGTTGAGATACAGGGTGGGGTGGGAGGCTGCAGCTGTGAGATTAAGGCTGTGTTGAGATACAGGGTGGGGTGGGAGGCTGCAGCTGTGAGATTAAGGCTGTGTTGAGATACAGGGAGGGCTGGGAGGCTGCAGCTGTGAGATTAAGACTGTGTTGAGATACAGGGTGGGGTGGGAGGCTGCAGCTGTGAGATTAAGGCTGTGTTGAGATACAGGGAGGGGTGGGAGGCTGCAGCTGTGAGATTAAGGCTGTGTTGAGATACAGGGTGGGGTGGGAGGCTGCAGCTGTGAGATTAAGACTGTGTTGAGATACAGGGTGGGGTGGGAGGCTGCAGCTGTGAGATTAAGGCTGTGTTGAGATACAGGGTGGGGTGGGAGGCTGCAGCTGTGAGATTAAGACTGTGTTGAGATACAGGGAGGGGTGGGAGGCTGCAGCTGTGAGATTAAGGCTGTGTTGAGATACAGGGTGGGGTGGGAGGCTGCAGCTGTGAGATTAAGGCTGTGTTGAGATACAGGGAGGGGTGGGAGGCTGCAGATGTGAGATTAAGGCTGTGTTGAGATACAGGGTGGGGTGGGAGGCTGCAGCTGTGAGATTAAGACTGTGTTGAGATACAGGGTGGGGTGGGAGGCTGCAGCTGTGAGATTAAGACTGTGTTGAGATACAGGGTGGGGTGGGAGGCTGCAGCTGTGAGATTAAGGCTGTGTTGAGATACAGGGTGGGGTGGGAGGCTGCAGCTGTGAGATTAAGGCTGTGTTGAGATACAGGGTGGGGTGGGAGGCTGCAGCTGTGAGATTAAGGCTGTGTTGAGATACAGGGTGGGGTGGGAGGCTGCAGCTGTGAGATTAAGGCTGTGTTGAGATACAGGGTGGGGTGGGAGGCTGCAGCTGTGAGATTAAGGCTGTGTTGAGATACAGGGTGGGGTGGGAGGCTGCAGCTGTGAGATTAAGGCTGTGTTGAGATACAGGGTGGGGTGGGAGGCTGCAGCTGTGAGATTAAGGCTGTGTTGAGATACAGGGTGGGGTGGGAGGCTGCAGCTGTGTGATTAAGGCTGTGTTGAGATACAGGGTGGGGTGGGAGGCTGCAGCTGTGAGATTAAGGCTGTGTTGAGATACAGGGTGGGGTGGGAGGCTGCAGCTGTGAGATTAAGACTGTGTTGAGATACAGGGTGGGGTGGGAGGCTGCAGCTGTGAGATTAAGACTGTGTTGAGATACAGGGTGGGGTGGGAGGCTGCAGGTGTGAGATTAAGACTGTGTTGAGTCTCTACCTGCCGGAGCACTGTGTACTCGCACTGTTGAGGACAGCCCAGCATATGTGACGGCAAGGACAGGGGCAGCCAGTGGAGATGATGGAGTTACCCCAAAGAGCGTGTCTGCCCCCAGCCACAAACATCCTCTGCTTGCCCTGGGACCCAAGGTAGGAGAGAACAGGGGCTGCAGAACAATGCTGGAGGCAGTGGGGCTGTCGGGCTGTCGTGTGCTTTGCTCGGCTTGCAATTGACGTTCGACCTTGAACAATGTGCCAGCGTTCCTGTCTGCTCTGGACACCCTCATCTGTCACGTGGAGAGAACACCTGCCCTCGGCCAGCTTGGCTGGGGGGAGAAAGCTCCGTGGAGAACAACGGCTTGTCAGTGGGAGATTGCGGGCTGCTGTTAAAGCTGTAACCCGGCGCGGGCTGCATGTCACCAGCTGTGAGACAGCTTTGAAAAAGGACTGCTGTCATTTTCTGCAACTCTGGACTGGTCAGGGAGGCAGCACATCTGGTAGGGGGTGGGGGCTGGTGGAGGACCCTTATTATTATGAAAATGGAGCCATTTGCTGACTTGGTTTGGGTCCAGTTTAATTTCCCTCAGCCCTGAGCCCATGAGCCCTGAGCTGGTGCCTGATGGTTTTGGATTGGGACTAAGGCTAGAAAACACCAGGATTTATAAAAATGCCATTCCCCCAAAGGACCCAATCTA
Source organism: Saguinus oedipus (assembly GCA_031835075.1). Taxonomy (NCBI): domain Eukaryota; kingdom Metazoa; phylum Chordata; class Mammalia; order Primates; family Cebidae; genus Saguinus; species Saguinus oedipus. Next base: position 29,977,582 of record CM063190.1, on the reverse strand, counting down.
TGCTGGACAGAGCCCTGATTCTTTGTGTCTGCAGTGGGCACTAGTGTGGTGCTGTGTGTGTGGGTGCAGACAGACAGAAGGAGAGAGAGGTGATGCGTGCAGAGACCATCTGTCTGGGCACAGGCCCAGCCCAGCAACCCTAGGTCCTTTTCCCCTCCTCCTCCCAGATCGCTTCTGCTGTTTGCCTAGGGACAGCAGGCAGGGAACAATAGAATAAACTGGAGACTCTCCTTTCTAGATCCTCTTGAGGTCTCTGTCTCCAGTCCCTGAGCAGATGTCCAAGGCTGGGCCAGCAACTCAGCCCCCATCCAGAGCCACACAGCCCCAGGCTGCAGGCCCCCAGGCTGGGTTCCCTGTGCATGGGAGCTAGAGGAGGAAGGCTGCACATGCAGGGCTTTTTCTGGCAGAGCCAGTGCTTGACACTGCTAAAGCCCTCCTAATCCGCATTATTTTCTTCTAATCCCTCCCCTGCCTCCCTGGCCTGTGTGCCACCCTACAGGTCCTTTGGTCCCAAGCCGGAGCCTGTGCTGAGCCCCAGGCATGAGGAAGCCAAGCATCTGCTGCAGAGTGCCCGCATGAAGGCCAGGACCCGGCCCCTCCGTGCCAGCCATGACATTGTGCCCACCATTGCCCAGGGCAGCCGGTGAGTGGGACCTGGGCCAGGCTGGCCTAGGAGGGCTGTAGCAGAGAAGGGTCAGCAGTGGAAAGAAATAGGATCTAGCCAAATGCTGCTGCTCACTCCTCGTGTGTGTGTGTGTGTGTGTGTGTGTGCGTATTTTCCATATAAGGCTCTTGCTTTGATCATTTAGTCAGTCAACACACCTTTCCTGAGGACCTATAGTCAGGCACTGATATATAAAGATGAATGAAACATGATCTGGATCCCTGAGGGGATAGAGGTCACAGTCTTCAGGGAGAAAGAGAGGCAAATAGATATTCAATTCCATGGACTGTGTTGTAAGAGAGGAAAAGTGTGTGTGCTGAGCTGGAAACCTGGAAAAGACAGGTGAGGCTCCTGAGAGGAGGTGACTTCTCAGCTGAAACTTGAAGGAAGTGTAGATATGCACTGAGTAGATGAGAGAGGCAAGGGTGAGCATCCTGGGGATGGAAACTGAGCAGAAGCACTGTGCTCAGGAGTTCAGCCAGGCTAGAGGGTAAGGATGTGCTGAGCCACGTGGCGTGAAGGCTGGAGGGCTCACTAGGGCCAGGTCAAGGAGGCGTCCAGGCCTGCAGAACACTTAGACAGCTGGATGCTGCTGCAATATCTGGGAGCTGCTGGAGGACCCTGGACAGGTGGGCAGCATGATCCCACTTCAGTGATGCCATTCTAGCTGCAGAGATATGCTGGGGCTGGGAGATAGGTGTGGTGAGGAGGATGCTGCTGTGGCCCTGCTGAGCGGTACAGAAGAGGAGGGTGTGGAGATTTCACAGAGACCCCAAGCACCAGAAGCAAACAGGCTTAGTGAGACAATAGAGGAGTGCCACACCTAAAGCCCGACCACCCGGGCTTGACTTCTGGTTCTGGCATTCAGCTGGGTGCCTCTGCGGAAGTCTCTGTGCCTCAGTTTCCTCACCCACAAAATGAGAATTGTAATAGTGCCTGTCTTACAGGGTTGCTGTGGGGTGATATGAGCTAATACGCATAAAGTTTAGAACAGCGCCCGCCACGCAGTGTGTGCTGCAGGACTGTGAGCTCTAACTACTTCTCATTTGGTTTCAGGGGTGTGGGAAGTATGAGAAGGGAGGTATCTGCAACGCGCCCAGGGTTCCAACTCGGTGTCTGTGTTTGGTGGGGCCTCAGCCAAGGGGCGAGGGCTCAGTGCAGGGTCAGGCATTGGAGGGGGAGGTGTTCACAGAAAATCCACTGGCAATCCCCTCAGGCAGTTGGATACAGGATCTTTAGAGGAGGAGAGATCAGAACTGAAGATCTGGACATCATCCCTGATTTCACAATGCTACAGCCATGGTGAGGGAGAGCTTGTTGGGAATGAAGAGGTGAGAAAAGGAGGTCAAGGACCTTCAGACCAGCATATCACATACAAGACTGCCCCCTGAGCAACACACTCCATCCCCACCGCCCTGCCTGTTCTGCCTATGGTGCACCTTGAAGAACCCCTTACACATGGCCTTCACCACCACACGGAGCTGTCTTCCAGTCATGCGCCTGGGCCTGAGATGAGGCTGCTAGGCTACGCCAGGTCTCACCAGGCCCAGGCAGGCCCCCTTCTGTAGCTAGCAAAGCCTGCGGCTTCACTGGCATGGTGGACATGCTGCATCTGCCTGTCTGAATCACCATGTGCCACTGGAGGGAGCAGGGCTTCTTAGGGAGCGGGGATCTTGGTGGAACTGGACCAAGATCCAGTTCCTTTGGTGCTCTTTGATGGAGGGTGCCAAACTGCTCATTAAAGGCTAAGAAGCTTCATGGAGCCATTGAGATGACTCCTTCATGAACAGAGATCATTGTGACCCTTAGGAGAGGGGTTCAGAGGACCCTAAATCCTGGCAAGGGGTGCCAAGCAGACTTTGCATTTCCACATTTTGTGCTTTGCCTCTCTCTAGATGGAGGGCACTTGTTAGGAATGGACATGGCTTCTTCAGGGCATCCTAACTATTCTTCACATTTATATATGGTGAGAAACCTTAGGCTTCCAAGCAATTCTCCTGTCCTACTTTGTATAGGCATTTAGGTTAGGTCGGGTAGCCTCAAAATAGTCAAGACTATCTGTAAAACAGTCTGCATTGTGTAAAGGTCCTCTTGGACGCTTCTTCCTCAGATCACTCCAGCAGCTCACAATAACCCCAATCACTAACTTTAAAGTAGGCTCCCTTTTGCAGGCTGTCTCCAGGCCACAGAAATGCTATAGAAATGCAAGGTGACCCACTTTAGCAGCTGCTGTGTCCAGGAAAGAATTACTATGACTTGGCAGCGCTGGTGAATCCTCAGAGGGTCTAGATGAAAAATCAACGCCAGATGGCTTGCTGCAGATGCTTCTAAAGGTTACGCTCCATCAAATCACCCTGGAGGGCCATACTGAGTTAACACGGCAATGGCACACAGGTCCCAGGCCTCAGTTAGATGCAGGAGGCCCCAGCCCCGGTCCAGATGCGTCACTTCTAAAGAGCTACTTGGTGAAAGGTGATGGAAGAAGAGGGGCAGGCAGAGCAGTCTCAGAGGGCCTTCTTTATCCTAGGTCTGGCGAGAGGCAGCTGGGGCAAGCCTGAACAGCCAGGGATTCCAGGAGGTGAAGAGGTAGCAGCAGCTGCACTTTTCTGGAAACAAATTAATACAGAAATGGAGCAGCTCCTGGAAGCACAAGATCTTGCCGTTTTGGGGCTAGACACGCCTACATTGGTGTTTCTGAAGGCAGGAGGGCAGGACACATTGGCAAGAGGCAGGGCTGGTAGGTGTTACTGTCCCAGGTCAGAGATAGTGGCTGTGCTGAGACTGCAGAGCGTGTGTACATCACATTGAGTGTATGGTTAGGTCAGCAATGCTATGGAAAGTGGGACTCTGGAAAGGGGTCCCCGTGAAGCCATATGTCTCCAGGACTGTGGCAGGATCCTCCCCTAGAGGGGTGACTGCTGGGGCCTCTGCGGAGCCTCCCCTTGAGAACTTGGTGGGTGTGAGATTTGCTCACTGCTCAGCTGCCTCATTCGCCCTGCACTTGTCTTCAAAATCCTCATCCTGCCTTTACTCACTGTTGCTGACACTGCCGGTGGGGCTTCTCAGTTGGAATAATTGGGTTGAAAGCACCTTATGTGATTAAGCACTCCTTAATTTCTCTTTTTAGAACAACACTGTCTGCCTCTGCAGTGAATTCCAGGATGGCTCAATTCACCATCTGAAGTGTGAAAGTTAAGGCCACCAGTGTGGCTCATAGGACCCGGGATCCCTTGTTAGATTAGGACTGCACTGCCTTTAAAGCTAGGCTTCTTTCCTCCCTAGAAATCACAGCCCATGTCCTGCAGATAGGGCACTAACTTTGGGGCCTGTGGAGGGGTTGTTGTGTGAAGCTGTGTGCAGACTCTCCCTGTGGGCCTTTGCCTGCATCAGCTGGGCTGGGCTGGGAAGACATCCTGTCTGTGCAGTGGGGTAAAGCATCTGCTCAGCAGGAAATCTCCTGTTTCTGGGGGTAGAGTGACACTGTTTATCTGGATGGAGCCTTGCTTCTCGGGGCTATGGAAAGGGAGTGTGCTTCTGGAGAGCTGACCATGAGCTCCACATGAACAAGGACCCATGATATCTCAAAGCAGGCAGATCCACTTGCTTAGCAGGAGTTCTTTTTTTTTTTTTTTTTTTTTTTTTTTTTTTTTTTGAGACAGAGTCTCGCTCTGTTGCCCAGGCTGGAGTGCAGTGGTGAGATCTTGGCTCCCTGCAACCTCCACCTCCTGGGTTCAGCCTCCCAAGGAGCTGGGACTATAGGCGTGCCTCACCACACTGGGCTAATTTTTCCTATTTTAGTAGAGACGGGGTTTCATGGCATTGCCCAGGCTGGTCTTAAACTCCTGAGCTCAGACAATCTGCCCACCTCGGCCTTCAAAGTGCTAGGATCACAGGCATGAGTCACCATGCCTTGCCAGCAGGAGTTCTTTTTAAAAAAAATTTCACCCTGGAGCAGTGCTTATGGGGGGAAATGATTGGAGTCAGAGGTAGAAGCAGGTGTGGAGCCCCCATTGCCCATTGCCTTTTGCATTCCCGTGAGCATTCAGCATCTAATAGGTAGAAGTCAAATGCAGGTAGGCTAAGAAGAAAGATCCAGGAAATGAGGCAGGAGGGTTGCATGAAGTCAGGGAAGGAGACCCGGAGGACTGAAGGCGTGGGAGTGTAAGAGGAAGCAGGAAGGAATGTGCGGGGCCTGTATTTTCTCTCCAAAGTATATGCACTTGGCCCTGTGCCCTCTTCTAGGTTAGTGTGATAAAGGCTATGCTGCAGTTGGGCCTACAGACAGGAGGCAGTGGAGAGGCTGGATCAGAGGCCACTGCAGGGGTCCCATGTGAGTGAAAAAGTGATACATGAAAGAGACAAGAAACAGAATCCCAACACTTAGCAGTGGATTGGTGGGGAGGCCACTGCTGGGAAAAGGAAGGGAGAACTATGGTCCTTACTTGGATGCTCTCTGATAGAAAATGGCCCATGAGCCTGGTTCCATTTGCATCACGGCCTGAAACTCAGGTTACCTGGCTCTGGGGGGCCCTGGTGGGAGATGTGTGCAGGTGTTGTCTAGAACAGAATGGGACTTGACCACCTGCCACAGTGTCTCCCAGAACCAAAGTGGATGACAGATGGGCAGACTCTCCCCAGCATAGCAGTGCCATCCCCAGTAAAAGCAGGATGAGACTGTGTGCGAGGGCTGGGGAGGGGCAGGCATGAAGTGGGGGTTGGAACAGTCAAGATTCCAGTGCCCATGGAGAAATGTTACTGTTGCCTTGTCTGAATTTTGCCCAAGCAAAGTGATGTGGAACGCTGTGCAGAAACTTCCAGAGCAAGAGCTTAGAAACCCTGACTTCGGGCCGGGCTCAGTGGTCCACACTTGTAATCCCAGAACTTTGAGAGGCTGAGGTGAGAGGATCACTTGCACCCAGGAGTGTGAGACCAGCCTGGCCAACATAGTGAGACCTGTACAAAAAACAAGCAAAATAAACCAGATATAGTAATGCACACTTGTGGTCCCAGCTACTTGAGAAGCTGAGGTGGGAGGATCACTTGAGCTCCAGAAATTGAGGCCGAGATGGACCCACTGCACTCCAACCTGGGCATCACAGTGAGATCCTGCCACTAAGAAAAAAAAAGAATCCCTGACTTCAGTTCTCACACAGTCTCTCCTTTAAGTGGAGACTTAAAATGTCTTGTTCCCGTGAAAGCATCATAGCAAATACATGTTTCCACAGTCACTACCAAAAATATATGGTGGTCAGGCTCACTTCCTCTCCCTAACAGATGCACACACACAGACAGCGCCCCCCCCCCCCCCACAAAACACACACACACACACACACACACACGAGGACTTTGGCGTCTTCCCGACCAATAGTGTTTCATCTTAACTCAGGCTGAGCCATGAAACAGAGGGAAAGCCAAAAGCAGGGAAGGTGGCCTTGGTTTTGTTTAGACTGTCTCAGGATTAGGATCGGCTTGCAAGCTACTCTGGTGTACAGAGACTCCCCAGAAACCCGCTGCGGAGTAACCTTGTGGGCTGCAGTTGCTATTGAGCGCGGTGGGAGACTTAGCCCAGCGCGGAGCGGGTAGGGCCTATGCGCTGCCTCCCCACGTTTCTGCCCTTGACCTCTCTCCTGCCTGTTCATCAGAGATGGCCACAGAAGCCCAGCCCGGGACCCCAGGACGACCCTTGCCTGCAGAGACAGCCTCCAGAACGGGCACACGAGTGACTCCTCCAGCGGAGAGTCCAGCGGCGGGCCGGGGCCAGGGCCGAGGCCGAGGCGGAGCCCCTTACCGTCGCACGTGCGTTTTGAGGATGAGTCCGCCCGCGAAGCCGAGTGCCGCTACCTGGAGCGGCTGCAGCAGCGCCAGCGCCAGGTGCTGAGCACTGTGCTGCAGGTGGCAGACCAGGGCCCCCTGCGCTCCAAGCCTGACCTTGCCGACTACATCAACGGGCACCCCCGGCTCCGGGATGCGGGGCACGGGGCATTCCACCGGCTTGTGGACAGCGTGGATCGCAGGGGCCCCTTGGCGGCTCCCACACTGGGCAGCGAGAGGAGGTGCCAGGCCTGCGGCAGCTGCATCAACAACTCGTGGCCCACCCAGGGGAAGGCGCCCCCAGACCCCAGGGCCCTCCAGGAGCCCCAGGGTGCCCATGGGATGGAGGGGTTGCTGGGTGGCCTGAGCTCCCCACTCCGGCTCCTTCCTGCAGAGCCCGGGCTCCACACAGAATGGATCCGGGAAACACACATCGGAGATACTGTGTGCCCTGCAGAGGTGCACTCTGCCCTGGACGGCACAGACACCTCAGACAGCTGCAGGACCGACAGTGAAGAGGCGAGGACCTCTCAGGCCGGCGAGGCGTGTGAGCAGACCCGAGGTAGCAGCCCGAGACTGGGACTGTGGGGCTCCAGGCCTCGAGGCCACAGGTGGACCAAGAAGGCTGACACGGAGCTGCCTTGGGGACTCCAGGCCCGGCAACACCTGCCTGGGGCTGATGATGTGGAGCTGGGAAATGAGGTGAAGGAGGACAGAGGACACACGGCTGGGGGGACTCTATTTTTGAAAGAAGATGCTGTCCCTAAGCCTCCCGGCCTGGAGTTGAAGCGGGTGTCCCTGGGACCCCAGTGGCAGCCTGGACTAGGGCTGGGAAGTCACCAGGCTCACTCTTTGGATTCTCGGACTCCATGCAGGACAGCCTATGCCACCACCTCCCCCATGGCTCCTGAATCATCGGGGCCAGGCGGCCAGGCCCAGGTTATAGAAAGCCACGAGTCCCTGGAGATTGTCTCTCCTTCTTCCCTGCAACAGGGCCCTGCAGAGCCTTCTGCCCTGAACCAAGCCCAGCAGCCAACAGCTTCCTTTTGCCCTGAAGGCTGGGCGCCAACCCCTCCCCTTTCAAGGAAAACCACCTCGCCCACATCTCACAGGAAGGCATCCCTGGCTGGACTGCGCAGGTCAAGTGACCAGGGAGAGCCTGTGGGTATCCCCCGGCCTCCTTCAAGAAGTGCAGTTCTCAGGACCTGTGAGCAGTCCCCATCACAGACCCAGCCCAGCTGCCCTCAGGTCAGGCACCCACTGCTGGCCCTGTCCACCAACAACTGCAACAACAGCGCACCTCGGGGGCTGCAGGAGCCCTGTGGGGGAGCCATCCACGAGGGTAGGGTGGAGAGGGGCCCCCGCAGCCGGGAGCCGGAGCCGCCCCTGGAGAACAGCAGAGATGGTAAGGGGCTGCCGCTGGTTCCTGCCCAGCCCAGGCCCGGTGTGGTTCTAGAGCAGAGGCCTGGACCCAACCTGTGACACCCAGGCCTTCAGAGTCCTCCTCTTCTATCTCAATAGTCAGATGGCAGTGTCACACACTATCCCAGCAGCCCCTTGCAGCCATTCTGAGGTGTCAGGGTGCTGGTGGTGGCTGGATGGAGAATTCACCACCAGCCTGGAGGCAGATAAGCAACTCCCTCCCAGGAGAGGCCAAACCATGGGGAAGGCAGTGGGGACTTCCTCTTCCTGCTGGGACCCCGAGGTGTGGGCAGAAGCTCCAAGCTCCATGGCTGTTGGAGGCCTGGGCTTTAAGGGATTTATTCCCAACAGAGCAGGAAGAGGCAGCAGCTCCAGGATTTACTATCTGCTTAGAGCAGTAGGTGCCCACTAATGACATGGCAGAGGTCCTACCCTTTCAGCATCATCATTTCATTTCGTTCATTCACTCATTCATTCCTTCAGCATTGGCTGAGCACCTGTTGTGTGCCAGGCACTGTACTAGGCTCTGTGGGGAATGCATATGTGAATACATCAGCAGGAGTCCTGCCCTTGAGGCATTCTGTGGCCAGGCAGACACATTATCCAGAGGACCTGGTGACCAGGGAAACAGGGCTCCTAGGCAGTGTGCTCTCTGGTACCGGACCCTCCCTGACCCCTGGGCCTGTTGGCAGGCCAGTAGGTTTCAGCAGGCAAGGCTGCTGAAGGGTGTGGGTCTCGCCACTTTGCCTTGGCAGGGGTCCTCACACTGTGGGAGAATCCCATAGCTTGGCAGCTCAAGCCTTATCCTCAGTGTTGTGATCCCAGGTGACCAACTCTGCCGCTCACTTTTAGGCAGAGATAACAGGCGCACTCCACACATTTTTGCTTTAATATGCCCATGGCTCTGACAGTCCTGGGGCTGGGATGGCTCAAGAGGGATCCAGGGCTTGGCAACAGAGTGGAGGGAGAGAGGGCAGAGAGATGACAGACCTTATTGAAGATGTGGCTGCAAAGTCCCCTCCACTGCACAGGAACACACAGACTCCGTCCCTCTCCTTCCCTTGCTTACACAAACTGGCCTGTTTCTGGGCTCCCTCCCTCCCTATGCTGATAGGCAGGTTCCTTCTCTGGTGGGCTCTAGGCAGGCCATGGGCTTGCCCCTAACCACTTCCTGCAGGGCTTCCTTTCTGAGACCTGCTGACCTCTCTGGGCAGCCTGGGCCTTCACCTCGGAGCTTGGAGTAGAGTGAGTGAGGCCCTGGGTGAGTCCCTCAATCCCTCAGCCTGCCAGCTTCCTCCTCGGTAAAGTGAGGACAATAACGGAGCCATCTCCTGGGATCCTGTAAGCTCACCTTGGGGAGGATTCCATTCTTTGCCTAGCACATAAAAGATCTCCAGAAATGATGGCTGCTTTTTAGAAATCATAACTGACAAGATTGTGGGGTTTGTCCCAGGAATAAAAAAATTTTCCCTGTTCCCACTATGTCCCTTGATATGGAAGGGGCATAGCTTATCACAGTCAACCCTTTCATTTAACACACAGTGACTATTTACTGTGGACCAGTAAATGGACTATTTACTGCTCTGGGTGACAAGGTTACAGCAGTCAACAAGACTCAGTCCCTGTCCTCAAACAGTTTCCAGCCTAGAGGACACTCATGAGGGGTCTTCAGCCCTGGTCATCTAAGAGGCCACCCCACCTTCCCTCACTGCTTCCCGGGTGTCTCCACTGCTCTCTTGGGACTCTGCCTCTCCAGCTCCTCACACCCTCCCCCTGTGTTGGAAATGTCCCTTTCCCCCACAGGACCTGTGGAATGAGCCAACCTGACTCAGGTGGGATGCTGTGCTTGTTTCAGGAGGATCCCAGGGCTTTCCCGGCTCAGCAGATGTTGACACCATCAACTCCACGGGCATCACCCTCTCCCTGTTCTCAGAGAACCCAGAGTTCAGCCAGGAATCAGAGGGAAGCCTGCAGAGGTCAGAGTCCAGATCTGGAAGACATGTGCTGTCGAAGTGAGTGACAGGAGAAAGAGCCCAGACTGCAGAAGGGGGTGGGAATGGGGGCTCTGGGGGGGCAGAGACCCCCTGAAGTGGTGGTGTGACGCACTGCACTGCTTCTATTCCTCAGAGGACCCCTAGGCTATGAGGAAGCCTGGCAGCCCTACCACTCCTCTCCCAGAGCCATTTAGATAGATGCACCTGATCATTCATTCATGGACCATCCATTGAATGGCCTCTAGCTGCAGATGCTGTGCCAGTTCCTGGGGCAAAGCTAGCAGGGCCCTAACCCTAGGGGAGCCCCCAGGATGGGGTTACCTGTCTGAGAGGCTTGCTTCTGCTCTGTGCTCGGAATTAACCAGATGTTGAGGAAACAGAGCCCAGCAGTCACATTTCCCTTTTCTCCTTCAATTGGTGGGGGAGTAGGGTCCGAGTCCTGACCCTGGGGACCTCCTTGGCTTGCCTCAAAACCTTGGTGAGCCCGGAGCTCTGGCCAGGGCCTTCTCTTCCCCATGACACACTATGCCTGGTGGCCACAGGCAGCTCCAGGCCTGAAGAGGCACCCGGAGCCATCTCTCCATCTCCGGCCCCATCTGCTCTCTAGAACTCCAGAGCTGCATGCCCATTTTCTTCTGGACATCTCCACTAGGGGGTCTGATAGGCTCCTCAAACTAAAAGCTCAACAACTGCCTCCCCCATGGCCCCTTCCCGGCAAACACATCACTGGGGATGTCTGCCCACACAGTGCTCAAGCCCACATCCAGTGGTCTGGGGCTGCTCCCTCTTCCTTCTCTCCCACTGTAGCCCACTGCGAGTCCTTGCCAGCTCTGGAATCCCATCTACCACCACTTCTCTTGGCCTGGATTTGTGGCCTCTTTGCTGTACAACTCCAGTAGCCCCTACCTGCTCTCCGCCTTCACACTCGCCCACACAAGAGTCAAGAGTCGCTCTTTAAAACCTTGGTTAAATGGTGTCATTCTCCTACTGAAAACCCTGCAATGTTCTTTCCCTGCATTTGGAATAGACTTCACACGCTGGCTGTGGCTGGCCTTGCTCTGTGGAATCCACCTCGTCTGCCTGTCTGACATCATCTCGTCCCGTCTCTTCCCCCTTTCTCATCATGCATGCCCAAGCCTCATGGCCTGGTCCCTGCCTGTTCAAAACACGCAGAGCTCTTCCTGTCCAGGGCTGCAGCACCAGCTGTTCCCTGCACCGGGACTACTCACCTGCAGCCGTGGCAGCCCTGGCTCCTTCTTGTCACTCAGCTCTCAGTTTAAAGCTCCTCTTCTCAGAGAGACCTTTCCCACCACTCCATTTTAAAGAAACACCTGGTCAGCCTCTGCTTCACCCACATGGGACAGGTCTCCTTTGTCTTCCTGGTCTGCTGTTCATAAGCTCCTGAGAGTAAGCACCTTGCTTGTCTTGCATACACACACCCCAGGGCCTAGAAAAGGCTGCCACATACTAGGCCATCAAGAAATACTGAATGAATGGGCCGGGCGTGGTGGCTCATACCTGTAATCCCAGCACTTTGGGAGGACAAGGTGGGTGGATCACTCAAGGTCAGGAGTTTGAGACCAGCCTAGCCAACCTGGTGAAACCCCATCTCTATTAAAAATACAAAAATTATTTGGGCATGGTGGCGTGCACCTGTAATCCCAGCTACTTGGGAGGCTGAGGTGGGACAATAGCTTGAGCCTGGAGGTCAAGGCTGCAGTGAGCTGTGATTACACCACTGCACTCAGCCTGGGCAACAGAGTGAGACTCTATCTCAAAAAAGAAAAAAAAATTGAATGAATGATTGTGTGGGCACTTAGTGGAGTGTTATGGGAGGGGGCTTACCTGAGTTATTCTCACCAAAAGCTACCCAAGCAGAGCATCTGGCAGAAGTCCACTTGGCCTTTTTTTGTTCCTTTTTTTTTTTTTTTTTTTTTGAGCTAGGGTCTCACTCTGTTGCCCAGGCTGAGTGCAGTGGTGTAATCACAGCTCACTGCAGCCTTGACCTCCAGGCTCAAGCGATCCTCCTGCCTCCGTCTCTTGAGTAGCTGGGACCACAGACGAAAGCCACCACACCAGGCTTCTACTTGGCCTTTCTTTCTGCAGCCTGGTTGTCAGTTCCTGGCCCCAAATGTGTCAGAGGCATTGGTGCTGGCCCCAGGGCACAGCTGGCCCTCGCCTCCCTCCCGGCCCTTGCCTCCCTCCCAGCCTCCCCTGCTCCTCACATCCACCCTTATGTTTCAGAGCATCAGCAGGAGCTGGCACAGGACCCGGCTGCCCCTTGGCTGCCCCTTCGGACCAGAACAAGAAAAGGAGCAGCAGCATCGCCTCCACCTTGGGGCTGAAAAAGCTCTTCTCAGCCCTGAGCCAGAGTTCCCGGCCCAAGCTGGGCAAGTCCCGCAGCTACAGCGTGGAGCAGCTGCAGCCCGCCGAGCCCTGCCTGGTGTCACACTCCAGGGCCCCATCGTTACAATCCCTGCACCTGGTGAGTTCAGGGGCCCCAGCCCAGGGAGTGAAGCCAGAGGCAGCGCAGCCACCATCAGAGTGAAAGGTTTCCATGGAAGGAGGGAGGAGGTGCTGAGCATGCCTCCCAAGGAGCCCATGGTAGAGAGAGCGAAGCTGCTGGCATCCCCACGGTTGACTCATGAGACTCGGGTTCCTCTGGACACAGGGTGGATGGGCAGCATCTCACACTGCTGTTCCCTGACAGCTGCCTAGGCCTGGGCTCACTCTAGACTCCACCCTCTCCCTCAGCTTTGCCACCTCAGCCAAGTCCCAGAGAGTTGACAGCCTGGTGGTCCTGGAACCTTCTCCATGGCCAGAGTGACTCTGAGCCCAGGCACAGATCGCTTCCCACGTGGATTCCCTCAACAGCCCCTTGACTGGCCTCCCTGCCATGGTCCTGCATGAACCACTCCGGAAACCTCCCGAGTGGTCCTTCTGATATGCAAATCTGGCCATGCCACCCCGTGCTGAACATCTGTCATTGGTTCCTTATCACCTTCAAGATAAAGTGCAGGCTACTCAGCATGGCCAGAGGGTTTCTGGGATCTGTCTGCTTTCATCCCTCCTCATTCTTTTAACAAGCTTGACCACAGTTACAGCTGACCATCTTACAGTTCTGTCAGCAGATCACTCACTGTCTGACTTTGACCCATCAGCTGGGCTCTTTCTCCCACCTTCCCCACCTGGGAACACCTGCTCCTCCTGTCCCTACCTTCCCTACCGCAGGTATGCGCCCCTCAGGGAGCCGCTTCCAACCCTGCCTCAGGCCAAACCAGGCCTCCCTCCTTTGTGGAACTTGAGGCATCATGTTTAGTTGAGTTTTGTCTCTCAGCCCTCACTGGAGTGTGAGTTACTGGAGGGAATGCTGCAGTGAGTGGATAGGAAGTGTAGGGCAGTGGGCTCAGGCCCTCCCTCCCAGCGCACTGGACACCCCTTCTGTTCCAGGGAGTTCCAGCTAGTCTGTTCCTCCTGATTCTCTGCCCTGCTCCCCTGGGCAGAGTGAAGCAGATGAGAGTGGTTTGGATCGCTGGCGCCTTTCATTTCCAAGGCTTCAGGCGGGAAGAGGATGTGGACTGAATGAAGATCCCATTGACTGTCTTCCACCAAAGACAGTTTGAGGCATGTGGCCGGTGCTCAACAAATATTTGCGGGTTGAATGAATAGAAGGCAGAGAAACAGTGGCAGAGATTGAAGCTGGGGGGAATCAGCAGTGGTGACTTGTGCTCCAGGAAGTCACTATTCTCATGAAGTTAGATTTGTCCAAAACGTATCTGAGCTGTGGCATCCAGATTTATTGTCATCAGGACTTCTATCTCTGTAAACCCCCCAAGGGAAACACCACCCCTGTCGATGTCATAGAGAGCCTGGAACCTTGTCCATGGCCCGAGTGACTCTGAACCCAGGCACAGATCGCTTCCCACGTGGATTCCCTCAGCAGCCCCTTAATAGGCAATCTGAGCTGAGTGGACAGAGATAGGAAATAGACTGGACAAGAAGGAGTAGGAGACAGAGCAGGGAGGATGAGCAGCAGAGAGGCATTTTCAAAAATTGAAAAAAGACAGAAATTTTCAAGAAAATAGAAAAGATAAAGGAAGGATCTGTCTCCCCCCGCAGTATTTGTGATATTCTTCAGGTTAAAATACTTGCTATTGGCGTGTGGTACCGCCAAGAGTGTGTTTGCTGGGAGGCTTAGTTTTTTTTGTTTTTTTGTTTTGTTTGTTAAGACCAGGCTGGAGTGCAGTGGTGCAATCTCTGCTCACTGCAACCTTGATCTCCCAGGTTCTAGCAATTTTTTTTTTTTTTTTGAAACGGAGTTTCGCTCTTGTTAACCAGGCTGGAATGCAATGGCACGATCTCGGCTCACCGCAACCTCTGCCCCCTGGGTTCAGGCAATTTTCCTGCCTCAGCTTCCTGAGTAGCTGGGATTACAGGCACATGCCACCATGCCCAGGTAGTTTTTTGTATTTTTAGTAGAGATGGGGTTTCACCATGTTGGCTGGGCTGGTCTCAAACTCCTGACCTCAGGTGATTAGCCTGCCTTGGCCTCCCAAAGTGCTGAGATTACAGGCTGTGCCCAGCCGCATATATACCACGTTTTCTTTATCCACTTGTTGGTTGATGGGCACTTAGGTTGGTTGCATATCTTTGCAATTGCAAATTGTGCTGCTATATACATGTGCACACACCCTGCAGCACAATTTGCAATTGCAAAGATATGGAGCCAAACTTTTTCTTTATAATCACTTCTTTTCCTTTGGTAGATACTCAGTAGTGGGACTGTAGGATTGAATGGTAGATCTTTTTTTTTTTTTTAGATATGGTTTGCTCTGTCACCCAGGCTGGAGTGCAGCAGGCAACCTCTGCCTCCTGGGTTCCAGTGATTCTCCTGCTTCAGCCTCCTGAGTAGCTGGGATTATAGGCACCAGCCACCACACCTGGCTAATTTTTGTATTTTTGGTAGAGATGGGGTTTCTCCATGTTGGCTGGGCTGGTCTCAAACTCCTGACCTCAGGTGATCCACCTGCCTTGGTCTCCCAAAGTGCTGGGATTACAGGTGTGAAACACCGTGCCCAGCTGGGGGTTTGCTTTTATTTTGCCCTGCCGTGACTCCTGCCCTCCCTGGCTGCTCCCATGTTCTCTAGCAGGCCGGGGCCCTTCCCCATGAGCTTTTGAGCCTGCATCTAGAAGGCTCTCCTTCCTTCTCCTTATCCCCCTTCTCCCTAGGAAACTCCCACCTCTCCTTCAGGGCAGAGTTCAACATGGCTTCTCCCAGGAAGCCTTCTTGAACTCAGGTATGAGGTCAGGCCCCCTCTGAAGCTTCTTGATTCCACACCTGCCTTCTTTAGAGCACTCCTTGGTCTATTCAGGCTGGTATAACAAAATCCCCGAAGCTGGTAGCTTTCAGACAACAGAGATTTATTTCACAGTTCTCTGGTGGCTGGAAGTCCAAGATCAAGGCTCTGGCAGATTTGGTGTCTGGTGAGGCCCAGCTTCTTCATAGGTGGCTTTCTTTTCACTGTAACCTCATGTAGTGAGCGCACTGATCCCATTCCTGAGCACTCTGCCCACATGACCTAATCACCCTCAAAAGCCCCACCCTTGGTGATTAGGTTTCAACCTGTGACTCTGCGGAGGGATACAGACATTCAGACCACAGTAGCAAGGATTCCAAATGTAACCAGTAATGTGGGTGATACTTGTTTCAAAGACTGCTTTTCCCTGCCTCAGCCTCCCTGACCCCTTCATTTCTCAGACTGCAGGAGGGAAGATGTAGGCTGAATGGAAGCCCCACTGATTGTCTCCCTGACCTTCAGAATTGCTTCCTCATCGGGTCATTTTCTAGAACACAGTTCTGATCTTGTCACTTGTATTAGCATCACTCAGTAGCTCCTTACAGGGCACATCAGGACCTTCCAGGCGTGGTCCAAGGCTCTAGGCCACGACTTGTACGGCCTGCCACTCAGACCATGCATATGATCCAGAGTGACCGCGCTTTCTCACATCTCTCCGTGCCTTGGATAAACCATTTTCCTCTGCTGGGTACAATCTTACCTCTCTCCTCGTCTGGAGAGCTCTTGCTTCAAGTGTCAGTGCCTTCAGTGTCCCAAACCCCCTGAGCCAGAGTCCCTCTCCACCACACTACACATCATCTGTCTCTCTTTTTTTTTTTGAGGTGAGTCTGGCTCTGTCAACCAGGCTGGAGTGTAGTGATGCGATCTTAGCTCACTGCAACCTCTGCCTTCCAGGCTCAAGTCACTCTCCTGCCTCAGCTTCCCAAGTAACTGGGATTACAGTCGCCCGCCACCACGCCTGGCTAGTTTTTGTAATTTTAGTAGAGATGGGGTTTCACCATGTTGGCTAGGCTGGTCTTGAACTCCTGATCTCAGGTGATCCAATTGCCTCAGCCCCCCAGAGTGCTGGGATTACAGGTGTGAACCACTGTGCCCGGCACACACTGTCATCTCCTTTTAATGTGCACTGGAGCCTTTTAACTTACCTGTGCTCAGCCCTGCCCCCATCACTTTGTGAACGCCTTGAAGGATATCTTGTCTATCTTTTTATCATCCACAATATTTTCAGGTACAAAATTCAATTTACATTTTTGAATGAAAGTAATCATAAAATACATAATAAAGAATCACAAAACAATATTTTGAATTTTAACTCTAAAGTGGTATTACTCTATAACAAACTTACTTTCATTTCTTCCTTAATGAGTACATTAGATTTTCTTAACTGATGAGGTGATTAGTATAGCACTACAGTTATTATTTCAGAGAGAAAACAAAACAAAAAATCCCTTGACTCCCCAGATGGCCTATGTAAACCCATCTCCTTGAGTAAAGTCATGGTGGCTCCCGTGGAATTCCTGGAAGCAATGATAAAAGCTTGTGCTGTCACTTTCTTCCAGGGCCCTCAGGTTCATGGTGGGGGCCAAGTCCTCTGTCAGCGCCACCCCGGTGGCTTTTCTCACCTGCAATATTGGCCCTTTCCCATCAGGTGTCACCCCCTCACCAGCGTCGGAAAGCTGCCTCTTTCCAGAACCTCCATTCTCTGCTGAGTGGCAAGGGGGACCGGTCCAGCCTCTACCTGGTAGCGGGGCCAGGGGACCACAGTGCAGCTGGCAGGTGAGAGTGGGCACACACGGTTTGGAGGACAAATGCATTAGAGAGTGGCCAGTGGAGCCAAAAGCTTAACTCCTCCCTGCCTCAGTGTCATGGCTCTGAGCAGGGTCCCTTGAGAAAGCAAGGCCACCCTCCAGCACATCTTATGTGTGGAGACAAGGCTGCCACCAGTCTCAGCACCTCAGTGCCCTGCACCGACCCGCAGTGCACTGGGCTCTGAGAAGACCTGGAGTTGTGGATCAGGTGGAATTGGCTGGTCTGATTCCACTATCCTCTGATGTCCAACAACATCTTGAAATCAGAATGTTTAGAGCATGTTTAGCCCAGCTAAAGATCCAAATAAACACGTAGAGAAAATAAACACGTAGAGACAGAGACCCCCAAAGAGGCCCATGACCCATGACCTGCTTGGATAAAGCCCACCCTGTCTGGTGAGGGCTGCTCTTGCCCAGGGCTTCATGGATGCTCTTCAGGGTGTATGTCAGCTCCTGGAAATGTGACATAAAATTATGCCTTTTCTCAGATTCGTATAGAGGTCTCTATCCCCCCAAATTTGAAACCACTGCTTTGAAAGGGTGGGCTTTCTAGTTCCAAGCAGGCCTTGCACAGCAGTGGAAACCCACCAGTTCTGGCCCTAGCAGGCTCTTTTTGCTGGCTGAGGTCAGTGGAACCCCAGCCTCCTATGCCAGACTCTTAATTAAGTCTGTGTCATCTGTAAGCCAGGGAGGAGCTGTGCCCAGTGCCCCATGCTTTTTGCCCTCACTGTGTCTCTGGTTCCCTCACAGGCCGGCCAGGGCTTCACCACGGCGTGCCCTCAGTGTGGAGGATGTGGGTGCTCCCAGCCTGGCTCGCACGGTGGGCCGCCTGGTGGAGGTGTTCCCAGATGGCACCAGCCAGCTACAGCTGCAGCGCTCCCCAGGGGGCACTTTCGGCTTCTACGTGGCCTCTGGGAATGGGCGCCCGGACTCAGGTATGCCCTCTCCCCTTCCTCAGCCCCATGGTCAGGGTGGCCTTAGCAAACCACAGCAGGGCCTTCTGGCTATGCCCAGAGGCTTTTCTGGTCCTTGGCTGAGCCGGGGAGCTCTGGGAAATCACAAAGCCTCTGACCACAGGACTAGGCTTCTCCCCTCAGGGGCTCTTTCTGAATTGTCTGGGGCTGCCCAGGATTCTGCACCTGCAGAGCCTTTTGCCCTGGGCAACTGCCGCTGAGGAAAAAGCTGCGGTTGGTGGGGAATGTGCAGGACAAGGGAGCGCTGGCAGGTTTGACTCCACCGTCCCCCTGCTGTCTGATGACATCTTGAAATGAGAATCTTAGGCCGCAAGAGGTGGCCCATGCCTGTAATCCCAGCACTTTGGGAGGCCGAGGCGGGCAGATCACCTGAGGTCAGGAGTTTGAGACCAGCCTGGCCAACACAGTGAAACCCTGTCTCTACTAAAAATACAAAATTAGCCAGGCATGGTGGTGCATGCCTGTAATCCCAGCTACTCTGGAGGCTGAGGCAGGAGAATCACTTGAATCCAGGAGATGGAGGTTGCAGTGAGCCTAGATCACACCATTGCAATCCAGCCTGGGCAACAAGAGCAAAACGCTGTCTCAAACAAAAAAAAAAAAAAGAAAGAAAGAAATTAGAATCTTGAATGCCATCTTTGCAGAGAAGAGCCAGAGAGAAACTGTCTATGCCTGCTATTCTCAGCAGTCCCTTTGATGTGGCTGCTGTGCTGAAATGATTCCTTTCCTCCGGCTGCGGAGTGTGTCTGGGCACATACTGCCTGTCTGTCTCTGCACACCGTTCCTCCCTCAGGCCTGTGCCTGAGGATTCTGTTCAGATGAATCCTGGCTGCAGGCCTCTGGCTGGGGTGTGCTCTGGGTCTCACTAAACCCAGGCAAGGGCAGGGAGGAGTCCTGGAGATCATTCTGCACTCTGGCCAGTTCTCAGTTCCGCCCCATCCATGAGTCCTTCAGGGCAATGTGACGAGCCAAGGCCCACGCTCAAAATCTGTGGTCCAGAATGCATCTCAGGGCGAGGGCCCAGGAAAGACTCCCCAGAGGAGCAGGGGAGGAAGACAAGTGTGCAGGGGTGGGGAAGAAGGGGAGGGGAAGGAAGGAGAGAGAAAGTGAGAGACAGATGCAGAAAGGCACATGCAGAAGCCTGCTACAGCTGGGCTCTGCTGATGGGGTTGAGTCCTGTGCTTTGATCTCCTAGGTCAATGTTGTTTAGCCTGGAAAAAAATCTGCCTGCTGCCACATTTGCAGACTGCAGCATGAGTTCTCATGTCTGTTCCATCATTCATTGTTTCAGCAAATATATGCACCTACTATGTGTTATACATATGGGGGATACAGCAGTAAATGCAACAGACCAAATCCCTGTCTTCATGAATATACTACCCAGTGAGCAGCTAGATCATATCTATGAAACGTGTACTCTTGTTATGTGTAATGTGCTATGTATGTCAGATGGTGAAAATAAAGTTCTGAGAAACATACAGATAAAGCAGGTGTGGCAGATGCTGATGCAGACAGGAGTGTGGGGAGCTTTTCTGAGAAGATGATACTTGAGCAGGGGCGTGGATGGGGCAAGGGAAGAGCCCCGTGGGTGTCTGGGGGAAGAGTATTCTGGCAGATGGAACAGCAAGTACGAAGCCCTGGTGGAGGGGTGGCTTGGCCTATGAGGACTGCAAGGAGGTCAGGCTGGACAGTGCAGAGAGGGCGAGGGGTCGAGAGGAGCAGAGCTTGGAAAGACAAGGCTGTGCCACTGTAAGGGGCTTTGGCTTTCTACCAAGTGAAATGGGAGCCACTAGAGGCTTGGAGCGGAGCACTGAGACTCTCTGATGTACACTTTTGGCAGGGTGAGAATATACCCCAGTGGGACACAGGTGGAGCCAGGGAGCCCCATGTTAAACCTATTTCAGCAGTCCAGGACAGGGATGGTGGTGCTTGAGCTGGGATTGGCTGTGGAGATGGCTGGGAGAATGGTGAGGAGCTGGATTCTGGTTGATCTATTTGCTGATGAGCTTGGACATGCATGTGAGGAGAAGAGATGACAGGTCTCTCCCCACTCTGGAGCTCAGGAAGGCAAAATGTCTGTCCTCGCAGACCTTCCCATAGCCTCCTCTCCTGTTAGGCGAGCAGGACAGGCCCCCTGGACAGGCGGTGTAGAGGCAGAGGTGGACGACGCAGCATGTTTGTGCTCCAGCACCTCTGCTGGCTGTGTGACCTTGAGTAGGTGATATCCCTGCTGAGCCTCAGTTCCCTAATCTGTGAAGTGAGGATGACAAAACCTATGTAGAGGAGTCCTAAGGAGCATTCAAGGAGGCACACAGGAGAAAGGGCCTAGCATTTTTCTCTCCTTCCCTTCAGAAAGAAAACGTCTGTTTGAGGAAGAGAACCCCAGACAGGGACCAGGGTGATCCGCATTCACCTGATGTGAGTGCACAACAGGGCTCATACCCTGCCCCCAACTCACCCCAGAGTCCCTTTTGGCTCCCTTGTAGGCAGTGGGAGCCCCTCCCTGTCACCTGTCAGGGAGGTCTGATGGGCAGGAGTCTCTAGTGACCGAGGGCCCCTGGCCCCCTCACTGGGTTGGTGCCAGCTTTCCCTGTCCTGCGCAGGCACTCCCTGCTCCCGCTGTCGTCGTATTAGCTTGGTGGCGTTCACATCCGACTCTATATGAGCCTGTGAGAACAGCAGGCTTTGCCTTCTGCTTCTAATTGGATACAACATAAAGATCACACATCCTCAACAAAGGCCATTTCCAGCAGACAATAAATGCCTACGACAGCAGGCTCTCTGTCATATTTGTGTCATGACTTTCAGTTGTGAAATCTACCCGAGTCTCCCCAAAATGGCAGGAGTGACGTCAGTGCCTGGCCTGGCTCTGGCTGCCTTCTTTCAGGGTCTATCATTATTCCCCGCCTGCAACAACCACTGCACATCAGACACTTCTCTGGGTTCACCCGAGGAGCCCCTTCTTACCTGCCCCTCCCCATGCCACCAACCCTTAAACCGGGAGGGCAAGCCGTAAAAGCTCCAGCTAGAGGAGGTAAAAGACAGGGCTGAGGGAAAATGCCCTGTGCAGCCAGGATGGCAGACATACTGTCAGGGGAGACAGCCCAGCAGAAAAGGCTCAGCTTGGCCAAGAAGCAACAAAAGGGATTCCACACCTCAGCCCAGGGAGGGGTAATGTATACAAAGATTAGATTTGCTAAATTCAGAGCCACAGACCTTCAGGTACCTCAGTGAAGGAGGACGTATCAGTGCTTTTTCAAACACACATTTCAGAGGCAGGCTTTAAAATGCCTGACTTCTGTCAGGGCCAGAGGCTGGGCTGCCCAAAGCTCCTACAGGGCTGGGGGGACCTGAGAGACAGCTTCCCATTTGTCCAAGATGCGGCGAGCAGTGTCAAGCCAGAGATTGAGGTACAGACCTGCCGCCCTTTTGGGCCCCTGCTAAGAACCTGATTCGAGAAGGAAGTGGAAACAGTAACGTGTGGGCAGCAGCCTCATATTTTTGAAATGCAGAGTGTGCCGAGCTGGGCTGGGAACAGCGAGGGTGCCAAGGCTGCACTGAGCAGCCTGGTGAATTCTGCCAGTGCCGGTGGCCACGCCAGGTGCGTGCCCTGCAGTCCTCCAGCAAACGTGGCTTGTGTCTCAGCCTGTGTGTCCACCCGGCACAGAGAATGGGCATCAGGGGCTCCAGCCTGTGCTGGGAGAGCTGGCACCTCACTTTCTCTCCCAGGTGGGAGCAGCTGGAGCAGAATTTGAAAATGTTTCCAGCCGTGGCTGAGGCCAGGGGAGGCCTCCTCAGCTGGACACTTCCCAGAGAGGCCAGGGGAGCGAACCCAGCCAGCCCGAGCCCCCCAGGGCCTGGTGCACTGACGGGACTCGCTGAGAGCCAGAGCCTGGGAAAGAAGCAGAGAAGCTGGTTCCCCAAGGCTGGCTCTTAGCGCCTCCTAGACCCAGGCAGGGCCTCTTTGGGTGGGCAGGAGGGGCATGTGCAGAAGAGGAGTGGTGCTGCTTGGGCTGGGAATGGCTGTGGACATGGGAGAGGGGAGCGGGGTTGGATTCTGGTTGATTTGACTATTTGCTGATGAGCTGGACACGTGTGTGAGGGGAAGAAAGGACAGGTCTCTCCCCACTCTGGAGCTCAGGAAGGCAAAACATCTGTCCTCAGAGGCCTTCCCGTAGCCTCTCCTCCTGTTAGGCAAGCAGGACAGGCCCCCCCTGGACAGGCAGTGTGGAGGCAGAGGCCTCCACTGGAGGTGGGGCCACCGGAGCTTTAAAATACCTGGCTACCATATCTGAGTAAGACTGAGGCCAGGGTCAGTCCTTGGCAACAGAGTGCAGCAGACCAGGCTTGGATGCAGCTCAGCCACTTTCGCTTTTCTGGTGATACCTTCCCACCACCCCAGCCTTCACACTTGGCCTGGGCGACCTGAGGGCAGCAACTGGATCACAGTGCCAGGCACCGAGTAGGTATGGTTCTTAATTCTTAAAAAGTATTTTCCTCCCTGTTCTATAAGAAAAGCTCATCTCAGAAAAAGATTAGCTCACTCACAGTCAGGTATAAATGAATAACAGCAGCTTAACACATTATTTGCACTAGGAGCATTTCCACGTTAAAAGCGGAGACAGCGGAATGGAGTTAGACATGGAGGAGGCGCAGTGTATCTGTGTCTAAAGCCAGTTGTGGTTGTGAGGTGGAACAATGGGTGTGTGTGTGTGTGTTCACACACAGAAGTACCCTGTATGAGCACCTCTTCCCTGTGCCACACAGCCTCTCACTGACATGATCAGCATTCCAGAGATGCACATCTTCAATTTGGGTGTCAATGTGAAATTCTCCCGTTTTCCTTTGCAGGGATCTACGTGCAGGAGATGGCTGACATGAGCACGGCCAAGCTGTACTCGGGGCTGCTGGGAGTGGGCGACGAGATCCTGGAGGTGAACGGGGCCAAGGTGGCAGGGCTGGGCTTGGCTCACATTAAGGAGCTGCTGGCCTGCTCAGAGAGCTTGTCAATCCGTGTCCTGAGGCAGAGACCGGTACCACGGTGACCCAGAAGTGCCACTGCCCTCACTGCCACCGCATCGGAAGCCCTGAACCACTGAGGGTGGTTGGCCGGGAACATGCTGCCAAGCTGCTCTGTGCTGGAAACATGGATCCTGCTGGCGTCTAATCCCTTGCGCTGTGGCAGGGCTTCTGTGATGGACTGCCTTAGGGAGAGGCAAGGAGCCTGTTTGCATATGTGTTTTAAGGCCATTCATGTAGAACTAGAGGAAAAAAAAATGGGTCTCCTTCCATGTCTGAGGGGGTGTCAACATCGACTTGTACCTTTGTTGGCAGGGGGAGGAGGGAGATTCAGTGGACCCTTTGGTTGATGCCTGAAAGCCGGCCCCACCTCCTGGTACCACTCCCCATCAAAGGTTACCCCAGCCTCCAACACTGTGGAACCAAAGAAAGCTCATGTCCGTATTGGCCTTGACCCTTCCCTTTTTCATCTATGTTCCTCCCTACTCCCATTCACTGCCTTTGCCCTTTATCCAGAAATGGGCAGTGTCCTGGAGTACCAGCCTTACAGCCATTGACCATATATGCCCAACCAAAATCGGAACGTGTGGTCTGACAGTTTTATGCCCCTTCTAGGTATGGGAATACCTGGAAGATGTTATCTGGTAGCCAGAATATTAAACATTTCTAGGAAATTTTTTTTATATAAAGTTGAAAAAACAAAAAATGAAGACTGATTTCAGGACATGCTACTGTAGCGGCCAGGATCCAGCCAGTGGGACTGGCCAGACCAGCCCCAAGCTGCCCACCTGCTGCCTCTGCCCAGATGGAGGCAGGAGTTGCTGCAGCTGGGCCTCTGCAGCCTCATCTTAGTTCTCCTGTCCAGCTTGGAGACAGGGCTGCAGCGGTGCCTGGCCATCACACAGCTGCACACCTTCTGCCCAGACCTCCTGGCAGTGCTGTCAGTGGGCAGGTGGGTGGCTGTGGAGAGCAGGGATGGGCCATCTGCCTGGGCCTCAGCACTGCCTGAACGGCTCCTCTTCGGGAGTGGATGGCCGTGTGTCAGTCTTAACTTATTAGAAAGCAAGGCTGAAGCTTCTCCCACTCTGAGTTGCTAAACTCTGGGTTGGACACTCACGTGACCTTCACTAGCCACGGGCAGAACCAGGGGGTGGGGGAGGGCACGGGCGCTGGTGGTGGGCATGCCAGAGGAAAGGCTGGGAGGTCCCGGGTTAGGGTGATGGCAGGGTAGATGCAGAAGCCTCAAGACCATCCTTTAGAGGAAGAGAAGCCCTGGGCAAGGTTTGTCATCAGGAGAGAAGGAGCCAAGGGGCCTTTGCTGGGCACAACTGAGGAGCAGAATAGGAGGTCCAGAGCTGTTTTAGAACTTGCCAGGGTGCCAGCTGTGGTTAGGAAAACAAATCCTGGAAAGGAGAAACCCAACCTTCAGCAGAATCGGGTTTACCTGAGTGTCAGGGCAGCTTTCATCAGGCAAGGGCACTGAAGCAGGCCTTATGGCCCAGGAAGAAGGTGGAGGGGGTGGGGAGGCAGTCCTGTGCAGGGTTTGGGGTGTGTTCCCCTGCCCAGGGCCTTCGCAGCAGGAGCCAGGTAGAACCCTGCTTCATGATGCCCATGCAGGGAGAGGGAGGGCCTGAGCCCCATGGCTCACAGTGGGTATGGGTGTGAAGGAGGAATGTGGAGGCTCTGGCAGGTGAGCAGAGGGGCCAAAAAAACAAGTGCTTGGGGCTTCAGGCTGTGAGAGGGCACTGGCACACCCCAAAGTGTAAAATGACCCCACAGCAAGAAACAACAAGTGGGGAAACCGTGGCTCCTCCTTTACCACAATTCCTAGCCTTAAGATCACAAAAAATGGAGACATTTCATGTTGAGAAAAGCTCCTGGGGGCCAAAGACAGCTCTGTTTTTCTCTGTATGGCCAGGACAACTTGCCTTCCCAGATGGCAGGAGGTGGAAGGGGTGCACTGGAGCTGGGAGGACGATGGGCAAAGACCTCAGGCATATCACCCCCTGGCTGGTGACATACTTAGTTCTTTAGTAGTCCTGCCAGGTGTGTCATGCTCATTGTCTTCAGTTTACATAGATGAGGAACAAAGCTCAGCAGCCGTGACAGGGCATCGAATCCTGCCCTCTGACTTGGGCCCACTTTTCCCACTGCAGCTGCCTCCCCATACCAGAAAAGGCGTGGTGCTAGGGGAAGGGCACAAGGCCTCTGGGTGGTGACCTAATCCCAAGGAGGCAAATGCGCTGGCATCCCAGCCCCTCCCTGGGGCAGCCCAATGTGTAGGCCCTGCCTTGTGTGGATGGGAGGGGGCTTTGGTTCCTCCAGCCTCCTGTCTGACCTTCCCCAACTGCCTGCATCAGCCTGCCTGGGGAGTTGCTGACCTTGAAGGCCTGGGGCAGCCCTGCCTCACACATTGGACCATCAGAATCTTTTTTTTTTTTTTTTTTTTGAGACAGAGTCTTGCTCTGTTGCCCAGGCTGGGGTACAGTGGTACAATCTCGGCTCATTGCAGTCTCTGCCTCCTCCACCTCCCAGGTTCAAGTGATTCTCCTGCCCCAGCCTCCTGAGTAGCTGGGACTACAGGCACCCGCCACCATGACTGGCTAATTTTTAGTAGAGACGGGGTTTCACCATGTTGGCCAGGCTGGTCTTGAACTCCTGATCTCATGTGATCTGCCTGCCCGGGCCTCCCAAAGTGCTAGGATTACAGGCCTGAGCCAGGCGCCTGGCCCATCAGAACCTTCTTGCTGAGAACTTATTAACCAGGAGCCAGGCCTAGCACCAGGCAAGAGCTCCCGGATTTAAGAAAGACCTGCAGCCTCTAGGGGCTCTGGCCTAGAGGGAGGTACACACACAATACAGTGCAGGAGGCTGCGTGTGCTGCAAGGGGAGCTACAGTCGATTCAACCCGTGGACAGCCTGGGGCCGTGATTCATGGTTGGCCAGGTAGCTGGCAAGGGCACAGACCAGGCAGGTGAGCCCAAGCAGGGCTTTCTAAAACGAGTAGGAAGCTACAGCAAGGGCCAAGTGGCTCAGGCACAGAAAAGAAACAGCCACGTGCAAAGGTGTGGGTTTTCTGGTGTCTTAAGTACGTCCATCCCGGGGTTCACAGAAGGCCCCTGACAGTGGGACTACACAGAGCAGAAAGCGGCACCATCTTTGCCTGGAGCACCTCAATCTCCTTGGGGGTTGGGGGCACTTTCATAAGTCACCCGGGTTCCCCCCCCCCCCCCGCAGCGTCGCTGCGGGGTGCCATGGAGGTGACAGGTAGCTGGTATTCTGCAGGGGGTGAGGACAGAGGTCTGTCGCATGCCCTGCAAGCAGGGGACTGACTGTGCCCTCGGCAGCCGCCCCACGCCCTCCCAGCCATCAGGCCACCTGAAGCAACCTCATAGCGACACTGGTGCTCCCAAGTCTTCCCGGCGGGGCGGGCGGTCCCTGCGGCCCGGGCATGCAGCGAGCAACCCCTCGCTCTGCACCCACAGGCTCCGCGCCAGCAGCGCCTTCCCGGCCAAGTGGCTGCCTGCAGAGTGTTCCCGTCACGCCGGCAGGAGGCGCGGGGCTAGGCAGCTCGGCCTTTGTCCTCTTCCTCCTGAGGGGCCTCGCGCGGGCGGAGGTGAGAGGGGCGTGGGCTTGTTGCCCGGCCTGAGGGTCACCGGGGCCTTCCTTCCAAGGCCGCACCCGCCAGGCAGGGTGTGTCCAGCAGGGCACTGGCTGTTAGAGCCGCGGGGGCCTGCAGCCTGAGTGGACAGAGGGCGGGCTCGCGGGGGGGTGCACATCCCCGCCCCCAGCACACACGCACGCGCACGCGCGCACACACGCACACACACTGCTAGGCTCACACTGTCCTTCAGGAACGCGGTTGGGGAGGGGACAGGAGCCGACTGGAGAACCGCATAGTCCCCGGCCTTGCTGAAAGGTGCTGTGGAGGCAGCGCGGGAACCAGACTGGGAGGATGAGCTGGAGCTGGGGTTGACCAGAGGGATGGGGAGGAAGCGGGGTGAGCTAGGGACCCTCGCGTCCGTGGGGCGGGGGCGGGGTGTTCAGGAATGAGTGCCTGGTGCATGTCGTGTCCCCATCTCTCAAGCGTGATGGAGAAACCGCAGGCCGGCTGGAGTTTTGGAAACCAGTGTTAACCAGGACTTCAGGGACCTGCCGTGGTTGCGGTCCCTTGCCGTGCCTTACCTTGCCCTGCCAGCACCGCAAATGTTCCAGAGCTCTGGAGGGGGTCATTAAATCACCCTGAGTCCATACAGCAACATTTCGAGGGAGAGACTATTAAGCCCGGCTTATGCACGAAGAGTCGGAGGCTCAAAGGTTAATTCACAGATCCAAGGTCTGAGAGCCAGTTAATAGAGGAGGCAGAATTTGAACCTGACCCTCTGCGACTTCCAACCCGAATCCTTCCACCCTCCTGGGTCCCACTGCAGCTCACCTTGCTTGAAGCCCCTCGAGCCCAGGCTCCCTGGCCTGCACAGCCTACAGGGCAGTGGCACCCTCAAGCAGCTCTGGAGGCCCTGCTGGGCCGGCCCACCACTGACCCTCACCAGGATGCAGGGCCTTCATCTCGATTTTCCTTCTGGGAAGTAGGGCTGGAAAAGGGCAGGCCCATCCCTTTCCAAGGCAGTATTTCCGAACTGCAGGTAAAATTTACTCATGGGTTATAAAAGCAATTTCAGGGATTGAGATCATCATTAAAAAAAAAAAAAAGGACAGGATAGAAAATAAAAATTAGAGTGCCTTACACAAGCCAAGGGTAGGTTAGGTTTTGAGAAATGCTTCTCCTGCATGTGTGTATCAAGTCGTAATTTAAAATGGGTCATGGCTCTGCTCTGCGGGATGGCCTGGCCCCTGGGGTAGGGTGAAGAGGCCTCCATCCTCGATAGGTGCCCTGGGCAGCTGTTTGTTTTCACTCTTTGCTGGGGGTGCCAAGAAGAGGCCTGTGACCCAGGAGAGGAGGGCAGTGGTGTGACTGTGGACTTCTTAGTCCTCCAAACTGCCTCTGGGCATGGGACTCCCGGGTGGGTGTTACTGGCAGGACCTTTGGTTGTGGGCTCCTGGATCCTGCCAGCGCCAACTCCACCCATCCATGCACCCCCTACTCTCTCATGCTTATTCATGCCTTGGCTGGAATGCCCTTTCCCTGTCCACCCACAGACCCCATGGCAGCCTTCAAAAATATTAGATGTATCTGTCTCTGGAAGCATTCCCAATACTGCATGCTGACTTCAGCTCCTCCCCTTAGATCCCACAGGATCTTGTACACAATACTTCATTGTGATTCTTCAGGTAGAATTGCTTTATCCTCCACCAAACTTACCTGGCAAGAAGTGGACTTCCCTAGTCCATCTGCCCAACCCATCCCACCCCAGTCCACAGGCTAGTTCTGGAGCTACTCAAAGGTGCTGCTGCCACCTGCATAAACAGCCCTTCCCTCTCTCCCTGCCTCCACATATCTGCAGAGAAGCTTCCCTCTTTCCTATGGAGCCAGAGCACCTGCTTAGAAATGGCAAGAGCCTTCCTTGGCAGGAAGCTCTGCCCAGCACTCTCTGGCTGTGGGTTTGGCCAGGTTGGAGTGCTGGACCCCGAGGGCGGGGGCTGCGGGGACTGGCACTGACAATGTGCCCATGGAGCCAGGGCTTAACAGCTGCCCTGCCAGTCCTGGAGGGCATCCGGAGCTCTCCTGTGGCTGCCAGGCTGCCTGCCGGGCCTGCCTTTGTCATGTCCTTCTGCAGTCTGGGCTCAGGCCCCTACTCACAGTGTGGAGCTGCCCTTAGGGTTCTGGCCTGGTGCCAGGCCCTGGGAAGAGGTCTGCCCTTCCCTTAGGAAACCCACATCTCCAGGATGGATTCAGCTTCAGTTGTGAAAAAAGAGCAGAGTGCCAAGGGCTACAATGGAAGTCCCAAGGCAGGAGGCGCCATTCTACCTGAGGAGCAGAAAGGCTCCCGGGAGAGCCAGCTCTAGGAGCCCATGGCCCCCAGGATCACAAGCTCACCAGCCTCCATCCAGCTCTGATGTTAACTCAGGAACAAGGGGTGCTGGCAGTCATGGGGGCGGCATTTAGAGGCCACAATTTTCATTCTCATCCTGGGCTCTCCAGACTAAGTCTCCAAGCTTTTCTGGATTTATACAATAAACTGTTTGGCTCATTTACTTTTTGCATATTTCCAGCCAAATAGACAAAAGCTCCAAACCATTTATCAGCAAGGTGGACGTGTGTGAGACCCTGAGCCAGTAGATCTCTTGAACGCTACAGCGGGCTTGAGGGGTTTGAAACAGTCAAGTCCAAGGCAACTGGTATCCATGCTTTATCCAGGTACTTCAAGGTTAATGCTTCAATCTGCCAGTAACTGGCATGGCTGTTCTGACCCCTCCGCCCCGTCCTCAGCCTTATGCTGCCACTTCTCAGGTTAGAGGGATGGCTTAGTGAGACATCTGCTTGCCACCACTGAAGTCAGGACAGTGCCTTTTCTTTTCATAGAGGACTTGTATGGTCCTGGCCTCCTAGGGTCCAATTCTTTCTCTACCACTTACTAGTTGTAGCCTTAGGCGAATTTCTTTATTGCCCAATCCCCAGTTTTCAGGTATAAAATTGGCCTCAACAGTATTTCCCTCAGCAGGTTGAGAACGGAATGAAAATGTTCTGCTCCTCACAGCATCCCTACAGCCTTAGTCAAAGACCTACCCCACATGTCAGATTTGCATCAAATACTGGCCAAAACTATTAGCTACTGTTTAGATAAAAGTTTTAGAAAGTTTAGAGTGGCTAACCTCTTCAAAAGCCAGCCAAACTTACTGTGCCCAGAGAAAGCATCTGATGGTATGTGAGCCAGTGGGCTGGGAAGGGAGGCAGGGAGAAAACACCAGCCAGAGGCTGGATTGGGGAGCACGTGCCCACACTGGCTTCTGGAGCTCGTCGCCCCCTCTCTGAGGTGCATCTGTGGCGATGCTTACTCAGGTCCAGCCTGAACCTGCCGCTTCTAATGCTCCGTGTGGCAGCACCTGGGCAGGCGGGCCCTGTTTCCACACAGCTGACACCTGGAGATGCCAAGGATCATTTACTGATTTGAAATGTGTCCTCTACGACAGTGACCTATTATGGTGGCATGGACAGGCGTTCATTTCCTGTGAGTTTCATTTCTGCCTCAGGCCTTGTCTTTTAACATTATGGGACCTTTGGAATGATAGTAAATCACAGCAGAGCCATGAGTAGAATAGTCACTGTCCACCTGAAGAACTGGACCCCTCAGCCTTGCAGATGCAAACTGTCTCCCTCTGCCAAAGCCACACAATCCACGTTTCTTCCTGGGGCAGGGAGGTGATCTGCTTTTATTAAGGATACATATAACCCTAACTCTCTAAGCACTCGTTTTTCCGGCGAGGTTGGTCAGTATGTTTATTTGCCATCACCTTTTCTCCTTAGCTATTATGTCTGGGAGAAATCACGCTAAGGACTTAGCAAGCACTAATATGGCACCTTCTGTGCTAGGCACAGGGGTAACAGTAAGCGGCTCTGCCTCTCACTACCTGTGTGACCTTTGGAAAATGACTACTGTGTCCCAATTTCCTCACGTGCAGATTTGAGGTAACAGATGAGGAAACTTCTCATTTTTAGTATTCTACGTGTTAGTACAAAGTCCTTAGAAGAGTGCCTGGCAGATAAAAGTTAATACCAGTGAAGATGATGATGGCAAATGGAATGATCACGATCTCTCTGCCCTTAAGGACCCTATGTAGCCTCCTCACCTTATCCCACATGGAATTTAGGGCAAGCTCTTTTCAACTACCAGTTTGCTTGGCCAATATTCTAATTTGCCAGCACTTCAGTGAGGTGGGGAATGAAGGACTCAATTCCTTTCTGTTCTAGTCTGTCTGTTCTCCCAAGCTCACTGTCTCCATTGAAACTCTGTGCCGTGTAATATTTTGCATATACAGTATGGTTATGTATTAGTTTTTTGTTTTTTTTTGAGATGGAGTTTTGCTCTTGTTGCCCAGGCTGGAGTACAAATGGCCTGATCTGGGCTCACTGCAACCTCCGCCTCCTGGGTTCAAGCAATTCTCCTGCCTCACTTCCCGAGTAGCTGGGATTACAGACATGCGCCACTACGCGCGGCTAATTTTGTATTTTTAGTAGAAACAGGGTTTCTCCATGTTGATCAGGCTGGTCTCAAACTCCTTACCTCAAGTGATCCACCTGCCTCAGCCTCCCAAAGTGTTGGGATTACAGGCGTGAGCCGCCACGCCCAGCCTGTATTAGTCCATTTTTATGCTGCTGAAAAAGACATAACCAAGACTGGGAAGAAAAGGAGGTTTAATTTGACACGTGGCTGGGGGGATCATGGTGGAAGATGAAAGGCACTTCTTACATGGTAGCAGCCAGAGAGAAATGAGGAGGAAGCACAAGTGGACACACCTGAGAAATCCATCAGATCTTGTGAGACTTATTCACTATCACGAGAATAGCACTAGCAAGACCAGCCCCCATGATTCAATTACCTCCCCCGGGGTCCCTCCCATAACACATGGGAATTCTGGGAGATACAAGTTAAGATTTGAATGGGAACAGAGCCAAACCATATCATTCCACCCCTGACCCCTCCAAATCTCATGTTCTCATATTTTAAAACCAATCATGCCTTCCCAATAGTCCCCAAAGTCTTATTTCAGCATTAACCCAAAAGTCCACCATCCAAAGTCTTATCTGAGACAAGGCAATTCCCTTCCACCTATGAGCCTGTAAAATCAAAAGCAAGCTAGTTACTTCCTAGATACAATGGGAGTACAGGTATTAGGTAAATACAGCCATTCCAAATGGGAAAAATTGGCCAAAACAAAGGGGTTGCAGGGCCCCATGCAAGTCCAAAATCCAGTGGGGCAGCCAAATTTTAAAGCTCCAAAATAGTCTCCTTTGATTCCAGGTCACACTGATGCAAGAGGTGAGTTCCCATGGTCTTGGGCAGCTCCACCCCTGCAGCTTTGCAGGAAACAGCCATCCTCCCATGGGCTGGCATTGAGTGTCTGCAGCTTTTCCAGGTGCATGGTGCAAGCTGTAAGTGGCTCTACCATTCTGGGGTCTGGAGGACAGTGGCCCTCTTCTCACAGCTCCACTAGGTGGTGCCCCAGTAGGGACTCTCTGTGGGGGCTCTGACCCCACATTTCCCTTCCTCGCTACACTAGCAGAGGTTCACCATGAGGGCCGCACCCCTGCAGCAATCTTTTACCTGGGCATCCAGGCATTTCCATACATCTTCTGAAATCCAGGTGGAGGTTTCCAAACCTCAATTCTTGACTTCTGCATACCTGCAAGCTCAACACCACATGGATGCTGCCAAGGCTTGGGGCTTCCACCCTCTGAAGCCATGCTGTACATTGGCCCCTTTTAGTCACGGCTGGAGCAGCTGGGACACAGGACACCAAGTCCCTAGACTGCACACAGCCGGGGCACCCTGGGCCCAGCCCGCAAAACCACTTTTTCCTCCTGGGCCTCAGGGCCTGTGATGGGAGGAGCTGTCAAGAAGTTCTCTGACATGGCCTGGAGACATTTTCCTCACAGTCTTGGAGGTTAAAATTAGGCTCCTTGCTACTTACGCAAATTTCTGCAGCTGGCTTGAATTTCTCCCCAGAAAATAAATTTTTATTTTCCCTGCATTATCAAGCTGCAAATTTTCTAAACTTTTATGCTCTGTTTCCCCTTTAAAATTGAATGCTTTTAACAGCACCCAAGTCACCTTTTGAATGCTTTGCTGCTTAGAAATATCTTCTGCCAGGTACCCGAAATCATCTCTCTCAAGGTCAAAGTTCCACAGATCTCTAGGGCAGGAGAAAAATGCAGCCAGTCTCTTTGCTAAAACGTAACAAGAGTCACCTTTGCTCCAGTTCCCAACAAGTTCCTCATCTCCATGTGGGACCACCTCAGCCTGGACCTTATTGTCCACATCGCTATCGGGCTTTTGGTCAAAGCCATTCCACAAGTCTCTAGGAAGTTCCAAACTTTCCCACATTTTCCTGGTTTTCTACTGAGCCCTCTAAACTGTCCCAACCTTGCCAGTTACCCGCTTCCAAAGTCGCTTCCACATTTTCGGGTGTCTTTTCAGCAATAACCCACTCTACTGTTACTAATTTATGGTATTAGTCCATTTTTATCCTGCTGACAAAGACATCCCGAGACTGGGAAGAAAAGGAGGTTTAATTAGACTTACAGTTCCACATGGCTGGGGAGGATCATGGCAGAAGGTGAAAGCAACTTCTTACACGGCGGTAGCAAGAGAGAATCGAGAAGGAAGCAAAAGCGGAAACCCCTAATAAACCCATCAGATCTCTTGAGACTTATTCACTATCACAAAAATAGCACAGGAAAGAACAGTCCCCATGATTCAATTACCTCCCCCTGGGTCCCTCCCATAGCATGTGGGAATTCTAGGAGCTACAATTCAAGTTGAGATTTGAATGGGGACACAGCCAAACTGTATCAGGCTACTTGGGGGTTTAAGAATTCATATAACTTGCTCAGCCAGAGAAAGCACAATTTATAATTCAGATCTTCCAGCAGTCACAAACTTTTCCTGCCCCAGGCAGATGCACATGTCTTTTATTAGAGGGCGTTGGGAGGAGAAGGGAGCTGTGCTTAGGTACGAAAGAACTAAAAACAAAACTGAGAAATGATCTAACAAACAAAAAACACCCAGGACAAGGCTCGTGACATCTCCACTTCCCTTTAAAGCTAAACAATATTCTTTATGGAGTTGTAATATGATCTCAAGAGAAACTCAGACTTCATGGTATAAAAATATCAATTTTGGGCCGGGCGTGGTGGCTCACACCTATAATCCCAGCACTTTGGGAGGCCGAGGCAGGTGGATCACGAGGTCAAGAGATCGAGACCATCCTGGTTAACAAGGTGAAACCCCGTCTCTACTAAAAATACAAAAATTAGCTGGGCGTGGTGGTGCGTGCCTGTAGTCCCAGCTACTCAGGAGGCTGAGGCAGAAGAATTGCTTGAACCCAGAAGGCGGAGGTTGCGGTGAGCCAAGTTTGCACCATTGCACTCCAGTCTGGGTAACAACAGCGAAACTCCGTCTCAAAAAATAAAATATATCAATTTTGAGGATGGCCAGTTTTTTGTTTTACACAGTATTTTGCGGGGGAGGTCGGGTTTTAAGTTTAGATTATCACCAGATTTTATTTCACATGATGATGACAATTGAAGCCAAAGATAATTCATTTTGCAAGGGCTGTTGTTCTACTGCAGCCTAACGTCCATGGATAGCAGTGGTTCTCAAACTAGAGCAAGCGTCAGAATCCCCGGGATGCTGTCCTTGCCTTGCGTTTCCAGAAAGTTCTCCATGCAGAGATGTGATTGCTGGTCCCACACCACACCTGGAGACCCGCCATACAGAGGAAACAAAAATCTACCTGTGTCTGAGGGCTGTAAACCTTGGCACTGGGGATCTGGCCCTCCTCTCACTATGTCGAGGGTTCAGGCACCATCTGGAAACCACCCAGGCATTTGAAATTCTAATTCTTGATCCCACTTCTTTGGTTTGTGTCTTCTAGTTATTTAACATGAAAACACCATAAGGTTATTTATCGTTGGAAAAAAATATAATGGGTTATTCCTGCTGACTTTTGTCACATATTACACATTCTTTGAATTACGCTAATTTCTGATTATGAATGAGCCTGTGAAAGATATTTGCAGCTAGAGAAACAGAACCCATAACCGGTTTCAGCTTGCTTTCTCTCGCCCTTCCTAGATGGCTTCTAGGTCACCCCTCACCGCAGCATTCTCTGAAGTCTGTCTGTTGAGAGCTGAGCCCAGCCTGTGTCAGTTAGAAAGTAATCACATGGAGCCTCAAAGCAATTCCAAAACCGTATTAGCGGGACACCTGGCTGTCCTCTCCTCACCCCACACAGATGACAGGGCACAGATATGCTACTTTTCTGAGGATGAAGACATCTGCTTCTCCCAGAACAGACCTTACCTGTAGGGTCATAGTTGTCTACCAGTAGGACGATCTCAGCTAAAACCTGCTTTCTGCAGAGCAGGAAAAAACCCTGAACTCGGTCCCACCCCAGGGCTGATGGAAAGCTTGGCTGGAGCAGAGTGCTGGGCTGCCACGAAGGCCAGAGCACAGGGCCTTGGTCAGCAAACAATGAAGCTGGGTGGTCTTATTCCAAACATCTCCCTGAATAACCAAGTGGCCTCCAGGCTTGACAGCTCATAACCTTTTAAAAAGTGGTAAAGTACAATTTTGCACAAAGGTCTGGCTGCCATTGGCAAACCAGGTGCATTGCATGAAATGTTCATGTGAAACCCAGGCAGTAGGGCCAGCAGGC
Organism: Saguinus oedipus; assembly: GCA_031835075.1. Lineage (NCBI taxonomy): Eukaryota > Metazoa > Chordata > Mammalia > Primates > Cebidae > Saguinus > Saguinus oedipus. Next base: position 29,942,197 of record CM063190.1, on the reverse strand, counting down.
AGCTGGAACAATAGCTGTCTAAGCACACTTACGCCCACACAGCCGCAGGGAAGGGCAGCTCTGCATAAAGAGCATGTCTGAAGGAAAACAGCACCGACATGTTCATTTAAGGGGGAGAAAAACCAAGCTGATTCTTTCTTCCTCTTCCCCTGCCCCTCAATCTGTATTAATAAAGAGACTTTAATATAATAAAGAATTCCAAAATATATCCAGATTGCAGCAACCTGATCAAGGTGCCATTGCAACTTTCAGAGCTTTGGCGTTTGTCCAAAAGGCAAAAAACCACATCGGGTCACAGCGGTGAGGACGCATGACAAGTTAGCATCAGTCTGCCCCCAGGTAAGTACCTTAGGGCAGTCCCAGACAGAGTGCAGTTCCTGATGACCAAGTCCAGAATGCACTGCACCAAATGGTTCCCATATATGTTGGGGTGAGCTGTAACTGTTTTCATGGCTAATAAGGGGACTAAACTAAGTGATCCCAAGTCCCTTTGAGTCTGTCTTTAAATCTGATAACTACAGAAGGCAACTATTTTGGTTTCACCCCAACCCTGGGTTACCAAGCATGGGCTTCAGTCATGAGATTCAGAGCAATGCTGCTCGGGGCTGAAGGATCATTCTACTCTACCCAACTCTCTTGGTTTTCTGAATTCAACACCAGAGAGCACCGTTTCCCAGTGAGCATTAATTAATTGCCAAATAAACAGGTGAGAATGGCATCCTGTTTACATACAACAGACCAACGTGAGCCCCACAAGAATGAGACCTCACTATTTTTAAGTATGAGCGTATTTTTCTAAGGCTGGGAGTTGGGTGCAGGTAGGCAGCTGGACATTAAAGGAAGACCATCTAGTCCGGGCTTGGTGGCTCATGCCTATAATCCCAGCACTTTGGGAAGCCGAGATGAGTGGATTATTTGAGGCCAGGAGTTCAAGACCAGCCTGGCCAATAGGATAACACCCCGCCTCTATGAAAAATACAAAAATCAGACAAGTGTTGGGGGGCATGCCTATAATCCCAGCTACTTGGGAGGTTGAAGCATGAGAATTGCTTGAACCCAGGAGGTGGAGGTTGCAGTGAGCCAAGGTCACACCACTGCATTCCAGTCTAAGTGACAGAGACTCTGTCTCGGAAAAAAAAAGGGAAGACCATCTCTTTGCAAATGATGTAAGGTAATACAGTTATTAGTCAGCTGGATTTAACCATTCCAACTTTTAGTTAATACAGAACTTTTCGTATATGATGTTATTATTCAGAATGAAATACCTCTGTATCATGCTACAGGAAATACCTAGACAAAGGTGCCTTTCCTCACAGGAATAATCTTTAGTGGAGGGATCTTCCCACTGTGGCCAACAGCAGGGGAGGTATCTGGCCATAGTTATGAATATGGAGTATCTGCTAAAAGTATAGGCTTTGGAGGCAGATGACTGGAGTTTGAGCTTCGACTCTCCCATTCACTAGTTAAAATACTACTCTTAATGGTTGCAGATAACAGAAACATGTAAACCAGCTCAAAGTGGGATGCTATCTTAAAGGTGAGAATCAGGGCAGTGTGGGGACCCAAGAGATCAAAATGAAGATGTGAATGACTTTATCCACGAGGTAGGGACATGACTGCCAGCACAAAGATCATATCCTCCATCACTTCACCACTCCATAAGAATGGGTGTCTCTCTCCCAGCTCTGGTTACCAAAAAGAAAAGGAAGTCACAGGAGGACTCTGACGTGCGTTGGATCATGTGGCACCCCTGGGCCTAATCACTGTGACCATCAGAATTAGCCTCTAAGACATGCCACAGCTAACAGTCCTGGCAAGAACTAAATGGTACACTCAATATGGTTTAAGTAAATTCAAGAAAGGCATCATCTGTAGAGGAATAATCAGGACTGAGGAAACCAGTAAGGGATGGTGGAGTGTCCAGAGACTTGTGACAGAGGGAAGCCATCACCCCACCGGAGCTGAAGGGTAAAAGACAATATTGTTACCGTAGTCCAGCAAGAGCTGCAACCCTGGCAGAGGATGCTTCTTGTGAGAGCTGTGACCACGGCCACTGGTGGGATTGCAGTGAGGTAGGTTGGGGAATGAAGCCCCACTCTCTCTCCTCTCTAGCTCTCTGGTCTCTTTTGAGGATGCTCATCCCAGTAGCCAAACCCAAGCAGAGGCCAGGGGCTCTGGAAGTGCAGTCTGACATATACAGCCTCCTGGGGCACAGAGGGGAAGAGATGAGATTAGCTGGGGGCTGATGGGGAGAGCCTAACCAGCACACACAGTTGTTTAGGCTAGGGCTGGGCAGGAGGATTAAGACTGGTACCTCTCAACACAGGTACATGTTGGAATGGGGGGGTAATTTTCCAAAATGTGTGTTTGGCAGAAGGGGTTCCTGTTATTAGAAAAAGTGAGGCTAATAGATGCTAGGCTAAAAAAGCAATCATTTTGAGTAAAATCCACAGGTGTGATAATGCCTACCCCACAGAAATTGATAGGAAAAATATGCATGAAAGCACTGTGTCAACTGGAGGGCTCTGCTCCCTTTTCAGGAGACCATTAGTCATACCGGATTAGGAGTCCCCCTACTGCAGGAAGACCTCGCCTCCCCAAATTACGTCAGCAACAACCCTACTTCCAAAGAAGGCCACATTCTGCGGTACTGGGGGTTGCGACTGCAACATGAATTATTTCTGGGGAAACAATTCAACTCCCAACACACCCCTACCCAGCCTCTGTGGGCTCCCTCAATCCACCAAAGCTCCTTTGGCTTCAGTGGATTATCTAGCAGTTAAAAAACCAAGATCATTGAATTTACCGCAATTACAGTGAGACTGACTACCTTAGCTTACTTCTGTGAGAGGAGTTAGGACAAGGGAATCTGTGGGATTTTGGAGGGTTTGGGGGCATTCGGGGGCGGGGTCAGATGTTCTTCCTTTAAATTGCAACACTTAGTTCTATTCCATTTATAAGACTCACACCTCATCCCAACCCCTGCACCACAGGACCAGCAAGTGTTCTTGGCCTCCAACTTTCATCCCTGATGGTGAAAGCAGTTGCTCCTGATCTATTTGCCCACTAGCTTCTCCTCTGGAGCCTGAGGCTTCTGATGCCTGCCTGGCTGGTTCTCAGTAAGAAAGTCAAGCTCAACCAGAGGAGAGATGCTGATGCCCTTCAGTAGTTAAATATGAGTTCAGAGCCTGGAGTCTGGACATAATATTTGGGGTCCCACAAGCCTGGCACAGAGGCTCACATTTGTAATCCCAGCACTTTGGGAGGTCAAGGCAGGCAGATCACTTGAGGTCAGGAGTTCAAGACCAGCCTTGCCAATATGGTAAAACTCCATCTTTACTAAAAATACAAAAATTAGCTCGGCGTGGTGGCATGTGCCTGTAGTCCCAGCTACTTGGGAGGAGGCTGTGTCATGAGAATCACTTGAGCCTGGGAGGTGGAGGTTGCAGTGGGTTGAGATCATGCCACGGCACTCCAGCCTGGGTGAAAGAGTGAGACTCTACTTCCAAAACAAAAAAGAAAAAAAATGGGGAACCCCCAGGACTTGAGATTTCTGAAAACACTGACTGTGGGGACCCCTGCTGAGGGAGAAGCCCCAAACAGTGGCTCCAGAGGAATGCACCAAGGCTCTCACTGAGGCCGCCTTCTCCAGCCAGCGCCCTTCCTGCTTCCCCTGGCCGGCATGGCTGAGCAAAAACAGCACTGAGCACAGCTCACGAATGAGCAGCTTGCCATGCAGCAGGATAAACCCATCATGCCACTCAGCGTGCCTTGGTTGTAAATCTAGTGTGATTACAACACTAATCTCTGGCCATTTGTTCTGTTTCTGTTTTGTGAACCAACCAAAGACGTGAGCAGGCCTCAGCTAACTCACATATAGCACATGCGCAAACTGGAAAAATGAACCCTTCCTCTGGGAGGTCGCCAGCCCAGGCCAGGTCGCCCAGCTTGGCCAGCAGAACCCAGAGTGGATTTTGGTCTCCATCTGGTCCCCACTCCTTGTGCAGGGCACAAGCTGACATGGTGGCTCTGGTCCTATCATTAGAAAATAGACATGGCCTGCACACTAGAATGAATGATTTGGAAGGGCGGGGTGATGGTATAAAAGAATAGGCCAATTCATTCAAAATGGTGGAAGCAGAATGCCTGTGTAGAATATCCAGACAGATAAAAGTATCTGAAGGGTCTGACATAATCCTATCATGGTGCTGAGAAATGAGTTCTCAGCCATCTTGGGGGCCCAAATATCTGAAATCTTCCAGAAATGTAACTAGTCTGAATTTGCTTTTCTGTCTCCATTTGGGTATTTTGTTAATGAATGTTCTTAACATGCGAATTCCACCCACTCCTACTAATGCCCTGAGCTGGTACAGGTCCCCCTTCCCCCTTCCCCCTACTCCATGTTGGCTGCACCAGCAGAGGCTTCTGCATTTGCCCCTGGGCAGGAGCTGGGTGTGAAGGTCTGGGTCAGAAGGTTCTGAGTCACTGAGCTGAGCTGCTGGGTGGCAGCTGGAAGGCCAGGCTGGCTGAAGCCCTGGCAAGGTGACACCGGGTCTGGGGCAGGTGCAGTGGCAGTGGCCAGACCTCTGAGGACACAAACGGGCCAGAGAGTGGGAACAACCTGGGAGAAAACAGCCTCTGAGAGGAGGCTACGGGATGAAACGGGAAGCCACCAAAATGGGAAAGGAGGTGAGACCAAGGGAGAAGGAAGACTGCCGCCCAAGCTGGAGCCGTGCTGGCCTTTCCTCCTTTCTGAGGCATCAGCGCAGATTCTACGGTTACCTGAACTGACTGAAAGCTCTATTGTTTTCTGAGCAACACCACGGTGGCATGAACAGAGAATTCCCGGAACACACTGGGAAGACTCACACTCTAGAAGTCGACAATTCTGGGGAAATCTGAAGGGCAGGAATAAGAAAGTGTCAAACATTTGGCATCCATCAGCTGCTGAAACACAATCTTCTCACACTTTAAAATACCCAACACACACACTGCCTATTACTCACGAAACAGCTATGAATGCACAGTCTGTGGGTTACCAGTCCATGTCACATTGTGCCTCAGGAAGCCACTGAGTGGTCCGGTCATGCAGCTTATCAACCTTCTGGGAGATGTTTTGCCTGACTGAATTGGCTTCCATAGTATTTGCACTTCATAAATCCTTAAGAAAGGAGGTCAGCTTCTGGCTCCGTAATGAATGAGTCTTGGCCACCTGATTATTGCCCTTCCTAGCTGAAGCCATAGTGCTTAGGTGGAGGAAACAGGTGTAAATGAGTGAAGGCCAGGCACGGTGGCTTATGCCTGTAATTTCAGCACTTTGGGAGGCCGACAGCAGGTGGATCACCTGAGGTCGGGAGTTTGAGATCAGCCTGACCAACATGGAGAAAACCCATCTCTACTAAAAATACAAAAAAATTAGCCAGGCGTGATGGCACATGCCTGTCATCCCAGCTGCTTGGGAGGCTCAGGCAGGAGAATTGCTTGAACTGGGAGGCAGAGGTTGTGGTGAGCTGAGATTGTGCCATTGCACTCCATTGAAACCCCGTCTCAAAAATTAAAAAAAAAAAAAAAAAAAGGTGAAGCTGTGCTTGCTGCTCTGGCTGAGAGGGAGCAGCTCTATGGCTACCCAAACATGTGACAGCCACCACCAAATTCAAACTCAGCTGCCACAGGCTGATGAATGAGAAGTGGCCATCTTAGGATAGTCCCTTCGTGTCCAATACAAGGATGCTCCAGAGTCAGGCAGCCAGTCCACAGGTAAGATCACAGTGCCCAGAACACATGGCAATTTTGTTTTCAGATTGACAGATAACACCATGTCTTTTCATCGTGCAGTGTTTTGAAATATACAGAAATGCTCCCTCACCCCTGCCTTTTTGCGGGATACATTCCAAGACCCACAGTGGATGCTTGAAACTGCAGATCCTACTGAGTAGATCAACTGCTTCTTTCTTTATATACATGGGGACTCCCTTGCTGAAGTCTTTGTATAGGCTCAGTGCTTTCTGGTGCAACCCATTCTGATAACTGAAACCTCAGAAAGTGAAACCACAGATAAGGTGGACTCCCGTGCAAGTGGATGACCTGATACTGGAAGAAGAAAATAAACATAAGAATTTCAGACTGCGAGAGTCAAAAGTTGTCCTTTATCCAAGAAGGGAACTCGGTTCAGACAAGGAAGAGAAAGAGCAAAAGGTCAAGACACAGTAACAGTTACCCCAGCTGTAGGGCAACAAGGGTTATCTATGGTGAAACCAACTTCAGGCCTGACACACAGGCTTGACACGAGGGTCTTCAAGACCCCTTGGCCTGTGCAATCCAGCAGCCAGGGAGCAGATTTATGGCATGTCAGTGAATGGCAGCCCGCTCTGATGGCAAACATCCTCACTGCCAGTGGGTGGTGGAATGAACTACAACTGGCCAGTGATTTGCGTGGAACTGATTTTTCACAACTGCATCTAGAGGCCTTGGGCGGCAAGCCCTCCAGCCATCTTGCCCAAATCTGTGGACCCACAAATGAGACGCCAGACTTGACCTGATGGACCTCCAATGGGCACTTCTGTGGTCCTGCAAAGACTTTTCCCATTAGGTGTATTGTTTCTTTGATGTGAGGTTCTAGAGCAGGGAGGAGTGTTCTTCTGGGGAATTTGGGGAGGGGGACACACACTGTTCTCACAATCAGTTTTAAAGCTTTGCTGTTCACGCCTCATAACCAAGGTGACCCTGGAAATTGCCTGCTGAGTCCATGCAATGGAAACTTCTAGTCATTTTCCCAGCTGTATTCTCCTCCCTGTTCTTTGACTACTCTCTACCTGCTGTAGAGTTCTCTGCCCCACCTGCAACTGAGGTGGCATGGAAGGACCCCCATGTACTCAGAAAAACTGCCCCTCACCCTCCTCAGAGAACCCTTGGGATCTGGCATTTCTCCTCTGTGTAAGCGGGAGGCTGGGAGGCTCAGAAAAGTGAGAGCTCTAGGCCATGAGAGTGCACATCTAGGAAGTGGGGTGCGGGGGGGAATTGTACCAATCAGGGCAAGATGGCAGAGCAGGACAGGTCACAAGTGCCCACAGAACAGGCCCATCTCATCACCCATCCCCCTCCTTCTGTGGGGGGTACTAAATGGGGCTTTAGGATCTCTCACCTTCTGTGCCCACTAGTTCTTTTGAAGCTGACCTGTAGAATGGTGCTTTATGTTTATCCTTGTTTACTGTAGACAAAAAATTGGTTTGGAGGCAGCTTCCAAGTCTTGCTCCTCTCTCATTGGTTAGTGGGAATTTGGATAAGGGAACTGTAGGGCTTAGATCAGTCTAGGGTTTTATGTGACCAGCTGCAGAGTAAGTACCTCTAAGCTATCCATGGTCCCTGCCAGGTCTACAGACTCTGCAAAGAGCAGTGCTCTCAGGGGCTCATGTGTGCCCCGTTCTGGCGGCCTCATTCCATGTGTTTAGCTTCTGCCCCAGGTGTGGACTGGTTACGTACAGTTAGTGGTGAGATCCTCGGGCTGAAGTCAGCCTCTGTGCCCCAAGGAGTCATGGGCTGTGATCCAAGAATCCAGGGAGTAGAGTTCTCACCCTCAGGCTTAGGCGGCTCTTTGTTGCATTTTGTGTTATTTTGCAACATGATCATTCTAGTAATTCAGTCCTTTTAGAGTTGAATTCTTTTCAGACTGTTTTATTTGTCTTTTCCTGAGACTTTTGTACAATATTGTTGTTCTAAGTAACAGTATCTCTGAGCTGAGTTGCTCTAATCGGAGCTACTCAAAGGTACCAGCTTTCAGTAAATTGATTTGGTTTTGTTTTTTAATCAAAAAAAGAGGGAGAGAAAGAAAAGAAAGACCACTCTCTATCAGGCCAGCCAGTAATGAAACATCCCCTTATCCAGAAGCAAAGGCCTGGGAGGAGCAGGGCTGTTACTGCGGCGGGGGCACTGCCTCAGGGGCATTGCTCAGCAATGGTACACAGTGACTTCGGGGGCTTCGCTCTGGGAACCCTTTGGTTTTCTTTCTTTTTATTTTTGATGGGCAAAAAGAATAATGTTTTTAAAAAACATTATTCTTAAGAAACCTGGGAGAGAAAAAAACGCCAGCGAGAGGAAGACAAAGAAAAATCAGAGGCAGTGCATTCCATATTTGAGAACTTTAGCTTTCCAGACAGTCCCGTTTTGTTTTGGTTACAAATGCATCCTGCAGTACAAGGTGAAGCCAAACGGTACAAAGTCCACAGAATTGAAAAGCCATTTATATTTATCATTCCATTGTTTCATCAGCAAATGTTATGAATTCTCCAAAAAGGTAACAGGGAACTGGTCTCACTTTATAGACAGGGAAATTACCAAAAGAAAAATCTTGGCTCTACCATCTCTACTTACAGAAGGTAAAACACTTAACAGAGACAGATTTCTGTTGGAGTTAGACTAGGTTTCTTTTCACAGCCCTTAATCTCACGAGGTGAGAAGGAGTGGAAGTTGCCAAGTTGTTGGCTACCAGACCCATCAGTCTGTTTAACGCTGGCTAAAAGCAGAGAATAATGGGCAAGTTACCAAGTTTCCCCTTCAGCTCTGGCGTGAATTCTGAAATTGTGGAAGATCCTCATGTAACACACACACTGCAACTTGCATTTGCCACACAGTCCAGGGCATACAGAGCATTGTGATTCTTCACAGTCCGCACAGAGGCAAGACCAAAAATTAGGACTAAAAACTAAAGGTAGTTTAGTTTTTCAGTTGGATTTTCACTCTGGTAAACTCAAGAGCTCATTCTCTCCCACCCGCCCCCCGCAATCAGTTAAGTAAAATGTTCTTCCAATAAACATAAACTGAGCTCTTTCTCTGTTATCCATCACATTCTGCCAGTTCTTTAAAACTGGAATATGGTACTAGGTACATAAGGCTAAAGGGGAAAAAAAGCCCCAAGTGCTATAAGGGTGCGTTTATAAGTAGTGAGGGGTCATCACTGCTGTCTACTTTCTCCCATTCTAGGACACAGGGTGAAGAGACCACCTAGTTCTCTCTAAAGCCCTGAAAACCAGGATCACTGAAGAGGAAATATTTGTCCTTAAAAATACACATAGGTTCTCTGGCTTGTTCTCTTTGGCTGCTACAATTGGAGCCTGAATGGAGGCCCTTCAAATTAACACTGATTCTGTAGGGACTGCCCAGTCAGGGTGCATCAGACCCAAGATCAAGTCAGCCAGGAGCAGAAAGGTATGGTGGCCCTATGGGGAGAATTCCCTGTATTTTCAGTTGACTTTTTAAATTGCTCTTTGTTTAACTTCAGCCTGAGTCAGGTCTACAATGACCATTATTTAGGAAATTTCTTAAATCAGCGAGGTAAGAGCATCAATGTAAAATATATCCAAGCATCATTAAGCCTCAGGGTCATAAAACTTGGTCTCTGAACTAATGGGAGTATCTTACTCATTAACAACTAGGTTCGTTCCAAACAGGCCCTACTGACACACATGATCCTTCTGTGTGGCACAGTAAATCTGATAATAGCAGAACAACAGCATGGCTTTTAAACAGGGTAACTTTATAATTCCTTAAGATGCCGATTTGCTTCTTGTAATGTGGCACGTGGATTACAGTACTTAGACAAGGTCCACATTTACTTTAAAATATTTCTATATTTTAATGCAAATCTAAGGACCACCCCCTTTCTTAGTTTATAGAAGATTAAAACTTTATAAAACATAAATAACCTAGTACTCTACACATCTGAAGCCCTTTGTAATAGTCACTGTTTTTCCTAATTTGAAAATAACTTATTTATATATCAAACATTACAGCAGAGTGTAAACATGGATGTCAATCACCCTTTTGGTTTCACAAATTTGCTTTTAGCGTTCATCCACAGGCATATTTTCGGAACCTACCCATGATCTCAAATGAGATAAAATATCCTTCTTCAAAAAATTGTTACAAATATTTATTAAAAAGTGCAACTCAAAAGTTAGCTGGGCAAGCACATCACTGCAAATCACAAAAAAGGGTGAAAAACCAATACCCCAAAATAAAACGACATGAAATACAAACAAAACAAAAAGGTTAAAAAAAAAAAAAAAGTGTGCTGAGGAATGCACCCAACAAGACAAGGAAATGAGAAGTCAAAGCTAGAACTCTATCCAGATGTTACTGTTCTTTCCAAGTGCAAAAGAAGGTGGTGAGGAGAAACCAGCAGCCTCCACCACTGAGTTCTGGCTCTGGGTCCAAATACTACTTTAATATCAATTATTCATCAGGGAAGTTATAAAAATATCCTATATACATGTGCACATTTGAGGCATTTAAAAAGTCACGAGAAGCTTAAAGTTTAGTGTCTCAGCAGTTCCAGCTATTTAAACTCAATTAAAGCATCTACCATGTGAAGTTGCATTGGCTCAGTTATTTGACTGGATGATAAAATCGAGTTGTCATCGTAGGGAAAAAAAAGGAACCAAGCTCGGCTACACATCCTCACCATTACCCACAGGGTAAGAGAAGTTTGGCCCAGACCTAACCCTTTTTGTCATTACAGTTTCTGAATAAATGCAATAAATGGACTAACCACTTGCAACCCCAACCCCCAATGTAGAGTGCCCTAGGAGTGAAAGAACCGTCATGAGGACAATCTGGTATCCAAATCCATTCAAGTGTGTTACTGAGCTGTTCGGCAACAACATATGTAGGAATCACCCTCACAATGCAAGCGGCACCTCTGGGGAAGAAGCCCTGGTACGGCAACATCAAGTTGGCAAGGATCAGGCTCTGGCCTCTGGTGACATCATCAACCCCACCCTAAGCTGTGCCAAGGTTGAGTCCGCTTGCTCTTTTCAATTGCTCCCGTCAACTAAAGCCACAAGTTGTTAGTACCCCGCAAGCCCCAGGGTGATTACTTTCCATTATTCTTACCACAGAAAAAAATGCACCCGGAAAAGTAATTTTATCTTAGCATTTATCCCTGAAAAAATGAAACACTGCATTTTCTGTCGCAAACTGTTTCTGAGCCTTCTGTCCTCAATAATCATCAGCTCTCAGGGGCTAAGAAATGCTACAGCAATGGGAAATGAAACATACCCAGAAGCTCGCATTCCTGACAGGTTTCTTTTGATGGGACAGCGGCGCACTGTCTGAGCAGGGGGAAGGGTCTGAGCAGAAGAAAAGAGCTGCCAAATGCATGGAATGAGCAACAGCAAAACACCAGTGGAGTGTGTGAGTCTCTCCGGATGACTCAGAGTCCCTCCTCAGCAAATAAGGTCCTGGAAGGCAAGGCAGCAGCGAGTTCTCCTCAGAACAGGACAGGCGGCATGGGGCTTCTGCTGTCCAGCCACAGCCAGGAGTGCAGACATCTCTTTCCTCTTCCCACTGGCCCTTCCAGCGCTGGGATGGAAGAGCTGTGTCAATTGTGGGGTCACACGGAGAAAAGTCAGTGCAGCAGTATGTTTCCAGGATAGGAATGTGAGTAGATGGCAATGTCACACGTGCTCAGCTTCTCCTCCTCCCCTCGGTTCAGATGCAGGAGGAACTCGCACCCAGAGGCCCCGCCATCACAGCACTAAGAAGAGGATCAGCACAACCAACAGGACTGCAAAGAGGATGGCTATGGCACACCACTGGCGCCGATCTGGAAGGCAGGATATGGGGATTAGCTCTCACAGGGACTCCAGATTCCCCAAGATACAGTTACATGGAATCTATGGCACCCTTTGAAGCAGAAAAGGTGCAGAATGTGCAAATGACAGGGCCATGATCTTATACCTGCCTAGGTGCCTGATACTCTAATGCTGCTCTGTTCTTGGCCTGCACTTCACACGCAGTCACAACTCTGCCAGTTCCCTGAAAATGTCTCATAGTAATTACATGCTTTGTGTCCCAAGTCTTTAATTAAAATCTGCGGATCTTAGCTTTCTGCTGGTGGTTAGCATATCCTCAAAAAAGGTGTTGGTACTGGTGTTACAGATCAAAGCCTGTCTGCTTTAATCTCCCATAAAAGTCAAGTCATTTAATTAAACAATAATCACATTCTTTTCTGAATGAGCACAATGGGAAGAGGGAAAGGAGATGAAAGCTACCGCTGGTCACTTCAGGAAATAAATAGCTGAAAAAGCAAGCTCCAGTGAGACAGCATGATTAATTTCACACCACACCTAGTCAACTAAGATTACTTAACTAGTAACCATGTTAAAGTCACTTAGGGAGCTCCTCTGTAAATGAAAGCAGAA